>CM037837.1:20469282-21693723 GCA_021234535.1 Stichopus chloronotus | reverse complement strand
AGGGATTTGTAGGTTTACTACAACTGTGCCACCTTTCATGGTGACCATCGTTGCACTGTTCCTCCATAAGTCTTCAGTGTGTAGTTCAACAAAGGTAAGCGTAACAAGCTCTTTCAATGCCAGTGCTGGCGGTTATCAGTAATCACATTTCGGTCATTCTGTCAGTCGTCGACTTTGCTTGCTTGTGATGCTTAACTTTTAAGGCTTCATGTTTTTTAACAAGAAAGCTTAGATAGATCTCTAATCTGTAGAACAAGGTATCAGTCATCAGCAGAGAGCAATTTTCCATAAATTTTTTTGAAGTGTCACTGTTGTGTTGTCCTGGTTGCAAGGCGGAGGAAATAAGTGTGAAAGAACTGTTCAGCAGCAGCATTTCCTGATCAATGTGCATTGGTTACCGACTAATGATTAGCTTTGCATTGTCACTCGAATATGTGTCATTAGTAAAGTTGTTGCTCTGACTGCAAACACTTTGAGAGGGAATTCAAATGTTCAGGTAGGACCAGAGAAAATATTGATTTGCATCTGTTATGAATCTTACCTGAAATTGAATAGGCAACTGGGCTTTCACAATTAGTGAAATGGGTTGAAAACCATCTTTTTTGTCCCTGGACATTGAGTGAGTCTTCAATACGTCTCACTGATATGGCACCATGTCAAAAGTTGGCCTCCCAGCCGCTGGCACAGCCGCCGCAGCTGCTGTTGTTGAGTGTAGGAACAAAAGAGAACCTCAGCAACAAGGCCTTGCCAGCCTGTTCAGCCGGCTATGCCACTGAATATCATTATGTCCTATTGTGAACTGTGTAAACGTGTCTTGGAGGCCGCTGCAACCACTTTATCCAGTATCCTTATATGGTATATGTGTAGGAAATTGGCTGAAGCCACATGCTCTTTGTTACTGAGTTTATCCTAGCAACACCCAGCGGCCTTGCCTGCCAACTTTTTACATGGTGCCTAAACAAACTGCAGTTGTTGCAGTACATCACTAAACTGCATTCCTGCACCAAAGTTCAGAGGGTATGGTAGAGTGAATCATTTTGGTATTTGCCTTCTTAAACCGTCTTGTTTTCTGAAACTGGGGATAATTTTGGACTCTTTCAACATTTCAAAGTTTGTTGAAATGTCCAACATCTTTAGTCAAGCTGCAAGAACCTGAATCTGAGTTGGATTCATGAAACAGTCTATCTACAATGAGATGCTCGTACGAGTGTCTCGGTGGTTATGTAATAATGATGATAATTAATTATAATTCAGAACTCTTGTGTAGCGCTAAACAAACTATGAAGATAATTCTCGTCTATTAACAAGTACAGAAAAATAGGAATTATGCATTATAGGCTTTAGATATATCTATGGCAAACTAAAGTTTACATCTGCAGTTGGTATCTTCAATGAATGAATGCACCGCATGCTCATCGATGCATATATACCACAAACAGCCAGGGAATCTTAAGAAAGACTTCTAGCAGGAAATTTAAATCATGTTGGAAAAATATACTTTCTTTAGAATTTTGTGATTAAGTTCACTCCCCACTTGCATGTCTCCTGCAACTATTGCATCCAAATCTGCCTTGCATCTTTTTGGCACTTTAAACATTTATACCAGA
The DNA here is from genome assembly GCA_021234535.1 of Stichopus chloronotus. Lineage (NCBI taxonomy): Eukaryota > Metazoa > Echinodermata > Holothuroidea > Aspidochirotida > Stichopodidae > Stichopus > Stichopus chloronotus. The sequence continues at coordinate 21,692,116 of CM037837.1, read as the reverse complement.
CTTATCCCCTCTGCCTCATTTATACATGCTCTCTTCCCTCTACTTTCCAAACCTTCTTGTTTCAACTGTTTAATTGTACTTAACTGTTCTGTCATGAATGGAAAACATGGAAGATATTTGCTGATATCTGATGCTTTGTTATAGTAACCCATTCCAGTTCCATTTTCCACGAAAAGATTGACATTTAGCGACGAAGATTTATGCTATCATTTTTAATCTAGATGGATATTGTTCTGAAAGACCAGATAATCATCCTCGACGAGGCCCATAACATCGAGGACTCTGCCAGAGAGGCAGCCTCTCTGACCATCAGAGCAGATGATCTTCAAGACGTTATCGATGAACTCGATAAATTGAGTAGGTACCTTCACATTTGATTTCTTCCATTTCATCAGAGTCTTATTTCAGAGATCAGAATCATTGAAAAAAATATACATCACCACCAAAATCTCAAATCGTTTCTTTTCAGTCGGTTATGAGTGGAGGAAAGAGCACTGCCAGGCGATGCATACCGTTGTGAGTAATTTCAAGTTTTGTTCATTTTTGGGCATTTGCTACTACCGATTTTATTAGAAAAAAAGTTGTCTAGATCACTGGAAGGTAGGATTCATTTATAATTGCTTGTAATTGTTGCATCACAGTATCCACATTTAACATAAGAAGGGCTTCCTTTGAAGAAGGTGGCTTTCTTTATGACATTCAAGCTGAAACAGTGCTACTGTGATGAAAAATAAAAGTATTTATTTCCTGCCTCATAATTGAATAATATCAAAATGATGAATACATTTATATAGAGGGCTTATATGGTAGAACCTTATAAGCACTTTGAAAGATATTTGTCTTCAAAAATCTCTTGAAAAGGCTCAGTGAGTTGCAATTCTATATGCCATGCAGCATGGAATTCCGTAATCCGGAAGTCAACTGCGCACGTCTGGGAGAAAACTCAACCAGCACAGCCAATGAACTTGGACTCAACCAAGAGATTGGCCTTCTGTTGGGGCAGGGGGGAGGGGGGGGTAAAAGGACAGGTGTAGAGGATGATGATGTCTCAAATACATCCAGGTGCTTGACTGTGGCATACCTTCCGAGTCATCAACAGAATGTTGTATCGCCAATTTGTGGTACAGGTAGCCACTGATGGAACTGAAGAGCTGGAATGACGGTATCATTGTTTTGTTTTGTTTTTTCGTCTTCAATTCAACCCTAGCTACACTGTTTTTGGACAGTTTGGAGCTAAGGAATCAGGTGTTTTAGAATATCAGCTATGGTATCGTTGCCACAGTCAACCCAAGATGTTGCAAGTAGTAAATCAGCAAGATTATTTTCTGGATGAATTCTTTTTTTTGTTCAAAGTTGAATTAAAAAGAAATGCTAGAGTTGCATGCGTTAATACTTAATGTTTTTCCCTTTATGTGATATAAGATTATGAGAAAGGAGACATAAATAGCACATTTAATTTATAAGATGGAGAAAAATCCACACAGGAACTTATAGCACTTCCATAAGTTTATTGTTCAATTTGTGTTTGATAGAAACGGACATTCAGAATTCCCCTATGTTAATGTTAATTATCCTTCTCACTCTTTTCCATGTCAATCAAACAAAGGCAGCAAACTTGCAACGATGGATCACCAGCCAGTCTGGATCTCTCTCTCAAAATGATTTTAACAGAGCCTCAAAAGTTTGGACTGGTGTGGAAATGGTTGCACAATTTGGGTTAATGGGAGTGTCACCAGCTACTTTTGATGTTTTGAAGGTTTGTACAATCTTCATATGTCATGAATTACATAACTAGAAATCTTTTATCACAAAAATCCACGTTTTAATGAAATATTGTCTGTCCGCGCATACTTGTCAAAGATCTCTTAATCCTTCATTTTTTGACAAATTTTGCTGAAATGTGGACTCATTAATCCCAGATATAAGGCAGAATTTTGACACCAGGAAGTGAAGGTCAATGGTCATTTAGGGGTCACTATCGGCCAATATATGAAAACTTCAAAATGTATCTTCCCCTAGGAACAACTTTGCATGATATTGAAAGTTGGTCACAATGTTCTTTAGACAATTTGTCTGTCTCTCTAATCCGTTTGTCAGTCCATCCATCCATTTGTTCATGTTTTTATCTATCCATTTAACTGTCTCTCTGTCCATCCATCTATCCATCTGTCTACATATATATTCATAGTCCTGTTGTTGGCCATGTCTGTGTTTGTCTCTATGGTCACCAATCTATCTGGCTATCTCTGTGGCCATCTATTTCTTGTTTGTGTCTGCTGTTCTTCAGTGTCCGCTCAAATAGAATCATGATTAGGTGAAAGTACATCATGCATCAATTAAAAGTAACGAAAGCATATACTCAAAAGAATGAACAGTTCTCAAACACATCTTTGTGATTTTGAATTCAAGTTTCACAGTTGCTTTGTGGTATGAACGGTTATTTTGTGAATATTTGGCAGTTAAAGGAATATTTTGTGATCCTTTAGCTACTTTATGCTAGGGATATGAACAATTGACAATGGCCCAGAAATTGCAAAATGTCCACTCATGAGCATCAAGAATATAATCTTTGCAATCACATTTCATAAAAACAAGAGTGATAAAAGAATGAAAAATGTTTCTTATACAATAAATTCTCTCCAGATATTCCTCAAAGAAGTCCAACTATTTTAAATTTAGAAACTTCAAAAGTCACAGTGTAGGTATTTGCATTCATTATGTATGTACCAAATGAACTGACCTAATATATTTCACTTCAAAGACTGAAAATATATTTTCATAGCCTATAACATCACCTCACATGAACTTTAGATTGGCAGAACTCTGATTCCAAACTCCTTTAAATATGTCGCAGATTGATTAATGTTTAAAAGTAATAAATGCCTATAGCAACTCATCAGCAAGTTTCTATGAGTCCAAGAATGTAGTGAACCCTATTGGTAAAGGTCAAAGGCCATCTATGATTATGTATGATAATGTGATGAAAGCTTGTAAACACAATATCAGTAGAAAGGAACTTTTAAATGACTGAATGTGTTTTAGTTTATTTGACTCATTTGACTTATTTGTGTTGTGCGTCATGTCAAACTGTTTCAACATTTACTAGCTCACATTTTAACATGCATTTACATGTTATTATTTTTAACATTACAGCACAACTTCAATGCTCTTTTAGAGGATCCTAATCCAACGATACCAGTCGAACAGATGGTGGCACTCTCCTCGGGATCTGTGACGTTACTCAAGGGGCTTTTCATCATTGTGGATTATCTTTTCAGAGAGAATATGGTTTACATGAAAGACTACAAGTATGCAATACCATAACTTTAAACCATAGTGGATGTAGGCAAATGGTCTCTCATGTATTCAGATTGTAGTCAGGGATTGGACAAATGTGCAGTTAGTGAACTTGAACTCAAGACAAACTTATTTGCGAAACTATGATTTTGATTGGTTCACCTTTGATTTGATGTTTTGAGAAAGCCATGCTTGTGTCACTGCCTGTGTAGTGAATATTCATATTCATTCAAGAATAACATCTTTTTCACTTACTGATTGGTGGATGTGGATAGTAAATATGACTGTTTTGAACTCTAAGAATTTACTCCCTACAGATCACCTCTGTGTACACTTAGAATTCAGTTCCTATATCACTGCAGTAAACACTGTTAGAATTCTAAAACCTACAGTATCATCGTTCTTCACGCTAAGAACTCATCCCCTGTAGATCACTGTTGTGAACCCTAAGAATTCAGTTTCTACAGATCACTGTCGTGAACACTATAGAACTCAGTCCCTGTAGATCTCCAAACTCTTCAGATGTATGGGGTGCCCATAAACGTCTGTTTTTTTCTCAGTGATCAGTCAAAGAATTCCATCTGTAAGTAGTCATTGAAGTACAGCTCACTTATGATGTTAGTATTGCAAATTTTAATCTTTATCTGTACAACAACATTTTTGCCTGTTAAGATATAATGTTGATTCTCTCCATCTCCTTTTCCGTTTGGATAGAGTTGCCTTGATTAAAGAGATTTCACAACAGAAGTGGCGTGAAAGCACAGTGAGTATTCCCTGGCTAACTGATAATCATACATCTCTCAAGGAGATGTACATTGAGACTGAATGTACCACCATAGTCTTTATGTCAGTATTTAGAGGGTGCGGTTGCCTAGTGGTTAAGGCTTCACACCCGTAATCAAGCGGCTGCAAGTTCGAATCCACGTAGTACACTTGGGCAAGGTATTCGTCTCAGTTTGCTTCTCTCCACCCAGGTGCTAATTGGTAACCTGTGAGGGACCTGAGTACATGTGGTGCCTTTATGACTTCTCTATACTCTTCTGGATTGCAGCAGCTGTATTCAAAAGTTGCAGAGTGAACCCTGAATGAAAATCTGTCTCAATTGTGTTGACATCTGTTAATATAGCTTTCGAGATATCGCTTTTCAAAGTTTGATGAAAATGCAAATATGATGATGTGGAGTGCTGCACAGTGTCAGTGTTTCTTTTGTTTAATACGGCTATACATCTCTTGACTACTGTGTTTCACATTGGTAAAAGATAGCAATGTTGTAAAGAAGAGCATACATGCTACCAAACCAAAACCCTCAGGGAATGTAAAATTCACAATTGTCCTTGAAATGAAGGTGAAGTTTACAAAGAATAACATAAGACATATCACGCTAGTCTTTCTCTTGACACCACAAATTTGCGTGCTTAAATGTTTATTCATGATGCAGGTATAAGACAGGACTGTAAAATTGTCAATATTTGATGGATTTTGATAGAATTTGGGTATTGTCAACATTCTCAATGATTAATTCAGCCAGTACTCCAAAATGTCATTTTCATGTCACGCAACCTTTTAAAACACCCCTCCTTAATTGTGTATTCAATGAACTGTAGACTGGTTTAATAGGTGGCACTGCAGTGTCTTGTTCCCATTACCTATACTGTCACAAAGTTTGAGAGAGTGTATACAGTGACTAAATGGCACAGGTAAACAAATGTACACACAATGTACGTAGAATCCCACTAGAGAAAAGAAAAAGTGGTGTCTAAGACCAATGGCAAATAGAAAAATGGTGTGCCAATTTTATGTATTGGACTATTCAGTTTAGGAATGTAAAATGCTGATGTACTTCAAACTTGGTGGGTAAGAGAGAGTTCACAGATACTCCCTCTGTGTAGCAGATAATGGTACAAGTCAAGGTGAAAAGTTACCAAAAGTCCACAAAAAACCAAACCGTAGTTTTTATTTTTTCAATTTGGATTACTACCCAACCGGTGGGAATTGACTCCTTTTTTTATTTTCTTGGTCTTGTTTTCAGAATAACAGATGGGTCAGGGTCAGGAGAGGTAAGTTATGATTAACAATATCACTGACTGAAAATGCATTCCATATTAGTACAATCATTTTGCAGCCTGTATTTAGATGTCCCCATTGTATTCTCTGCACTTGTAACTGGCCTTTGTTGACAAACCATGCTGATTGTGCTGTAGAACCATTTGGATGTCATCAAATTTCAGACAAACAGACTCAGAATCTTCTTGTCTCACGAGATTGGACTTAAATGTTTGTCAGCATCATAAAGAAAATTGGGTATTTGTTTCATACTCTGTGTCAAGTTCCTGAACGAGTGTTTAGAACCTTTTCTTCACAAAACTTGAACAAATTTTTTGACAGCTATTGCAGGAGCAATTTATTGTTAGCTTTTTTCACGATATGAGCATTTAGCTTTTGATCTATCTGCAGTTCAGAGTACAGTAGCCATAAGTTAAGAGCGTTGGTTCTTTTGCAATCAGATCTGGAGTCAGTGGTTGTTGGCAGTAAACAAGATGGTAGCTGCGGTGGGCATCACTGGTTGGCCCTGCCTGGAACTAGTAATTCCCACCTGGCAAGTTTGTTCCAGGTGATCAGTGAATGTCTTATTTAAATATAACAGGAGAAGTGACCTTTTGATTCAACGTTGTAAGATTTTGCGAGTACTTTCCCGTAACAGTGCCTAAGATATATAGAGTGCTATGGAGGTGCTGCTCCCCTGACCCTCCCACCAGGGTGTTGCCACTGGATCCCACCAGGATCCCTGGTGTTACCCTCTGGATCACACCAGAAGTGGCTGGTTCCCTTGCTTGGGGCCGGGCAGTAAGATTTGTCCAGCTGCATCCTTGGAAGGAAACGTTGCCTCAGTACATGTGTGAATGCATCTACTTGGGTTCATTTAGCAAGAGTTCAAAAAGTGGTGTGAAAGGTGTACGCAAATGCAAAATAGTTTATGCAAGGATTCTTTGATACAGAGTGGACAAAATAGGAAAGTGAGACTTTTTCTTTTTTTAAGTGAGAGTTTTTTTCCATCTGGAGCATTAAGTGCATGCAGTTATTAATGAGGTTTGTGTGTTGGCCCTGTTGTATATGATATTCCAAAATGGACAAAATTCGATGACAAATTCTATGACTCTTAAGTCCTTTTGTGAAGACAGAATTGTTGCCACGTGTATGTAACAGATAGAACGTTCGACTTTTATAGGTGACATTGAAGGCACCACCCATATGACCAAATAGTTACCTTTACTGTGCTACCATGCCGTGTGGTCCTCAAGACTGCCAAGCTGTCAAATTAACAAGTAATGTGGTAGCTCATTCTGTCACATATTGAAACGATTTCATTGAAGTCATAAAGGAACATTTTATCTATCATCACTTGAGTCGATCTATTCCACAACCAGTCCATGTGTGACACCAGCATTGCCAGAAAAATGATTTTTGCTCCATATGTTATCGATGGATACACTGGCACAAAACAAACCAATCGGTCCACAAGTCCTTATGTGGCATGTTTCATTTCAACATGGTAATTTGTGTTCTCTCATTATACCTCACTGTACATTTAACTTTCCCTCATTAGGACATCCACTCCTCTTTTTTTGATTATACCTGTGTATGGACACCACATAAGGACTCCCTTTTTACTTACGTGCAGTTTTGGGACTATTCAACATAAAACACCATAGAGTGAGTGGGTCCCCAGTTGGGCCATACACATCTTTAATTTCAGTCACGTGATCAGAATGTCAATCAGTCGTGGAGAAGAAATCGCAGACACGGATGATGTCACTTTTGACTTGGAACCAGATTGGTGTACAAGATCTGCCTTCTGAGCCAAGTGAATTTTCAACTTGACATTACCATGACAACAAATGTATTTGCATGACCTTACACAGTATGTGACATCATAGCATAAAGCATGACCTCTCTTTACCTGTCATAAACATATCCTTCGTTATGAACATGATATCTCAAAAATGAAAGGCTTGTAGGCATACCACACTGTACTAATAATAGACTTGTTTGTGGTATAATTCAACATTAATTAGGGCCTCTCTCAAGGAAATCTTGTATTTATTTATTTTTCATTCTTTCTTTATTTCTTTACTTATTTGTCTTTATTTATTTGTGTGAGTATGTATGTATGCGTGTATGTGTGTGTGTATGTATGTATGTGTGTATGAGTGTATGTATGTATTTATTTCTGGTTGCATGTTTTAATATGCAGGATGTTTTAACCATCTTTTTCCATGTTTTTTTTTTCATATCTCGGCAGATAATTCTGAGCGACTGACCTACTCTCTTAACTTCTGGTGCATGAATCCAGCTGTGGTGAGCAGTTTGAACAGTAACTTCAACATGACATAAGTACACACAAATAATGTCTGCTCTGAGTATCCATTCAATTAAACTGCTTCCAACTATTTTGCAATCAGATTGCTCTTTGGAGCTTCCTCTTCAGACGGTTATACAGCTGCTTCATTGGCTGTTGTTTGTTCTGTGAAAACAGAAAATTGTTTGGCTTGCAATAAATATAAGTACCGTGTGATATAACCATGATTGAAAGCAAAGAAGTATATGTTGAATGCCAGGTTTGAATTTGTCATTCATGGCGCCTTGAGTAGCTTTGTGTAATATTCATTACCTCTGGTCGTTATCGCAGAGAGCATTCGACTGCCTCGCACTAAATACGTCTGCGTGATACAAAAATTAATGCTCCGAAAGTAGCTAGTTACTATGATGTCACAATTTGTCATTTTCATGAGTAAATAAGTTGTCAAAGTTAGAAGTGTCTGACACAAAGTTGGTGCCATCTGGAAACAATGACACCATGGATTTAATGCCGTGATACAGGCTCACATAGTGCTGTGAAAACGATGAGTTTGTATGACATTGTTCATAATTGGGCTTTCAGATGTCACCTGCCCTTTGGTTTTATTTCTGCCTCTTCTTCATAGGAGGAGCTCTTTCCCTAATACTCAATTGCTGTCATGAGTTCACACACTCCTCTATCTGTCCTTTGCAGGTCTTGAAAATAAAACATTCCTGAGATTTGTGTTTGCACTTTTAGAAAGAACAGAGTAACATTATGTAGAAGAATCTTCAGAAATATAAGCTGTGCAGCAGTTTAACATCCCGTGTCTGCTAACTTCAATACAGACTCAAGTTAATTAAAAGGAAACTGTTTGGCAGCCCCCTAAATTGTCCTGATACTTCCAACACAGTTTTTCAAACAATAAGACATCAGTCTGAAGTAGTGCAAATACAAGTCAAAAGAAATAAGTTTTTATGACTTCACTTTTTATTCACTCGCAAGTCACCATGTTGTTTGCAAAATGCCAGAATGTGACTTCACATATGCACTTCCTCAAGCTACGAAGTATTGCAGGCGCATGTGCCACATCATACTTTTCAAACATGGCGACACTCTATACAACAATGGTGGGATATTTTAAGTAGCATTTGGAAAGAAGTTATTACTGAAAATAACACCATTGTGGTCATGAATAATGAATTTGTGAATAAGTGTGTATTAAGTGTAAGTTGAAATTGAAACTGCTATTGTGGCTCCCCTGTAAATTAAAAAACATAAAATAATTAATTATTCATATTATATGGAAAAAAAACTGATTTAGTGTAACACCATAAACATTTTACTCTTTTGGATTTCAACACCAAGTCATGTTGACATGACTGTAATTCCCTAAGAGTCAAAGACTGATGGTTGGTACAAAGTAGTTAGCAATGAGCTGTCCTTAGTTTGAAGTCTTACTGAATACAGAAACTGGGTGATAGGGCTGTCATTTTATACATCAGGATAGCCCTCATTTGAAAATAAAAATGCTTATTATTTGTTTGCAGTCCTTGAAATAAATACCTTAACTTTCATTTCTCAAATAAAGAACACTCACTTGTTGATTTTGTCAGGCTTTCTCAGATGCTGGTGGAGAAGCCAGGACTATTATTCTTACTTCAGGGACACTCTCTCCAATGGGCTCTTTTGCGTCAGAGCTCGGCGTTGCATTTCCAATATCTCTCGAGGCAAATCATGTTATCAAGGACTCCCAGGTATGGCAGAGTTCTGTCTTTTGAGTGGTCATTAGCGTTAACAAAGTTAGCAAAATCCAGCATTGATGTTACTCCTTAAAGTTATGCACTGCCTGATTAAAATGAATTTGTGGAAGGAACAGGATTAGGAAATATGAGTGTTTGCATTGATTTAATCCCTGGGTACCTGATTGACGGTGTCAAAACCTGGTTTTGGTAATACCCAAATCCATTGTTTCACTATTCAGCATATGTATGCCCACCTAAAAAACATGTCATTTTCATGCCCTGTGCATGTGACACATGGTCTTGTATTTACCTGCAAAGCAGACGTCTCGTCGTGACTTCGCAGTGAATCGATAGCCTTTACAGAAGTTTTATTTTTGAGTACCTGGATGTCCAACTGTGTACGGACTGCTGGTTCCCCGGGTCTAAATTTTGAACCTGGTGCAAACATTTGTAAGTAAAGCGGTTTTAACGTGTGTGTGGTAGAATTGTTTCAGAGATATGAACTTTACAAATGTCTATGTCACTTTGTAGCCCTTCAAATAAAATGGCTCTGGTACAGTGATTTATTGATTACTTAACACTACTGGACATGGTTTGGGGGTTGTAAATTTCACTGCTTAGGTTACTTTTGTAAAAGGGTAAAGAAAATTGAAAATAGAAACAAAGCAAGAGTTATGCAGTTTGTACTTATTTGTAATTCCTATAACTGCCTTTTGTTTCAGGTTTGGGTTGGTTCTATCGCTACTGGACCAACAGGGAAGACACTAAATGCTAGTTACAAGAACACTGAGGTACGTCATGGTAACAGTATTTTACAAGTATGGTCCATCGAAGGTTGTGCACGTCACTCTCCTGGTAAATATTTATCATTTTGTAACAACCCTAGTTCATGTTATGCCATGATATATTACCTGCATAGGTAATGTTTTAAAAGAATAGGCCAGGCAATATTCAAAATATTCTCATAAAGTCAATAATAATATGAAACTACATGTCAACAACTTTCAAGCTGTTCCAAGTCTTTGTGTATAGATACAGATCGTATTAAAAAATTTTCTGAAAATTTCTTAAAAATTTCTGATAAAGCCAACGGAGCATATGACGTAGAAGCTCATGCGACTTTTACATCATCGTGCCATGATTGTAAATTGTTCATGAGGCTGTCTCAAATGTTATTCGTCGTAAAATGGGCCACTATTTGAATATTTTTGTGGACCAAGTGGGTGTTGCATAATGTGGGGAAAATGGCTTGTATGATCATTATGGAATATTCTCCATTTGTGACATGTAGTTTGGGATGGTCTGAAATATTTTCCTTAAAGAATAGTCCAGACCATCCCCAACCTCATGTCACAAGTGAGGAATAATCGATGTTGAACGAACATTCAAATGCATTTTTGCAATCCACAAAAATGTCGAAATTGTGATGCATTTTGAAAGAAATAACATTTGAGACAGCCTCTTGCATCATTCACTCTAGGTCATAGGCAACAATTTGTATCTATACACAAGGTACTCAGACCAGATTTAGAGTTGTTGACTTGTTATTTAGAATTGCTATGGATTTACAAGAACATTTTGACCGTTGTGTAGCTTGTTCTTTTAACATCTCAAGCTGAAAGGTAACTTGTAACCTCATTGTAATGATTTCTGTGTTACAAAAACTAAATGATACAAATTACTAGGCTTGTGTAGTTCTCTGTTTAAAGGAGAACATCCTAGGAATATCAAAGAAAAAGCAAAATACTGAAATCTGGTACCATATCTCAGTAAATGAGACCAGTGTTTGGAGTAATAGTATGGTGTTCATCATTCACCAAATAGTGATATATAAATTTCGTCTTCCTATAACGTTTGAAGTGAGTTGAATTTTTCAGGGGAAAATCAGTGAATATATCTTTCTTCCAATGGCAGAACAATTTTAAAGTGATGCAGAGAATGCTATAAAACTGCATGCATGGTACAGAAATTTTTTGGTGTCAGTTTCCATATTATTTCAGGTTTATTGCTGTTTTAATAACATGATCATATTGTTTTGCTGTTTTCTTCAGTGTATTTACTGGATCTTGTCAACATTTCTCATGAATCAAGCACCTCAGAATTGGCTACGTCACTTCGCATTTTAGTTTTACCGTATTTTTCCATATTGTTCGATTTGACGGACTTGTCACTGACGGTTGACTTGTGCATGCAAGTAACGTCAACACACACACACTGTGGAATTACACAGTGCACTAGCTCAGACACTCAAGCGATGCACAGGATGACCCATTGTTTTTAAGGAAAGACTTTAACTATGTTTTTAGGTCAATGCTGTCACCCCCTCATATCGTTAGCATGGTTTCTAGAAAGTATAGGAATGTTTGGCAGATCATTTTGGAACAGTTTAGTAGCCTTCCAGGTCAACAGGTGTACGGTTGTATAAATTATTTTACTTTTAATGCTTATTTTCATCTCAGTTCTACAAACTTACCAATATTTGAACAAATCAGTAGTGCTTGAGTACACATACAAAAGACAGATGTTTAATTGGTATTTGAATTGCCGTGAAAACAAATAAACTTGTCCTATAACTCAAGGTTAAAGACCATTGGTTTACATCTTTTTAGTAACGTACCCATTGTTCTGGTTCATTTCAGACATTTAACTTCCAGGATGATTTGGGTAGATTGGTTTTGGATGTCTGTAAATCCATTCCTTACGGCATCCTCTGCTTCTTCTCATCTTACAGTCTCATGATGAAGCTCTCTGAACGATGGAAGGTCTGTGTCTGTAATTAAGTATCGATTATTAAATTAATTATTTGTCTCACTTATTGATCACTGCATGGTTTTCTTTTCTATCTTTTGTTTCTCTCTCTTTCTATTCTTTTCGAGGTGTGTTCTTGTCTTTAAGCCCTTGAGAGTTTCTTAACAGCACTTCCTTTGGCAGCAATCATTTTTATTTTTCTTTTTCTCATCCACTTGTTCTGTTACCATATTCACTCTTCTAGAATATTGTTGTGGAAAATCAATGAATGAAATGAAAAAAATTAGCATCAAAAGAAAATTACATTGTCTATGTAAGATTTTGTTGTAACAATTTGTACTGTTGCCTGTCATGTGAAAATTCAGGTTTGTATCATTTTTCTCAGAGTTTCAAAATTCCATTTTGGCCTTAGCAAAAGTTGGACTTCACACCTTGTGTTACATACAGGTTCTAAGAGAATCTTAAGTTAATATGTTTATATGTATGGATGTTTCTTAATTCAGGGTTCCAGTGGCCTGGAAAAGTCATCAGATTTTAGCAGTTACAGTTGTGTTGTATATAGGGTCAGGGACGGAGTGACTTTCACCCCTTAAAGGGTATCTAAGGTGACAAAACTAGTTCCAGGTGCTTCATAACAGACATATTAAAGTTAGGTTACATCAAGGTGTGTATTTGCAGTGTGCTGCACATCATGGATATTACATTGTTTGCATTATGCTGGGAATACCAGTTATGTGTCATGCAAGTGTCAGTTACGAACTGTGGAATTTGGTTATTTGTTCTGACATTGCTTGTGAACGCCATAAGGTTAACACAGCTTTCTGTTAGAAGGTGTTGGTAATTTCAGAATAGTGTTAAATGCCACTTACTTCTATTGATTGAAAGATGTATCGAGCAACTTCACGTAAGGAACCAAAGTGCCCTTGGGCTCCTGTTGAAATTGTCAGTTTTACCAAATGTGTTTCTCGCAGAACACCGGTCTGTGGGCGGAGATCTCAGAGAAGAAGATTATCATGACAGAGGCAAGAGGTGGGATGAAGAAAGAATTTGATGAGCAGCTGAGAGAATTCTACGCCACGATAGAAGATTTTGAAAGCAGAGGTAAATGGATCAATTAAATCAAAAGTTTGCCTCTAGCTCAGCCCTCTAGCTCAGCCCTCTAGCTCAGCCCTCTAGCTCAGCCCTCTTCACATTAAATTTCATGGAATGCCACATCTCAAAACTATTTTGGTGTGATGCACCATTGAAAGCTGTCTATGGGCAGGCTTATAAATACTTGGCTCTTCAATTTTACATGAGTTCATCACCGGTTTTGTTTTTCTTACTTTTAAGATGCATATTGTGTCGCAACACTTATTTCATGCCATTTTGGCCTGGTTGCATGCAGTTTTGTTTTTCTACTACTAAGATGCATATTCTCCTGGAATATTTATTTCAGGCCATTTCATTGCATTTCCATGCAGTTTGTGGGTAGCAATGTTGACACAAACTATCAAACTAAGACCATCCACTTGATTTTCAAGCAAAGTGTCTGCCAGTTTTCTTTCATACTAATTACATGCAACCATTCTTTCAAATTCAACCAATAACTGATGTGATGTTCATACATGAAGCAAAGGTAAATACACACTAATTTACAAATGATCCTCCCACTTGTCCCTCTGGTATTACCCACATGAATGCAGCACACTGGTCTGTGTACAAGCGAAATGGATGGACGACCATTTCTAGGTTAGAAGTTCTGAAGCTGGTGGTATCATTCGGCTATCTGACTTTTTAAAATATTCATAATGTGGACGGAGTTTGTCCCCAATCCGTGATGAAAGAAGCTTCCAAGAATGCAAAGCAACAGGTCATGATTCGTCAACCTTTGTTTCACCAGTTTAAATAGAAGTCAAAGTGACATACAGACACAAATTTAAGCTTTATCATGACACATCACTTGGACTCGTTAACGCGTAAACTAAATCTTCAGAGAAATTGCCTCTATCGGCGACTTCAGTGTTTAAAAATCGGTATGAATGTTTTCATTTTTCATTACCGGTTGAAAATTCTCAATTATTGATGAGAACGACTTGAATACTGAGCATGTCACTACTAGGTTTGTATTAGTCTATTAGTGGTTAGAGGAATTTAGGGTCGTAAAATTCGATCAGCTCTTGTAGCGCAAGGTCACACCACACTGCAGGTACAGAAGGATGATCCTCTCATTTTGCGACCGCGCCAAGGACATGGAAATTTAAGCAGCTATGAAATCCGAAGAGATCCTCGTGGTGGAATGCGACCGAGCTTTACCAGCATACGTGTCAGGTTATAAAACGACGAAGTAACCACATCAGTTTAATAGTGTCTCGTGTCTTGTAACAAAACACCATTTTGTTGAGTCCTTTTACTAGTAGGTGACAAAGAACTGTTCCATATGTTGCACGTGTGAGGATATTATTATCACGTAACCAATAACGAACAAAGTCGACAATGATGGGTTGCGTGCCTTATGATGGTGGAGGTGTCTCAGTTTCAGTGCTCTGCCCTGTAAAAGTTATCTTATTGTTTCCAAGCTGTTACAGTATGCCATTATGAGTGGTTTGTGCTAGTGCAGGCATTCAACATCTTGGATTTTTTTTTGAAACCACATTAAAGGAAAACCATCGTACAGCCTTCCATATAGTCCTAATATTTTAAACATAATTTTTCAAACAAGAGGACACCATTCAGTAGTGCAATGAATTCATGTCCAAGAAAATATATTTTTGATGAATATACTTTTTGTTCACTCGCATGTCATCGTGGTGCTGCGAAATTACGTGAATCGTGACGTCACACATGCACCTGTACATGTCACTTGGTATTGCCGGTGCATGTGATATGTCATACATTTCCAGAATGGCGCTGTATAACAACGGCGTGAAATTCGAAGTTATATCTGAGGAGAAGTGATTACAAAAATAATGCCTTTCCTGTCGTGACTGTTTTTAAATAGTGGTCCTTTAAGTGCAGGTGGAAATTGAAACAGACACTACGGTCCCTCTTTAAATTGTGATATTAACTGAAATGTTAGGTGAAACTGACATAAAATGTACCAAAACTCACAATTAAGATAGATCCAGTCAGATTTTTCATGTTCTGGGTCTTACATTTACTTTTACTGAAATCTTTCAAGTTAATCTGGGGAACTCATATCGCATTCATTTGGTTCATCAAGCTTTTAGTCACCTGACGAAAACATGCTGTGAGCGGTATCGTTGTGAAAAAAAAAAGACACTTGCTCCTGTTATTATGAACATATGAAAAATACCAACTAGTGTACCATTCTATGGGGGGTGGTAATATTTTGAGGAAATATTAACATTAAGTCATTCCACGTGATTCTGTTCAAGAAATCAAGCAAAAATTCCTCAATATTTACAAATCTCTGCATTCTATGCTCTCCATTTTGATAACAGGATGTGCTCTTGTCTTTCAACTTCTTTGTCAGGTATTTTGGATCAACCTTTGACGGGGGTTTTGTTCTTAGCTGTTTGTCGGGGTAAAGTCAGCGAGGGCATGGATTTTGCAGATAACAATGCCAGGGCTGTGATAACAGTGAGTTTGCTTAATATTCGAGAAGATATCAATGAACAAAAACTTAGGACGTGGAGCTGTGACAATTTATCTATCCTTCAGTGAGATAAATTACAGCCACTTTCGGTTTTCAACAGATATACATTAATACGGAGTTATTGAATATGTCCCTGTAATGATTATTAGCTCCAGATAAGGAGCTCCCGGACCAGAGATGTCAATGTTTGGCTTTAAAACGTAATGGTGTGCCTCATGCAGAACTACTGTGGTAGAGTCCCTGTGCAGAGGCGGAGACTTGACGTCACTGTGTCCATGATGTCTGGCTATTGGGCTGATGTGTTGGTAAATTTTGAGGAGAGCTACTTGAAACTGTTTTGCATCCAGTTTTTTGTCATTTTTATACATAACACTGACATGAAAATGGCCCTTTTGTTGAAAAGTTTTAAGCATACCTGTATTGTTGCCCAAAGTACTCTTTGTGCAATTCCCACATGATTATTGCTCTATCTGTATACCTGGATTTCTTTGTTGTTGCCAGATGCCATCGTAAAACCTCACCTCCTTTGTGTTCTCTTCCTCTGTCTGTAAATCTTCATGCATTTTGTAGTCTGCTTCTGTCAGTTCATCGTCAAAGATCCTGCTAACGTTGAAATGTCAGGCCATCTAAGGTTTACCTAAAATTTTACCAAATTCTGAAAGTTTATCTCTCTGAGACACAAAATCCTGTGGTTCTGATTTTCATCAATTTTTTGCAAAAGTTAAGAGCAAACTGTTATTGACACATTACATTTATTCCTTCATACTGCATGTGTTAAGCATATTGTGAAAAGGAAAGAGCATGGCATTGCTCGCAGCTAACATGGTCAACTCTCACTTCTGTGGCAGAGTGGATAATGTCGGTGGCATTTGAAGCAATGAAGCTTAGCAACCGGGAGGTTCTGGGCTGGGTCCCTCCCCATGTTACAGTAGGATGGGTTTTTCGTCCAAGAGTATGGTTTTCCCATCTGAACTGACCTTGTGAAGAAAGTTCCCAAATTTGATCCAAAGTTGTTAGTCACCTGACGTGAAGTTATGATATATAAGCCACAGGCATCCTCCACACTTATGTGGTCTCTTACCATTGTAAAATAACTGCCCTTTGAAGGCCTGAATTATTCAGTTAGAGCTACCTTAGTTAGCTAGTTAATTTTTAGAGGACAAGTCATTCTCCTTTACATCTTTATTTACAACATTGTGTTGTTGTTCTTGCACATATAACTTGTGTATTGAAGTGGTACATTGAGCTGATATCAACAAAATTGTGACGATTTTGACAGGTATAAACTGCATGACAGTGCTTATAATGAGCATAATTGGTCAAGTTTCGTATTCAGTGATTATGAAATCTGTCAAAATTTTGGAACTTTTGACTCTTGCCTGTACTGGCTATGTGCATATGAATTAATAGACCTAAAGTAAAAAGTGTCTGGTCACAAATTTTCACAAACCAATCTGAGTTAGTTACTCACTCCTTTGTGTCCATTGGTAGATGACACTTGGAGGACCCTCTTACAGTTAGATCATTTGCCATTAGCATGTTAAGGAATCTGAACAGGTTTGAAAAACTTGATGCTCCTGCCCCCTTTAAGGATTCTATATTTGACATGAACTGGTGTCATTGATGAACAAAATCATAAATCCTGTCTTCATATTTTCACAGCACTTTAACTTTTTGAACAAAATAAAAAGCCTGAGCGCATTTTGTTCTTATGCAACTTTAATGTATCACATGTACATTTTTTGTAATATTTTGACCGTCATTTGATTTTGTATTTTTATTTCCTTTGCAGGTTGGTATCCCCTTCCCCAGTTTTAAGGATCCTCAGGTTGAGTTAAAGAGAGCGTATAATGATCAGAATAGGGAAAGAGGCTTGCTAAGCGGCACGGAATGGTATGAAATCCAAGCCTACAGAGCCCTTAATCAAGCTCTTGGACGTTGTCTCAGGCACAGGTATTGTATCAACATTGTAATATGTGGTATCAACATTGCCATATGTTATATCCATATGTTATAGTACTGCAGTGTCTGGTACCATCCCTAATATGTGATACCAGTATTGCAGCATTTATTGTTGACACTGCAGTGTTAATACTCCACAACATTGCAGTGTTGATACCAACACTGCAGTATGAAGTATTAACAGTATTGTATTTGATATCAACACTACAGTTTTTTTATCAACACTGCAACATGTAATATCAACACTGCAATATTTGTTATCAACACTAGTATGTGATGTCAACAATTCAGTATTTGTTATCAATGCTGCAGCATCAATACTTGGCATTGTGATATTTGTTTTCCTTAATTCATGGTACTTTGACCATTAAGTAGTAACATCAAGAACTGAATCCACTTTACATCTTCTTCATTTGTCCAATGTCATCATATTTAAAGTTGCACAATATGGGCACTACAGTACATATCTCTGCACTGAAACTAGAATGTATGAATTACTCAAACATTGGATACATATGTAATGATACATGTGATCTCCTCTTTCTAGAAACGATTGGGGTGCCTTGATTCTGGTCGATGAAAGGTTTCGTAGAAACCCTCAGAGATACATCAACGGTGAGTAAGCACAAGAAGTCATCTTTGTATACCCTAATCAGAATTCATCTCTTTTACCTAGATCATCTAATTTAGGATTGTCTTAAGATTGTAAACCAGCTTGATCATTGCTTTATTGTGCCGCAGGTGTAGCGTTCTGCAGTGTAGCATATATAGTGCCCACTTGACTTGTTTATTTTGTTTCTTTTGAGGGACTTTCAGGACTGTCCAAGTGGGTGAGAAACAAAGTGAATCATTTCCTTCATAGCAGCGATGGCGTAGATTCCCTCAAGAACTTTGTCACCCGGCAGCAGAAGTCTTCTCAACTTCCGGATTGTCAGTAAGTTCATCAGTTAAGAGTGTTGTGCGTAATGCCTAGCTCCCATGGGCAATACGGAGCTGTATGATTTGGACGCACATGCGATTTCAAAGATGTTATGGGGTCATGTGATTTCTTCTATGATCCAATTGTGACAAAATGTCCAGTCAAATTATGGACACACTCAAAGTCAATGTTCAAGAAAGCATCAGTTTACTGGAAGGGTGCCCTGCAAGCATTTTAGGATGCACTAGGAGATTGTGCGGGCTCCCCCAGAAAATCCGTATGGCACTGGTGTGTCACTGGAAATGTCCTACTGGCAACTGTAAGGATTTCCTAATCGTATGGGCCTCTACGGACCCCAAATGGGTTACTGCAGGGATCAGTGTGTGCGTGTTGCAGTGGAGTTACAAGGCCCATATGGATTCAGTACATGTCTGTACGATTCACCCCATAGATAGCCTGTACATTTCGTATAATGGTAACCATAATGCTCACGGGAGTGGGACTTAACATGAACAATATTTCCAGCTTCAGAGGAACAGTAAAGAGTACCTTAAGTTGTTTCTGTCCTTACATCACCCGTTGTATAGTAACACATAATTTTCTTCTGCACTCTGGACTGGGTAATTTCTAACTCGTCACCTTGTGGGATTATGTCATTATGCTAGCCTCACTAGTAATTCCATGGATGTCTGTGCAATATTGTTGTCCAGCCTATCTAACATTACTTTCTTCTTGTGACTGATAATTCAACAGGTCAACTGCTCTCCCCCAGAGTCCATCGCCTTCTCTGTCTTCAGAGAGTTCTTGTGATTCTTATCATCCGCCAATGCCTGCGACACCAGGACTTTTCAATCACTCACCCCTGCAAAGTGACCGTTTTTCACGACCTACAGCAGTCATGCACGGATTCCCTGCAATCGCCGTGAAAAATGACAAAGGTGGCATGGAAGTGTCATGCCCAAATCCTAAGGAGACAAGTTCCCAGTTTCAAACACCATCTAGGACATCCGCTAGTAACCAGCAACTAGTGAGAAAAAGCAATGTTACTGTTTCCAGTTCACAACGCTTTATCAGTTTATCATCTCCGTCACTGCAGGGTTCTGCTTCTCCCAGGGTGTCTGCAGTGAAACTGGAGGCAGTTAGCAAGACACCAGCGCATGGATCCTTCCACAAATACCTGGGTCAGTCCTATACCGAGGTGATCAGTGCTGAGCACCATTCAGGTGTTTCTCCGACGGTTTTTAGGGCTGCGGAGGAATTCGAAGAAAGCCCGTCATTCGTACCTCACTGCAAGATGCGTCAAACCACATCTGAAACCCCCGAAGACACTGAAACAACAGTCAATGACATGGTATTTGCAAACGTTGAACGTAGAACCCCGTTTGAAGAAACTGGCATTTTCGAACAATGTCGACGAAGTAGACGGTCAGTCTCATCCAAATTCGTCAAACGTCTCCAGTGAAGATGTTACGCGGACAATTTCCACGGGGACTGAATCTCATGCTGAGCAAAATGCTAACAGGGACTCTGTGGAAGGGAGAGTATCTTCAGAAGAGCCCAGAGGTGGTATCTCAAATCCTCATTGTGAGCAAAATACCAGCGAGAAGATGCCAGAGGAAGAGAGAATAGCTTCAGAAGGTCCAGGTGGTACCCCATCACCTCATCTTGAGCGAATTACAAACGATAATGCTGAGGAAGATAGGGTACCTTTAGAAAAGCCAGTTGGTACCCCACCCCCATTGTTTGCTTCAGAGGATGCTGTGGATGGAGATGGGCAACAGATGAATCCTTTGTGTTACGAAAAGTCTTTCACTCATCAGACGTTACAGGAAGTATCCTGACGCAAACACAAAAGAAATATGTCAAACGCAAAAAGCTTTAAGGAACGAAACATCCGTCTCTCTCGATGAGAATAAATCCAGAAATACGTCAGGCTTCATCAGATGACAAAGATGTCAGTTCATTAGGTAATGAAGACCTTGATGCTACCTTGAGGGGCACAGACTGTATATCTAGTCCATCATCCAAAATTTCATCGCATAAAAGGAGGAGAAGTGAAGGTAGATTGAGAAGAACTTCAAGAACTGCAAACAGAAAGACTGGTTGTGACCGAAGGAAGGAACAAGAAGATACGATCGTTAGAAATTCAAAACGAAGCAAAGTAGATCACTTTCAAAATGCCCAGCATGACACAAATGAGGTTTGTATTTAATATTTTGCCAGGTACTACTTTATGTTCAGCCAGTTTTTAACTTGGTCTATGAACTAGTTGACTTCATTTGCTAACCTTTTGTTAGGTTATATCCAAGGTACATCCTAAACCAAAGGCAATAGGTTACTACTACATAACAAATTCACAGTGTTGTTTTGATGAAGTCTTCGACAGTCTGTGGTTGGTCTCAAAGTACTTCTTCTTTTCTTTAGTATTAAATGCAATCAAATTACTAAAGTAATGTAAACCCAGCCAGGAGTCAAACTGTGCCCTCTGGCATCTGTTGTGTAGTCTGCATGGGGTGTACCATTGAAGAAAAACCATTGGGGTGTCGTGTCGCTAAATAGTTCAGCACATGGACTATAGACTCCAACCTGTAGGATCAAGAAGAAGCATAGACAAAAATGGTCCACACGGTAAAACTTTGATGAACAGGAATTCACTATGTTGATTTGCTCAAAGAACTTTGATCATATGTATAGTTCAATAAGGAAAAAACAGAATAATGAAGAAAGCATTTGAATGTTTTCAGAGAACGTACAAAAATCCACACTTTTCTTTTTGCTGACATGAGGGGGGAAAAGTGAAGGAGAAATTACAACCTTTCATTGGTTGATAGTGACTAGTCATGTGATGAAGAACGATGGCAAGCCTGACCTGTCCAACTAATTAGCATCCAATTGAAAAAGAAGAGTCTTAATACCAAGGTCAAAGGTCAAATATGTTTACATATATTTTAAAAGCTACTGATAGCTTTAATACAACCCATCACATGTTCTAAAGATAATTGTTGATATGTGATGTGAGATCAGTCCTTTGCTTGATAAACTCTCTGCAAATGAATTTCGGTCATCCTCTGCTCGTCCTCGTGTCCATTTGATATGATCATCATGATAGCAAACTGGTACATACACAGGGTCTCATCGCTACCTTCAAATAGCGAGCGTAAACTTGTTACATTAGCAGAGCGTTCGTCAAGAAGAGATCCACATCACAAGAGATGTTAATAAGATGACCAATCACCTTTTAGAATTAAGTTACATGGTACGAAGGAGTCGATGTAACCATTAACCAGTGAATTGATCATAAAACAAAATTAATGAAAAGTTCGTTAGAATTATTCAGTTGTTGATTAATATTCACCGTTGTTTTCCCGGTCTACTTTTTGTTTAGGAGTCTCTTTCATCGTCTGCCATATCTTGCCCCTACTGCGGTGAAGTCATCTGCGATTCAGGTCAGTGACATCTCGGCATTATCAATAAGCGGGAGTATAAGTTCAAAATTTGTCATAGTTTGGCACCAAAAGTCAAATGTGTTGCAGCCACTACAAAAACAAAAAAAAAATCATTGTTCAAGCTCCATTTTTGCATACATGAATGTTCATATCCATTCCCAATTGTTCTGTTTGATTTCAAGGAAAGGTTATTGATGGCTAGGCTTTCTCGGAGGGTCCTAATGTCGAGACAATTGTCACATTTGAATATCTGGAAGATGAATGCGTAGTTCTCTTTCAGGTTTTGTGACAGGTGATCTTTTCCCTCCACTTTCTCTTCTCTAAAACACTCACGAAGAACAAAGGTAGATGACCTGACGATTGCCAGTACAACTCCTATTCCAGCTTTAATAAGCTTATTAAACCAGTAACTTCCCCATTTGAAACTTAAAATCAAGTTGCAATTTAATAGATTGTTACAGAACCAAGGAACGTTTCACAACATTTGGGATATTTTTATGGAGGAATTTGTGAAACAAGTTGTCCACAATTCAGACCTGGTTACCTGCAGTCCTTAGTCAGGTAGGTTGCAAGGTTATGCAAAAAATATAAGCTCTGTTAAAACTGGGAGTTGGTTGTGAAGTCACAAAATGACAGTTGGCTTTTCATGTCAATAATGACATGTATCGTATATACAGGCATGAGTATGAAGTGCTCTAGCAGTGTTTTCATCATTCCTTAAAACTTAGGAATCGGATAATTTTCTCTTTCATACCGGTCTTGTAACTCAGGTACCCCGATCAAAATGGTGGCTTTTATTGTTTGCACTGGTATTTCCACAGTACTGTACATCACATTTGTGTGGAGGAATCTTACTAGTACACTGCATACACTTGCCTACACATTTTCATGAATAGGACCAACCATTTTCCTTGAGAAAAAGAAGAAAATTCCATTTTGAGCTTTTTTGCTGGGTATGGTAGGTGAAATTTGGCAATCTGACACAGTGTGTCCACACAGCAGTTGTGTCATTTGTCACCTTATGAGGAATTGATCAGGTAGTGATTTCGGATCCGGGTAATGAAACGCCATTCTGGCACCTAGGTTGCCTGTGAAAACACTACTACTTAGCCTGGCAGACATGCTGAATGTTTGTCAAGAGTACACAATGCACGTATGTGAAATTTGGATCCTGGTAGCAATGTCAGAACCCCGGGTCGTGACTTCTTTGACGGGATACCGGATGGAACCTCTAAACAATCAGAGTTTGAGCCACATGAGTGATCTGTCTTGAACAAAAAATAGATCTTGCTTTTGGTGTGTCTTGTTAGATGTGATTAATTAAACATCTCCGCAAGTGTTTCCAAACCATACGCCATCATACCTAAAGAGGGCTCGAACAGGAACTGTGCAAACGTAGAATTTGCTGCCAAGCATTTTCAGCAGAGCTGGTACTAATCGGCAAATATAGAAAGGTGCATTCTGGCCTGTTGTCATCTTTAAGAGGATTATCAGTAACTTAAGGCACAACTTATGTTCATTACCATGTCATGTAATATATTGTAATAAGGGAATTCTGCTGACAAAAAAGTGTCAGTGGGAAAAAAAAAAAAAATACATTTTTTTGTCTATTCCATGTTTTTTATTTTGTATTTGTACATCAGGGATTCCCATCCCAGTTGGAGAGTTAACTAGTGCATATCTACTTGACAAGTTTAGGCTGGAGCCAGAACCAGTTCAGAGAAGTCCACCTCGAAAGAAAAGGCCTTATAAGAATCCGAAAGGCAGTCATGCTCTGAAGGTTGACCCTGGTGTCACTGTTTAATGCAGTTCCATTTAAATCAAGTATGTTTATATTTTCATTTCAGTGTCTGTTCTTTGTTTGTGTCACAGATTTTTGGTTACTTGTTGTCTTTTTTTTTTTATATCAAAGGATATGAATTTTACAGTTGTAATTGTGTGCTTAAAGAAATGTATTATGACCTCAACCCACCAATACTATATCAAAATTTTTTGGGGAGTTTAGCTGATTTCAGACTTGCCATTTGGCTTCCCAAACTATGAGTGCAAGAAATTAGTTACATTCAGTGTGGTAATTAGTTCGATTTAGGTGGTAATCAATGTGAGGTTAGAAAAGTTTTAAAATGTAACATGTACTATGAAGAAAAGGTATCTCTAAGAACATGATCATTCAAGAAAGATCACATCTGCAGATGGTATTGGCCCTATTATGGTGAAAATGATTAGCTTATTGGCAGTGTCATCATAGATCAAATACTGAATCTCATATTTGATGATAAGTGGCATACCTTTAACAAGAAAACGGCAATGTTACAAATCATGAAATGGCATAAACAAAGTGATCAGCAGTTTTTGCTAATCAATGCTTGACTTTGTGAGCAGTCAACCCATTGTCATTAGCAGACGTTATGCAAGCATTTCAGGGATGCTTACATAAGTCTAAATATGGTAATTACATTTTAAAGCTGTACTAGGGGTTGAAAGTTTGTCATATTTTGCTACTGATAGTCACCTACATGTTATGTCCACTACCAAAAAAAGAAAAAAAAAGTTTCTCAAGTCCCATTTTGGCAGTCATGAATATTCATATCCATTCCAATTGGTCTGTTTGATTTCAAGTAAGTGATTGACGGCTTAGTTTTCTTGGAGCTTCGGAAGTTTTGTAGGGCCAACAAAAATGTCGAGACCATTTTCATATTCAAGTAAGTGGAAGATGAGGGCATAGTTCTCTTTCAGATTTTGTGACAGATGACCTTTTGCCTTACTTTCTTTTCCCCGTTCTGACGACGAACTAAGATAGATGATCATGTGATTGCCGGTGCATTTTATATTCCAGGCTTTACATATCATTCAGTATCTGTTGGCAAGGTTACAATGCTCCTTGTGTGCAAGTGCAAAGGCATATGAAACAGTGGGGGGCAGGGAGCTTGGGGGGACAAAGTTGTCACTATCAAAGACTGAATCTACTTACGTGGCAGACTCTGCGTGCCAAAAGTCGTGTCAATCTTGAAGTCGATAGTTCCTCACCTTATCCTTCATGTTGAAGCTTCCCTCAAAATGAGCAGAGGGATAGATCTCATACGGTTAGACCACGACCAAAATATTTACACCATGATTTAGTCCAAGTAACCCCAACCAGGTGCTAAAATTTTTAATTTCTTGGCACACCACATATTTTCTGAGGAAAAACAGAAAACACATCAGATCTTGTGCTTTGTGGTAAATTTTTATAAAATGTACCACTCCTCTGTGGCAGTCTACGTTATTAGCCAACACCTACCTGAAAACAAACTAGACCCATGTAGCTTATCTTTACATTTCTTTTTTCTTCTTTCTGGTCATGGTAACGATAGCAACCAAGATTTACATCACTCATCTGTTACCCTGAGTGGTTTGCAAACTGTTTTAAGTTTTTAGTTTCCACTTTGTATCTAAACAAAATGTGAGGTATTAAGAGATGGGCATGTGTGAAAGGCCTGTCGTAAATGACACTGTGTTCAGTGTGGTGTTGACACAAAAGGAACAATGGACACAAAAAAAAATTGTTTGGAGGCAAGTTTTTCTTTTGTTGAATTGTCAAAGTCTGTCAGAAAGTACCCCAGGAGAGAGAAAAACCTGTTAATTTTTTTCAATGCTTCTCATGTTGACAAGATCCAGAAATTAACCCCTTTTTTTTTCTCTCTCTCTCTCTCTTTTTCTGCTGAGGCACTTTCTTACACAATTTGTCATTGACAGATCATTTTCTGCCACATATTTGTATAAGGAGATATGCCTGTACCTGATTTGGAGGAAGAAAGTGCAAAAAGTTATGCCAAGTGCATGTTACAACCACTGGTCCTCCTTTACACTCTTTGTCAGATCAACTTAGAATGCAGTCTCGAGACCATGCAGGTTATCTGTTGGAACAAGATCATGCATTGTGTGTCAATTAATCACATTGTAAGGGTATTGTGGTTGTAAATGTCTGCTGGAAGGCAGTGATGTCAGGTAATGTGAAATAGTGCCCTCTACATTTTCGTTCCGACACACACGAGTTCCCACAAAACCTGCTGTGGTAGTAAAGTTAAAACTGTGGACATGGTCTTAAGTTCTCTCTGTGATGTAAATGAAATGTAAGTTACAAATGAGAGGATTGAAGGTAACAAAAATGAATGCACAGTATGTTTAAAGGCTAGAAGTTACAAATTCACATTTTTCAAGTTTTTTCGTTTTGTATAATTTTTTATCCCTTGCTGAAGGCAGGCAAGGAATCTATGAGATGGTGATGGCGTGGGTGTGTGTGTGCATATGTGACGCCTTGGCTCGTAAACACAATATTTCAAGGAGGGAGCGGCGCTCAAACTTCAAAGTTGGTGTGTTGGTAGTCCATCATGAATGAGTAGGTGATCTCTGTTGTATTTCATGGAGGTCAAAGGTCATTTGAGGTCTCCAGAGAGTATGAAAACCTATTAGGGAAGATAGCTCAGCTCAACTGAATTCAGCTAGAACTTCAAAGTGTCAACATTTTTAGCACTTGATGAGCAGAAGATGTCTGTCATTTGAATTGCCCACATGGGAGACTTGTCATCACTGTAATATGACATGAAATGACTATAATGTAATAAGTCCTATCATTCCAAAGATCTGTCCTGGGTTCAAAAGCCCAGCATGTGATACTTAGAGAGTTTTACATGTCCTGAATGTGAACATATGAAGAGGTAAATGTCACTCATATTAACAAAATAAAGCATATTTCTTTCCTATTGAAAACTTGAAAAAATGTAGATCTATGTTTAATAGCAGAGACTGTTGCTAGAGAAACTTTGGTCTCATTCTCTTTCAACTTGTGGAACATTTAATGTCCACTGGTTTTCTATGCCCTCTCAAAATAACCACTTAACATAGCTCTTAGCACCTTTTCTCAGAGAATATCCCAGTTGCCAGCAACTCCCTGTCAAGATTTACAGAGTGCTTTGTTGTGTTAGTCACAGTGCACACTCCCTTGGGAGGCAAGATGTACTCCAGGTTGCATTTGATGACTTATGCAATTCCAGATCTTTAACCACAATTTAGTGTCATGAACTTTCTCTCAACTTGTGAATTACCCTTCATGACCAGAATTGTTGTCAATGCCAAGTGACTGACATTACTCATTCATATCAGCACTTGGTAACATCCAACCCATAAGTGATACAGAGTGTGGTTGTCATTCTTGCACTTTGTACTTTATTTTGATTTGGTCCCTGCCCTTCTCCTCTTGTTGCTTTTGTTTGTAAGTGATTGTGTGGGCATGAAAAAATGAGATATTGGCAAGGAATCACAAAGTCATTTGACTTCCTAGTATTTGAAATTTATGCAATGTTGGCAAATGACTGAAGATGCTATTGTTGTAACTAATGATTTGCAGTCCCTGTCAGTAGTTTAGGACCAAACAAATTCTGTATCAGAAAAGTGGCAGTTATCTTGAGGTAGCATTTTCAAAGAGGAGGAAAACCATTCTGTTCTTGTTAGATGACTGAAATGAACAAAAGGAAGAAAATTAGATGAAACAGAATTATATGTAGCAAACATGAATACAGAGAGTGTGTACATGTAGAAGTTGAACTCACATCGATCAAACTTCATTGGTCATTCAGATTTTCTGTATAACATCATTGTATTTCACTGCGACACCAGTTGAAAACATGGCTCAACTGTCCTTGTTATAACAACTGACCAATAAGTTCACAAAGCTGCTCTTCCCCGTATTAGAGCAACTCTTCTTTTCTGCACATTGTTGTGATTAGCACATCGTGTCTTTGGTTTTATTTGCCTCTTCTCATTTTCAGATCCTTTTGACCTTGAATGACCTATAAGATGCCATTTTATGAATTTTCTCTGATATTCACGCTGGAGTTAATTTCTGCAAGGTCATGCACAAACAGAACAGACCATGGGTACCACAGGCAGCCTTCTCCCACAAATATGCTATATCCATTCCGACCACATTTTTTTTTGCCGTTTAGTTTAATGCCGCTGACTATTCCCTCACACTTTAGTCGTCTGCGGCCTTGTTCGAGATTTTTGTGAGCATGTCACCGGCAAGAGTAGTGCCACTAGCCGTTACTTCAATTTTCACTTAAGCTGTAAAATAATCACTTTAACGAGCGAAGCTGTGAGAAAAGGGGCTCAAAGGTGCTGGCAACCTCATCAGGTCTTTGAATTCCATGCTCAATTAGAAATCCTCGAGAAAGATTATTCCTTTTAAGTAATGGTGACGAGAGAGACCGTTATTGAGGTCTCACTTTCTTGCACAAAGTTTTTATTGACGTAGTTGGATACCCGGTCTATTTTACTGGTATTATAAAAGATTGTCATCATTATTAAAGAGAATGGACCAACAGAGACGGTAATAAACATGATTTAAGAACTTACATAAAAATGTCCAAACCTTCACACAAGTCTAAAACCTTTCACCCACACAAGAATGTTATTTGTTTTGGTGAAGTATGGAGGAAACGGGGGGGGGAGGAGTTGGGAAAGGGAGAAGAAGGTTGATCCAGTAACATGCTTGGAAGAATATTGTTGTTTCTTTCTTGACGTTAGTCGCTGAGAACGTTACCCAGCACGTAAATGGACACTTGCCGACAAAATAAACAGCTTTAGAGTTTTCGCTTCCCGGAACCAACTGAGGAACATTGGTGTTTGCACACTACAACGCTGCAACTAGTGTTTGCACACTGCGGCTCAGTTTCTTTACCACTCTGACCTTTCAAAATACTGTAACTAAAGACAAAGGAGTATTAAAAAAATCAGCCAAAGTCGAGTTTCTCACATGATAATAGTATGCTTCTGTGGTTACCAATTGTTTCATCCACCACAAACTTGCCTTGCATATGATATTGGTAAATTGTAGAGTTCAATCATGAAAACTGGGACCTATCCCCTCCCCCTCTTCTTCAATGGAAGGAGAAAATGTGTTACTGTCAGTCCACCTTTGCAAGAACGTCTACCAATGAGGGAGATTGAACTCATGATATAGCTCACTCAATCAAATCGATGGAGATGTTACATTACACCAGGAAATAATCTTTCTCAGAATGCCTTCTGACCTCACCCTCAGTGATTGGCAATGCAGTGATCGTTGGCATAATTGCACCAAAGACTCGACTCACATGCTCCATGCAAACTTTAACGCAGACTTCTCTTCCTTTTCGGCTTAGTCCTTTCTTCATGTGGCAGAGAAATCGGTACTACAATCCGTGGAAGCTCTATCTTTGGCGGGTTTTGGTATCCATGAAGTGGGTTCCACTTGTCAGATTTGCCATCTCCGAGTACACTATTGTAAATCAAGGGTGGCATCAAGTGGGCCACTCGTCAGAGATTTACCCCGGTGGTGTTTTCGTTTTTCCTTTCATCTTGAATGGTGTGATGAGATATTGAACGCAAAAAAACTTTGAAACGGAACCTTCGCGTGAGGGTAGCCAAGTGGTTGAATCGATATCGAACCTACCAGCAGAAGGAATCAACAAAGACTCTTCATTTAGATCAATTCAAGATCTTTTCCATTCTTTTATCGTCGCTGTACCTTTCCCTCCATGGTCGTAAAGGCAAGAATATTTCAAAACTTCCTTAGAAGCTTTTTAGCTAGTCACAACTTTTTGTATCTGCTCACAGTGGCAAATGACTATAAGGAGTTTACAATATATGATTAGTATTCTACTTTATAAACTGGGGAATCATATCATTTAGACATTACAAGTATCAACTCTTCCCTGTGTATAGTTGAAAAATAGAAACAAATTTGAGCTCATTCCTGTTTTTAGTTGAGAAAATTCAAGTATTATATCATTCCTGTTTATATAGTTTATAGGGAAAAAAATATGGGCTCATGTCTGAAGTTGAGGAAATTCATCCCTGTTTGTCGTTGAAGGAATGTAAATTTGAGCTCAGTCCTGTTTTCAATTGAGGGAATACAAAATATGAGGTCGAAGAAGGAAGTTATACAGGGAATACAAATTAAGAGCTCATCTTTGTAGTTGAGGGAGTACTAATTGAGCTCATTCCTGTTTATAGCTGAGGGAATGCAAACGTGACTGCATTCCTCTTTATACAGTAGTTGAGGGAATACAAGTATGAGCTCATATCTTTTTGTAATTGAGGGAATACAAATATGAGATTATCCCTGTTTATAGTTGATGATGATAGAAGGGTTAAATGGACATAAAAATGTGCTGTCATATCTTTCTTTCAAGTTAAAAAATTAAACTATTTCAAAATGCTATAGTTATACAGTATGCCAGTCATTGATAGACCATTTATGTATTACTTATTATGACAAAAATAAGTTTGGTAAAAAGAGGTCTTTATTTGGAGAATATTTGTTGTTTGTGAGAAATCCTGCAGTCATACAAAAACCTGGAAAAGTCATGAAAACTTTGCACGTCATTTCTGAACTCTGGAAAGTTTTGAAATTTAGAGATATTGTGTGAAGTCCTTGAAAAGTCACGGCGATTTCACAAAGCAACATTGTTTCTCTCTTAATTGTAATATCAAAATTTATTTTCACTCGTAGTATGGAATTTGTTACTCTCTTCACCTCATGTTGCATTGGTTTTTATTGTTATAGGTGAGAATTCTATGTAAGAAATATAAAGGGGAAAGGTCATGGAAATTATTTGGTCCTGGGAAAGTCATGAAAATTGATTCCATAATAAGTGCAGGAGCCCTGCATGAAACGAACAGTTGCTGAAGAAGTCTTGCAAGTAAAATTACTAAATGAGGCAAGGAAACAAACTGCAGACAATTTTTTATTGAAGATATGAAATTGACAAAACAAGGAAATAATGAGATTGAATATGTGGACAAACAATGAAGTGTAAATCTGAAAAATACAGTGCTATGAAAACAGTGGGATTGAATGTGTGGACAAAACAGTGTTATTGTAGGTATGAAAATAAACAGAGTTACAGTATGAAAAAAGAGGTGAATTTGAATATGTTGACAAGCAGTGTTATCTTAGATTTGAAAAAGACAGTGCTGATGAACAATAAGATATACAGTGGATGAACGTTGGATAAACAATGTAAGTGTAAATCTGAAAAAAAAACACAGTTCTATGAAAACGATGGGATTGAGTATGTGGACAAAAAAAATGTTATTGTAGGTATGAAATCAACATTGCTACAATGTGGAAAGAAGATGAGTATGTGGACAAGGGAAGCCATTGCAGATATGAAGTAGTGTACTTATGAACAATAAGACCGAATATCTGGATAAACAGTGTAAGTGAAAATCTGAAAAATGTAGTTCTTTGGAAACAGTGGGATTGGATACGTGGACAAAAAAATGTTATTGTAGTTATGAAATAAACATTGCTGCAGTATGAAAAAAAAAAGATGAATTTGAGTATGCGGACACGGGAAGTCATTGTAGATATGAAATAGTACTTGTGATCAATAAGATTGCATATCTGGATAAACAATCTAGGTGTATATCTGAGAAATACAGTTTCATGAAAACAATGGGATTGAATATGTGGACAAAAAAGTGTTATTTTAGATATGAAAAAGACAGTACAGGTGAACTATACATGAGACTGAATATGGGAACAATGTTACAGAATATGTGAAATTAACAGTTCTAGGTAGCAATGAGGTTGAATATGTTTGCAGCAATGTTATTACAGATATGAATTTCACATTCCTTCGCATTGGCTAGTTTTTTTTTGTGCCATATTTAAAAAAATGAAAAATAAATTTATCTCCAGATTCACCCACTGCAAGAAACTCCTGAACTGAGTTTCCAAACTTGAACACATATCTTTGTCTTAGAAAGGCCAGTATACTGTAAGTTTCTATAAATGGCATATCTTGCTCGTAAACAAAGAAATATATAAAAAAAAAATATGTTGAATCGCTTTTCTAAAATAGAACCAATCAAAAACAGTACCTTCACCTTAAAGAAATATTGTTCTGCTTGAAGTTATAAAAGTGGTGCAATATACATTTTTGTAGAGGTTCATTTTTTATTTGGTTGATTCCACCAATCGGTGCCCTCTATAAAAATATTAATGAATATAAAATGATGGTAGTACAATTTCAAAATCGATACAATAGTACCAGGCAGTGATTAGCCTTTTTCATTTTTTTTTTCATTTTTTTTTTTTTTTCGTACTCTGCAGTATCATCTATACATGTATTAAAAGAGAAATCCTAGCAGGGATGTGTTTTAAATTCATCCAAACTCCTTGAATTTTACTTTTATGTCGACGGGAGTAGAAATGCTGGCAGGCGATACATGCGACCATTTAAGGAAATGTCTGTGATAGTAAAAATTTTCTGATGAATATATTTTCTAAAGTCATTGATTGATATACAGGTAACGGCTATATGACAACCAAACAAACAAAAGGGATCCTGTCACGCAATGTGATCAATTTCTCCTCCATATCAACCCTACATAGGATAAGTTAAGCCACATGTTGTCTTAGATTATAAGTTAGAATTGAAGTTATTGTGATGAATATGTATATATATTCAGTACTGATTGGTTGGTTTGTTAGGTTGTTTGCACTGCTGCCATCTCTTCAACAATGGAATGTGTGTAATATGGATGCCAAGAGGGCATGAGATTTTGGATGTATCCTTGTGACTATAAAGAAACCTAGTTCCCTGTTTTTCCAGACTTTCCAACTCACCGGTGGCAACAATTCGCAGAAGCTCAGTGTGCTCGTAGTCTTAAAGCAACTCAGTGGGGAAACTCGAGAACAGAATCAGAGAATTAACTCCAAATGCCACTGATCCACACAAGGGACACCAAAGTACTGTATCACAAATTGGCCCACTGATGACAAGATTTACCCATACAGATGAAAGAACACAGCAAGCAGGTGGACAAAGTCCAGGGGTTCGGAGGATTCGGAGGCCCCCCCCCACAAAAGGCGCAAAAATTATGGTCTAAATATAGTACTCTGCAGACTATCACACCATGCACCCACTAACTAGAAATTACACTCTGTTTTCTAGTTCCAAGTTTCCAACAACACCAGCAACAATTGTTGTTGTTTGGGGAACTCCCACTGTCTCTTGTGCATCCCTGCCAGGATGCCCCACCCCCCCAGATCTTGATGTACACCGCTCCACAGATTCCTCATTCTTTAAAAAAAAGAATAATAAATATAATTTTATATTGTTGCAATTGGTTTTGTTTTCTTCCTTATCTCTTTTTGCATACCCCAACTTTCCATGCTCTAAGTTTGTGAAGAGATTTTAAATGTTAAACAATAGAGAACTGTTATCTCCTCACTGATGCTATGCAGCTAGTGTCAGTCCTGCAGATGATTCAGAGAGGGGAAAGATTAGACCTCCCTACTTTTGCTCCTGCTGCGATTCATTGCAAGAACCATTTCATCTGAAGAACTTTCACATATTTTAACATCAGTTCTGTGAGATAAGCATCAGCACTTCCTCTTTGCATCTGCTCTATACTTTTAGTGTATGTTTTTTTCAGCTATAGATATTTTTATGGCCTTTATATTTTTCTGTGCTTGCTTTGACCACCCCCCCCACAGTTTTGGCATTTTTTGTCTCATTCCCGTTGATTCCCCCCTTCTTAAGAAAGCTTATGCTGTCTGTCATATCTGGGCAGTGTATGGTGGCCGTGCCTCTTCAGTTTTTACTGTCTCATTTAAACCCAAATCTGCTTTTGATGTTATTTGTCATGTTGTGTCCACCTACATATTTCACCATCCTATTGTCGTATCCATATCGTTCATTATGTTCTGTTTTCCGTGACTCTGGCCTCTTTATCTTTTAGTCAGTTGTAATTTTCCAGTTTGGAAGCATAATTATGGTGAAATAAATTGAAAAGAATACTTAAAGGTACTACTGTCACGTTAGAACAATATTTGTGGAAGGAAGATTGCAATGTCACAATGAACCTCACTGTTCGTGCCCTTCCTTTCTCCCTCCCTCTTTCTTCTTCCTCCCCCTTCTCTTCCTCCACTCTGGCAGTCTATCCTGTAATTCAATTGAACCTACTTTCACTGCTGGATACAACCATGCAAGAGTGATTTTTTTTTTGTAACTGCAGTGCCATTTATCCATATTTCCATATTTATTCTATCTCCCCTCAAGTGCATATCACCAGCCTAGTGCTACAGTACCTTTGCTGGCACCCACCTCCTAAGTCAAAATTACCACCTCCCAAAAATCAATCTCCCTCCAATCTACAGAAGCTCCAGTCAGCTCCACTTGCCTGACAACAACAGCTTTACACGGTAGGCCACTTCCTTTTTATATAGGGGGTAGAAATCATCTCTACGTGGCACCATTTTCCATCCGTTGGACCACCTCCATTCAAACTCCTCCCAGCGATTGCTTTGCATGGATGCACGTGCTTCATGCATTGCTTCTCCCACTCTTTCCCCCCCCCCCCCCCCTCTCTCTCTCTCTTGGAAATCTGTAGTGAATATCAGCAATGGAGAAGATTTGTTTTTGACCTGTTACCTTGTCTGCATACTATCATACTGATTGCGTTTTAAGCATCTACTCTCTCAAATTCTGTTGCTCTTCTGCGTCTGCTCCTTCTATTTTTGACTTCGCATTGATACGTCCTTTGCCAAATCCATACATTATTCATTTTTTTTTTTTTTCTGGAGTGACTGACAGTTTTGTAAACGAAGGTACGGGGTATTATCTCTATTCGTGCGGAATTACTCGTGCTTGGAACGGATAGGGGAGAAAATGAAATCAACTTAAAATAGCAGTACAGTGGTAAATATTTATCTATTTATGTGCTGGAATTGTTTATTTTTTAGTTCTTCATCTTCTCTTAAGTTCTTCTAAGGAGAAAAGAAGAAGACAAAGAACTTAAAAAAGAATAAATAAATAAATAAATAAATAACTAAATCTGTAATATCTTCATATTTCTTACTGCATTGTACTGTTTAAGTTTATTGAACTGTCTCTAGAAGTACTGTAGACTTGGATCTCTCACCACAGACTGTGGGTAATTTCAAGAGAGAGCTGTAAGTAGTGTCAATGATGACCAACAAGTGCATAAACCAAATCACACTCTTGTGAATAGTTTAACCACCATACATGAAGTTAAAATTTTACTGAAGAAATACAGTTATTTGTTACAAGTTTGCATTCAGTAACATTCAACCGCAGTATTTCTGTTTTTACGGTTTAGTCTTTTCTACCTCAAAATTAACCTTCTCATCTTTGGTATGTAATTAAGATGTCTTCCCAATCTTAGATATCAGCTTTTAAGTCTGACATACATCACTCCACTAGAGAGATAATGTTGATGTTGTTAATGATAATGATGATGATGCTGTTGCCGATAATGATGTTGTTGTTGATGATGATTGTGATGATGATGATGATGATGATGATGATGATGATGATGATGATGATGATGGTGGTGATATATGATGATAATGGTGATGTAAGTAGACAGCTGTGCAAGATGTAGGTCACATGACATATTTGTAACTCAAACATGCTAGTTGGTTGCTATGACAACTGTGTATTATGTTTGTTGTACACTCTACTTTTGATGTGATTCATACTGTATGTAACCCTACAACAAAGTCATGAATAATGATGTTGCTTGGTGTTGATGATGATGGTGACTTTGATGGTGATTATGATGGTGATGATGGTGCCCATGAGAAAGAAGAAAAACAGGAAACTAATTCAACATGTAGCCTTATTTTTTATTTTTTTTATCTGGTGCACATTTACTACTCCATTTAGTTTCTGTGTTGTTTACATACACTTATTTCAATCTCAGGGATAAGAGAAGAGATTGTGAATACTGCCCCCAAATCATTGTTGGTAATTGTTGCCTTTTCCTCCAGTATTCGAGTCAAAGGTCTTTTTTACAGGCAGGCCTGTAGCAAGAGCTGCACGTAGCTGTATGTACCTAAAGGGAAGAACGAATTGGCAAAGAAAAAGAACAGACAATCAAGGTAACAGTATATGGGTCATGATGCATAAATGAAAAATCACATGTGCAAAATATCTTGGAGTTTATTTTGTACCGTATTCTTTCTCCTTTTGTTTGTGCTAATAAAAAGGTTACTAATTATTATGCCCCATTCCAACAACTACTATCAATTTTAAGTAGATCTACGACATGCAAAATTGTTGTCTATACTCCATGTATATGGTAGGAAATTATGTATCAATTCTAGGTTAAAACAATGCTGTGTGCTGTTGAATGTTGAATGTTACCGCTATTGTATACCTTAGTTTTGTATTTGACCAGAGGTGGCTATTGACCTGGTGTCAACAAATTGCAAGATTAAGATGTCAATTTTTTGACAGATTGGTTTGACAAGAAAGTATTGACTGTAATTCCTGGGTATCTATTTGGCTATTTTAGTTAGTATATGTAGTAAGTACATTGTTGTAATGGGTGCCATCATAAAGAAGTGAATGGGTTTGAGTTCTGAGGTAAGGTACAGTTTCAGTTTGGAAACTGGTTGATGTAAACCCCTTTCTTGAATTTTTGATGGCCATACAAACATCAGACATGCCAACTTCAAAAATGGCAAACCTTGAGTTTTTTGCAAGAAAACCTTGAAATCACTTTCCAAACCTAGATACTTTTAAAAGGACCAGCAGTTGTTATGAAAAGTGTTTCCAAAGTCGAAATATTTAGTTTTTTTTCTTCCCCTTCTAGGGAATCATCTAATATTGCTCTCCAGTTTGCGACACATAAAGGGCCAAATTGCTACAAGAAAAGAGTGTAAAACCTATGGCAATTGCCATAAAAATATACCATTGTGTTGTGTGAGTGGGGGTGTAAACCCTGTGGTGTTAGCCATACAAATGTTGTTGGTAAGGGAGAGGGGCCTAAACCATGTTTACCACCTTGCAAATACACAGTGTGCTTAGAGGGGGCAGAGTTGTAAAATCGCTTTTGATGACCATAATAACATACTGTGTGGTTGGTGATTAGGATAATAGCTCAAACCTTATGGTAATGGACAGGCAAATACACTTTGTGAATGAGGAGGTGGGGAGGAGTGTTACCTCTGTGGTGGAAGCCATACAATTATATTGTATGGTTGGGGAGTGGGATGGGTGCAGCCCATATGGTAGTGACCTTACAAATATAGTCCATTTTCTGGGAACAGTTGCAAGCCATGTGGTGATGTCCATTCAAATTGCTATGTGGTTGGGGAGCGGTTCATAAACCATGTGGTGATGGCCATACAAAATACACTCAGTGGTTGGAGAAAGGGTATACCGTATGGTAGTGATTTAAGAGGGAGTTTAAATGGTGTAGTGATAGCCATGCAAACATGCTACACTCGGTCAATGGGAGGAGGGGGGGGAGAGGAGTTGTACAGTAAACCTTGTGGTGATAGCCTTAAGTAGAAATAAACTGTGTGATTGGGGAGGTGCACCTTATGGGGATGCGCCCCATAAAGTAATCCTTGTGATTGAGAGCAGTGCTGTAAACCTTGCGTTGATAGCCGTACGAATTATTTGTATCGCTAGAAGTGGTGTTGTCTGCATCTCTGTCATATATCATATCACTGGTGTGAAGTGCAGTTACTGTATACATAGTGTTATGTGATGGGTATTGTTTATTTTTATCCATGTGACCGGATACAACATTCTTTGTGTCCATTTGTTATGTAATTAATCGATACTGTGGAGGTCTGGATATGATCTGAACATTTCAACCAAGTCTTTGACGTAGATAGAAACAAAACGATGTGTTACGTTGTCTACATTCAGTAGCGGACTCTTATCATTCTGGTACCGTATTGCCACACATTGATGACTGTCAAGAGAGAGAGAGAGATTGCCATGATATGTCTTACGTTATCCTTTGTTTACTTATCTTTGTCTCAAGGACAATCGAGAATTAAACATGCCCCAAGGGTTTTTGTGTGGAAGCATGTATTTTCTTCTTCACAAATTTTGATATCACTTAATCGATGTAAAACCCAGTTATTAAGCAATTAAGAGATAATATACATACAAATGCCTAACAAAAGAAATCCTGATACAGTGCCACTCTCCACTTCATCACATTTGTGTTTTTCATCAAACTTTGAAAAGTCATATCTCAAAAACAGTAATAGACAGAAACAGTTCCAGCTCAATTTCATGCAGGGTCTCTGCAACTTTTGAATAAAGCCAGCTCTTCTCTAGATGAACGTCACACGACCTTTAATAGCCATGTACGATACAAAGAAAAAGCAGACCTGATTTAAGAGTCCATGCATGATAACATAAAAGAAACAAAACCTGATTTGAGACTCGTTCACAGGACAAAGAAAAACACTGTGCGACTGATATAAGAGTCATGTATAATACATAGAGAAACCAGACCTGATTAAAGATTCACCTATGGTACAAAAAGGAAGCTGTTTTAGGCATTTAAAAGTCATGTATAATACAGAGAGGGAGCACAGTAAACCTGATCTGAGAGTCATTTAAAATGCAAAGAGAAACCATACCTGAATTAAGGTTCTTATATAGTACACAGAGAAAGTAGACCTGATTTATAAGCAGAGCTATAAAGAGAAACAAGACCTGGTTTATTATAAATGGTAAATGATGTTTAGCTACTCTAAAAAGTTTGCAATGCAAGCTTAATGCAAATATGTATTTGAGTTTGTTGGAAAGCTCAGTAATGGAAGATGTTTCCTTCTGTAGAAATTAAAGGTCTGGTGACATGAAAATGACATTTTGAGGTATTGGGTGCATTAGGCATTCAAAATGTTGAAAATAGCCTCAAATTGCATCAAAATCCATCAAAAATTGAAAAATTTACAGGCAAATTAGTGTCTCACAGCTGTGTTATGAATAAACATTTGCTAAATATGCAAATTTGTGATGTCATGGGAGGGACTCCTAGGATTTGTCTTATGTTAATCCTTTGTTTATGTAACCTTTATTTCAAGGTCATTTGATAATTTTGTATGCCCAGAGGGTTTTATTTTGGAAACATGTATTTTCTCCTTCAAAAATATCGATATCACTTACCAATGTGAAACTCAGTAATTAAGGCAAAATATGTAGGGTTAACAAAAGAAAAACTGACACTGTGCAACACTCCAAGTCATCTGTTTTGCATTTTCTTCAAACTTTGAAAAGTCATATCTCAAAAACGGTAATAGATACAAACAAAATTCCAACGGATTTTCACTCAGGGTTTTACTTTGTAACGTTTGCATGACGGGAGCTCTTTTCTGGAAGCATGTCACCCGACCTTTGAGACATTTGTCTGCATTTGTGTGAATGTTGCTACGTTGGCAAGTTCATACTCTTTAATTCATGGGATTTTAGTTGTGAACGCACTTTGCTTTGCAAAGCAGATTACCAGGTAACTTTCTTGAATGTTGTTATGATATATATCAGTGCTGTCATACTGCAAAGTGAATATTTGCAATGGCTGATTCATGTTCTTTTTCTTGATCACACAATTATGACCTCTCATGTAGCTTGTGTAAGCAAGAGACGATTAGTTTGCTGCTCTTTCGTGCTCACGCACAGATGTTGATGCTTTTTCAGATTTTCGTAAATTATGGTGGTAGCCCTCTGCCGAAGGTCTGCAAACAATAACCCCGAAAGATTTTGAGCTTTCGGCAATAAAAGTTGTTTTGCTCAAAGTCCCACTTTCCTGGAACTACCTGCGATCTACCCTGCCAATTCCGTACCTGGCTACTTCATACATCGTGAGATGTCTGTCAATATTGCCTCATACCCATATATGGATATCGGGTTGAAGGATAACGAGACATTCTGCACACTCTCGTCTCAGGGAACATAGATCAAAAGTAAATAAGAGTTTCAGTTTTCCATTTTTAATAACATCGTGTAGGCTTCATGTGTCGACTTTGAGAGAGAAGAACAGTACAATCATTTCACAGGTTTTGCCCCACAAGTGCTGATTGTCCCTATTCATGAACTGACACTGTATACAGTGCCTGAAGTAGGTATGCTTTCTACATCATTCGACCGATGTTTATCTCGTTCACAATTTTTGGGGTTTGAACTATCACTTTCTCGAGACCAAATGTCGAGCTGAAAATCGTTCTCGCTTGGGGAAATTAAATTCCTCAGTACTTAAATAATCAGAGTATACTATTCAATCACTATTTCTAATTTTTTCAATCAATAATTCATCATCAATGCACACTATTTAAATCGAGAATTTTTCAGTGTGTCTACCCTCTGAAAAATTTCAGTCAGAGATGTTGTGCCAGTGAAAGTGACCGTCTTGACAATGGAACCTGAACAAAAAACAAACAAATAAAAAATGAACAGAAAAACAGCAAGATGTGCTGTAAAAGTTTTGTAAGATTGGTTGCATTGTATGCTTTTCAAAGCTCAGTGAGTGTTGTGAAAAAAAAAAAAAAGGAAGAGAATTTTCCTCAGTGACAACGAGAGGCGAGAGTGCAGAATAATCTGAGATATGCGTGTGTGCCTCCTCACCTTCTGGAGTGGATGTATTTTTGGTAAATTGACGTATGTATTAAACGTTTTTAAAGCAACTGTTGAGGTTCTCTCTCCCTGTGTCACAGAGATAACAAACAATATTTTTTTTTTGTATATTTCTGTTCATTACCATATGTCACCGAGCCATCGAATGTGTGAACAGTGTACATTGACATCAAGCCTCTCACAGTTCCGTGAGAAATAACACTTTTCATAACTGAGGGACACACTCCGCGACTCACCGTTGCCACATGTGCTAACTCCTTACAGTTTTTATATCAAGTTTGGAGAGATCTCCTGTTTTGAAAAATATGGATGGATTATTTTTTGGGGGGGGGAAGGTTTGACTAGCAGTTGCAATATTGTTGTTTAACTTTGTATGAAGTATATCATGTGACAGAAACTCATGATGATAGTTTATGTATAAAATATCATTCAGTAAAAGGTACAATTAATGTACATGCTGTTACCGTAGAAACAGATGAACCAGAATGACATTAGGTTAACTACTCACACACACAGAGCAAATGAAGCTGAACATGATAGCATAGTCCTTCCTCTGTATGGCAGAGCAGCTCTGCCTTCATCATTTGCCCCATGTAATATACTTACTGCCGGAGAATTTGCTTGTTTGATATCTGACCACATCTTTGAGGAAAACCAAAAGTAAATGCAACTGTTTGACTTTTTTCTTCTTTTTTTTAGCTGTTTGTGAATTATATTATCCTATAACTTCTGTTGGATCTGTGCTATGCAGTTTCATGAGTATGCATTTTGCCATTAAGAGGGTTCACTTATTGTTCCATGAGCTCATTCCGGTTTATCCATTTCTGTGGTATGTACGTGGTATGTACATTATGAGCATTATTCATTGGTACCAAGAAATGATTTATAGATTTCTACAGAAATTGTGCAGCCACTGCATGTCATGTTTATGTTCCGAGTCCCTGACCGATCGTCCTCCTTTCCTTGGACCTGCAGTTCGAAAACCAAATCAAAGACCTGAGAATCCAAAGTTTGGAAGCGTGTGTTTCTGTAAGAGGCCATTCTGTGGCACATCAGTAAAAAAGAACATGATGGTTCCGGAATATTGACAGAAATTGAAGTAATTCTAGCAGACTCCCAGTTAGTTGTACGGCAATTTTTGGGCTGCTGAGAATGGTCTTGTGTCGAGTTTGACTTGTTTTTAAATTCTCATGAACTGAGATCACTACAACCTTTGATATATTGCAACTTTGGAACTGATTCCTATTTCCCAAAATTGATCTATCATCCAAAACAAAGGAGCTAATAATTAAGTGATAATTTTTGTCTAATAATAAATTTCCCTTTCAGTTTTAATAGATCAATTCTTTTGCTTTGTACTCAAATGCATATCCGGGAGAAGTGCTGTTCATCTGATATATTTAATTCTTTTCTATTTATTAATTTTCATTTTACATTTAAACATTTCAGGTAATAAAAGCAATTTTTGACAGGTATCATTTTATCGTTGTACATAAGGTGAAAACCAAACCAAATTCAAAGATATCAGAAACTTATTTATCTGAATGTTACCTACATATTCACAATCAATTGACCAAACCTGTTTTTCGATATCATCTAAAAATTGAGTAATGATTGAAATTATCAATTCTGACCTGACTGTGTTATCCAGTCATCAAGAGGCATCACGTACTTGTCATGGTCAACAGATACTCATCATTTTCTTTTTTTGTAGCTTATGAAGATATTCTGGATAACTCATGAAAATGTCAATTCTGAGTCCAATCAGATTGTTGGTTTTATGCTTTGTCTGTATAGAGCACTCTGAGATAAATATCAGATATTTTTTAAAATCAATGACTTGTCACAGTTTTTCTTATTTGTCCATTGTTCTTTCTGATTTTTCGTTTTGTTTCGTCATGCTTTATCTCTTTTTTTATCTTTTTTATCAGATAATCATGACATGAATGCTTATTGGTCAGAGGAAGACAACTGTTGCTTTCAACCCGTATGCTGTCCAACATGTGTAAACAACAACCCTTCGGAACCCGTTGGTTATAAAGTTGTATGTGCGCGGCGAACTTGCAACTCTGTGACGGAAGGTGAGGTAGGTGAAGATGTGATATTTAATACCTGACAGTGATGAAGATAAGTGGTAGTGCTTGGTGTGTCAGATGCTCAAAATCTCTTACAGGAAAACAAGATTTGTAACAAGGTCATCCTTCAGACAACCAGATGTGGCTTTTTGTTTGAGAGAAAATTCAGATTTTAGTTACAATACCTGAAACCACATCGCGAAATGTGGTAATGAATTTACGAAGAGCACAATTACGAGTGTTTTCATGGTACAGCTCACAGGACATAAGTCATGACATAATTTTTGACTATGTTTAGGCTGCCTTTAGATAGTGACAATTATACTTTACTTGTTAGGTGGTCCTTGCTCTACCAGGTCAAATTTGCTTAATTTTAAGGCTGCTTCGCAGGACTCTCTCCAATTCGTTGAGTCATCCATTTTCTTACAAATATCTGATGATGTAGGAAGGTTTTTGATGAACGTGATTTTGCTTTTCACATTTAGATCTGGTTTCATGGGAGGTGATTCCAGCAGTTTACCAGCCAAAAGGATACACATCAATCTTGGATACATTGTGGCCTACGGCAGTTCTACCACTCTTGGAAGATAACTTGTGTGTAAAACATTTCTCCAAGCACCTTTGCAGACTGTTATTATAGCCTCGCTGATAATTTGGGTAATCTGTCCTTAAAGTTGTTGTGTGTGAACCTACATCAAGGGTTCATTTCACCTGCTGGACCAAATGCAGTGTGCTGGTCCTCAGAATGATAACAATGCACCATTGCTATACTGTAGGAGTTTCAGCACAAGTAAGATGTGTTAAATCTGGTATATAGACCATACGGTTTTTACAGTACACCTACACTTAAACTTGTGGATGATGAAAAGTTACATTTGTGCTTAAGTTTGGATGTGATGAGAAGATTAGACATCTGTTTTCGATTGAGGTTAAAGAAAAGTTTGCAAAGATGGAATGCTTCCATAGCAAGAATATCAAAGGATGCTTCCAACTCAAAGAGCAGCTGATTAATATTTTAGTATTTTTTTTTTCTTTAGTCTTCATTTATTTACTCATCAGAATGTTCTGCCTATTCTCCCTTTTGGGGTCAAAACCCTATTAACAAAACAGTGTGAACGAATTGAATCAATAGGTTAGATTTTGCTGATCGATGTAAGAATTGGCTACCAGTCAACCCTTTTGATCAGCACATGTCACGCAAACAGTTGTGGTGTTAAGACGTTTTCGAGGCTGTTGCACCCTCAAACTTGGCATGTT
This sequence comes from Stichopus chloronotus, assembly GCA_021234535.1. Classification (NCBI taxonomy): domain Eukaryota; kingdom Metazoa; phylum Echinodermata; class Holothuroidea; order Aspidochirotida; family Stichopodidae; genus Stichopus; species Stichopus chloronotus. The sequence continues at coordinate 21,648,293 of CM037837.1, read as the reverse complement.
GCCAACCTGTATTGCTGAGACTGTTGTAACTATATTTGCATATCATGTAATTGTAAGGTCAATAACACACGGTAAACACTGGAAAACCATCCTTCAACTTCATCAAGTATTTGAAGGTTGGTAGCCTCTGTTAAACAAATGGTTCCTCGGGTGGAGGTCAGAGGTCACAGCAGGTCAACAAAGGTCAAAGTCTGAAACACTGTAAGAACACAGTCTCTGGAGTCTAGGGGAAGTGAAAGTTACAAGAAATGGTAAGATGGTGTATTGGTAGGTAGCATATGTTGAACAGATGACCCCCACAATTTTTGTTGAAGTCAAGTCGAGATAGACATCCCACGTGAGATAGGAGAAAGTTGACTTGAATTTTAGCCTAGTGTGTATATCGCATCATATTACTCAATGCTATCAGAGGCTGTATTAAACGGTATTAAACACTACCACTTAACAGATGCCATTTCTACAAAAAGGCTTCAAAAAGCTTGCAATTCTTTATCTTAAATATGTCTCCACACCTTGGCGAGGAACATCATAACTGAGCGTCATTCCTCTGTGTTATTATAACGAAAAACAAAAAGTGCAGTTTGTGTTCAAGAGTGCTGATTGCAATGTTAGGTTGTTACAACAGACCAAATTCTTTCATTACATCACCTTGTCACCTGATTTTAGCCAAATTTATAGAATACCTTTATTCAATAAAGTAGTATAATGATGCAATTCATACTTACAGGTAACCTAAGTTCAAAGTGACAAATATGATTACAGAATGATTAGTCAGTTATCATGCAGTAACGATTTAGCGATTTTCCTTCATTTCTGCTGGATGATTTTTTTTTTTTATCATGTAGCAAAGAAATTCAAAATAAAAACATAACATCATTATTTGATCGTTTTTCATTGTTTGATCGTATTGTTGTATACATGTTTTTTTGTCTTACCTTTGGTGGTTTTACTGTGTAGTTTCCGCTACTGTAAAGTCTGTTAGTTACGTGATGTGTTTATCTGCGCCGACACAGCCGCCTCAGAATTGAGGGGAGGTATATGTCTCAAAAGCCACAACCCTCTCCCATTTGGGTGTAAATGTCTCAGAGGACACTCTGAAAAAAAGTATTATCCTTGTGTAATATAAATCAATGAGGACACTTTTTTGTCAAAAGGGGCATAGCACTGTATTTAGAAGTTTTGGGGTGAAATATCCCTGGCGACGCCAGCTCTGTTTACAAATTTTGTTGTAGACAGTGGTACAATACACTCCATTGCCCGGAAATTCAAATAGCATCTCTAAACTGCAAAAGCAACTTATGTCTTTGTTGGAGCTGCTGCTTCTGGAGTCAAGAATATTCTAAAATTAGTTAAATTGCAATCTCGTATCCTTGAAAGTACTGAACAAACATTTGCACTTTATCCATCAGAATGGCTTGAAAACCTTGAGGATGTACAGCAGATTTCCTCAATTAAAAGGCCACCAGCCCGAAAAGTGAGGTCGGTGTCCATTAGTTACCCACGGTATATCCTGCCGTGCTTTTACGTCTGTGGTCCAGTGCTTCAGATATGCGTCGATATGAATAGTGACAACATACCATAGATAACCGAGTTACGTTTTGTGCAACATGCACAAGGCATTTAGAATGGATCTCAGGAAAATGAAAGCGGACACCGCCCTCACTTTTCAGGTGCATGGCCCTTTAATTTATTAAGTTTCATAAAGTGCCATGTGCTGAAATTGCGTTAATGTAATGCACCACTGAACACTCTTGGGGAGGAGTGCCCCCTCATACCCCTTGATGACCCCTTGATTTTTTTTTGTTTTAGACTCAGCTCAGATGCAAAATAGTGCATAGTCTGTCCACTTCCACCTTTCCAAGCTCAGTTGTTTAACTAATTGTATTTCACAAGAAACCTTTTCACAGAATGGTTTTTTTCTACCAAAAGTTTTTGGTAAATTATCTTAGTGTTGAGGGGAACTTCCAAAATAGGATAACCTTTTTTTTTCAAGAATGGTTTTGTCAACATTTTTCTACTATTTTCTGGCCACACCACTACAGACCACATCCTACATCACAAGTGATATGCACACCACTTTCTGAGGGAGGGAGTCTGTTCCACAGATTCAGTCAACGAAGACCTTTCGCATCACAGCAACTACATGTCGATTCTATTCAGTAGTTGCCAGGCAACTCTGTGGTAGAGCTTCCTGTGATAGAGCCACTCGATCGTATGTTGCCATCAGCTCGGTGCCGGCGGGGGATCCCCCACCAAATGGCGCCAAAAATTTCTCTGAGGATGGGTTCGTTATATCATTGGTGTGTGGGTTGCTCGCTGTCTCTTATCCATGTGTCAAGTGATGCCACTGATTGCCATATATTCATATAATCTCACTAGTATTCTAAAATAATCATCTTTCATTATATGGAACATACTATCCAATAATGCCTTCTTTCTGGCTTTTCTGGTCTATGTTGGAGCTTAGGTCCAACACTCCTTTGCTTCCTTTTCACCCCTCTCTCTTTGCTGGAGTTAAGGTCCAACCTCTCCCTTCTTTCTGGACTCTATGTTGATGCTCAGGTCCAACCCTAGCCTTTCTTTCATGCCTTCTATTGATTTGGGAGCTCAGGTCCAGCACCCCCCCCCCTCTTTTGTTTTTTCTTTTCCTGGCTTCTCTGGTCTGTGCTCGTGTCCAGGTCTAAATCCTTTGCTTGTTTCTTGCCTCTCTATTTGTGCAGGAGTTCAGGTCAACCCCCCTATCTCTCTGGAGCTAAGGTCCAATCCCATCTTTCTGTCCCCCCCCCCATCACTTGTAAATGAAAAAGATGGTATGTCTGGTCAGTTACATAATTGGAGGTTTGAATTAGTTTTATTAATACAATATAATAATACGTAATATAACATGTCACAAGCAGATGATAAGAGGCTGATTCTGTCACACTTCAAGATAAATTTGATAAAAAAAAAAGAGTTCTACTTGGTACGGACATCCACTGAAGATGGGTGGACTGCCTGTTTGGAGGACAAAGTGAAACAGATACCCTTGAAATGCAATTGCAGGAGTGGCCAACCTGCCTATCCATGGGCCAGATGGGGCCTATGGAGAGGCATCTCGCAACTCCCAAACAACCATTTGAACAGGTATAAATCTGAAAGAGGTTAATCCAAAGAAGCGAACAAAAGAGTGAAAAGTAATACAGGTATTAGTCATGGAACTGTTATTGCCTAAGATAAAGTGATTGAAAATTATGAGTATGTCAACAAGTAGGGGCCTATTTATAAAACAAGATAATTCATTGTTATCAAGTCAATGTCATGTGTAAGTTGACACTGCCTTCTACAGTCATATGTCTTGCTGAAACACTCAGTGTTGCCTCAGAGCCTACACTGATTGCTCGAACCTCCAGTCCGCCAGTAATTTGTGTCCCACCATGGTGTTTCATGGTCCTACCCACTCACATAACAATCTCATTCCCCATTTTTTTAGCCAACATTGGCAAATGTTTACTTATATATACACCAGCAGACAGTTAGTATGAAAAGAAGGACTGTAGAGGGCAGTCTTGCAACCATTGATTCAAAAGGTCGTCCTTTACTGGAGTAGCATAAGAGATCTTTCAGATTTAGTGCCAAGTAAAGGTGTAATCTTGTTATATCAAACCTGAAATCTGTGTTATGCACCGCTATTACTGCATGATTACTGTAGGCTATTTTCTCCCGACCTTCGATCGCTGTTAAGTTATCTTTCATGGCAAACCGGTGACATAACCTAAACAGGTGATTTTACCATGTTCGAATCGGTTATATGGCAATTACTGCACCGAAGCAAAATCGGGGGGGGGGGGGGAATCGTCAATATCGTAAAAATTACGTATCATACCGGTTGACTTTTCTAAATATGGTGACAGCTTACTATTTATGTTTATTGTACCTGTTATTGTGAGAATGCTTTGATTCGGACGTAGTCACAGCTGAATCTAGACAAGCAAAGAGGAGACGAATGTAGTTTCATGCTAGCTTGATTGGAATCAGTAACTTTCAGGTTGTCGTTCACTTATGGTTATGATTTAGCTCACGATAAATTTTTGAATTCGTTCTGAGGAAAAATTCAACCCTCTAGAGGAACGCCTCGCTCGTGCAACGTTGTAAGTCTCCCCACAAATACCTAGCCGTAGGCTCTTATTCTTTCATTGTCTGTCTATCTCTCTAACTTTTTATGGATTTGATGTCCCCCCCCCTCCACGAGTGATTCTTCCTTTGATATATCTGGACCTCCGACACCTTATCGGCGACGTCACTCGCCCCATACATCAGAAACACCAAAATGATGTACTTCGTGCGATAGGTGAACACGCCTCAAATCCACGACAAAACGAACACGCCACGGAGCGTGAAACATCCGTCGAGCATGTCAAAGGATGTGTTGCTGTTACAGTTCTGGGCTTTATTCAAACATGGACTGCGCTGCACGTGCCGCGCATAAAATCATTGGTCACTTTAAAGCGATTGCACGTTGTCGATAATTTTATTGCCAGTAGGGGGCTTTCTACGCCTTATCGTTGGTACGTTTAAAATGTTTAGGGAATTTTACCCGAGTGTAGGGATGGGTATGTAACTTGTGTGATTTTACTTAAGGACATTTTTAAGGTTTTCTTTTTTTAATGATGTTAAGTTTGAACGACACTAGATAGTGCCGAATGGATTTACTAACTGATGCAACAGCCACACTGGCCCGTATGCTGCAGCTTTTTCAGTGTGAAGGGGGGGGGGGTTCAATTTTACCACAAGTGGAACATATTACCATTTGTTGGTCATAATTATGACCAACAAATTAAAACTCATTGTATAAGTTGCCAAAGTAGGCCTAGCATCATAGGCAGAGCGGAACTCCAGATCTTGTGGGGACGGGTCCGTCTGAACTCCCCTCCCCCTGGATACGGGCCTGACATCAATGACTTGACGAGACTTCTTTCTAACCCTTTTACACTGAGATTATTAAGACAGATAATTGTAACGATGATTTTCTTCCGCACTTGTTCGTTCGTGACGATTCCGTATAAGTTAATGATTGTTCACCAGGGACGTAAGTCACAAATTTATGGAATAATGAAAGTGTTCTTTCATTTCCAGATTTTTCCTTATTCTGTATATGTTATTCCATGACCTTATTTTGATTGCCCCCAAATTTCCCCGCCACATTTGTACCCCTGCCCACCCCCTCCCCTTTCGCTCGATGGCCCGACAGATAAAACAAACCTTAGTTTTTAACAATGCATAGATTTATGACATGTATGTTACCGCACATAAAATTATCGTATTTGAATACGTTCATGAGAGAGTCAAGTTGGGCTTATTCACCGGAGGTATTAATGTTAAAGTTCTGTCCTATCAAGTACATTTTTAGTTTCAAAAAATAAAAGCCCCCGAAGGTGATGGTTGTATAATACAAAGCAAATTTCGTGTGTAATAATATTTAGGTGTCACATAAAGGCATCGTTGCTTTGAAATATAATTGACTAGGCGTCTATATGAAAATATTTCATTGGTGCTCAAAACACTGAACAAAATAACGTCTTCATCAGCTTGATTGAAGAGCCACCTCACTTATAAGGACGTTACGACTAGCAATAATCTTGGTGTACATTATTTATTTCAAAACAAAGTCTATATGCTATACGTTAAACCTATATGGCTTTCTACCCTCTGGTATACATCCCAGCCGTTTTCATTCTTCCATTAATATCACTTTAAGATAGTGACGTTACTTGTCAATACCGCATAGGGAAAAAGGCGAAACAAAAGAAAATTGAAACAAATGATTGAGCCATCTCTGTTATCTCCTTGAATATATTGAAGTTGATTTCCGAACCTTTGGAAATTAATATTTTATAGGGAGGGGAAGGGATACAAAAGCGAGAAAATGCTACTCCCTCTTTCAATTGGTTGGCGTCAAGAAACTCTCTCTTGTGTTTTCATAACCTTGGAAAATGCGAAAGAAACAGATAGCTGAGTGCAGTGTAAAATATGTAACAGCCGTGTCATGGGCTCAAAATACGGCGTGAAGTAACACCGCCTACCGCATGCACGGGCATTCAAGCGCGCTAGATCTACCGCCTAGTCAATCCCGTCATTGGTAGCCAGAAAATAAAGTGAAACATTGAAAATCCATATTTCTTGCATCTCCTCGGAAAAAGCCCAGCTGCAGTGTGGGTTCACTTCCCGAGTTTTTAACTTTGAAAGGTGGCTAAGTTAGCCCATCGTAAGCAACTGTACGGGACCAGAGTGTTGAAATCCTCAAAACAAGCTAGCACGGCAGACCACTATAGGTACTATATCAGAGTTGATTTTTTTTTTCTTTTTTTGAGCACGGCCCCAGAGTCGCATCGATCCGTCACACATTGAGGTAACTCCTTTAACTAGAGTCTGATTCCCTCCGCTAACTCATTTCCCGGGGTGCTAATGAAATTTGATTGACATCTGGACCGATTCTCCTGATTTTATTTTTCATCACGAGTTATTATCAGTTGATATTGATAGGACGCCATACTGGGTAATGTATTTCGATTGGTTTAAATCCACGCTCGAGTAATTTAGGCAAGTGTCACAGATTCCAGCGGTAGTTCCTCAGACAAGAGAAGAACATGCGCAAGTTGGCTAATGGCATGTTTGCATGGATTTTTTTTTTTTTTGAGCCATGCTGTTACATGTTATTGACTCCAACATTTTTTTTTTTAAGGAAGATTATCGAATATTTTGATATTCCCATGTTTTATTTTCCCTCCGCGAGAGCAATTTTTAGAGCGTTGAAAGAGCTTGTAGTGATGTAACTTACTGTACGTGGCTCTGGTGAAATGAACAGTTTGGGCAAACTGAAGTAAGCTTAAATACAAGCATTGTCAAACAATCGGTGTTGCCTGCGGTATCGAACTTGCATATACATGTAAAGTTGTGATACATGTGATAAAGTCATTGTGTGAGCTGAAGACTACACTGTGATTTAGAATGAGATAGTCCACAACGATGGTAATTTAATCAGAATAATAATTAACGTACAAAAGATGGGGCTTTCTTTCTTATCGACAAACGTACATTAAACAAAACCGACGGTTGCATATGGCCCCAAAGTCTTTTCCTTTATCTAACCAATGACGCCTCTTGTTGATCTTGTCGTTGTGTTATGTAGTTCTGAAGTGACTGATAGGCCCTATAGGTCCGTCAATGGAGATAGGGTGCTGTTCCAAGTTTCGACTATGACGGGAGTCCACCGATATCAGCAACTATAGGTAGCCTATCACAATGTGGCATGTTGAGTTTGTGGTTAGCCTAGGCATACGGTGTGATTGACTTGATCGAACATAAAGTTACGTAATTTCTGGAAATATCTGTCTTGAGTCTTAACTGTATGTTGTCCAAATTAGGCCCTACCTATTGATGTTACATTCACATATGGCGTACATTACTCGATGCGTTAGAGTGTTGCATACCCCTATTGATGTTACATTCACATATGGTGTACATTACTCGATGCGTTAGAGTGTTGCATACCCCTATTGATGTTACATTCACATATGGCGTACATTACTCGATGCGTTAGAGTGTTGCATACCCCTATTGATGTTACATTCACATATGGTTGGCTAGGGGAATGCATCAGACAATTGATGTTTAAAGTGACTAGTAGCCAGTAACTGGTTAATGATGTCCAGATGGGGTTACCATATTTCTTTAAGTTAGAAGTGGGACATAGGTTTTTGAGAATCACCTAGGGAGGGGTTGTTAAGACCCTTTGTGTAACAACTGACCAAAATGCAACAACTATCCGCAAAATGTGCAACAACTACGAAATTTGGTTCAAAATGAAGCAATTTTCTACCCAAAATGTAACAATGTGAAGATTCACATCAGACGGTATTGAAAATATCCAAGATGGCCGCCATATTTTTTTAAAGTGCCATAACTTATCCAAACAAGGTCTAATTGGGGGGACTGGGAAGTGCACCAGTCAATTTCTCATGACATACTCAAGACCAGAAATAAATAGGTCTGGGTGTTTCCTGAGTGCTTACAAAAAATCATATCGTCTTTGCTCAAGTCCCTGAACGTTCCTGTTTATTTTATTTTTTTTTCTGGGGAGGGGGGGATTGCATATTGACGGTAATGTTGCATGAAGGAAATTGCTTCAATTATGATGCGGATACGTCAACCGTATTAAATCAAATTCATTTTTACTGCATGTGTAGTACTAATTAAACATGCTTACAGAATATAACAGCTACAGGCATATTGCTTTCGAGAATATATCGGGGACGATTTGCCTTAACCACCGAGAAGCCCACTTTTCCTTTAAAAATCGGGGCAATCCCGATTAATCGGACAGATCGTAACACGAACAACACATCCCATTTCATCTACCGTTATGACAAGATATCACGAGGGTATTACCACAAAATTACATCAAAAAGACCTATCAATAAAGTCGAAGTCATTTCTTTGTATGGGTTGAAGTTTCGTGAGATGCAGAAAACTTGTGATGCTCCTTCGATTTTATTTCTGTATGATATATATATCGAAGGTAAAGTGAATGCTTACGTTAATCCTGCAAGAATCATGAGTTGTTATCAACCATCTCACTGGTATTTTTTCTTTTGGTCGAAGGTTTTTAGGATGCAGAGGCTGGAGGCACTGACATCCATATCGCGGATCTATCAATAATCTGACATTAATTGATCACTGGAGTTTAGGCAAGAGGTTGTCATCAGACGTGTTGCAATTTTCCAAGTCTCTAGCAACGTCTGCATGATCAAACGTTTCTTCAAAACTTCACCATATATCTGTGTGGCGATGTTCATGAACAAATGTGTGATCATATAGCCAGGCTGTCCAGCAAAGTTGAACAACGTTTTGACATGTATGACGGGTGACAAATATTTAGCTGCATGTTCCATCTTTCCAACAATGTTCAAAGGATTTGAGAATTCAGTTTTTATTTTCCCCATCATTCTTCCTGCATGTATGTATGGTCCTGGTAAGAGACATCGTAGCCTTAGAATTGCGTATTGCTCTATTGACATGGGATAGGCCCCCATTCAGCAGGAAATCGGCAGTTTAGGACATTTCAGGTCTGAGAAATCTGGGACTCACATTGACATGGCGCATGAACGTCGTTCACCCGGTGTTGCATGCGCCAAGCGTGAAAACGTACATGTCCATGTCAATGTTCCCGAACAAATCAATGATCACGTCGACAGGCCTTTTAATCCTGCGTTCTATAACATTTCACGAACCGTATCTTTCCATGAACTCGACTTTATTCTGAATATGAAAGCGATCGTGATAATTCGTCCTGTATAAATTGCCACATTTACAGTCATTCTTTTGAGGTTCCCCTTGAATAAAAGTCCGTCCTCTACTAAACGGGACTTAAGATTGCCTTTTTTACATGGAAATGCAGTCATTCAAATGTTAATATTGGTATTATGAATTGTGAACCTTTGATGTAGGGCCCATCCGTGACCGCAAGCAGCATGTAATTAAATGCTAATTCAGTAAACCTTTGTGAGATTGGATTAAGATGTTGGAGGTTGGGCCTCTATCACAACTTAGGTCATAAAATAGCAAGATTGTAAATGAGGTTGCTCCCTTTTATGATTACATTGATACGTACGTCTAATTATTTGCATGCATCCTGCAGGTGGAAGCTGACTGACTTTCAGACCCACTTACCGGCCGAACGTGAGACAACCATTTCGGTCACCGTTGCAATTACAGCAAGTTCCAAGTAATAAAGTTAAGGTGCCTTATTCCACAGTATGGAAGTGCCATGGATAGGATGTGAGGAAGGACTGCCAGTATGCTGGGCATCACCTTTTCAGTCTTTAGTTGCCAGTGGCTGTTATGTACGAGACTTCCATACAGCAATGAAGGAAAATTACTATTCAAGTTCCTTTAGCCATATATTTTGACCGTAACACCCTGGAAGTCTCTTGGTCATAATTTGGCTTGGTTACAACGCTTCGTAGAGTGTTCATAGTTACACTTCATGTAGTACTGCTTCATTAACTCACACACAGACACACACACATATAAATAATATATTATATTATTATATATACATATACATATATATATATATATATATATATATATATATATATATATATATATATATATATATATATATATATATATATATATATATATATATATATATATATATATATATATATATATAAAATGCCATCATAGCTACCGAGCTGCTGACGGTAGCACGAAACATTTGATCATCATTGAAGTTATCTGGCGCATTGAAATGAAAAACTTGAGCTTTTCAATATTTCTAATGGTAACGACCTAATGTGCCGTAACTTCTTTCTCGAAAATTTGCAGCAGAGGAGGAAAACCTCCTGCAAATGAATTTTCGAACTCGTTGGAAGTATACTATCCACAAAGGACCGATTACAACCGTGAAAATATCTCCCTCTTGAGGAGGTTTGACTCCGGCAAAAAAGCTAATAATTGTCATCTTCACTGCAGAGAAGGGAAAAGCACCAGTCGACGATATATAGGAAAATTGGAACAAGCAGTCACAAAAGAAAACCATGGATCGCTTTCAGTGTGAACATATATATTCCTCGGCTGTTTGCACAAGTTTTACAACCTTTCTGCCGAATTTATGCGCTAATATCACCGCATCCTTGTGATAGAGATGGCGGGTAAATTGACTTTTGGGAAACCCTTTGCCAATGCTTGTCTAGCCAAATTTCTTTCGCGAGGATTCTCAATAGCTAGTTTACGATGTGTGCCGATATTAAGCGCTTTGGTAACGATATAACTCTTTGGTAACCGAATATGATTAAAACCAAAAGGTAGAAATTGATCGCTCGTTAAACTTCAGATCGAATGAAGATCGCTAGACGGGTGACTGTTTTGTCAAATTAATTTTTTTTTTCCTCTTTTGTCTCGCTTCGATTTGGATTCATCCGAGGCTTCTTTAAGACCAATTATTCTTAAATGTTGACGTCATTTATGTGGAGCAAAATTGTTTTCTGATTGAGGGACGTAATTTACGATAAGATTTACGGCTGGAACTGAAGCCGTATTAAATAGACCACCGAAGAGCAGTTTCAACGGGTAACAAATTAAGAAAACGGTGAATTAACGCCGTTTCATTTGTACCACATCACGAGATCCGGTTAGACAGTGTGTGGTAACGACGTGTGCATTCGCGAACCTCAAGGAAGACGACAACAACGGGACTAAATGAAGTACCTCATTTTACAGTGGCATGCATGTTTAATACAGTCCCTGAAGGAATTCACCCAATGAAAATAATACCCTGCATTGGATATCGGCTGTTTTTTTTTTTTTTTTTTTTTGCTTTTTTGTTTTTTTCTTTTCTTTTCTTCAAGCTTAGAAATTTCTAAACTATGACAAGGGCATAGTTTGTTAAAAAAAAAAAACACACACACACATCGTGCAAAGACAGTCTTTGGTTCGAAAATAAGTCATCCCAGCGTGATATACCTTGAGTTATACATAAATAACGACATCTGTTTTGGAGTTAGTCAATACCTTTCGAATCTCCCATAATCCACGGCGGAATCGTACCGATTCATTTCGGTATTTGTCATTCACCCAACAGTTTCTAAAATCGGCGGGAAAACTTTTGGAGATAAATATCTTTTACTTTCGTTAAATCAGGTTGCTGCCATTAGCTTTGATAACATGATTACGTATTCGTCTTGACGGTTTTATAGTTTTTAAAACCATAAAATCTCACAAGCTTTCGTTATCGTAATCTTCGGGTCTCACTCTTTTCTTAACTGTTCCTTTTGCAATGAAATTAAAATTTCATAGTGGTGGAGTTGCATTCTTCATGAATCGGCAGGCGGTATCTTATATGGCCTAAGGGGAGTTATCCTGTGAATTTCGAAAAAAAAAAAAGACTACACGCAATATCGCACTTTGAAGTATCGATAAAACACTTATTATGAATTCTACCCTGTCGGTTATAGTTCCTAAGAAGGAAAGTAAGGTTGACAGGATGTAGGAAAAAAAAAACAGTGTGAATGGAATATATGTGATTTGAAGCTTAGCACGAAAGTTTTTCGTCGATTGATCAATGAGACGCATGTCATCCTGAATCCAATCACCAACCTTGAATTCCTCGAATATCAAAGAACAAAAAACACAGTAATTTAAAGTTGACACTCAAAAAGAAAAAGCAAAAAACAAAAAAGAAAGATTTTTCAGGTGATGTTTGAATCTACTAATGACATATATTAAACAGCATATACAAATATTAAACAACATATATTATATATATATATATATATATATATATATATATATATATATATATATATATATATATATATATATATATATATATATATATATATATTTTAAGAACAAACGATTGTTATATATAAGTCCTGAGAAAACTTACGGTAAAGTGCTGAATGGTGAACTAGAGTCTTATACATACATTTACAACATGTCGTGATAGATGTGCTAAATGCTTCAGATGATGCTTCCAAGAGGAGAATGACCTTTCAAAAATGCCGTCGGAGTTACATATAGGTGCCAGGTCATCATCATCATTTTGGTTTTGGTGTACATGAAATCACCTTTCAAATTTTCATCCGATTGGAGTGGGGGAAACATGTCAACATCATACCCGTCATTCATTTAAGTGGGTGTATACGGCATCGTTTTATGCGGATGTATCCTTGAAATTTATGTAATTCCCCACTAATGACACATATAGGTTTGTTAATGCTGAGACTGTCGTTGCTTCTTAATCGGAGGATATACCTTAGACGTAAAGTATAGATTGCTGTTATCACATAGCATACAGTCTGTATCAGACACTGATTTGCATATAAAAGTGATTGCATGTGTGCAGAAAAAAAAAAAACAGATGGATAACATTACTATGGATGTATTAGTTTGTCTTTACTTTGAAATGTACACTCGGGGTTGTTCATAGACGGATATACGTCATTCAAAGGACGAATGTGGCAGTCACTATTTTTAAAAGCAACGGAAACGGCATAAAATAGTAAAAACACAAAATTAATAAATAAAGGCAATTCGTTTTATAAGAAGTATATCAAACATGTAACCGTACAGGTCTCACTGGGTGTATCAAAAACAGGTTTCTCAAGTAATCGCTCCTTGATCGGTGTCGGGAGTATAGAATTTATTGCGTTTCGAAAAAATCTGCGAACTGATAAACTCATTGAGGGGTCGGCGATTAACTGTTTCGGCCAACTGAATATTCATTACTACTTCCCATTGGTTGGTTCAAATAAGTACACCGGTTATGTTGAATTAAAACTCTCAACCACTATCGCATTTTACACTATTAGTCGTTGTGTTATATAAGAATTCGAAACCATAGATATTTATACCCTGAAACCTAGTTATTTTCCCAAAGTGTGTGATTGTAGCAATTAAAAGGGAAATTACATACTTGGACATGATATTTTAATGTTTTTACTTTTTTTGTACGCACGCAATCACTTTAAAGTGATTTCCTTTTAGTTGAACTCAACTGGATAATGTGCATGTCACCTTCTGTCCGATTTATCTGGTTTGTCCGATTGTTAAAGAAAAGTGGGGGTCTCGAAGACAAAATCGTCCCGACATTCTCGAAAGCAACATGTTTATACCTGTTAGCCTATATTCTGTGTGCATGTTTGATAAGTACAAATGCACTAAAAGTCAATTTGTTTTATGTACGATTGACGTACCTGCATCATAATTTAATCACTTCCCTTCATGCAACATCACCTGCAATAAGTTCCCCCCCCCCCCCCCCACACACACACACACATACACGCACACAACAACAACAACAAAAATATGGATAGGGTCTTTAGTAGAGACGATTTGAATTGTCATAAGCACACAGAAGACACCCAGAGCTATTCATTTCGGGTTTCGAATATGTCATGAGAAATTGACTCCCAGCCACTCCCAGTCCGATCGGACCTTGTTTGGTTAAGATTTGGCACTTTAAAAAGTATGGGTGCCATCATGGACATTTTAAATTTCGTCTGATGTGAATCTTCACGTTGTTACATTTTGGGCAGAAAGTTGTTCAGTCTTGGACCAACTTTCATAGTTGTTGAATTTCGGGCAGAAAGTTGTCACATTTTGCATTAAGTTGTTGCATTTTGGCCAGTTGTTACAAAATGAGTTGTAACAACCCCTCCCCAGATGAGTCTCAAAAAGTTATGTCCCACTTAAAGCTTAGAAAAATATGGTAAATCCTATCTGGACATCATTAACCAATTTACTGGCTGTTAGTCACTTTAAACATCAATTGTCTTATTCCATATGTATTCCATAGAACCTAGCAATTACTATGTAGTGTATCTCTGTACACATGGTGTTTAAATTTAAGATACTTTTACTTTACTCAAGTCAGCAACATTGTTGACTTTCGCTAACAGCTCGCAGTAAGTTGTATTAACATCTTACAACTGTTTTTTTATTATTATTTAAAAAGACATGTTTTCACAGTCATTCATTTCCAAAGAAGAAGAAAATATAAACTTATTAAGCGACTATACTCGATATAAGGCAATAAAAAGTTGGCCTTTTCAAACGCCTTTAAACGTGTAATGAGTCGCTGGTACGGATCACTTGTATAACTGGCGCCACTTTACATACAACGGCGCTGATTTATTTTCTGTGGCGTCAAGGCGTAACGGCTGAACGGCGCGTTGGTGAAAATGTCCCCATAATCACCAATTGGTGACAAATTATTATGTCATATAAGCGACACTGTACGTTTATCTTATTTCACAAACATGCACGTTCGTTGCCATGTGCATGCCGGTTATTGCCGCATTTTAAATGTTCTCATGTTGGATGATTTGATGATTTGAGTTTCTGAGTAATATGTGGGCACATGTAGTGAAAGCATAAATTAAATGTCATTTCGTTATCCGTCTCTCGTTATCGCAGAACTGCTACTACAGGCTGCTGCTACGGACAGATTTTTAGGTTAGCGATATTGTCCCTGTGATTTGCGTCGGTGCTCCGTATCGACAATGTACGGTCGATGAATGCCTATCATTCAAGACCATTAACCCTAGCCACTAACCCTAACTTAACGTCTTACACTAATAGCCGTGCGACTGGCCCTGCGAATAGACGTTTTAGGTCAAACAACAATTAAAGCATAACCGGCTCATGCGGTAAATGTACGCAGCTTCAGTGTGAATAACAACAACGAATTTAGAGTCCGAAGAACTCACAAGTTACTTCAGCTTCGAGATGGTTACGCTGATTCTCCCATAAGTCGTACCTGCTATAAAGTTAAGTAGCCTAATAAAGTATTACCCTCGATCGCATAACATGTAAGCGTAATTGCGGACGCATCATTTGCAAGTGTTTCACAAGCAATGCATAGGCCTAACAGTAAATTTGGCCCTTAGCGATACCCTCCAAGAGAAACAACGAAGGGGGCCCCAAACCAACGACACCACAAACCCATTTTGTTGTAATTATTTGTGGGCATTTATTTGGGTTCCTTTCGATTTTTCGGGGCCCGTAGACCTTCCACCTTCTCCACTCATTTGCTACCCGTCTGCATTTAACATGTTGATTTATCACAAAGAACATATTGCTTGAAAGTAAAGTAACGAATTTATTAAAGCACACTATAAAAAATGACTACCTCGGTCTTTGTTCCAGAAAGGTAGACTAAGTTTCTCCTAAAGACAACCATCGACGTGACAGAACCAAACGCAATGACCATGCGGAATATTTTTTCTCCTTCAGTACCCCTATTATTGTTGCCTCTCACAACCTGATTGACGCTGTGTGTACTCCGTGTTGATTTCAAGGGTTATACCATGTCGACTTGTTAAAAGATAATGAAGAGATAAGATATTAGGCTACTGTAGAAACAAGAAACTGAATGTTTTAAGTACGAACATATTACAATTCGTTAGAAAAGAACTTCCTAGATCCATCTTGATATTTGCTGGCATGTACCCATATACATCAGTAAAAAAATTCGAGTGTGACAAATTGTACGTAGGAAGGATGCTTTGTTATTACCCATAATGCACCTCACCCCGATAACAGTAAAACTCCACGACGACGATGACATGATCTTGTCGCCCGCCACCGCCGCCGCGAGGCCTCCAAGCGTTGACTTTAATAACTGATCGTAGTTCGATATTGTGCTGTAAGATACCGTACAACGTTAAGATGTTGAATAGGTCTAGATATAAGTTACAGCTTAATCCCACACTCCAAATTAGCGGCATTGGCTTGTTTCATTAAAGTTGATGAGAAAGAGCTAGACTTGATTTGAAATTGGCGGCATTCTAGTCGATTGGTAATCATGTTTGGTTTGTTGATACTTATTGTGGCAACAGGTTTGCTAAAGATCTGTTCTTGAGTAATCAAAAGTGATAATGCTAGCCTCAGGGTCTGACTAGGTCGTGACCGCTAGTGTACAAAATATTCTATATATATATTCCGCTCAACCTTGAATTTTGAACAGAACAAAACTTCTTTGTTATTGAAATTTTTGAGTGACGAGGAAAAAATCAATTTCATACTATTTGAAAGAAAGCAGCAAAAAGAACTAAAAGAAAAGAACACGAAGCCATCCAGCAGTCAGAACTCTGAAGCAAAAATGGAAATATTCATTTGGACTTGCATGTTCACCGATTGACATAAGTGAACCACAGAGATATGAGAAATACACGCCAATTGTGTTTATACTTTATGATATGTGACTTTTAACGTTTCATTGCAAACATCAACAGTTACAGAAAAACGCAAAAGTTAGTTTGTTTGTTTGTTTGTTTTCAGTGGTCACTTTAATAGTAGATTTGGGATGTTTCATTAGACTAATAATTTATGTAAAAGCTGCCGACGCTTGCAGACAGAATAATGAAACTATCTCCTGTGTGATTCTTGGGGTATTCATTCACATGTTATAAACAGAGTGAGTGTAGCATGCGATTAACCCTCCTAAATATTGATGCACATCTATATGTAGATAGAACTCATTGTCATGGCGGAGACCACAATTCCCGCTGAATCACACACCTAGCCCGCACAACGGACGTGTGTTATACCAATGCATCGGCTCGTTTTAGGGTTACATACCATCACCTGCTGGGAGGGTATCAATCAAACCCATGACCAGAGTTGCAGAGCAGGAGGTAGGGAATGTGGGGGGGGGGGGAGGGGGGGGGCAAGGGGAACCAATCCCAGTTCGAGTTTGGTTAAATGGAGAAGCTTTACTAACTTTTACCTTCTTATATGCTGAAGGAAATAACAAATTTGAAAGTCTTGCTACTTTTTTTTTTCCTATTTTTTTTATTGATATCTTTTGCAGGGTATTATTAGAAAGTTTTCAATGAACATTATTTACAAATAGGACAATAGGATAACAACATAAAGTAACAACATATGTACAAAAGTAAATGGGACAAATTGGAAGAGCAGTGTTTCTATAAAAGTGGAAAAATGATAAGCGTTATGAAGTCAAGTATTCAGAAAAGTAAAAGATAAACAAAGATATTCCAACGTAAAAATGAGGAAGGCAGTATGAACTGAGAACAATTTCTCATACCCTCAAATTACTAGCAACTATGCGTTAGAAAAAAAGTTAGGGATATTAGCAAAGTAGCCCTTAAGTTTATTATATCCAGCCAAATGCTTTTTTGTTGTGTTTGGTTTTACACTTAAGTATTTCTCAACTTTAATAATTAATTTCATTTTATAGTAAAATTCATTACAAGTAGGTTTAATATTACTAAGCCTACAGTTAAAAACATAATACTTACAGTGAAATATTAGAAAATTTAAGGGATGAAAGTGGCCTATGTTATATCCAAAGAAAAAATCTTTTTCAGTAAATAGAGAGGAGGAACGGCTATCTTATCGATGATGAGGGGATACGTAAGCCTAGAAACACTGGCAAAACTGGAAATAGCATTAATAATATTATCATTTGAATTATTGTCGTCACCTGTGATGGTCTGTTTCCATGACGCCGGAATTACGGAATAGATTCCAAGCAAAGTTGTAAAAGAAAAATTGGGAACATTCATTTTTTTAAGAAACTGATTATGTGAATATTGAGAACCGTCTTCAAAGAATAAATTGCGAACATGTGAAAAATTAGTATGATATAACATTTTAAGAAAAATTATTGAATTATCAATTTTAAGAAATGAGTTGTTCCAAATAGTCTGAGTGCCAAAGTTGTAAGAAGGAATTGAGAAGGTTGCTTTGCTCCAAGCCATACAACCTTGCTTCATAAAGGTATTTTTAATATTGTTAACATCATTTACATTATAATTACAGTAGAAGAGCAACTCTTTTCCGAAAGGAGAAAGATAATGATTAAAGAATAACTTCTAATAACCAGTATTGGAGTGATCAATGTAACGTTTAATCCAAGAAGTCTTCAGTGGGTAAGCAAAACTTTCCATGTGAATAATCCCCAGCCCTCCTCTGTCAATTGGCTAGATCATCGTATATCTATTAACCCTATCCGGCTTACTTTGCCAGATAAAATCGAAAATAGTGGAATGAACCTCTTTGAAAAAAATCTTTGGGAGGATCAGGAAGAACTTGAAAAAAGATAAAGAAGATGGCTAATAGCAGGAGATTTAACAATAATGTTCCTACCTACTGGAGTCAAGTCTCTATTGCTCCAGATCCTGAGTTGGTTCTTAAGTCTGGAGAGTTTTTGTATATAGTTAAGGCGAAAAAGGTCGTTCCAGCTATAAGTAAAATTAATACCCAAAAATCTAACAGGACCATTACTAACGGTAAGATTAAGATCAGAAAGATGAACAGGCATCTGATTAATTAAACTACCAAGAGGAAAAAACGAAAGATTTACTGAAGTTGATCTTTAGGCCAGAAGCCAACTTAAACACATCTAAAACATTTAGCACTTCCATTGTAGAGAACCTAGAAACATCTAAGAAAATAGTGCATATTGCAAAAGTTTAATTTCCTTACCAAGCACAGTGATACCCGTAATACCCGTAATTATTATGCAGAATAAGCCTAGAAATTTCAGCACCAATTACGAATAAGTATATGGGCTGAGGCGGCAACCTTGTCTAACCCCTCTACGCATATCGAAAAAGCCCGTGGAATAACCGTTGTTAGGCTACACACACAGGACTTACTGTCATTGTACAAGGTTGTAATCCAACGTCTGAAATCGGAACCAAACTTGAAATACGCTAAAGCCCTATCGATAAATCCCCAATCCGTAGAATCAAAAGCTTTCTCAAAATCAATGAAGAAAAGAAGCCCGGGACTTTTATTATGGTTCGTATACTCTATCAAGTCCAGCAAAAATCTAACATTTTCACCAATAAATTAACCTGGAATAAAACCTGCATGAGTATAATAAATAATGTCATTTAGGACAGCTTTTAACGGTTTGCAAAAGCTCGTGCACCAATCTTATAGTCTGTGTTTAAAATAGAAATAGGCCTATAATTATTTAAAAAGAAAAACATGGAACCTTGTCCGGCTTAAAAATGAGGGTTATGACAACCCTACGTTGTTCATTAGATAAAGGGCGAATATTAAAACCATGGTTAAGTGAGTTTACCACCAAGTGATTAATGATAGGCCAAAAATACTTATAAAAGTCAGTGGAAAACCATCGGAGCCAGGTGACTTTCTGTTTTGCATCGAGGCCATTGCATTGTAGCACTCATCAATAGAAAGTATATACCATCACACGATGTGGAATCGACATCCCCTTCGTAAACAGGAAAATGTAGGAACACTCAGAGGGAATAGATGAGTAAAGATTACTATAAAAGTTACGTATTTAAACCAAAGTCTCGGAAGTATTAGTGATTACATTGTTATCCTTGGAAACAAGTTGGTTAATAATACATTTATGTTGTCTATTACGTCTCTCGAGATTTAAAAAAAAAATACCTAGAGTTACGTTCACCTGACTCAACCCTTCTAGCTCTAGATCTAACAATGATACAATCAAGCTTGTTGCGATAGAGTAAATTTAGTTGGTTTCTGGCCTCATAGAGCTCGTGATGGGTGTCATTGTCATTGGAAATTACTGGCTGACTTGCAAGTCTAGAGATTAAACGAGGCGTTATCTATCTCCTGTTTAACGAGCTTCAAACGTAGAATACTTTATTGTGTGGAGACCGATATTGTAGGACTACTTAATTTTTTTTTTCCTAGGGGGAAGAAGGATTATCGAAATGAGAATCACTGGAAATGGAAGAAATTAGATCGTTAACAGAATTAATATAATTAATATCCGAAAGAAGGGAATTGTTGAATTTCCAAAAACCCCTACCCGTCTTGGAGTATCAGACAGTTGTAGCGATAACATGACCATTGAATGGTCAGACTGAATTGGAGGCTGATTGTAAACAAGAAAAAAGTCTAGTCTACAATGAATGTCTGCAATGTTAGAATGCCAGGTACAGGCCTTTGTCATAGGATTCCTATCCCTGCAGATGTCAATGAGGTCAAACTCTGCCATTGTACTGAGACATCCATCACTAGCTTTAAAATTGGTCCTAACATCCCCACCGGTTTTGTCGATAGGAAGATTAAAAACGAAGTTAAGGTCTCCACCCCAGATAATAGAGTTACAATCGAAGTCATTCAGACGGCGTGTCATAGATTTGTAAAACCCTGGGCAATCGATGTTTGCACCATATGAACAGTAATAGTTACGTTACAGTAAAAAATATCAGCGATAATATATCTACCATCAACATCTGAAAATGTATTGCAAATGTCAAAATGCACATTTGGATTAAATAAAATTGCTAACCCCTCACTAATATTTGTACCATGAGAAAAAATAATTTTACCACCCCATTCATTCTTCCAAACACGTTCAACATCTGGGGAACTGTGCGTCTCTTGAACCAACGTAAGATCAAACTTATTACGGTGGAAATACGCAAATTGCTGTCTGCGCTTAGATACTTGCCTAATACCTCTAACGTTAGTACAACAAATATTGAGGTCACTCATAGGATATTATAATAAGGCGTTGTGAAATGTAAATACGATAAATGTACTTGTTATATATAAAGAATAAATATATATGACGGTAACTTAGACATGTAGAAAGTATGAAAACGTAATTCTCTGCATGAGATGGAGAAGAAAAGAAGCAAAATAGAAAGAAAACAAGAAAAAAAAACGAGGAAGAGAGATTAACGAGAGAGGGAGAAATAAAAAGGACAGTCAAACATAACGAATTTTACGCGGTAAGTCAGGAAGTAAAAGATGACGAACCGAAGATATCCAAAAGATGGGAAGAAGGGAACGTAGAACGTGAGTGGAAAGATAGGCGATAAAGTAGGTAATTAATGAATCCTCAATAAATACAGCTTGAGTGAAATGTTTGTGGAATTTATATGGCTGTCCATCGTTTTCCCCTCCAAGAACCAACAGAAAACCTAAGTATTTAGGTTCATTCGATAGAGATATTGGCCTTGTTCTTTCCAGCGGCGCTTTTCTTTAAGGAGGGCTTTTGTGAGGTCTTCTACAATGTAATAAAGCTTACCAGAGAGCTCCTTTCTGTCATTTCGCAGATCTGCTAACTTATCTTGGTAAAAGGAAAGTTTCACCAGGAGGTGCCTGTCTCTACCGGTTACGCTTTTACCATTCTCACCCCTGCCTCTTCGAGAATTTTTTTAACCAATTCACTATACAGTTTTAGGCCTCTGTTGTGGGAACCCCAACAATCCTGATGTTGTTTCTCCTAGAGAACCTCTCTTGTTCGTTAATAAGGTCCTGGTGGATATTTTTGTCTTTTTCAAGATCTTTTATCTTCTCCTCTAGTGACTTACATCTTTGGCCTATATTTATGTTTACCTCCTTGATTTTGTCTAAAGAGAGCTTGAGGTCTTCTAAGGGCTTTTTGGAATTATTTTTGATTTTACGAAGTTCTGTTTTAATGGTTTTCATGGCCTCATCTACAGAGTCTGAGAAGCGTCCAGTTATGTCTTCATCCTCGGAGTCTGAGCTAGACTGGTCGTGTGACTGCGTAAGGCGGGAGGTTAGGATAGTCGTTAGACTATAAGCTGGGAAGCATCCTCTTCCTTTTTCTGCTTCCCAAGGCTTCCTGTAGGTCTACTTTTTGTCATTTTAACTGCGATGAGGAGCAATTTTGAGGAGATGCAAAAATGAGAGGAAAATCGTAGATTTCAGAAAATTATCTAAGCCCATCATTGAAGGAAGATTTTACCTTCTCGCCATGACAGGCTCGTCCCCAATAAAAATGAAAGTCTTGCAACTGTTCCTTGGCCTAGGTATACCCCAGAGCAAGGAATGGTGTCGTTGGCTCTCCCCCGCCCCCCCCCCCCCCTTCGTCTTTGATACCGGTTGTTAGGTTGGTTTTGTTACCCGTCGACAGCTGTATTACCCCTAAACAATGCATACAGCGATATTACAGACGGTTTACAATTTACTTACATCACCATCCTCCGATCCCCCCCCCCTCCCCATCCTCCACAATTTACTTACCTTCCCCTTCCATCGAGCCCGGAATTTTTAATATTAAATTACTACTATTGATGCAATTATACCCTTTACATATAATGATACTGCTGATTACACATACACCATTACATGTTGCCAGTATCAATACTTAACATACATAAATGTTGGGCCATTGTCGCAAATCCTCAGTTTCATTCGAAGTCATTTGTGTCATTACTATCTGAGGACGGCTTGTCGAGACTTCTTCCAAACCTTCCAAAAACAACCAAAAAGAAAATAAAAAGACAAAAGAAAAGCATAAAATCTTTTTCAATTTTTGTTGTATATCTATATATATATATATATTTTTTTTTGTTCTCACTTTGCCAAGCATGATATTTTATACACTTTATCGACAAGTTTACGACTATATAAATTGTCTTCTTGTCAAATATTTCGTGAAAACCTCATTGACAAACCAGATCCTTCGCACACGTTATCACCCCATTTGTCGTGAATGTGGGGTTAACCGTGAGAGCTTTTATTATTGAAACCGCGAATTCGAATTAACCGTACCTTATACAATAACTTTAATTTATAAATATGAGGAGAAAAAAAAAATCATGATCGCCTCATTAAAACCGATCAAGGGCAGATCACGTGATAGGAGAGCTTTATGACGTACCTGGTTATTGTGTACGTTGTTGGTGACTCGGCCGTCAACAACGGGGTATGTGATAGACGAATTAATAAAGTGCATATATTTGAATTAATACGTGTATATATTGATTTGATACGTGCATATATTCGAATTAATACACCCAGACTTGTAGTGCGAGTACAAAATCCCGAGTCCTAGTACGAATACAAGGTCCCGAGTGAGAGTATGGGTACGAGTACAAAGCCATGAGTACCATTACAGAAAGTGCACTCGAGTACGAGTATGCGTACATTTGCTGAGTACATTTGTTAAGTGTGTTGATAGGCTGGAGGAATATAACAGCAGCAACATACTATTAACTTTAAGGTAATTTTAAGACTTAAGGTCCCATGCAACAAGTCATCCGCTCCTTTTGATTCAGCTGTCAGCCAGTGGGACAATGGAACCTCCACCGTTTCCCTTTCAGGAAATTAGGTATAGACTGGGATACACTCATGGCTGTCAGAAGAGGGGGGGGGGGTAGGCTTAGGGAGGGTACATGGGACAGGCTTGGGAGTGATCAATACGCGCCTTCCTCATTAACCTCTGAGCACTATAGTCAAAGGGACAACTCCGTGAATCTTTTTGGTGCTTATAACTCTGGTTTGGAAGTCCATGATGAGCCAAGGGGATTTCTGATGCTCAAGCGTTCACCTGTTAAGCTGTTTGTCTGTTTGTAAACCATAAGCATCTTTACTTTGCTTTTGATAGCTATACCACTCTCATCACTACGTTTTGCACAACATGAAATAGTAGAGACTGATTTAAGCGGCGGATGAAATAATACCTGAGATGGAATTACGATTACTTCCACTGCCATGAAAAATGCTTCGCCCTTTTTTCATTTTGTATGACCTTAATCAAAAATATTAAGTTCGGGCTTTGAAGCCGAATGACCAACTTGCAAAAAAGTCCATTTTCTCCTACACAAATCACAACTTGCAGTTCTGCTTTAAAGTGAAAACTTTTGATTGTACTTTCTTAGAAGCCATCATCATTGCATACTGAGCAGTGGTACTTTGATTTAAACATCTAGCAGTCATATCAATGGAATTGGTTCATTTCAAAGTATCTTCTATAAAAATTATTTTGATTAAGTGTAGTCCGCTACAAAACAAGGTTTTCAGTGGAGAGAACAAGAAACTGAAATTCAATGATGACAATGATGATGATGATGATGATGCGAATATATTGACACCTGAAAATCCTGAATTTAACATGTTCCTGAGTGCTTTAAGCTGTGGATTATCTTGTACAGTATATGGTTATTTGCTATATTGAAGATTTGTTCTGTTTCATAAAAGAAGTATTGTCATTCAGTGGGGTCACTGATTGTATGGTGAAGTCTCATTGAACTCTTTCCAGTGTGTAGAGTGAATAACCCCACGTGACAGTTGAATATATCACATATATATTTCAAGTGCCCTCAGACGTACTTCATCTTCATGTAGTTGAGTTGTTGACGTAAAAAAAAAAAGTAATGAGTCATGTTACAATTAGTTGAATTAATTAGAGACATTATCGAACCATTGTATAAAGTTACTCAGTTTACGTCGTTACGACTGGCTGCTGGGGCTGACACTGAGAAATACTAAATTGACTAAGCATGATCTGTATGAATGTTTGCAGTTTTCAAGTGAGCTTCCCTCTCAGGATAAAGATTTCGAATCGTTTTTCCTATATATTTCCCTCTCACACATACAGACACCTGTATATGCTTACGTGTCAGGGAGGTGAAACTATCAGTTCTGTCAACATGATACGAACTCTCCTTAATTTGGTTTGCAAACTGTGTTAATACGTTAAGTACCATTTTGTCGAAGTCCATGGCTACCATCCTTTGCCTTTAACAAGAACGTCACGACTGCAGCGCATTTAGCAGAAAGGCTACCCCTGATGGACCATCTGTTACGATTCGTGAGCTCACAGCTCCTCCGTGGTAATCTCATTCCTCTTGGTTAAAAAAAAAGTGGTCGCTTCAACTAATTGAGATGATAAACTCCATTCACGGCGAGAAGTAAAAATAATAAAATAAAGACAAAAGAAATGAGGACAACTTCATGACGACGACGACAAAAAAAAAAAAAACACAGAAATACACAGAAACACACACACACACACACACAAACGATGAGAGAAACAGGCGCTGACTGAAAATATTGCTTATTCTGTAGCTTTGTAATTATTTGACTGTAATAATTTCAAACACAGAAAACATTGAAATCAGTATTTCTTTCTTAGATTAGACGTATCGAAAATCAGCATTTGGCAGTTAACAGTGAACCGAAAAAGATACATAAGTACGCGTAATGTATCGCATTAAAATACGTGGATCGTAATCTTCACTTATATCAATGGGCGCCTGATCACATTGTCATGGCAACGTTGCACAGACCAAATTTTATATCGTAATTGTGTAACCTCAGCAAATCTCGGCTGATCTCAGTGTCCGCTCGTATGAATGTGACAAGCCGTTTCACATTTCCCCTACGTATTTACTGATGTAACTTCTTATAAAAAGATACCACGATTTCAAACAATACGGTACTTAATCAATTAATGATGTCATTACTTAATCAATCACGTAATCAATTAATGACTACATTTTTTTATGTTAAGGGTTAATTAATTGATTAAATAATATCATATATTCATTTATATGTATTTGTCAAATGGGCACATATTACGTCATACACATTAATGTAATTAATTCTAAATAATGATATATGTATGCATATACTTATAAAAAAAAAAGTCATGGTATCATTGTCAGTCGAAGAAATAATAATGAGACGTGCATATCATCAAATTGAATTAATGATATGAAATATGAAGCTCCCCTAATATTCACCTGACCATGTTATTACGCGTATTTTTAATGATATGTTTAACTTCGGGGTTCTGGTATATCCATATCATTCAGAGATATAGGGATACCATTTAATGATTCACTGACAGCTAATATCTGATAGTGTCATGAAATAATGAACAAAATGGTTAATCGACTTTCATTTTGGGGGCCACGTATATTACCATGAATGGAGTTGTTACTTATCTTTATATTATTTTTATCTTATTTATTATATTTATTACATTTTACTATCTATACCTCGAACATTCCGGTACGTAGGTTACAGCGACATAAGTGACAGTTTGTAGCTCGGCCCCTCCTGCAGAGGGCATGTGACGTGGGATTGGAAGTCCTCAACGTCCCGTACTAATCTAGTAACCAACCATATCTGTGCCTGTAAAGAACGACATATTCATAGGGGTTTGTATTCAGCACTCGATTTCAGTTCTTTGTTACGTTCGTCAAAAATGACCATCAGAGGGTAACTTTGACATTTTTTCTCGTCAAAATGCTCTGCACCGTTTCATCCGTTAAAATATAAACACGTGTATACCTCTATATTTATACCTCTAGAGCTAAATATATTGTAGTCGCTACACCGAGAATACGAAGATAAAAAAAAGCAGTTTCCTTAAAAGTTTATTTTATCCCGAGAGGACACGTCGGTTCTATACAACGTCACCAGGCTCAGATGGTCGTGATATTATTGGAAGTGCTCCACCTTTCAAGTGCCAGTTGCATTCTCCTCAGACCTGATACTTCTCTACAATGTCAACGAGTGTGTGTGTGTGTGTGTCAGGCCTACACGCGAATGCAAAGTCTGTGAAAAAGTTAATACTTTCGCCTCAACTATATCAGAGATTGAGAAGCAACCCACTATATTTGTTCCACATATACCTATCTGACATCTTTGAGTTACAGGGTTTGTTCGACACAAACCTTCGTCGAAGACAGTACATCAGTGCCAAGTGTCCTGTACGTGTTTGACTGAATAGATCAGACCCGATCCGTAAGTCTGTGCTGTTTTATATAATCTGGGATCTAAAGCGTTACCAACAGATTCAAATGGGTTCAGGGGAGGGGCGTAAAAAACTGCAAATATGTTTACAAAGTTTTTAAAACAGTATTTTTCTTTTTTTTCTTTTTTTATTTATATGCAGTTTCTCGTTGACTTTCAGTATTGAAATAAAACTAAGTGAGAGTTTGTTCTGAGAATTTCCTTAAGTCAATTTTGTTCTACCGAGCCAAAGAAAATCCGACAACTTTGCTTATTACAGTGGAATTAATCTATAATTCTGTAATTGTACTGTAATTGAATGGCTGGATGAAAACATTCACTTCCACCAACAATCAAAACAATACATGTGCATCTTATCATAGTACAAAATATAAAGAAATTTAGATATGAACATCATTATTAAAATTTGCGCATTTTTGATGTTATGTGGAAACGGAGAAAACAGAAGTGCAGTGCACACAAGTCATTTTCAAAAAAAAAAAGGAATTTACGTATATACCTCAGATATGAGCTGGTGATGGAAATTCATTACGACAAGCAGTAGTAAAAACTGAGACAAACAAACTAACAAAGAAAAAAATTAAGGACAAAAATAGTAATACGAAACTCAAAGCAGAGTACTTAACAATGTGACCAAAACTAGAAGCTACATGGAGACTTCTTCGAGCCCTCGAAGCTATCACAAGACGTGAAATTTTGTGCATTTATTTTAAAGATGGTCTTCCCCCCCCCCCCCCCCCCTTGTAAACCGTATATGGAAATCAAAAACAATTTTATGAAGTGATTGCTTATGGCCAATCAGGCAAAGTCGATGCAACCCATGCAGCAGTGATATTTCTTTTTTTCTTTCGAATACAAATCACCTCCCTGTTTCAGTTTGATAAAAATTTATAAAAGTAACTAGATTGTGGAGAATACTTTCTGTTAGGTCGAAAGTTGTGACTTCAACGACATGCATTAGGTCGTATTCAGTCCTTCACACGGACAAACGAAAACAAAAATTCATACATGTATCAATATGATTCAGGGAAAATGTACGAAGCAATGATAAAACACTGTGCCGCGCGTGGCAGCCTCCGAGTTTCACAAGTTACATTTTTTTTTTCTCTTTGTTACATTTGATTGCTGCTTCTTCAGTTGATTATGAAATTACGGAGGTATCTCATTCAGCCGTGTAAATGCAGCCAACTGCAGGCAGAACTAACTTCATTATGGCTGTATTCCGCTACAGTATAGTTGATTTCAAAGTTATTTTTTAAAATTAGATTAGTGTTTCATTTAAACTATTTTGTCATTTTCTGAAGTTTTCTTCTTTTTCTCTCTCTCTCTCTCTGAATTCTCCTTGAGACGCGAAAGGAGAAAACCAAAGCCCCAAAAGAGAAACTTTCAAATTAGTTGAATTAATGGAGCGACCTTTTCATTACGTTATTGAAGTAAAAGGCGACGGGATCACAAACATGGAATTCACAATCCATCGGTTAGTTTACCACTGTATATCTTCGCGGTCTTCTGGTCGATCATCAGATATTGTGAAAAAGAAAAATAAGAAGTGGCTGATTTCTCAACCCAGGTGAAGGCCGTATATTAAAGACTGTCTTCGACTTGTTTGTATACATTCGTTTAAATAAATAAGGTATGAAGAGCTGGATCTGCATGCGTTGAAGACTAACGGGACACCTAATTTTATTAACCGTTTCAAAGTCGACTATTAGAATGTGAAAGGCAAGAGACAAAACGACCTCGGAAAAAAAAAATGGAATTAAAATTGGTAAAAATTATTTAATCACTAGAGTTGCTATGTGTCCGAGCGTAGCACTTGTCAAAAACTTAACAAAAATAATCACATTTCCCAATGACGTGTTTAAGCGTACATTGACAAGATTATTACCAAGTTGTTGCTTTTTTGCTTGGCATCAGATTTGTACATTTATACTACCGAGCACAATCATTTTGCCATGAATAATGCCTAGCTTTGCAACAACACATATTTGAGATGTGAAGATGCTACGCCGCCATATTAACCTTTGATGTCCATATCAACGGTTGATTTGGTTTACTGTAGCTGATTTACGTTCATGTTGGCATTGCAAACAGCAGGAAGGTCGTGCAAATAAACCCTTCCATGAACATTAACAAGTTGTCAATTAAATGACAACCAGGCTAGGCCTACTTCACAAAGGCTACAATTTTACAGTTTCTTTTTTCTTTCTTTTCTTTTTATATTTTTTGTGTTCGTATATATAGTCACCTTTCAGTTCTCCTTGAAATTCTGGTCAATTTTTCTAAAATATTTCCAATGTTCGAGTTGGTAATAAAATTTTGAAGTTTCAGTTTACATGATGCCTGTTACGCTGATTTATTTGTGAATCAAATGGATCAATATTCTTTCTTTCTTTTTCTTTTTTGCTTAAAGGGAGTTGACATCAATAAATGTTTGGTGATTTTGAAGGGTGTGAACACATGACAACAATTATGAGTAGCATATTCAGTCAAGTTTCACATCCAATAGTTATGAAATCTGTCAAAATGGTTTGAATTTTTGACCGTTACTTGTATTGGTTGTTTGCATGTGAATTAGTACTGAAATGAAAAGAGTCTGTTCACGAATTTTCAAAAAAGAAAAAACAAATTAAATCATTAAGTACTCACTAATTAACTTTCCATTGTATGCGAAACGTTGGGATCCTCTTAGATTGACCATTTGCCATCGGTATGCTAAGGGAAACTTGACAGGTTCAGAAAAAAGAAAAACAGTGAATTTTTCGCTAAACAACTCAATGAGCCTCTTTGACTTTTATCGTAAACAGTTTTGTGCTTGTCATTCTCTCTCTCTTTGCTGGAGTGATTTTGGCGGAAGTGAGGTCACTTCAATGATACTGCGACAATAATGTCAATCCTCCTCCCTTTTTTTTTTTCTCTCTTCAATGACCCATATAAAGAACGCCCTCTGTAAAAGCCTCTTAATCGATCGGCCCCTGGTCGTCTTCCGCCGCTAACTCTCAGTATCCAATTAAAGTTACTGAATACTTCCGCCATCAGTGTGCCGATGGATGTAATCAGCGTAGTTTCCAGTCGGTGCATCATTAGCACGACCAGACATACTTGTCTGCCGAGTCGTCTTGACCCTCTGCCAATCAAAGATAATTTAAAAGTCAAAATCAAATTCACCTTGTAACAGTTTAATCGGTTCTATTGTTTGTTGTATGTTGATTTGAATAACCTAGGGTGGGGAGGTCATATGTAAACATGTAATAACATCTCTTTCCGTCCCGTTGCTCGTTATAAAAATGTGCGCGGAATGATTCCCTATCCCGCCTACTGCACCCGGTCCCCTATTAGCAATCGGCGACGCTTCAATTACCTGCCCAGCAGGCAGCTGTCGCCTCAGGGCCCAAACCGTCTGCCGTGTGCGAAATTCGATCAAACTTGTTACCTATCTGCAGCTTAGGCTTTGTGATCCTACAGAAAAGCTTGCATAACAAGACACGGTTAACAAGCTACTCCCACCACGATCCCGCTGCGAGCTCATTGGTAATAACCGTCTAACTTTTCTCATCTTTTCACTTCTTTCCCCGTCGATTAAGAAGGAGCTTAAGGGGATTTTGACTGTTTCTCTATAGGCTATTTTCTTCACCATGGGTCCGTGATGCCACATCCAGCTGAGAATTGAACTTGGCCTTCAGATTTTAGAAGTGCTAAGCTTAGAAGAATGTTTCCGAATCGAATTACTGGTAACTGGTGCGCGGCCTTGTTGGGTTGCGTGACAGATTCAACCGAAGTGTGCTGGAGTGTGGAGCCCGCTTCGGTTGAAGGGAGACCTCTAGCGTAAAGTAGCAAAGTTGGTTTTCACGTGAAAGAAAAAAGAGAGAGGTATCGAAAAAAGCGTGAAATGTGTTGTTGAAATAGCATGCATTCAATCAAATCACCAAATAAATAAAAAGATACAAAAGTGAATTTCAAAATAGCCCACAATTAAACCTTTCTCATTTTAGGTGTATAAATTTGGCTTCCTTTTCGTGGTCAACAGGAAGTTCGACTTGGGTTCATTTGATTGATAACCTGCGATACGCATACTGCGTATAAATGTAATTTAGATACTTAGAGCAAATATCGGCACGAGAGATTAGTCAGGCACCTAAACCCATATATCAACAACTTCAACAACACAACTGGCTGTACTCTAGCTGCTCCAACAGAAATATAGACTGACAGAAGACAGACAGATACACACTTAGACAAACAGACGGATCGGCGGATGACTAAGTACATGTGGATGAGCACAGGCTCACCATTTTAAGTTCATAATAAAATGTGGAATGCTGAAATCCAGTTAAAATTGAAATTACCTTTCTATAATAGCTTATTGTTTTACCTCAACTTTAGGCGTCCAGTGCCCCCTCCCCTCCAGCATTTCCATGGATTTGTTGGAATGTACGTGTTGGAAAAGAAAAAGAAAGTGAAAGAGACAAGCATGCAAAGAACTGTAACAGGTTCCAATATTGAATTATGGGTGAATGGTCTGACTTATGGGTATATGGTCTGTTTTATGGGTAAACGGTCAGAATTATTTGTAAATTATTTGTAAAATCTGAATTATGGGTAAATTGTCTGAATTTATAGGGACAAATGGTCTGCATTATGGGTAACTATTCTGAATTATGGGTAATCGTCTGAATGATGAGGAAATGGTCTGTATATGGGTAAATGGTCTGAACTATGGGTAAATGGTCTGTCAGTGCCCTGCTATACAGAATCAACAGATTATGACGCTTGAGTCTTCTGTCATTTCTGAAAATCTAATTCTTCAGCTTGCAAAATATACAAAGAGGTTTTGACAACCATAGTGCCTCCCCCAGTATCGTGGGAAAGGGTAACCCCATGCACCATAGTGGGTAGGAGGGCCACTGCATTTTCTCGTTCCGGCATTCTCTGCAACCATCAGGGTCCAACCGTGTGACGCATTCGACGACTTCATTCATGTTTCATTCGTCATTCGCTGAAATATAAAATAAGAACAATGACAATACGGCCACAAGAGGGGGGGGGGGGGAGACACTGCAGGCCTATCTTGTAAACCGTACTTTCGACAATTCACGATCTACGTCTAGTATAGCAACGATCTCATACTCGCAGCTTGAGAATTGAAGGTCAATCAACGCTGGACCGTGCGTTAAAGGGCGAATAATCAACGATCAGTACTTAATGCGAGAGGAACCCGAGTGCATCCAGCAATAAGCCTAAAAGTCGGAGAGTGAATTAAAATGCACACACAGCGAGATTTTGGTGACAAAAAAAGACGAAAGTGAAAGATGAGTTGGATTTATAAAAAAAAAACACACAATGTTCGTGCGCGATTGACAAAGTACCAGCATTGTTTTATAATCATGATATGAGATAGCAGACGACAAAAAACTGTCGATCTACTTTTTTGATTGCATTCATCCGCCGGTTATGTTACTCTTAAATTAAAACTATCCACTGAGGGATAAAACACTGTCACCTGACTGTGATGGGCCAGTATAAAGGAGCTGAAGATTACTTCTGAGTGTATGAATGAAGGTGTATTATTTTGCCTCATAAATATAACCGATTCTAAAACTAATCGACTGGGAGCATTGGATGTCGAATATTTGCAGCTCCGTGAAAACTTCGAAGAAAATTTGACATTGTGAAGTGGTAGATATTTAAAAAGGAAATAGGGTGCTTACAGTGCATCAACGTGTGATATAAGAAAACAGCTTTAGCTAATCAACTCCGGAACGTGCATTAACTCGAGAATAACGTGCGATAGGAGTTAACGCAATCAATGCTCGAGGGCACAGCCCGGGTGATTGTATTTAGGGATACCGTTAACCCCCCCCCCCCTTCCCCGAGAGTGCATTATCCTCACTTAATGCAAAGGGTCCAAAGCTGATTAACGTTGCTCATTCATACACAGTTTGCAATGAAATGCTGTCGAGGTTAATGTACCTTTTAACGAGTAGTATTTATATGTAGATGACGATAGTTCTGGTTAAGTTATCAAGTGTTAATATCTTACTTGATCTCACTTAATTTCTAAAGAGAAGAGAATAGGCCCTCCATTTTCCCTTCACTCGTTGTAACTACTTAAATAATTTGAAATGAAAAGAGGTACATTTGGTTAATTGAATAAGTCGTATGTTGTCACACCGTCCATCCATACTTTCTCATTGCCTCATAGTAAACAAAAATGAGGTCATTCATTATTCCATCCCATGAGTGATTCGAAATCTTTCTGTACCGCAGAGCCCTCTCTTTTTATGTCAGTTTATGAGGTCACAAGAGATCAAAGAACTCTAGTTTTTTTTTTTTCTTTTTGTCAATTCATCTTCTCGAACACACAAAGGCAATATTAATTTACCTTATACTTTTTTCAAACAGTATACACCAAGCGGTTCCATCTCAGTGTTCATAAATCATTTATCGAAATTAGGTTTTCGGGTTTATGGTGATTGCGACTTTTCGTCAAGAGGTCACATGACACTGCAATAAGGTCACATGGTTAAAGTTAAACGGGTCGATTTTGCGCCGGGACGTGTTTAATAAATCATTCTCTATCTGGGTCGACGTCTCTCCTTATTAACCTCTTTATTTTTTGGGATATTTCGCCCTCTGCACCAACTGCCACTTTTTGCGTTCAACGAGGCGCTTCTGCTGTCAACAACTCAACAATGTTTAGTTATTTATTTTGGACAGTGATTGATCCGATTGTCCAGACCTTCTTTGTTCCCTTCATGAGAGTAAACATCCCCCGTTTACGACTTTTCGTTTGTCCGTTAAATCCCAGCCTAGGTAAACTATACACGTAGCTACCCCTCGAAATAGGCAAAATAAAATACACGAAGTAAAACGAGCGTTTTTTTGTTTGCTTCGGAAAAGAAGTAAAGCTTAAAACGAGTGAAGAGTAAATAAGGCTCAACAAATCATGCAGCTAGTTGTAAAAGTATAAACAACAATTATCGAGTTTCCATAAATCATGAAAAGAATTTTCATATTCTTCGCCCCCCCCCCCCCCCCATTCCATACTACTTAAAATATCGCATTCTGACAGAAACAATCCACAAAATTGGAAATCTCTACCCTTAGATTTACTTTTGACTGATCTCTTTTAATGACTCAAAACTGACGCGCATTCCTTACTGTTTTTTAATTGAGAGAAAGAGAGAGAGAGAGAGACCAGGATGCATGCCACATCGACCTCGCTAATCGGCTGTTTCAGAAATGAATTGTTTCATCAAGATGCGCTGTACTTTTTGTGAAAAAAAATAATTTTCGTAAGAAACAATTCAAAGTTGTCAATTGAGACTACACACTGGGTACTACACTACTCAAGCTACCTTTGCAAATCATCATCAGCAGGCTATGACGCCTAGGCTATTTTGCCATAGTCCTTGGAATGTCAATTCCTTGAGAAGTTGTGTCTGGCAAAGTAAAGTCTGCTGCAATTTTTTTTAAGTCCAACCCTTATAGATATTTTATGAATCGAAGTGAAATGGCACTGAAAATAAATTACTAGTGAAGCCATCAGTCTTGACAATTTTGAGTTTGTACAAACGGTATGGATCGGTTTCAATTAAACAGCTTACAGTTAGGATTTCGTGTTTGAAAACCAGGCTAAGCGTCTCATGGAAAAGAAAAAAACACTCGCATACTCACCCACAGGTATAAAACACCGATTTAAACTCAGCGCTCTGATAACACTAGCCTAGGAAGAAAAACAATCATAGGCACGCGAAATTTAAACATAAAAAAATATTCTGACCCCAGAATTACACAACTCCTTCTCATTATTCAAGAGAAGGGAAAGCTTCTAGCGGATGTTTACCGGACAGGTAGAAAGCCAAAAAAAATTGATGATATCAAGATAATTATTAAAATAGTAATTATACCCATCACTTTCAATTAATCATTACGATGTCATTTTATTTCCAGTGAGGCTTTCTAACAAGTCTGTTTGCTACCTGTGTCCCTGTATAATTACTTCGCCAACAGGTTACAGATTTAATACTTTCAAGGTCACCTAATATTGAATTTCCTTTGAACAAACAGTGATTAGGAGAAGCGATTTCGTGTTTGAAAAGTCAACATTTTTTGTAATATTACAGCACGGTGACTATCCCACTGTCAACATGGCTACGGTAGTACTTATATACGGTACCACAATACCAAGAACACGGTAAAAAAGATAAAAAATACGGTAGCTTTAGATAACCGTGCCTAGATTGAGGAGATATGATTTCTTTAAGGACGTTATTTCATATGCATGGAATTCGAAAAAAGTTTGTATCTATCTTGCTATTCATGGCTCTCTTTGTTGCTATATATACAATACAAAGAAAATTGTTATGGCAATTTACGAGAGTGGCAATAGGATAAATCAGTTCATATTTCATTTACAAATATTCTATTTATGTTCCATGATTGCTTCACTCTATATCTGGTGGATATTGCTCTTTGTCAAACTCATATCGATATATTAACACAAACATATTGTACTTTTGCACGATAATTTTGAATAGAAAAGACTTTTTATCACTTACAAGTCTTAAAAATGTTTTACGAAAAACTAGAATTTTTTTTTTACGTTTGTTAGGCTATATGTGATGTGTGTGTATATTGCTCCTAATGGGTGTGTGATGTTGGGCACATTGCTCATGGGGGGTCTGATATTGTGTACTGCTTCTGATGGGGGGGTCTTTATTGTATCCTTGAATGTTTATTTAATTTTTTGGTGGGTGTTTGTGAAATTTCAGTTCAACCAATCAACGATTGGTTGGGAAGAGTCAGTCAACTGGGTGTCTACGACAAGTATCCCCCGAGACCGTTTACTCGCAGATTGTATGCTAGGTGGGCCGACTCTTAATTAACGCGCAGAGCATACAAGGTACCGAATAGGACTATATCGTTCCCATACTTAGTTGCTAAGAGTAGTAATGCCTTACAGCCAGACTTCAATTTGGCTATTGAAGTTGCTACGTATTGAATAGCTATTTTGAAGTAAGACTTCGTTAGCAAATGTAGGGTGTTATGCAAATTAACAACTGGAGACTCAAACATATTTGAAGAGATATATTGATACATATATTTATACATGATTTCCTTCTACAAACTGACAAAATAAAGGACATACGGACCAATCACTTAAAGACTGAGTGCTTTATACGAAGCACGTGATCCTAGTCGTGGATTCTTGTTATCTACAAACAATAGAATGGCTTTCACAATGGCCAATTATCTTAAAGACGAAGTTACATACATCTAGAAAAGAAGTGGCTTGAGAGAGAAGTTACAGGGTAAAAAAGCATGAATGACATTCCGTTGGAATTGAGTTTACATACATTAGCCTACTGTTTTTGAGATATGGCTTTTCAAAGTTTGATGAAAATGCAAAACCGATGATGTGGAGTAAATGTTGCGCGATGTTTTTTCTTTGTTTGACCAATACGTACATCGTCTTTTTATTACTTACAGTGACTACTTGGTCTTTCACGTGTGGTATCAACAGTTTTGGAGAAGACAACTCATGCCTCCAAAATAAATCCTTAGGGGCATAAATATTCCCATATTGTCCTTTCAATAAAGCTTATGACTAAAACAAAGGATAACATACCGGCATATCGTGTGAGTTCCCTCACAAATTTGTGTCTTTGACTTAACCTGGGTTTATTCACATAACGAAACTGTAAAACAGGGATGTGGTTGTAAAATGGACATGTCTGATGGATTTTGATGACACTTGCGGCTATTTTTCAACTTTCTTTTGATTAACTTGGTCAATACTCCAAAATATGTTTTTCATGTCACAATTACTTTAAGCAAACTGAGAATAATTTGTCTCATTTTTTTTTTGCTAGATCTTTACCACAATAGGATGTCGACTCCTCTCAATTGAAGAAAACAAAGGAAGAATGGAAAAGCCTGTTGCTCTGGGAACAAACGAATTTCGTGAAAAAAATAAAAGACAAAAGAGAAAAACAAACACGAACGTTAACAGAAGCATGTTGATGACGCTATTTTTTAATCTGAGGGCAACTTTTTTTTAAAATTGACGAGGAATGACATAGATCAAATAGCCTATACTTATTTTCAGTGTACAATCGTTGGAATTGTAGCTGCAGTTTGATGCCATCTTTGATTACTCTTTACTTCTCTGAGTAACTCTCAAAATCTCTGCAGTATCTTGGTTAGTTTGAAAAGTGTTACAACTAATCTTTTCATTCTAATCTTTAGTTTTAATTGCGTTAGCGAAATCGAACATGTATTCCCAGATGGTTATTATGAGAATTTTCCATCCCTGAAGTACTTTTTTTACGTCGTCTTTCGACACATGCGCGGCGATTCTTCTACGGGAAGGCAGGCGGCGTAGAGTGTCGGCCTCCACACCGTCTCTCGAACCGTTCAGAGGGTCCCCGGGCGCTCTACCGTCAGTTGGTGCGACGATTGAACAGGGATGATGGCGATTATAGCGAAACGGAAGATATGTGCCACCTGTTGGGATTCCCAAAAACATCGAAGAGAACTTGCGGCTGAGACGCTGTAATAACTATTGACATATTTAGAACTATGGCCAATGAAATAGCGGGGAAAAATCATAATGACCTAATTTTGGTGAAATCCGCTGCTCGGGTATTTAAGTCATTACAGCAGCGTGTCGTTAAACAAAGACATAAAATCAATTTGGAGGGTCTGTTGAAGTAACGACCTGTGTGACAGAAAACATGAAACAGGTGACGCAGGCAGTCACGTGAGGGATTCGTATAGACGGTATCTTACACCATAGGAACTGTTTTATTGAAGGTGACCTCAACCGAATTCTCACAGTCTTAAGCATTATGTACTTAAAGCTGGAATATGAGTCTAAAATTTGTCGGTGAAAGTCAAATTCCGCGGAACATGTCATAGCCACTACAAGAAAAAATATTATTTAAGCCCAATTTTTGGCATAGATGAATACTCATATCCATTCGGAATCATTCTGTTTGATTTCAAGTAATGGTGATTGACTGCTTTGCTTTCTCTGAATTTTGTAGGGCCATCAGATACGTCGAGACAATTCTCCATCTTCAAATATCTGGAAGATGAGTGCCTGGGCCCTCTGTCAGATTTTGTGAAAGGTGATCTTTCCCCTCTACTTTCTCTTCCATGAAAACACTGACGAAGAATAAAGTCAGACGACCACGCGAATGCCAGAACAACTCACATTCTAGCTTTAAGATCAAAGAGCGATGGTCCTCTAGCAGAAACATATTGTCGTATTGTTGTATATCTTAGTCCATCGATTTTAACAGTACGCTCACCATGCCATTTGCCGGTTGCTGGTTTTGAAATATCCAAATTTAATTTCAGGACTATTCCTTTAATGTGCAATCCATGATTTTGATTGGCTTCCCGCTGGCTCATCTATAAACTGTATATGGTGTTCAATCGGCTTGTGAATGATAACGCACTCGTGGATTTAAAGGGAAACAAGGCGTTTGTTGTGCAGAAAACAAAGATTTAAAACCAGTGTTTGTAAAGGTAGAATGACAGATTATTCAAAATGAGGAAGGACAGTAGCCTTCTTTTCAAGAAGTAAGATAAAGATTCAGTCATTTGTCGCTCAACAATAATTTGTCCGCCCAAACTTTTCAAAATTCAAATGATGCATCTTCCGCTACTCACCACATGCATAATGTTTAAAACAGATGAAGCTCTTGCAGATGTTTAATAATGATTAAATCTATTTTCTTCGTATGTCATGTTGGTGTAGTCTAAACGCCCTAGTTCCCTTTAAGGAGACCGACGGTGGCCATGACAACGCCCAAAGGATGGGTCAAAGTTACTCTTTCCCAAAATCTGGAAAACTTAATTTTTCGTCATTTTTAATTTGTATCTGGTAAAAACAAATCTTGTAAGAAGAAAATTAACTTCACAATTGTTCAGTTTCCATGCACCAGAGCACTTCTCAGCCAGGAACATTAATCTATTTTTTTTTTCAAAATCCTACCCATAGTAGAGCACCACCAAGTTGGTCCCCCCCCCCCCCCGGAACAAATGACCGCATCCAGCAGTTCACACTGGTTCCATCAATTTACGAAGTTAACTCATGATATCTGCTATTTCTGCCTCTAACTTGTTCTTCTTTTTTTTCTCAAATAGTCTTTCGTTTAACTTTGCCAAGTTTTGCATCGGTGAAATGACAAATGCGCTCAAAAATGAATGGAAGTTAGTTTCAGCAATATGTTTTGAACGTTACCGGGTTACAAGAGGATACAATTAATTATAAGAATGGATGTATCCCTTTCCCTTTCACCGATAGTTTAGGCCCATTATATTTCTCTAATACATCCGATTTGGCATTGAAACGGAAAGATGAAAAACGGTGAAGTATTTGCCCAACATTAGTATAATAATCACTTCACCACTCACAGGTACCTAAAGTTCATTGCTTCCGTAGCCTAACTCCACATAAAGACCCACAAAACAGATCAAACTTTGAGTATGATAGTTTAAATATAAGCGTAATAGTGTCAGGTGACCAAAGTTTCACAGTTTTCAGATGTGATAGTGTGTTCTCAGTGGCGTATTTGTTGACTTCAGATATGACTCTGTGTATTCAGTAAACGTATTCGTTGACATGAAATGTGACTACGTGCGTTCAATGACATAACGGTTGACCTCAAATGTGACAGCGTGCTTTGAACTTGAATGACGTACCTGTTGACCTCAGATGTGACTGTGCGTGTTCAGATGGCATCAGATGTGGCAGTTCTTTTTTAGTGACGTCAGTACTTGAATGTGACTGCGTATTTTCAGTGACATACTTGTCCACCCCAAATGTTGCAGAGCGTTTGTTGAATGACCTACCTGTTGAAATCAGATGTGACTTCGTGCGTTCAGTGACATAATCGGTTGACCTCAAATGTGACAGCGTGCTTTGAACTTGAATGACGTACCTGTTGACTTCAGATGTGACTGTGTTTGTTCAATGACGTATGGTACTGGCATCAGAACGGTTGCAGTTTTTTTTTTTTTAGTGACGTCAGTACTTGAATGTGACTGGGTATTTTAAGCGACATATTTGTCCACCCTAAATGTTGCAGAGTGTATGTTGAATGACCTACCTGTTGAAATCAGATGTGGCTGAGTGTGTTCGACGACGTAGTCGTTGATCTCAGATGTGACCGAGGGTGTTCAAGTGACGTACCTATTGACCTCAAATGTGACAGTACCTGCCCAGTGCCCGAGACATTTTTTTTTTTGTTGACAGTTCATTTTATTATATTTGATTATCTGTCTCATTATCATACATTTGAAGCAAATAGGTTTGGAAGTATACCCCTGTTAGCGCATCTCACTGAGTTGACATTGATAAGTTTGTGACATTTTTTGAAGGATGCAAACACGTGACAATGCTAGTAATTAGCATAATTAATCAAGTCTCGCATCCAGTGGTTATTTACAACTGTCAACATTTTGATTTTTTTACCCTGACCTTCACTGGCTCTGTGCATGAATTAGTACTAATCTGCATGAAAAGTACCGGGTCACCCCTCCTTATTGATCAATTCTTTGTTTGTGAGATTTATTGTGTAAGATTTACTGACGTCACTATGTCCATAATCAGAGTGTTGGAAGAAACATTCAGGTTGACTAGGGACTAAGCCACATTCATTTGTGGCTATTGCTGAAACACGTTTTTCCTCACTTCTTTTTCTTTCTTTTTCTGTCACTGGACACGAAATGTTGTCAACATCTGGAAAACTGTACATGAGAAATTGATTAAAACTTTTATTCTGAACGATATTACTCGTGATTCACAGCTAGGGAAGTTTTCACTTCTGAAGATGAATACAAGCTTTACATTGCTGTAGAAAGATACTGGCAAGTTGGTCAAATTAAATGTCATCTTTTTCTATTCCTTGCATTAAAAGTTCCATGTGGTGCAGATCGAAATGAAGACATCCCCCCAAGGAAACACTTTCCGAATTTTACAAATCGAATGCATGTAAAAACCACAGATTTGATAAAATGTTTAGTTGATCAGGCTAAATACTTTTTTTTCTTTAACTCTCTTCCCATCTAGTTAAGGACATCAAAGCGAAAACAGATGAGAAAACCTCTCCACTGAAGTTGCAAGCTTTGAAGAGATTTACAATGAGAAGAAAAAAAAGACAGTCTCATTGCTCCAAGCCTTAATGCTCTTTTAAGAGGCACAAAACGAAAGTGACAAATCTTTTTAGCTTTAATTTGCTAAATATGTCGTTCTTATGCCCTTAACCAAGCGCTGACGCGGGCTGTTGAGTGTGGCCATGTTCCCTAGCAAATCAAATTTATTCGAGAACGAGTGAGGACTTAGAGAGTCAATTTGTAAACTGTTTTGTCAAGTTTAGCGAATAATTCTACCTTTACCTGCCGCGAGGCGTCTCCGGAATCTGTCCTGATCGATTTTATAAAGTCGCCAAATTAAGCTGAACCAACGAACAGGTTTAATGA
This sequence comes from Stichopus chloronotus, assembly GCA_021234535.1. Classification (NCBI taxonomy): domain Eukaryota; kingdom Metazoa; phylum Echinodermata; class Holothuroidea; order Aspidochirotida; family Stichopodidae; genus Stichopus; species Stichopus chloronotus. The sequence continues at coordinate 21,606,752 of CM037837.1, read as the reverse complement.
TTGTTACAGACACTTCATTCGACGCGGTTGAAAAGCAAAATGTTGCGGGGACTTAAAGGGCACGTACTGGCCTGCCTACACCGTGGAAGTTGACTAACAGAAACTGGGATAGGACTCAGGAATGTTATACGCACACTAGTAGACGACTAGTCGAGATAGATTTGGCCAAAGTTTTCTTTTTTTTTTTTTCTGTGCATCATCGTGTACATGTATCAGTAATACACCGGCGGTCGGAATGATACCCAGAAATTCTGATTTTAAGAAATCGATACAAATATCTTCCACTTTGATTCCCTGGAGTCCTGTTGCTGGCCTCATCAACAGTAAAGCCTTTTTTTTTAATTCTAACGTAAAGAACAATGGTTGTTGAAGTAAATGCACTTTTTAACACTAATCAGCTTTCTTTTTTCTTTTCTTTTTTTACAATGTAATACGTATCTTCCAGCCTCATTTTATAAAGAAAAGTAAATAAATGGGAGGCATCTCAAGATTATTCTCCCATTTTACTCCCGTTTTTTAAGTGGAATCAAAAAATTGCACGGCCTTGGTTCTTTACGAGCAGATAAGAAGTCTACCGCCTTTAACCTGTGTCGGTTTGAATAGGTTATCTAAGCTTCGGTTTATTTACCTTGACGTCCCGAAAATGACTCGGTATAGTTTGCTACGTTTCAATTAGAGAAGAGCTTGTGGAAGGGGATGGTGTTTTGCACTCCAAGACACCGATAAATGCAAGACATTCCCCGGAGATTCTCCGAAAAGCTAAAAAGCATACCGTTTTATTATTTTATCAGCTGAACTACGTAATGACAAACGGTGGAAATAAAAACTGGTGTTTTTCGACAAAGACGGAACGGGACTTAAACAGCAAATCACCGCATCGTGCGTTTCCCTTTGTTTTGGTTAATGGCGACAAAAATTCCACTTTTTTTAATTTAGTCGGCAAACAGATATCGTAAGTGGTACCAGATGGTCCAGTTAAAATGCTAAGGAAAACCATTTCAGGGAAAACAGGATTGTTTTTTTTTTTTGGGGGGGGGGTGAAGTTTTTCTGGTAGTGAAATCTGGAAGAAACTATAAGCAACTCATCTTTGCCGTAGTGTTATGCATAAAAGTGACTTAAAAAGTATCGATACTTTAAAGTATCGCTGTGCAGATGAGGGTAGCTTTTGAGAAATGAGAACCCCAAGTTATCCTACCGAGACAATTCTGTTGAAAAAAAAATAAAACTTTTAATCAGCAATGGAATATTTTCAACTGGTTCGAGAAAAGCGACTCCCGACCCAACAGAAGGCCTGGTAAAGATATAACTTTGTTACCCGCATGAAACTTTTCAATAATTTTACTGATCCTTTCCCTTTTATTTTATTTTTCCTTCTTTTTTTTGTATCACTAGATGAGGCACATTGACCTATCGCAGTTAAAAGAGAATAGATACTTGTGACATATTTCTTAGATAACTTGCACTTTCATCCTCCATATCGGGTAAAATCATGTCTTCTTTTACAGATATGTGGTAAAAGAGGATCTACCAGAGACAAATTCTGTGGGCCGAAAGTTTCCCCCCCCCCCCACCAGGAAATAACCGTTTATTTTTGTCTTAAGATTTCTTGTGTTGGCAGATAATATTCATGAGTGTGTGTTTTACACTTCCCCTACCTTTGAACAAGAATGTTGTTTAGACAAAGGTCATCAATGTTTACCTGGACCCAGCTGGTAAACATTGATGACCTTCAGTGACCAAATGACATCTCATGTTCAAGCTAATGAAGAGTCATACAACACATACCTTACTCATGAGTATTATCTATGATCAGATCATCTATATCAGATCTATCAAATCTGTTAAGGGGATATTTTTTAGACCCGACTTGGAGGAAGAAAATGCAAAAACTTATGTAAGATGCACCGGGATCCTCCTTTAAAGCAGGACTGTAATTTTGGCTGTAATTTCATGAAAAAAATAACTCGTATGGTTTTCTTCAACTTCCATTTGATACTAACCTGCAAGACAACATCCACTTCAAGTTTTGTCCAGGAGAAATTTCACAAATTAAAATGTTAATCACGACAAAGAGAAGATTGATTTATGTTTTTTTTTTTTTTTTCCGTCTTACCTTGCAGTTATTCACAGTTCCGCACATTTAGCACAGAATCCGGCTCAGCTAAAAATTAAAATGTTTTGGAAATTTGACTATTTTCGATTTATTTTCGGGATAAACAGATCACGGTATGGTAGTCTTAATAGTTGTTTGCAACTGCTAGACGTTTGGCCAGCTCTTTGGTGCAGTTTTGAGAACAAAGGAAAAACATGTACAAAGATTCTTATTTTTAGGTTGTGACATTTCCCTTGCTGACATACTATGTTTTCTTTCCTTTTGTTTTGCTAGCCCTCTGTACAAACTAGTTTTTGAGTCAATCACTGCCGTACAAAATCATAATTTAGTCACTCGCCCCTGTACAAAATCCCGATTGACTTACTCACAGCTCCAATTGTAACCGTTGTGTACATTGGCACTGCTGAGCCCCTCTCCCCTTAAACGATTACTGTAACAAACAAAGGATGACATAACTTATCTAGTTTCTGTGAAAGTGACCGGATTGTTGAGTAAATTCGGCATTCAGATTTACCACTCGCGATGTGACGTCTATTTCGTACATATTGTAAATACCGAAGAAAAGAGGTTCATCGTCTGCTGCTAGTTTTAATACAGTTCAGTTCAACTCCAACGATTTAAAGCCAGTTTGCCTTGCCTAATATCTTGTCTTGCCTGCTATTGGTGACGTTACAAAAAAACACATCCAGCTTTGGGCGTACCTGTTGCGGAAGCGTTGAAGTGATTCCGTGTGTACGGAAAAATCAGAAGGATGAGATTGTGTTAGATCTTAACTTTTTCTTTATTTTTTAAAGGTACACGCGAGGTTGTACATGGACTGACTAAGCCTTTCAATGAACAAAAATGACAGTAATTACTTTAAAAAGCAACGGGGTTGACATAAAATCACTGAAAAACAGAAGCTATATTTGAAATTTAACGGTTCTGGCTATGAGCGCCTATAGATAATGAATATGTAACATTAAACAGGTTTGATGGGTATCAAAAACATACTGCTCAAGTCATCTCTCCTTGGTCGGTATCGGGAATGTGGTATTCAGTATATTGTAGTATTTGTAGTATTGTAGTCTTGTACTGTAGAATATGCAACACTGGTATACTTCCCATTGGCTTGTTCAAAGAGGCACACCGTTGATTTGAATGAAAACTGTCAACAACTAAATTATCGTATCTTACACTTTTTGTGGTTATGTTAGAAGAATTTGATGTTATATGACAGAATTAATCAACTGAAACCTATTTATCCCCCGAAATTGTTTGAATGGTGTAATAAAAAGCGTTGACGTGAAATTTCAAGTGTTTTTACTTTTAGCCTACACTCACGCAATCACTTCAATTGTTAAAATGAAAATAAATGTATCTGACAAGGGATGAAGGTAGTTGCATTCGGTTTAGTTACAAATTCAGTCACTATCTTCTGCATGGTTTGTATGCGTCCCTCAATGGTGTATCTATACTGTAAACTATTTGTCGAGAATGTGCCCTCATGTTGAAACAAATAATAATTAGCTACCAATTAACGTTTAAAATGTTTCTAATTTCAAGGAAAACAAAACATGAATATGTAACAGAAAAAGATAAAAAAGAGTTAAATGATGTATGATGACTCATACGTCCTGAAAAAAATTAAATATTTAGAAACTGACTTTACGGCCGAGAATTTCGATCGTAAAATCCCTCATTTGGTTGAAAACGCAGCGTGTGATGCAAACTATTCCTCAAGAGATACTCAGAATATAAAATGTGACTTTTGTCAACCTACATAGATGTTTTTTTGCCAAACTGTTCATATATTCCCAAGATGTGGTTATGATTCATTGAAAAAAAAAAGTTTGCACTAGAAAGTATTTTGCCATTGTAGTGGAGTGTATGACGTGCTCTAAAACCTCTTTTATCAGACAGAAAGACTGACCTGAATGGTTTACACATCTACCATACAATACCAACGTTCTTAAAACATGTCTCTGACTACATGTAATTAGTGTACCGTAATTTATTGACTATAGACGAATATATCAACAGGCAACATGAACTGCCATGTCATTTCATTGCATTGGTTTTTTTTTACACCGGAGTCACCACAATTATAAACCACAGTGCCCGACACTAAAGGAGAAAGAAACCCTGAAAATCAGACCTATTTGCCAAATATTCTCCCAAAGTTTCGTGCCAAAATGTCGTTCTCTTCCCAAGTTATACACTTTCGAAATTCAGATGAAAGTGCTGCCATTTTGCCCCTCAGTTGAATGTAAATAGACTAAAGTAAGTCGAACTATGATGTCACATACAACCCCTGATAGCAAGCATTCAAGCATTCATGTATTTGTCTTAACCTATGTCTTAACCTATAATTTGAATGAATACACTTTCACTTGAACACAAAGTCATGTTGTGTTTAAATCACACTAACGTGTGCCATGCAATGATCAATTTTTTAACATTTTGATACGAGTCTATATGCATAACTGTTAATACTATGTGACAATAAAGGTTAGAGAAAAGCAAATCGCTTTTCAATTACAAGCGGCCAGGTTATGACATCACAATATCCGAATAGCAGAGCACCGGTCCATTTCCAGCCAACTTTCAAATTGCATGCGATATCTCGAAAAGTAAACAACATATAAGCCTATTAAGATGAAAATTGTTGATGGTGTTCACTACCTATTGGTCTCTCACTTAAGAGTTAATAATTCATTCTCAAAAGTCCTGAAGAAGAGTTCGTGAGGGAGGACGCTGCCCGTGTATTCATAATTCATTTCCAGATATCTCCTCTGAGAGGAAAGTTTTGAGCACCGGTAGTGGGCTAAATGGTTCACGGGAGATATACCCGCATATGTGCTGGTAATATTTCTTCAACTATGTAGAGACATGGTGCTATTACATAGAATAGTTCCATGGTATTGAGAGCATATACGTAATAAGTTGCGAAACATGCATCGGATAACATATCATTACGTCACTCATTTACAGACATACTCTCTAACACATCCATGGAACCATGTTACTGTAAGGAAAATTAAAGAAATAATGTAAGTTCGTGTGTCTTTTGGACATTTAGTGCCCCCCCCCCTTCATTGTGGGGGATTTCGCCGGCCCTGGTGGGTAACCCATTGACCGCATGGACGAATGTAAATAAAGAGATTTGATGTCAGTTTCTCAAAGCTTTTCGACGTACACTCTCAGTCTCTCTTCTTCTTTTTTTTTTCGCTCAGCTTTCAGTCTGTTGTTTGGGTCCGAAAAGTCGGAAGGGTCCAATGGTGTGGGGTAATCAGAGTGGGTGTGCATATATGTAGGTCTTACAACCAATCAACCATTGATGGAATCTTATTTGATTTTCAAATCCAAGATTTCTGTCTGGATCATCAATTGTCGATAGGAGAATAGACACGACGGGACAAAGCAGAAGAGCTGTCGTCTGATGCAGGAGTCGGGCAGCAGCATGTGCGTATGATTATACGCTAATGGTATTACAATTGCATTTGCTAACAGCACAAATTGTGACGTCATTGTGGCGCGTTAACTGAATAAATTTCGTCGTTCTTATGAATCTTAACATGCAACATTATCGACACAGCGACGAATGTCAGAATAATGTTCTTCAACTTTGCATTTTGATGCACATCGTAGTAAATTGACAGTGTAAAATAAAAGTGAAAAAAAATATTTTTTTTTTAGAATAAATGCAACTAGATCGTAAACATATAAAAAATCTTTTGCAGGACACCTGTCTTAAGTATATCTTCAGTATATATTCAAACACAAGTATGGTATGTTAATATTTATGGAAAACACTAATGAGGCCACGGAGACAAAAATATAAGTAAAAATCAACAAGATGCATTCAAAATAAAGTATTAATAGAGAAAACAAAACTTTTTGTTTGTTGTTTCAAACATGAAAGAAACAAAGACCTTTGAAAAAAACTAAATAATTATAATAAAAAAAAATCAAAATTGTTGTTTGTACAATTTTTAAAACATCAAATAATTTTGATGTTTTTAATTAAAGAATCGTTGCCGGTGTTATTTTGCTCTTTCATTTTTAGAGTTTTATCTTGAGTGTGTATTTCTACATGCGGTTCTCACTTGTGTTTCTGTGTGGCCGTAATTAGTCTGCCTATGAGTATCTAGGGTTAACAAGATAAAAATGAAACGGTATTGTCACCACATAAAACGAAATATCTTCGTCGTTTCCTTTTTTCCATCATTGCATGCCACCTATCAGCGCGTCTACCTTTAAGTGGTCACCCCCTCCCCTTACGTTGTCCTGGGGTAGGTATTATTTTGACTTATCTTGACAAGTTGTTAATACCTTGGTTTATATTTGTTAAATCAAAATCCATCATTTTACAGAAAATTTGATTTATGTCATGCGATTTGACTTAAAAATACTGATCGAAAGAGAACCACCAAGTCATGCACCATTTCTTTTCATGTCAAACCTTAAGTTTGAGCTTGCCTCGACATTGTTCAAAATTATTCTTACGCTATGCTCTGATACGTGGAATATGTCACTATCACAACGAAATTTCAAGGTTTTAAAATCTCGGAAAATGTACCATATACATGCTTATTACTTAGTTTCCCATGCACACAGCATGGCAATGTAGCACTCAGTTATGTGAAATGTATACAACACAAACTGATGGTGTCACTCCACATAGGCCTTGAGTTAATTGACCACACTGAATGGACGAGTATACTAGTAAAGTTGAGTATACAGCCAACTTTTCTTCTTTTTCTTATTGCAAGAACTGGCAAAGTGCATCGAAATCAATATTTATATAGGTATCGAATTCGGACTACTATTTTTTATCAATTGTCAAGCTCACAGCAGATTGTTCGACATCTGTGCAATTCATGAATGAATATAATGACTTGACGGAAATAAGGCAACCTTTTTAAAACTTGGATTCGAAATGAATTTCACGTAACAATCGTCAGCAGTATAGGCCTATCCATCTAATTGTAAACTTTATTTACTTGGAGTGACGAGCAAGAATGCATTATATCCTACACCTCAATTCACTGTCCGGCAAATAACAGCATTTCAACATTACATCATATGATCACTTTACACTGTTTCTCAACAATAAATCAATCTTTGAGTGGCCTGAAGTTTGGGAAAGTTTTGTGGACCGTTTTATGCACCTGCAAGTACAAGGGGGTTTCAGGACGTCCAAATAAACTATTTGAAAATGAAATTCTTTTGTTTTAATTCCGCTTTCACCTTTGAAATTATCGTATATGTATTGATCCTCCCGTTTATCCTACTATTTTGATGTTTGTAAGTACTTTTCACTATACCACTGGAACACTGAGACGCCAAATTAAGTCACTAAATCTTTAAACTAAATAAATTTGTCCCTGAAGCAGATTGAAAGCTCCGAAAGTTAAGTATGTTCTTTAACCCAGGTTAAGATTGTTTAAACCGTCTTATCTTGGTACATTCCATTTATTTCACGTCACAACAGAATTTCAACAAAAATTTTATTTGCATTCCCCCCCCCCCCCCCCCTCACAATCTCAACTGGCGTAACAGACGTTTAACATCAGTTTATGAGTTGTGATGTTAATTTACAAAACATTTAAAAGGAACATCTACGATAGTTCAAAGGTTTTAGATACTTACTTTTAATTTCCAAGACAACTCAGACCTTTTGCAGTAATTTTCGTTGTTACATAACAACCAATACATGTGAGGTTTGGTAAATAATGTTTACATGAAAGCAATGCAAACTCATAAAAAACAACGACCAGAAAGTCACAAAATTTCCAACCGAAACCTGTGATGACAAATTACCGACCAATCATTTGTACATAAGACGAACTATCTCAATTTAACGTGACTATACTATTCATGCAAAATAAATAGATAAATATGTTTAATTCAAAGTAGCCTCTGTCTGCATATTAACTGTTGGCAGGTTGGAGTATATGCTACCGCATGTTGTCAGTTTTACTTACTAACGTATTGTAAATTGCTCTCACGCAAGGTTATCCATGTCACATGGCCTACACCAGTTCTATAATTTCCATACCGTACAGCATGTCCTCACCCATGTCAACACGTGCTTCAGTAATTTTCTGCAACTACGGTCGTTTTCTAAAAATGCGCATATATCGCCAACCGTCTTCGACAGACCATTATGTAAATATTAAAAAATGTATAGAAATCATGCACCTGGCTGCAGGGTTACCGTGACAACACGCTTCTCCGTTTATGGCGCCGTCGGCACCATCAATGTTACGTGACTTGATGCAATCGAATCATCGTCGAGTTTGGGCGTCCATGGTGACAGACTCACCTTCGGAGTGTACATTTAAATAACAGTTATGTTACATTCCTTGAATTAGCCATGAATTGTAGAAATATATATTGGTATACACAAATATATATTTTACATTTATAAATACATTACTGTAATATGATATCCCATTATGCCTTTAACTTACTCCATGGAATAGTAACAACTTCAATTAACCTGTAATTAGCGGTTCATTAAAGTTCCTTCCATACTGAATTGCTTTTTATTATTGTTATTACCGTTCAGTTATAAAATGTTGCATTTTCACACTGGCATTGCTCCCCGCCCCATTTCCTGCATATCAGGAAGCTTAATATAAGCCGTGAGAGAATTATGAAAAGATAGAAAAAAATAGAAAACATTTAAGCTAGTTTCGAGATTCATTACTTGTAACCTTGCTTTCACTTAAAATTTGATATCTTCACCTAATTTTCTTCGCCTGCGAAGAATAATATTTTAATAGCAACGGCAGCAAAAAAAAAAAAAAAAAGGATAGAATGCGTTTGGTTCGTTTCGCTGCTTATTTTCTGTAGATAAATATAGGCCTATAGATATCTCCCATGAGGATGTGTATGAATATAGTGCGTGGGGTCATGGTAACACTGTTGATCTTATAGATATAAATTCTAGAATCGACAATGTCATGCTGTTATGCATTGAAATCGACATGTTGAAAATCTGCTGCAAACATTTAACTGATCAGGCAAATTGTGCAAACGTTTTGCAAGAAATGGCGCTAGGGAAGATGTTATCCTGTAACGGGTTGTTAAACGTAAATGCGTCTTTAAACAATTCCGTTCCATCCACAAGAGAAATCCTGGCCCAATCGAAATATATAAACAGAGGATGCATCTGTACAGCTTCATCGGTTACACTAATTAGAACCTTTAGGCTTCATCATGTACTCATACCAAAACAAGCAGAAGAGACTTGTAGGCCATATGGACACTGTGTGGATAAACGATGTTACACAAAAAATATCTCATATGAACAACATACAGACTTTCACTCGAATTATTTTGACACAATTTTTTGTTTGTTCTCGCACCCTCGTTGAGTCAAATGTTCCCTCAATATTTCTGCCTGAGAAGTATAGGTTTGCCCATATGAGTCTGTCTATTTCGAGCTTAATTAATTGGATAGTATTAATTAAAGGCACAACCTACCTATATGGCACCCAACAGTCACATGTGAGCAGTAAAGCACTCAGACACTCACATGTGAAGAGATCCGATGCCAGTTAGAAACCCTGTCTCACTATTTTTTTTTTTTTCCATTTCTATTTCTTCTTAAATGAATAGACCATTCGCTTTAAATAAAGTGAGTTTTTTTTTAACCAAATCACTATATTTGCATAATATTGAACAACAGATTGTTTAATCTGAATAGATCATTTGCCTTACGTTTTACCTTTACCTTTTACGTTTGTCCTGAACTGTTTATTTGAAACACGTAACATTATTGCAGCTTTCTTAAAACGGTATGAACACTGCAAAGACGATGTTAATGTATACACTGTATATATTGTAAACGTTATTCGTTGAAAATAGAGGAGTATCCAACGCACGGAGGGCAAAAAGATGATTTTTTTTTAACTAAATAGACTAAGCTTCAATTGAATAGAAAATATGTTTTCAAAGAAGAGGTTAATTGATTTAACTAAGCAAAATATTTTTTTCAAGTTCACAGACTGTTTATTGTAACTCAATAGTTGTTTTAATCGAATAAACTGTTTGTTTTTAACTGAATTGATTTCTTATTTCAACCGAATTATAATTTTTGATTTAATTGGAATAAACTATTTGTTTAATCGTATAGACTATTTGTTTTTAACTTAATAGACTACGGGATTTGTTGCAGCCGAATAAATTATTGTTCTCAATTTAATAGACTATTTGTTTTTAACTGAATAGATTATTTTTTAATTGATCACACTAATTATTGTGACTGACAAGACAATTCATTTTAACTGAATGTATTATTTGTTTAACTAAATAGACTACGGTATTTTTCTTCAGCAGAAGAAAGTTTTTGTTTTAACTTAATGCACTATTTGTTTTAACGTAATAGATTGCCGTATTTGTTGAGCCGAACAAACTTTTGTTTTAACTTCATAACTAGGCGATTTGTTGTAACAGAATTTACTATTGTTTTATCTGGATAGATTATTACGCAATAGAATTCCGTATTTGTTTAGTCGAATAAACTGTTTATTTTAACTGAATACCCTATTTGTTGTGACTGACTAGACTATTTGTTTTAAGTGAATAGACCTTTTGTTCTAATCCAGTGGACTTGTTCTTTTAACTGACAAAACTTCTTTGAAGACATACCCTGCTACTTTAACATGGATCATATATGTTCATATGTTCTTCGATACTTTTATTTTAATGTTCACAATCTTTTTGTGCAATGAATTTAAAAAAATAAATATCGGTGTAAGTAAGTTATTCCCTTTGGGCTTTCATCTACATTTATTACTTCGAGATTCCCACACAACTAAAACTTTCGGTTCTGTCAGTAGTAAATGAATTTCATTAAACTTTCCCGCAAGTTGGTGTGAAAGGCATAAATATGCAGCATTTTCAGAACCTGCCGAAAGGAAAGAAAAATCTTTCAAATCTCAACTTTACATGGGCTATAGTTTTTCGGAATTGTTTCACCTCCTTTTAATTTGTTCAGACCGGCCATGCTTCCGTTGTTCAGTCGTGAAAACATTTACAACTATCCAAGTGGGTGAGGTTCGCCACTCTCAGATACGAAACTATTCACAGTATTAGAATACTCATTTAATCTTTTTTTCTTCAATTGCAATCATTACCTAAAGACGACGGAGAATAAAAAAAGCTTAACATTCTCCCGGCTTTAATAGAAATGGTTTATGACGTCGCGTAAGATCAGAGGAAACGTTACCCATGAAACATCTGATAAGATCCATTAGCTGGAGAGTAATTCTCGAGATGGTATCTTCGTTTTAAATCGTACAGTTGAATGAAGCAGCAAAATAAGATCTCCGTTGAGGTAAGAAATATCTGTCAGTACGATTAAGGATATGTGTTAGGATATCTATCATTACACATGGGAATGTAAGACTAGGTTCTCTGTCGTTAGGATCTTCCAACACGGGAAAAGGGCGAGGGAGTCTCTCGTGAGAGACTAGTTAGACGGGGAGTTATTAAGACAGGAATTGTTAGTCCAGAAGGCGCCAAACGGGATGAATAGATCTAGCGGAGATGACAGATCCACCTGGCCCCACACAGACTATCAATCGTTACTAGTCGGGGAGTTGAAAGCACTTCAAGAGACAAACTAATATTTAATAATCTCATTCCAGCTTCATTCCCATCATTCCTCGTTCATAGTCATCTAATCCCTAACAACGACGGCAGCAGGTTGTATTAGACTACATGACACTCTCCTCACGACACTATTAGGTTTTATTCGTCAGTCCATTTATTCTGTGATTCCTATCTGTTCACCTTGCCCTGACCACATATACACGCCGTGACGTCACATTCTAGCAATTCTCTCTGTTTAAAGGTGCAACATGTAGCAAATTCGTGAGGACATGTTTTTTTAATTGGGGAGGGGGGACTTACAAAAAGGTTAAACTAGAGGTATTATAAATAAGTTAATGAAAGTGACACTACTTCCCAAAAAGCAAGGTGTAAAACGAATAACACAATTACGGGTAGTCATTATATATACATTCGAACTTAAACGTAGTTGATCTTAGCCTGCAGACCTACGTATCTAAGCTGGCCTGCATGCTCAAACATGAAGGCTACTGCAGTGTGTTCTTCCAAGTGACAGGACAATAGGTTTGTTCCACAAGGTGTAATCACTGAAAGCGCGTTAGGTATGAATATCATATGCATGCACCGATACCAGACTCAGAGATACTATATGCAAACAGATTAGACTGTCCTTGTCAAATCTGAAGCAAACCCACATAGATATGACGCCCCCTCTACTTGCCCTTCACCGTAACTAAACATACAGTTTTGCTTTTTATATGTGGCGCTACCTTCATCGAAGAATGTGATTCCACATTGTCTGAATATTGGTCAAAGTGGTGTTTTTTGTTTCTTCGCACACGTCACTTCACCAGTTGATTGTACTTCTGTAGGTGGTCATGGCCCACATCCCCCGTGACTGCCTCTTCTATATTGACTTTAACTCTGTTGAGACTGCAATAAAACAAGCTAGAAGAAAATATGCAACAATTAATACCATCACGGCGTCTCTTGACCTTAATTGTACTTTCCTCTAGATACTAACCCCTGTACTTAAAAGAAAAACAATATGAAAACCAAAATCTTAATGACATTTGATTTTTTTTTCTTCTCTGGACAAAAAGTACATTTGATCATGACTTAGAAAACAAATTTAGTTTTCATAATTATTTACATAACGAAGGTTCCCTTAATTGAAGATTATATATGCCAACAATTGGAAGCTCATACTGTAAACTGTGCAGGAAAAATGAAGTTGCGTCGATATCGTTCACATCGTAGGTCTGGTACCTTCACATCATGTTCGAGTGTTAACAACTCCAGAGTTTCCCCGAAGGTTGCAAATTATAGCTACTGTATAATGTCAATGTTGCTTTTTAACTGAATTAATTAATTGTCGTTTCTACAAAACCACACCCAACGATAGAGCGTGAAACGACTGGGCAGAGAAGTGACGTGCAACTGTGGCACACGCGCAGATCCTAATACTGTACTTTGGTGTATGTGTGTGGGGGGAGGGGTGGGGGGGTGGGGGAGGGGGGTAAATTGGTGGTACAGTGATATGGAGGAGAGTTCCTCTTGCAACGTTCTGTTTATAACCTCGTGTCCTGGGATGAGAAGTTGGTGCAGCAAAAGTGTACAATTATAAAGTGAATTTTCTTCTAAAGAAATTCGTTTTCCTAGTGTTTAATTCTATAAAAAGAAATTTAGCCACCTTTTGGTGGACCATGCCCCCTTCCCTCCCTATAATCTCTACCCCCCCCCCCTGGATCCGCTGGTGCTATGACATATTATCTCTCAGCAACAATCGAATCAGCGATGACATATAAGTCCCTGGCCTCTGCTTCTTTGGCCATGTGACCGATTGCACTTCTGTTTTCTCGAAAGCTGGTAACTAGCAGAGTGTGTCTGTCTTGAATTTTTATCCTTTTTTTTCAATATGAAAATGTAAAATATAATGTAAATATAAATGTAAATATGAAATGTAAATCTCATCTTTGTTAGGGTAATCACTTTTATAACTCAAAGACATTATAGGCCAAGGAACACAACAACAGAAAAAGTTGAGAGTACATGATCTTTACGTTGAGTGATTTTGTAGCGACACTGGCGTGGTCATCTAGTGGTGGGGGATACCCTCATAGAAATTTTTGGAAAACGAACAGACGATGCTGACAATATAAAGGAAAATAAAAAAAAACGACGGAAAGGGAAATTAGATATGAGAAGTTGGTAAAGCTCAACCCCATTTTGCACCAAAAACTGTCCCCATAAATTATTTCCCCAGGATTCCGGTCAAGAATGGCGGAGATGAGTCGACTTTGACCCCCCTCGATCCCCACCTACCCACACCAGGTTGGTTACCTACCTCCTTGTATCTGAATTTCAGATAAGGCATAGGTTTTGATGGTGAGACAACTACACGGACCCCAGTAAAATATCTAAGAAAGTTTGTAACAGTGTGATTTCCCGACGTTTCAAAAGAAGAAACCAATTTTATTTTCTGTCATTTTGCGAATTCCCTCATGAGGGTTGTGGGTGTTGATGTGTAATGCTTTTTTCTTAAAGATCCGCTACGTGTTACACAATTACGGGGCTTCTTTATCACACGGTTTAAGGCTTGGCCGGTGAAGGGTGTTGGAGTTAATTTAACTTGCTGAGTTAATCGTAGCAAACGGTTCCACACTGTACACAGCATTTCACTGTTCGGATACGTTTGATTGAGCAGTCACGTGCCCGTAACACACTTAACAAGTCATGGTGTGTGTGTTTTTAATATATCGACATAAGACTTTCACGTTTCATGGACTGCTAGGATGTGTTGGCTCAGTGGGATCATCTATTACTCAAAATGTTTCCACGATCCATAGTTTCCCTAAGTAACCGGCCAGCGGGCTTTTTTTTTTTCTTTTTATTTCTTTCTCTCTGTTTGTCGAATAGATGTAAAATATATACATGATTCAGACTTTACCGCCGCGTACTCAGAGTGATCAATGAACACGGATAATTATATGCATCAGATATTAGGAGAAGTTTAAAATCCTGACCGTGTTAAAATGTGAAATTTGACCTACTCGTGCCAATAAGTTGCACTTTTCCCGTTTTTTTTTTTTTTTTTCTTGCCACCGTCTGCATTTCTTGCTTCCGTTGTGTAAGGACGTTCTAATCTCTAATTTAAAATATCTTTTCATCCCGTTAGCTTTTGTTTATCATTGAGATCAAGTTGGTGTGATGGCTATATTTATTTGTCTTTTAAGTCAGTGACCAAGGGATTAATGGGAACGGATTCCGTTCTTGTCCAAACACTGTGAGGTTTCCATTCTTCTAACGGCACCCATGTGCCATTATAAAAGTGCTCACTTCTCTTGAATGGCAAAATATATGGGGATAAGAAAGGGGTTCAATGAATTTTAAAATAACTACTTTTCGTGGGGGGGGGGGGTCGGTGTTACAATTTAAATTTACCTAAAGATTGAAATATCTGAAAATAATATCCCAGGCTTAAAAGACCAAAATGAGAATTTTCATCTGAATTTTGCAGACATTTTATTCCTATGGGTAACATTGGCCTAGTTAGACACCTGACCTTTCTTTGAATACTAACGGTCAATAAAACATGATAATGGTTCAGCCTGCTCACCATAGAAGCTATACATGGAAGTACTACCTTAGATACACTAAGAAGGATTAAGGACAGAAAGGGAAAAGAATTTATAAAATTTGATTTTTTTCATAAACTTGAACTGTAATGTGACTTTATATTACACCATCTTTCACATTTGAAAAGTGAACATGAGTTTCCTGGCAACATGAGCCTAGCTTCATGACAATATCTAACTATTTCTATCATAGCAGGCTGCACTGGAAGCACTTTGGCAAACAACAGCCTGTAAAGACAGTGCGCACATTGGAGGTACACCGGTAAGTATACGGAACATTTCTTAAGTAGCTTTCTTCTTCTATAAATATATATGAATATGTATATATATATATATGTATATATATACATATAGGTTTAAAAGGTTTGATAGCATAATGTCAAATACGACATTAAGTGATATTCTTCTCTATTTTGTGATATATACAATGGTGCAACGATGTATGGGGCTAATTACAGGTTTATGGTATGAATATAAACATCGGATATTTCTGATTTGCATAAAATTGGAAGAAAAAGATGTCATATTTCTTTTATCGATAGCAATCATTTTCAGTTGCACATACCACGTAATTAAATATTATATGATCGGATTTACCTGTTTGCACATCCTCTTTAAAATGAAGTCTCGTCTAGGTCGTGATGGAAACGTCTTTCACACAGGCTACACCACTCAATGAATTTGAGAGCTAACGGTCATTGCCCGCTTCAAAAATATCGGGAGGTTTGTATACAAAATGAGAGCGGCCTAATTCCTAGCTGTATGTATTCACCTCTTCAAAGGGTAGCCTATCGTTCGCAGAACAGTTCCCATGAACGACCGCCCACCTTACACACAGCATAAAACACCTTTCAGACTTAGATTGCTTTGAGATAAGTTAGAAAGAAAGGGGAAAAAAAACTTGTAAAGGGGAGAATCCCCGTCATCGTGTGTCTTAACCCCGCTTTGCAAAAATATGGTAATAAGACCATATATAGTGTAAAATTAATACAAATAGACAGATAAAATGCACTGATATATGGTTATCCAACAAAGGACAAAAGAAGAACTGCAAAAAGACGGATGCTGTGAACAGTGTTCTTGTTACATTGTTAACTTACACAGGCAGGCATTATGTATGTGAATGGCACGCCCCGACGTTTGAACCCGCGACCCGCTGTGCGCCGTTGCACCCTTTCATTCCAGCCCCATATATCCATATTTACTATGAATATTTCGTTACAGTCGTCTTTTAAACAAACTATTTACTTAAAAAGAAAACACTTCTTATTTGAAGGACGAGGGATATATCCGTCGGTAGAAATTATTTCGTAAAAAAAATGTTAAGTCTTTGAGAAATAAGAAATCTCGGACAACATCATCGCCACAGCTAGGTCTTGAGAAAACTCGGGTGATTGTTAGCCCCCCATTTTGTGTAATTTAAACTCCGCGTCGGAACATGCAATAAATAAAAATACTTTTCCCATTGTTTGATAGTAACGGTTGTGTGTGTTCGTTAAAGTTTCAAGATTAAATCAACTTCGGCCGTCTCTACAGTTCAAACTGGAAAAGGGGGCGGGGGTGGATGGGGTGGGAATTTGGACTTATAAAACTATAATCTAGATTTAATTTAGTAATATAAGAATGGCATAGGTTGTGCCACTTTACAGTGTAGATATGGCGTATTCTATGAACTAAAAACTGCAGTCAATTAAGTTCGGTTTATCAGTTTGGCATTCCGTATTTCTTTATACCGATTGTTAAAATGCCAAATTACCATATGTGGGTTAATCGACAGTGGTTACACCCTTTCGAGGACAGTCGAAGGTGTACACCAAATATTGTAAAAATGGGTTCTAATATTAGCGTATCGATATGCGTCCAATCGATAACCGTTGAAAAAAAAAAATTAATCGATAATCAATTGGGATGAGATTAAGATGGATAATTGATCGATATAAATTAACAATACATGATATCGAAAGATCAGGCTGGTAATTCAGGAAGTCGTCCTGGGGAAGGGTTAGCCTTTATTTTGCTTGTGTGAAATGGACTGCACTCTGTGTTAAATGTATGCTCTGTGCATTTGGTAACCAGACGTGGAGTCGCATTGAACATATAAATGCAAACTAGTGGATTGTTGTATCTTCTATGCAAAATTCAAGATTCCTTTTACTTATTGGATTTCGTAGGCTCCCAGATCTTTCAAAAAATAATTCTGTTGATTGTTGTTAAAATAATATTGTTGTAAAATAATATTTTACTTGTCTTTCCTTTTTTTCTCAACTTACGTATGTAATTTATAACACAACTTGTTTATACTTGTAATGTCATAATTTTTTGTGTCCAATGGAGCTGAACCGAGGAAACAACCTCAAAAAAAAAAAATAATAATAATAATAATAATAATATTGCCAGGCTGTTGTACGGGGAGTCCCCGACTACTACCCAAGCAGTTGCATTTGAAAGGCATGGTGTTGATGAATTCAGACTTATAGGCCTATATATCATACTTGCGTTTACAACAACCGTCAAATTTGGTACTACCGAAATGTAAATTAACATACTGAAGGGAATTATTGTCTTTGATCTATATGAAAATGCATGTTTTTGAAACCAATCAATAGGTATGGACCAAGGGTGATGGATTATTCAACATAAAGCAGTAGCGGAGCCTTTTTGGTAAAAACAAATAAGTTTTTCACAGATAGAAATTCAGTTATATTTTGATCACGAATAACTGCTTCACCCAAACTATCAAACCATAAAGTGATGCATCTTGCGTATAAACTCTTCTAACGAATAATGGTTGGCAGAGATGGACTTTTTTCTGATGTTTCCCGGTGAAACTGTGTGGTTTAGAAGTGACAAATGTTATTTTATGTGTGTATATGTGTGTGTGTGTGTGCCAAGCTGGTGCATTTTTATCTCTATATTTCCCCCCTTTAATGTCATCATCGTTCGAAATTCGTCCGTCTCTTGAAAATGAGACATGACTCAGACTTTGCCATTCTCAAGAGTGATTGAGACAAACAACGAAGTCGTGCTGTTGCCTATTAAATTCACCGAGTTTCCAGGTGAAAAAGAAGACAGCTGGAGTCCGCAGACAGTTGGCGATAAAATCTCACTTATGTAACAAAAAGTAACACTTAAAGGGAAAACAAGGCGTTCCTTTACAGAAAAAAGGTCATACTTTTAACACCGATATCTATGGACACAGAATGACAGATTATTGAAAAGAAAGAAGAACAGTGGCCTTCTTTCAAGAAATAAGTTTCTCGTTGAAAAAAAAGTCATTCAGTTAGTTGTTGCTCAAGAATAGTTTGTTCACTCTTTAAAACTTTCAAACATTTCAAATGATTCATCTTTTGCAAATCATTTTGTGTATAATGTTTTGAGGGGACGAAGAATTTGCAGATGTTTATTGGTGAGACGGAATGATTTAACAATAATGTAAAGCTATTTTTATGTTAAATTAGTCACAGCTTCATGCAATCATAGCTACACTGTACAAAATTACATCGATAATGCAATATACCTGGAGGACAAATGTATGGAAAGCAGTGTAGAGACTAAAAAAGGTACCACAATGTAGGCTGGCTACATTGCAGTGCACTTTGACGTGGGTAGTAAGAAATATAGCCTGTAATATGAATTTGAACATTAAAAATTTAAAGCCTTAATTTTTATTCCACTTTAAAATAACTGAACCGTTATCAGGTAGGCCTAATAGGCTATGCATACCGTACAGGTAACATTCAAACATGGGCCCCATATAGGTGAATCCACGTGGGGCTGATATGATTTTAAACCCAAGATTTGTAAGGGGCCCATATGGGGCGGCCCAGATAACCAGATGATCCATATGGGATAGTTATGGTGTCCATATGGGACAATTGCCCACGTGGACCCCAGAACTATCCCATATGGATCATATTGGTTATCTAGATCTATCCATATTACCCCCTTACTTGGATCTTGGATGGAAAGACATGTGGGCCCCATATGTTCGTCGATATAGGGCCCACATGGGGCCATGTTGGGAAGACTACATAGATACTAATCTCATTTCCTTTGTTCTCGCTAAATTGTGAAGAAAAGCAAATGTACGGCTATTCGTTTTATGCGGCATACAGCCTAGCGAACTTCTTGTACACTATACTACAGTGTAACTCCCATTCCTCTGCAACAGAAATTTGAACGCATTTAAGAATATCTCCGTTTGACCACCTATAACGTGACATCAAATTTACAGACAATCTATATGGTAAAGGCTTGCAACGGAAATCAAGTACAGATATTCATAACGCATTGTCATCTGCTTGCAAGAGAGCTGTTTTTTTTTTCGCTGCTCTTTTCTTAAATTATTCTTTATTTTTTTTATATTTATTTCATGATATTTCACATCTTTTTCGTTTAGTCCTAGCTCCTCTAAAAGTAACGATCCTTTTAGCTTTCCCCACGTAGCCTTTGTCGGTTTCCGCGTTAGATTGCATGCGGATGTGAATTCTTTTCCGCTTTCTCGTCTATCTCATAGTTTTAGCTGCTTTCCTCAGAAAGTTTTTAAGCTTTGTCCATGAGCCTAACAACATTGTGTCAAAGACTTCGTGACCAAAACTATTCCGGAGGATTTTTCTCTTCTTCTTCCTTTCTTTATTTTTTTTTATTAATTTTTTTACTTTGATTTTTTTTTTGATTTTTTGACTTTTAAAAATAAATCGATGAATATTTTTTTTATCTCATTTCTGTGTGAGTTTTCGAGGGATTAACCGAAAGTTTCTATTTGTCTGGCGGACAAATGAAGGCCACGAAAACATCTTCAGCTCGCCGCTTTTCCCCGTATAAGCGAAAAAAATAAATTTGGAAAACTCGTTTGAATCAACACAGCTATACGACAAGAAAAACTGTCTTGGCCAACAGTTGGTTAGAGAGCCAGTTATTTAGCCATCCAATTAAAGCTCAAAATTGGCCTTGTAAGTTGCATGTAATAGCTTTTTGGTGTGTTTTTCTTCTGAACTCAATCAGATTATACTCAATACACCGTCTAACAGTGGCAGATTGCCCTTCCGTTCCTCGCCTGATACTTGGATTGCGGTAAAATTATTGTTATAATAGAAGAAAAATATATACAAACTAAAGCTTATGGGGTATGCGAGTGAAGTGGCGAGGTTTGGATGAGGTTTGGACGAATTAAATTTAACAGTTTAAAAGACAGATGTATAATTGAGCGAATGAAAATAGTCTGAAGAGCAATGAAAATATGACCGTACACTGGCTGAGCAAGTTTTACAGTGAAGTGAATTGTGTTTTTAGCCTCCATGCAAAAAAAAAAAAAAAAAATGTGACAAAACGTATACTGATGTCATGTTGCATATATACGACTATGTGTTTTTATATGGAACTAAAAGTCTATCTGGAGTAAAAAAAAAAAATGTCACAAGTGTATATATGCCACAAAGCTCACAAAATGGATTCAAGTGGTACAACACCCAAATTTACTGGACAGTCCTGAGCTTGCTTTCTCATGTAACATAATTTGAGTCATTTTTTTTTTTATCAAATGAACAGTTCGAAAATTTATAATAATTTAGTTAGTTTAAAAAGACTGAGGAGTGATTACAAGAAACTTTTGAAAGCTTTTTGGAGTAATAGCTGAGATGTAAAATGTAATTGAAGCTTACTCGCTCAATTTAAAGGGAAATAAGGTGTTCGTTTTAGAGATAACAAACACATTTTTAAAATCAATGTTTGTGGACATAGAATGATAGATGGAGATAAGGAAGGGCAGTCGCCTTTTTTTCAGTAAATACGTTTCCCACATATAAATTCAGCCATTCGTTGCTCAACAATAATTTGTTCAACCAAACTTTTCAAACTTCAAATGTTGTATCTTCCGTTATTCATCTCATCCATAATGTTTTGAAGAGAAGAAGCTTCTAAAGATGTTTATTGATGAGAATGAATGATTTAACAATGGTAACAGTTTATTTTCTCCTTGTATGCTCTTTTGGTATATTCTAAGCGCCCCGTTTCCCTTTAAAATGGTACCGTACATTGCGCAATCATTTGTAACGTCATAACTGTACTATTCAAATTACTCTCTTTGTTTTTCTTTTTCTTTTGTTTTTGTCTTCTTCTTTTTTTTTGCGATTGCACCTCTTCAGGAAATGTGTTCACCGTTTTTACTGTAACAGGGTTACTGGACCACACAGTTCCAGAGAATATGCTGTGCAAGAAAACGGTGAAACTTTCTAAAGTTATGTAAACATTTTAATGTCACAAAAAGAAACAAAAGCTGGTAATGTGAGTTGTACGTGAAAGGGCATCACAAAATATTGCAAAACTGATCATTTCGAAACAGTGAATAATTCGGCATCGTTATCTTAAAAATGGAACAAACTATGAAGATGACCGGATTGTTGCATGAATAAGACTTATTTTTCAACCTCTAAAATATATTTTCTTGTAATTTTTGACTGACGGTGCACTTAAACTTAATCGAGCGACGCTTGCTTCTAAAAAGGTGTACTGTACGTACCGTTGTTCCTTTTCATCGTAAATAATGAGTTATTAGCAACCTAGTGTCACTTCCAGCAGTGTGCAAATCTAACTGCAACACTTTATATAGGCCTTGATGCATAGTAAGGAACATTTGCTTGCAATCCAAGTGACCATATAGTTTATGTTATCAGCTGCTACTCAGACACACATCAATGTCTCCATCAGCCTATGTTAGTACATTGTAATAACCTGAGTATATTGTAATAAACTGAAAGTTACAAAGCCTTCCCCCGCCTCTCCCTCACGCATATACACACAAAAGAGAAGTATATTTCAGATATACCAATAACTTTATCTTTCAGTTACATCTAGACCTATAGTAGAAAGTGCAACACAATAAAATAAGACTCGCTGTGAAAGATTAAGAAATAAAACCCATTTCCTCATTGAAAACAGTTTGTGTGCAGGAAACGGTTAAATAGCGGAGGCTTCTTAAAATGCTGTACTAAGTGTCAACATTGAACGTTATACCTCGGGGCGAATATAACATATATTGCAAACCTAAAACCCACCTCAAAGTGTTAAGTGCCTTCACACGTATTAACCAATGACAACTACAATGATATATATATATGTAGGCACTTCCACAAAGTTGGAAACAATTTCATCCTTTAATCACCGTGCTTTACATCGCCTTTCGTTTCCGGTCTTAAAAGGAAGTAAGCATTTACCGTTTTAATGAATAATTTACAAATAATGAAGCTCCTTGTGTGCTCTGTACAATCTTTCAAAATTCTCTCCCTCTGTCAGTTACAGACTTTGAGGAAAGAGATTATGATAGTATGCACGCAACCGTTAAATTTCACTTAATACTTACACCACAGAAATATCTATGTAACAAGTAATCGTCCGCTACCACAAGGGAGCTTCCCGGGGAGTTATCACAGTGAAATGAATTTCGGAAGCATCAAAAGACTAGATATAAAAAGTCTATAGATCGTTTTTTTTTCTATTTTAGGTTTTTATTTTATGTAGCATCTAACAAATTTCGTTTTTGTGTGTCATCTTCATTCAAAGCCGGTAGAGTTTTGTTGAAAAATTTTAGTAACTCTCGATGTTAAACTAAATGTTAACTCGCTTTATTTTCGAACATTGTGCAATGGATGTCAACCAACGTCATTGGGTGAGTAACTGACAATGGGATTGTAGAGATGTTGATCCTCCCGACAAATTCACTAAGGTATAGCTGGAATTACGTATACGCACGCCCAAACACGTCGACTCATATTTGACCAATCAGAGGTCGTTATGATGCCTTTCTCGTTGAAACCGGGATGTACGTCCTCAGCAAACAAAGTTTTCGCACAGGCATTGGTGGCGGTCTTCGGGCAGGTTCCTTTTTTAACGCATTCTTTCGTATTGTTTTCCTTGACATCGTATTGAAATGTATATCTTCTCTCCCTCTGAGCTGATTGAAGTTCAAAGGCCGAAAGTTCTAATTATTGTTTACGGCACGTGTGAAACCACTACACGCGCAGTGTTATCTTCGAAGAAGCGTCTTTCCCGGTGTTGGAAATGAAACCTTTTCGGCAACAAACTATCCGCCAGCAAACAAAAACTGTTGAAGAAAAGTGAGCTGCTTGACTCCTCTCCGGGAAATACCGAAATTATATTCTCACGGGTCTACGATTCAGGATCCGAGATTCAATTAAGTTAACGCCTTCGGTGGTAAAAGAGTCTGGGCAGTTCTTAAATTTGATGATTCCCTGGCAGAAACATTGATGAGGGGGAAATAAATTTTAGGGGGAGAGTTATCTAAACGATTAATTTCAGCGCTACTCATGACCATGTTAAAGAGAACAAGATGGAATTAGTTAGTGTTGTTGCTCTCACTTTACAGTCGAAGAAAAGATTAGGTTTGTCCGAATCGTTAAAGTATTTATTGGTTGACAATTTATTTTTAAGGATACCGTCACGAAACGTCTCATAGCGGACCGTGGTGGCATCGGTGAATGCCATGGACGTTTTTTTTTTCTCGAAAGAAAAACAAAACTTTCGACGTTTGAGGAAAATCGTCTACAGTCTTTCACAGGACTGTAGACTTCTGACTTTTCATTGTGTTGACATTTGACAAATTATTTCACCCACTCTTCTTGTTTTTTGTTATGCTTCTGATTAATTTACAGGAAATGATAGTGAAATGTAAATTATAAGTTAAAAGTTACTACCGGCAAGTTTGTCCAATGAAGCCAGCCTTACTCATCCTTTGGTTTTATTATTTACATACAACTTTAGCGCTGCCATCTCCATTATGATACAAGATAGTATCACATCTTGTTTGCACAGTGCACTCACAATAGGCTGACTTTCAAATTTCTTACAATGGACTGTTAGTACTAAAGATATCGAATAAACGGCAGTTTCGAGTGGTTTCGTGGCAAGGTGGGACAAAGTGTGAAGAAGATGGGGGAACAGACTGTACAGATGTAACAGGAGATATTGTACACGGCAACAACTCCATCACGCTAGGTGTAAAGTTGACCCCACACAGCAGCTAACTTAACACTTCTCGCACAGTGGGACCTCACACCCGCCTTTGTTCCCCTATCATAATTCTGCAGGGGCATATATCACCGAACTGGCGAAGGTATCCCTGCTTTCTAACGCAAATTGACAATACTGTAGGCGAGAAGCACCTCTGAATAAACTTGCCCACCGAGGTGAACACGGTCCTTTACTGCTTGGCGCCCAAATGTCGCCTTCTAATCGAAGGTTTCACGCCAACTTTCTCCGGCCTGTCAGTCTTGAGGTGTCATCCGTACACCCCAACCTCACACATAGGCAACTTTCAACGGATTTATCTAACCAAGTCGCTTTGTTGAAAAAAAATGAAGTTTTTGCATGTGTTCAAATAATATCACATGTCATGAAACTTTTGCGAGTAAATATACTTGGGAGAGAGATGACTTCAAAATCTTTGTTTAAAAATTGCTTAAATGCTTTGTGATACGTACATACATACAAAACAGTCAGTACAGCTTATTTTCACGCATTGACTTTTCTGTATGTTTTTTTCTCTTTTTTTTTTGTACACCCGAACCACTTTCATATTTACCACATATTCCTGCGGTATGCATTCTGCAACAACATAAGGGCGGTCAGAACGACATGTCACATGAAAAACAGATTTAGGGTACTGACGGCCTAATGAATCATCGAGGCTTTAAAAACGATCAAATTTTCCATGAATATCAATCAAACACTGACCATGATTTCATGACCAAATTACTGTTTTAGAGTTGTACCATGAATAAACATAGACAAAACCGTGCAAATTCGCGACGGTTTGCGGAATAAAGGCAACATGACTTACCGGTACGTTATCCCTTGTTCATGCGTAAACTTTAGTTCAAGGACACTGGAGATTTTGATATGAAAAGCGTTTTACTTTAGAAGCATTTAATCGTTTTTTTTTTAAATGTCGATATCACTAATCATGTGAAACTCGATAATTAAAAGACAATAAATAATACAGTGATAACAAAAGAAATCTCGACAATGTAAAGCACTCCAAAATCATCCGTTTTACGTTTTCACCAAACTTTGAAAGTTGGTATCTCATAAACGGAAACAGATACAAACAAAATTCCAAACGATTGTCTTTCGAGATCAAGTTAATTCTGCAACGTATGAAAGAAGCCAGCTCTTTTCTAGAGACACGACGCTTCATCTTAATTTGAGAGGAAATACTTTACTCTGCGTGGTCTTCAAGTTTCAGATGAGACTATTTTTCACTAGCATTTTATCGTGAGATGTATCAACAGGGGTCACAAACACTATTTTATGTTTTTCTTCCTGTCCCTATGTTCTCCTAGAAAAGCTTACGAGCTTCATCTGGTTCCGTTTTCTTTTGTTTCGATTAATTTCTATATTGTCATCTATTTTTTCTCCTCTTGTATTGTATATAATTTTGTATATGAATTAAGTGTTTTAAGTTTTGAATTTCTTGGGTGACAAATGAAATTAACAACAACATATTGTTGTATCTCACTAAGTTCTTTGGAATTTATCACAGAGGATTTTTCCATTGATACCCCCAAGTCGACATTTCCAGTTACTCGAAATCGAAATTGGAAACTCACCGAGAATTGAATAAACGCATAAAATTTACACCAAACATTTGAAAAAAAAGAAGAAGCAAAATCATGGATCTCAAGTCCATGTTATGGGCACAGATTTTACAAGAAGATCAAGGATGAACCCTTTTATGCCTATATCACATGATTGCATATTGAAGTTAACAGCGAAATATAGGCCTGATTCATTGACCGTTCTACAACCCCCTGTTCCTTTGTCAATGATGATCTTATAGAGTGACATCCATACTTTAACTTGATTTCATTTTTCAGCCATATTTGTTACATATCGAGTTAGTTGAACTTAGCCTGTATGTAATCAATTACAGTTCCTTCCTTTTCTGTTATCGCATATGATATAGCAAAAAAGTGCACCTTCCAGGTTTAAGTACAGTCTGTTACCTTTGACCGGAGTTTCAGACCGTATCTTCAGTCACTCAACCTTCAGCTATCAGCAATTTTTATCAACACCTCTTCGCACCTCGGAGCGCTCCAACAAGAAATTGACTTCATTTACACTTCGAGTTCAATAAACTGAAGAGGTATAGAGTCCTGAATACGGAAGCAAAACGGCTCTCCCATGAGAACGGGCACACAAGAAGTGATTAAAAGATATCGAAAGACTGATCTCAACTCTCAAATTTTAAAAAGGTTGCTTTTCATTGGAAGTATCACGAACTCTAGAGAGAGAGCTCATAATGTTTGGTGAAGAATGACAAGCGTGTATTGCCGTGAGACTCAAATTCACAATTGCAGAATTATCGTTTTATTTCAGTTGTTCCATGCTTTTCTTTTCTTTTTCTTTTTAGCATCCGTTTAAAGTTTTGGGAAATGTTTTCCAAGTCATCTCGAGCTTCATGTTGCTGCCACATCATAGTCCCCATTTTCTTTCTCATTCTCTCTCTCTCTCTCTCTGTGTGTTTCTGTTATCGATTAAATTACGTTTTTGTTTATTAGCATTTTAGCACTTACAAATCAATTGGGAGAGAGGTTGAAATGAACCTGGATGAGAGCCTAAACCTGAACCTAAACCTTGAAGGTTGAGTTGCAGTAGAACTATAGGCCTATTTACCAACTCAGAGAAGTCAATACAAGTTTGCTGATAAACAAAAAGCATAGTATGTGCTATTGTCATCGTTATGGGATGACAATTTTTTTTTCTTTGGATTTCTCATGACAGTACCGAAATACATAAATACGTAAAACAAAACAATCTGATTTCACCACGGGATCGACATCCTCTTCAGGTAATTACGTCCTTCCTGGAATCTCGCTCATCCTATCGATTCCAAGTTTCAAGTTGGAGATTGACTAGCAAAATAAAAACAACGGCTTTGATTGCTTTAAGTCTCTATTTCTGTTTGTTCAGTGAAAACGAAACTGCAACTAAAAAAATAAAAGATAGTCTAAAATGACACCTTTCTATGTAGATTTTACATCAAATATTCCTTCTTTTTTTTTTTTTAAGAAAACGAGATTTCTTAGGTTAAATTTTATCTGAATTAGATTAAATACAATAGTTTACATGCAGACTTCGTAGATTGTTTATGGTAAATGAATTTTGCAGAGCCCGCCTAACAGAGTACAGGTATGTCTCTGCACACGAGAACCATACAAAATTTGCATATTCAACAGCTATAAAAACGGCGGATACGTTGACGTGGATGGTGGTGCTATCAAAGGTAACCACGAATAAAGTTCCTTTTCCTTGATTGATTTTCATCAAAATCACCTTCTCGGGAGACAATTAAAATGAGAAATTATCATATCGGTAAACAGTATGAATTCTGGCATTATCCATTCGGGCGTGCATGTGTGTGTGTGAGGGGGGTGGGTAG
Organism: Stichopus chloronotus; assembly: GCA_021234535.1. Lineage (NCBI taxonomy): Eukaryota > Metazoa > Echinodermata > Holothuroidea > Aspidochirotida > Stichopodidae > Stichopus > Stichopus chloronotus. The sequence goes on along the minus strand of CM037837.1, from coordinate 21,578,979 downwards.
TGAGTGAGATGAGGGAGGATCTCAATAGATGTACCAATAGAGAAAAAAAAAACACATTAAGACTGGAAAATTCCAAAGAAATTTCACATCGGCTTCCTTGTTTACCTTGTTAGAGATTGTTGTTTGGATCAGTAGCCACAAAAATTGAAATTTAATCATTCAAGGAAAACATGTGTGTGTGCATTATATAATATTACATAAAAAATTCCTTTTTATAAAAACAACTAAAACATAAAAGCAAAATAATTTGGGAAATCATATTAAGCTTAACTGGTCTTTTCTTGGCATATTAACCCCCTTCGTGCGGTTCTTTGCGTGATCCATTGCTCCTTCGGTGATCAATTTGATGGCGACCCAAACACGTAAATGCCATCAAAATTTGAAAGACGTGGAAGAAAACAGACTATAACTTTGTAAAACTATGACATATTTAAACGTTATACTGCGGGAGAGAACTAGCTTACGTGTCTCCTCGGCACTTTCTATCATTTACTCTCGTAATTAATTCAGGCATACAGTTTGTACTTAAATAAAAATTGAGGGCATAGCCTACTTCATAGAACCGACGACTTAATTGTTACATAAAATATCAGGTCTTTGTCTTCTTATCTTGTCATCTTTCCTTCTTTTTTTTCTTTTGCGCTAATTGAATACTTTAGTTGGCAGTGTACACTTCTCACACGACGAGACTGGCCCTTTTAACGTGTTAGTTGGCATCTACTGAATGAGCAATCTGTAAGGGCTATAGTGCCGTCAGATCAAGCTGGTCGCCGGTGGACATTACTGTAAAAGCTGTGAACTTGATGGACACGTTGACGGACTTAACGCTGACCTAGATTAAAGTAACAATTTAAACCGCCCGGCGACATTACCGCGGTATTAATATTTGGTCATATTTGCGCTTTCTTTTTACTGCTACTGTGGTTTAAAAGATTAACTCCACTTCAGGCCACAAGTTTGTCAAACGACTTAAAATGCCATTGTTTGTTTGTCTGGTGGACTTTAAAAGAAATGGTTGTGTACGGAGAGAAACAAATTCCACCAAAAATGGTGGTTTTTGTAATGAATATATAGCAGTGTCAAGATAATAGAAATGAATATTCGTCTTGAAGAGCTTTCACACTAGGTGCGATACGATGCGAGAGAAAAAAAACATGTTGAAATAATCTTATTACGTAGACCTTTTTCACAGCAGCGGTACGATACGGCACGACGAGATAAAAGTCGGTTCAACAAATTTAAACTTTTATCGCTTACCGCGTTACTCAATCGTTGTACTCGGTGAAATCATGATTAAAGAAAAAATCGTAGAGCGTAAAAGGAAAAACATATGTTCTGTGGAGGTAAAGCAAAGATATTGCTACCGGACATTCTTTATGGCATCGTATCGTATGGTACCGTATCATATCGTGATGCCTAGTGTAAAAGAGTCTTTACGGGATAGACGATTCACTGTAGCATGACTGCCACCACCCACTGCAACGTATTGTGTTTTCAGACCAATAACCAATGTAATGGTGCCCCCCACCACGCCAATGTTCCGTTTACCTGTTTGACAGGAAACGTATAGGCTCCCTATATAATTGATTAGCATTTATTTATTTATAATGTTTTTTGTCTTTCTATATTGTTCGGGCACTTGCACGTTTCGAGTTATTGGGTCGTTAATCTACGATTTCTTAAAACTGAAAATGGCAAATTTAGCTTATAGAAAACATTTAACCATTATTTGTCAATTTAAAATAAGGGAATATTGATACTTACACCGAAGAGCTGCAATTGCAACAAAATATCTGTCGCAGTTTTCCTGCATATAGAAACGTGTGGGAATGCCGGATTTTTTAAGCAATTTTTTTTTTAAGGAGTTACGGTAGCTTCGTTTCTGTCGATATTGTAAGACTACATACACTCTTAATGACATTCTCCCTGTAACGCCATGATTTGCATCGCCCCACACAAACAAAAATGTATTTACATCAAATTCAACCCGGACAATGAGTTGAATTCTCGGATGAAATCAAGCAAGCCAGGCCGTTTTTTTTTTTTCACACGCAACAAAAGAAATCATGTTCAACTTTCTTTTTGTCTTGCGTTTGATGGTCGACTCGCGACACGTGTAGCTGTTACTGAGAGCTTCGTCACTCAGAGGAGACATCACGATCATCCCAGCCGCCGCCGACATCTTGGGTGGGTGTATATCCTTCGAGTCGGTTCGATTTGAGGGTTCTTACTTCACACTAACGTCTCTGACCTCCCCGGGAATACGAAATGTTCTCACCTTTATAAGAAAGGCCCGATTTTTTTTTTCCTCAAAGAATGACGGAAATTAGTTTTTAAGCATCGTTTCTTTCAGTGGCAACCAGGCAGGTGTAACATCAGGCATGGCTTTCATGTAGGTGCTTAGGACAAAAATCAATGTGTCAAAGCCGTTACTGAGTGCCTTGAGAGTGTCAAATTGGCAATGTTTGCTTTGTATCTTTGCTTCGAAAGAGACAAAAATGTGTATGAAGCGGCAGGTGGTCTGCAGGGATAAATTACTTCGAGTTACTCTGCAAAAGAAGGTTGAGCTGTGGTACACTTCATCATTCTGGAGAGAGAGAGAAAAAAAAGAAGTGTCGTGCTTTTTCAAACATCTCTGTGGATGCAAACACCTTCCATTCATTTCTTTTGTGAACACGAAGTTCACAGAATTCGCTATATGATTGTTCCATCTCGTGTAGGTTATTTTACTTTTTTCGAAAGCACAGCTTAACAGTTCGTTATTCAATGTATACTAGCCTTCGTCGGTACTCAGCGATTTAATGTATCGTTTTAGGTGTATGTGTAACGAGTCTGTAACTGAGTGTATGAGTCAGCAGAAACTACATGCCGTAACGGCAATTTCAATGTACCGAAATTTGCTTAAAATTTATTGTTTTTCAGGAGTATAGAATCTTTTTTTTTCTTTGTTTCTTGTTTTTTGGGGGGTTCAAAAATAAACAAATTTGTTTATTCTGTCGATGATTTGCATGTATGAAAAAAATATTTAGATCATGTTTTTGTATCAACAAGGAAGCTTACCAAGTGTGAATGTGTTATCCCGTGTGGATGCTCAGGTTAGAAATGACTTGATGTGTTAAAGTAACTTAATAGCCAAACAATCTTTTATGACAAAACCGGTCATCCTTTATCACGATTATAGCACTAACCACATGGTCTATATTACAAAGTCTTAACACGTCACGTATACACAAAAGGCTGTACAATATAAACTTTTTTGTCATTATGAGATTAAATGAAAACAAAATCATGTGCTTTAATTTCGTGCCAGTGGTGGGACATATTTACAGTTCTGCATGCTGTCAACCTGTTTTTGTTTTGTTTTTTTTTATCCTTCTTGTTGTTGTTGTGATTGTGACGGTATGACAGGCGGTACATATTCTAGTTCATTATTAAGAACTGTGACAACCAAAGGTGTGAGATATGACTACACCGACGAGTCACTTTCAGTGTAAAATTTTGTCGTTGGTCAATTTCCCCCATCACCAAAATAATGCAATTTGTGAAAAGGGGAAAAAAAATTATACCGTCACGTTGCCTCAGGCATCATCACGCTTAGGTGAGCGTGAACAACTGTCACCAGTCAGATTTTCAGCCATTTTGTAGTTTATTATCATTATTGTTGTGATCATTATTATTATTATTATTTGCGAGGTGCTTTGAGGTTAATATGTACTAGTCGATGTCAGATACAGGAGGATGGAATGTCCATGGAGGTTCATCATTTTGTACCTGTCTCCTGGAGGTGTCAGTAGCGAGAGGATGGGGTCTGAGTCATCCTGATCAACGTACCAGATGTTCGCACAGTACCTCCTACAAATCAGCTCCTACAAATCGACTGCGAACTACTAGGGATCATCTTCGGTGACCACAACTTCATTGCCTGTTCCGTCTATGTCTGAAATATTCGGCTATACATCGTCGATCAGGCTTTATGCTGCGATATGAAATTTGTCAGTGAAAGTCAAATTGCGCGGAATATGTCACAACCACGACAAAATAACATAGCCTAAGCCCCATTTTTGTCATACACTAATTTTCACATGCATTCCCCTTTGGTCTGTTTGATTTCAACTAACAGTGATTAACCGCTATGCTTCCTCGAGGAGTCTGAATTTTGTAGGGCCAACAAAAATGTCGAGACAATGTTTCATGTTCAAATAACAGGAACATGAGCGCACAGTTCTCTTTCAGATTTTGTGACATGTGACCTTTCCCTCTACTTTCTCTTCCCTGAAACACTGACGAAGAACATAGGTAGATGACCAGGTGATTGCCAGTATACTAGGTGTACCTTGAGTGGATCAGTACTTTGAGTCGATCAATGCATTCTAAACTCCACTGAGGCCGTGTGGACGCCAAGGAATTCAAAAGTTAGCACCACCTGCATCATATTTACTTCAAAAAACATCAAAAACAAGTATTTGTCGTGTTATTTTTCATTTTCATGGAAATTTTTATTCACAATCAAATTTCAGCAATGTTGCTGACGTTCATGTTTCAAATCGTACCAAAATATTGACCAGAATGTCGTCGGTGAAAACTCTCATTCAAAATTTGGATAGAAGAGACAATATTTTCATAGTCTGTTGACATTATTATATTTGACAGCTCTTATTCTGACGTGATCGACTCAAGGTTTCATCATTAGCCTAGTGTTATCTACGGCCAGATTAAATTCAAGACCTTTTTCCAAATCATAACTCATTTTTAACACAAACAAAAGGTATTACAATGATAAGGGCAAATTTTGTGAATACTTCTGTCAAGTTGCATATATTTTAAGAATATTTTCATATCTTTTTGGATTAAAATGTTTGTTAGGTGATCGACTCATGGTACCTCCTGCTATACAACTCATATTCCAACTATAAATGATTTTAATAGACTCGTGCAACATGTTTCAAACTTGGAGAAATTATCAGTACCATTGAGTTTATTGACTTCGGTGTTTTCGTTTTTTTTTTTATTCCATTTGATGTTATGATCGTATGTCCTCAACTGGAAAACATAAACTAGAAGTAAGTATATACACTGGGAAACTATGCAGTAAGGAAGCCTATACGAAGACACATAGACTAGCTATTCAGTCAATACGTGCATGTATACGGTAACTAATTACAACAGTTTGCAATTAGTAACCTCAATCCTCACGACGTATTACAGCCTACTCAAGTTCCTATATATCAGTGCATGTGTAGCAATGGAGTTTGATTGGGGTCGTTTCCATAAAACGGTATTGGACTATATATTAATACTTGAACCTATCATGGAGCAAGTTATAAGCTAATCCCACAGGTCTCTAAAAGTGCAGCGACTATTTGACATGTGTAAGGATGATGAAAAAATCTCAGGTAGTCTGTGGCTGTGGCAAAATAAGCAGCGATACTTTAAATACTTCAGTCAAAGCGTCACAGTAATTACCTCGTACCACATCCCCTAACCATCACTGTATCGTAAAATTTTATTTAATATTCTTTTCCGTTGTCTGAATTACGGGGAAAATGGAAAAATGCACATGGCAAAGAAAATGCATTTGAATTTTTCTGCCTGGAACAAGAGATGGCACAAGTTACTGCACCGACAGGCTACGTCTCGTATATGGTAAGGGTGGTGGGTGCAGTGCGATATTCTACGTCGGATTGGATATCTCTAGTACACTGTTTCCTTCTTTTTCCTGTAGCTATTTTCTTTTCTTTGTTCTGCCGGGGGGGGGGGGTTCATTGTACTCGTTTGACCCAACGGAGAAGTGGGGGACACTGGGGTAAGAGACTTTCCTTAAGGGGAATCATAAAAGCATTTCCCTGCGATCATTTTTGAAAATTTGTTTTTGGCATTTGTTCAGGTCTCCCTAAACTCTCTGGGCTTGTGGACATTGTCATCCACCTGAATGCATGCCAAGTGCTTACTCTTGTTTGTTCTTGTTTTTTTTTTAACTATGAAATAAATGAAACGATTATAGCAAATAACAAAGTCGAAAAGTTACTGAAATGTGGATTACATAGAGTAAGAACTCAATCTGTCTGTGAGTAATTATATGGTTGTCAAGTCGGTGTGAAAATTTTGGTGTCCCACTTGCTAAGCATGAACCGATTAGATGTAAACTCGAGTTTGTTTGTTTGATTACTATTTATTCATTTATTTATTTTTTTTTGCTTTTGACAACTTGGGGGCGCAGTTCTTGGGATAAGTCGTACTAAAACCTATTCAACCTCCCCCCCCCCCCGCCCATTTTTCAATCAGTGAAAAGCAACGTAATGAGAGACTAACACAGCCAGTTACTGATGTGAAAAGAAAAGGCTCCAGAAAATGTAACAATTTGTCTCAATAATCAAAGGAATTCGCCAAATGCCTGTTAAAGGGAATTCTTGAAGGGAAAACCTTCATATAATAGCCTATTGTAGCTGTATATTTCATATGTTTAATGATGACTTTAATTTTTTTTTCCTCCGTGCTATACTGGTACATTATTAACATCAGATGTACTACGGCACATCGGTAGAACTGTCTACCAGTTTCCTTTAACCGCCGCTGTGACGCCCCCGGTAGGGATCTGCCTTAATTGCTGTAAACCTGCATCTTTTACAAGTCAACATTTTTGCAAGCCATCGGGTCTAGGCTGACATCGCGAGAGAGACGTAACGTATGACTTTGGTGCTGACGATAACTGCAGATCCGACGAGCAAAACTCTTTTTGGGCGCTTGCATTTGGCACATGGATCAGTTTTTCTTCAACCTAGAAAACCCCACGACAGCTCAGATCTTTTGTTTTTCCCCCTTTTTAAATTTCAAAATTTGACCTTTGTCCTTCAGAATAAACGGAATGACTAATCTTTTAGTCTAGAAACTATCGAGAAGTTTCATCTTGTTGCGGTGACCCATCAAAGGAAAATCTAAATTCCATTTTGTTTTACATAATTTTCCTGTCGCGTTTCTGATTTTCATCTTTACTGATCTAACAGGAAATTTCAAACCTACTAGAACTTCACTTTTAGGAAAATGTCCTGTTTGCAAGAAGTAGGACATTAAATATTGTGGACCTGGAATTGCCCCCCCCCCCCCACTTTTTTGATGAAACAAAAATCACTGAATGCTCTGGCATTCACTCAACAATAATCTGATTATCGAGTTCTCGTGCAACAGGGGCCCTTCCTCCTTTCAGGTTTCAGGTTCTGTTCTATCAGTGATGTTCGACTATGATGCACAGAAAACAAAAAGTGAGGCTCTCTACTAAAACTGAGTCAATTTGTCCCCATAGTGACTCACTTTATATAGGGTGAGTCACTGTAGTAACAAATTGACTCAGTTTTAGGACAGTGACTCACTTTTTATTTTCTGTCAGTGATCACCGTTGACCTCAATGGTCCGTGACCTACAAAGTTATATTTCACGAATGCGTCACAAATACCCACCCATTCCCCTCCCCCCCCCCCCCCCCCCCCGTCCTCACACGCAAGACGCACACCAACTCATACACACACACATACATCTTCCCATAAAATAAGCTCATGAATTTCTTTAACTTTCAAGGAGCAATCGACCGGAGAGTCAAAATACGTTGTGATTTCTGACATATTAGAAAAAAAACAAACTGTATGCCATTGGTCGCTAGCAAAATGCAGTACTGATATGAACAATAGATTACCTTATTCTGTCCCTTCGTCTTATAATCATGATTAATCTTTTCCTCTAGAACAATCAAGAAGTTTCATTTTTTGTAGGGGTAAGTCATCAAAGAAAAATCTAAACTCCTTTTTCTTTTTACATCATTTTTTTTTTGTCTAGAAACGATCAAGAAGTTATTAAGATTTCTCCATTCGTAGGTCATCAAGTTGAACAGGCAGATTTCAGAGTTCGGCTCGTTAAGAAACCGAGTGCCATTGGTTGACAAAACCGTGTTACCTAAGAGTCTCAGTTTTCAGTGATTCTTTTTTCTTTTTCTTTTTGATGATGATGATGATGATTGGTATAGTCCTATTGATTTCCATGAAAGTCAAAGTTTTCTTTATGTCAACATCTGCAACATACCTGGAGATGTAATTTCCCCCATTCTACGAGACTCCATCTCTGGTCAACGATTAAAAACATTCGGTAATCTCAGAATGAGGGCAAGTCGTCAAGAAGTCCTTTATTTGACGTTGGTAGGTATAGAAGCTAGTCGTGTGCATGCAGTGAGTGATTACCACCGTCTAGAGTAAAACAGAAATGAGCATATACCAATGGGTACCAAAAAAATTGGACGACACAAGAAAGCAAGACTTTTTTTCTTCTTGATTTTGTGTGTGCAAATTTCGATAAATTGCCTTTTGTCAAAAAGAAAAAAATATTAAATCTTTGCTTGAGAATCTGCTCGGAATACTATGACTACTGCCTTTTCCGTTTATCGTTTAACTCAAGGCTAGTCAAGCTAGTTGACTTTTAGACATATTTAGTTTGACTCATATGTGCAGAAAGACATCCAATGTTTGTTACTCCCATGTAACACTTGTACTCACTAAGTGATAGTTTGTTTGCTGCAGACTCACGGCAGAAATACTGACCTATGCACACAGAAGTACGATCCTACATTTCTGTATGATCGTGTATCAACTTAATGGGGAGGGTGCGTTTTCATGTGACTGAACTATGCATTAAGACCCACCAACACATTGTGGGCACCATACACTGTATACGCTTTGGCTAACACAATTGTCAACCATTTTCACAGGTTATGTCGAATGAGATGGCTAGTAAGGACAAAAGTTTGTCACATACTTCCTGGGGAAAATATTTAAATATAAGTTGACTAACTCTCTTCGGTATCAACGACATTAAACTGATGTACATGGTTTCAGAGGTTAATTCTACTACGTCCTGGTGTAGTGAAAGTTGTAACTGTTGTCCGACGAAAAGACAAACAAAAAAGAATCAAAGTGAGGCCCTATGCAAGGCCAGAAATAAATCGTCATCTGCCGCTTCCATCTAATTTCACGGATTTTTCTTTTCTCCATTACAAATATCCATTTCTGTTTTCCTGTCATCAGCAAGCTCGAATTTTTTGTTCTCATCCTCTTGTGATTAAAATTGCCAGTTAAAGCGACAACGATAATTTTTAAAAGCACGCTAATCGAGAGGGCACGAGTGATTAATTCAAATGCGGATATTTTTTTCTTTTTCTTCAGTGCTCTTTTTATCTTAGTTTTGTGACGTAGTGGTGTATCGTTTGATATTGATGGGGTTACTCCTGTTTGGATACGCAGTAACGTTGCGCACAATAAAAAGCGCAACGCCGCTTTACTCACCTATTGGCAAGATGTTTAATTTGCCAAGTAAGAGTCAAAGTGGGCAATTAACCCGACTTCACTTCAAGAGTCGCGAAACTTGGCCGAGCCCAGTCGCGACTCGACTGTCCTTGGAGTCACGCCTCCCATGGAGTTTCAAAACTATAAAGTAAAACATTCATGAAGATCAATTTTCGTTCGTATGCTTTAGCAGATTGAATTAATGTTCTTTTGCAAGTTTTATGAAATTCAACATTAACATCTTTGTACGGCTGCTTTTTTTTATATTTCCTGCTTCCCAAATTAGGCCTAGCCTACGTCAGACGAGTGAGAGCGTTGGCAAGAAGCCCAACTTTAACCCACGGACTCTGTTTGGGGCCTTACCTTGTCTGTACGGTCATTCTTGCTAAAAATAAAAAACGTGATAAAATGTGTAGGTTTCAGTTATGACGTCACTGAAATCACTACCACAAGTCATTAGTATACGGTACCTTCGGAGTCGCGAATATCAGGTGGCGAGAACTGGATTCCAAAAATATCCTGTTCCCAAAATCTGTGTATTGATCTATATATTTATTTGCTTGGTTATTTATTTGTTTTTCTTTCTTATTATATTCCTTATACTTTTTTCTTTCTTTTGTTTTTTATTTCGTTCAGGAAATTTCTATGAATTCAATGTTTAATTAATTGAACGTAAAGAACATCGAGAGTCACAGGTCGAAGAACTTATCAGAAAGGGCGCCATCTCATTGTTATTTTCGCATTTTGGTCACATAGATTCACAGAGTGGACGAAGATTAGCCTATGTGTAACATTTGCCCATGCTTATATCCTGGGGCTATTATACCAGTTCCTGCATAGTGAAGTACGTTACAAGAGAAATGCAGGCATTCGCGTCAATCGGCGAAGGTGGTAACTTATACCCAATTTCACAACAAAGTTTCTAAATTTCTTCTAGAATAGGAACTCTTTAAGACCTGAATGTAGTGACTTCCAACATTCAAATGTCATTCCAGATTCTTTTATATTATTATGATACAACATGCCACTCAAGTTAATGATCACGAAATATCATGGCTATTGTTTCTGAATTAACGTCACTGTCGAAAAAAAAAAACAACCTGCTCCGAAAAATCGGAACGCACGAAAAACAAATATGGTTTTGGAGAGAGATCTCCTATGTGAACGCCTTTTTTTTTTCTGCAAGAGACGGACGATCCGTGTAGAATTAATCACGTACTCACAAAAAAAGTAAAACCACGATCCTGTTTTATGGCTTTGTTTGCTCCAATTAGAATTTTTTTTTTGTGAGTGTGTCTGCGTAGTGCGTATATACGTAGTCGACTTAACTTACAACATTATCCAATTGACCGTTTTGTCTACTTTGATGATGCACTCTACGCAAACCTCTTCACCATCGAGAGTGTTTATGACAACTTCCACAGCCAATAAAGCCCAAAGAAGTGTTGACACAGTAGATTTAGGCAATCTCGAACCACGACATGTTTTCAAAGTGCAGGCTCCAGAACGACTTGACTTCAGTCAATAGCGAAACACTGGTGGCTTTTCGACTCTGTACTTGATATTTTATAGATTCTCGTCTGACATTGACTCTGTTTTTTTTTTTTTTTAAACCGATAGACTGAAACACAGGAGTAGCAATGAGTAGGTCGATGGAAACATAGAACCGGTGGCTGCAAAACTCAGTGAAACAAAAGCAGGATACCTCAGTCATTTGCTTAGATTGACTGAGCTGTCAAGTTGTGGAAAAACTTTCGATAGGAAAAGGAATATATAAGTATATGGACTTTCAGAGTATGTACCATCGTTATTGAAATAACACAAAATATAAGCAAAAAGTCATTGTGAAGTAGAGGATGCAGCTGAATGAAGTTACCTGAAGTTATCACTTACGAATAAGTAACAGAGAAAAAAAAAAGCGGAATTGCTTGTTCATGCTGCATTCATAATATGGTGTTATCAACAACAACAACAACAACAACAACAACAACAACAACAACAACAACAACAACAACAACAACAACAACAAAACGTGAAAGCGTGGGTTAGTGAACAGTTCTAAAAATTCAAGACGGTTTGGTAGCACAAGTTTTCCCAACAGGAACCGCATAAACCAAATTCATAACAGTCACAAGACAAACAGTATCATGGGTACCTACAGTTACGTATCATGGGGCACAGAGTGAAGTATTATTGTGACTGGGTCATTAAGTGAAGCATCTTGGGGCATTGAGTGAAGTTTATATTATGGAACATACGGTGAAGTATATCTTGCCACATAAAGTGAAGTATCATGGGACCTAAAGTGAATTATTATGGACCGTAAAGTGAAGTATCGCTAGACATAAACTGAAGCACCATGGGACATACAGTTACGTCTTATGGGACATCAATTGAGGTATTATGGGACATATAAAGTGAAGTACCATACATGTGACATAAATGGCAGTATCAAGGGTCATAGAGTGACATATCATAGAATATTAATTGAAGTATCTCTCTGGACATAGAGTGAAGCATCATGAGACATGCAGTGAAGTGTCATGGAACATAAAATGAAATGTTAGGGGACATACAGTGAAGAATTATGGGACGTAAAGTGCATTGTTATGGAAAATATAGTGAAGTATCATGGGACATAATTTGTGGTGTCATTTAGTATAAAGTGAAGAACTATGTGACATATGAAACATCATTGGACATAAAGTAAAATATCATGGACAATTAACTGAAGGATCACTGGGGATAAAGTGAAGTATCATGGACCATTAACTGAAGGATCACTGGGGATAAAGTGAAGTATCATGGACCATTAATTGAAGGATCACTGGAGATAAAGTGAAGTATCATGGACCATTAATTGAAGGATCACTGGAGATAAAGTGAAGTATCATGGACAATTAATTGAAGGATCACTGGAAATAAAGTGATGTATCATGGACCATTAATTGAAGGATCACTGGGGATAAAGTGAAGTATCATGGACCATTAATTGAAGGATCACTGGAAATAAAGTGATGTATCATGGACCATTAATTAAAGAATCACTGGGGATAAAGTGAAGTATCATGGACCATTAATTAAAGGATCACTGGAGATAAAGTAAAGTATCATGGACCATTAATTGAAGGATCACTGGAGATAAAGTGAAGTATCATGGACCATTAATTGAAGGATCACTGGGGATAAAGTGAAGTATCATGGACCATTAATTGAAGGATCACTGGAAATAAAGTGATGTATCATGGACCATTAATTGAAGGATCACTGGAAATAAAGTGATGTATCTGGACCATTAATTAAAGGATCACTGGAGATAAAGTGAAGTATCATGGAACATTCATTGATGTATCACTGGAGATAAAGTGATGTATCATGATACATTAATTAAAGTATCACTGGAGATAAAGTGAAGCATCATGGGACATGAAGTACTTGAAATGAATCAAATATTGGATAATAAATATCTCCACACCTCCTCATTTCGATCAGACCAATATTTAATTATTATTGGGACTCTGTATGTTTAGATGACGCGTACCAGACCAAACTGTGGTGGCGATAATAATTCCCGTCCTTCAGTGTCACATTTTAACACGTTTCATGTCAAGACACGACAACGTTTGAAGTGGATTTATGATCAATCTTTCATACAGCAAACAAACAAAGCAATGTTTGACTTTATACAGTTAATTATGAGTACTTAATTTAAAACACTCCCGCTTTTGAGAACAAATGATCTACCAAAACCAAACCGTCTGTCCAAACAGAGCATGGTAGGTAACCTATCGTCACTGTTTGTTCCTGTTAACAAGATTCTTGAGACAAATCTGGTGAAAGTGGTTTTAAGTCAGCAGCGTAACTTTAATAACCAGTTGTCATTATTTACCCTGTCAAACAGGTAACTGATGGCTACGCCGTGACTTTTTCTCCTTTTTTTTTTTTTTGAAAGCAAGTTTGTTGCAAGTGTTCGCGAGAGCACAGTCTACTACTCATATCCTATGTTGATAAATAATTTCATTTCCATGTTCGTATTTCGGGTCTTATGAAGCCATTCGTCTCCTGCCAGAGGAAGAAACAGCAGAGAAAAAAAAGAAATCGGGAAGGCTTGCATTGCAATGTGCGCTGGCATTGCTTCAGATGTTCCGGTGATTTGATACACTGTAAACTACAATCAGTGACGTGCTCAAATTGGGGACACACACCCTACGCCTCTACTTGGGGGAAAAATGGCTAGTCGGGAGAATTCGCTTAATCGTTAAATTTGGGGAAATGGAATACATCATACCATTTTACACAGTCCAAACTTACTCATAGATTGAACTGAACAATTTTGTATTTCACGATTTTGTTTATTTAAAAAGGTCCAACACCCCTCCTTCTTACGGATCCTTAGACCCCCCCCCCCCCCCATGTATGTAATATCACTGTCTATAATTTAAAATTGTGTCAGTGTTAGTCACCGCCTGGGCAAAGAAAAAAAAAAGAAAATGAAAGGAATGCAAAAAGAAGTATAACTTCTGCTCTACCAACATTATTAGCCTGAGGTTTAAGTTACTCATTTGTTTTTGGGTTCATTTAGTTTTTACTTACAGTTATATTCAATAATGACAACACATTTACGTTTCATCGGTAAGATAATACCCGCTGTGGAAAAAAAAACTGTGACATTGAAAAGGAAATAAGAAAAAGAAACGAAAATATTGAAATCATACAATTTTGAACCATGGAAATTGTTAAAGGTCGTGCAACATGCTTCTAGAAAAAAAGGTGACTTTTCAAAGTTTGATCAAAATGCAAAGCAGATGATGTGACGTGTTGCTCACGGTAAGTATTTCTCTTAATTACTTTACCGTAATTATTGGGTTTCACACACGTAAATGACATCGATATTTTTGCAGGGGAAAATATATGCCTCCAAAATTAAACACCGGGGGCGTATAAAATTCTCAACTGTCTTTGAAGGTATAAAGGTTAAGTAAACAAAGGATAAGATAGCACATATCATAGGAGTCCATCTCTTGATGTCACAAATTTGCATACTTAGCTAATGTTTATTCATGTTGCAGATGAGCCACAGGAATTTGCCTGTGAAATTGTCGATAGGCCTTATTTGATGGATTTTGATGGAATTTGTAGCTATATTTAACACTTTTTTTAAACGATTGATACGCCGAATACTCCAATACGTTATTTGTACGTCACAAGACCTTTAAATGTACACAGAATATGACAAGAATACCCAATAAATTAGCACTTGTAACAGATTCCAATGTTACATTTTGCAGTTTTATTTTCAGTGATATCGTACATTAACGTGAATGTCACATCTTGAGGAACAAATTCAATTTATTTGATTCACTTTCCTACAGAGAAAAAAAAGAGAATACACCTGTTGGGAGATTTCCATTTGTTCTCATACTCCATTTTGTGTGTGTGCGTGTGTGTGTGCCCTTGTGGGATCGAGAACCGAAACAATAGATTTTAGGTCCTGTGTAGAAAATTCAATAGATTTCTCCGGTTCTCTCAAGATTAACAATAGACAGTCTATTGTTAAGGTTAGGGTTGAGGAAGAAAAAGCAAAAGAAAGCACAATGAAGTCCTCGGAATGAATGGAAAACAAAGCTGTGTGTGTGTGTTAAAAGTATGTTTGTTACGATGGAAGCTTTTCGAGATGGTCGCCCAAAACATTACCGGTAGGTTAAAATGACACCATTTCGTGACACGTTAATGTTCACTAAGTTTCTTTACCCGACATTTGCACGGTTGACATTTTTCAGCACATACACTGTTAAAATGTCAACTGTAAAATGGAAAATTTACAACAACAAAAAAAAGTAAAATAAAGAAATGCAAAAGGAATACTCAGAAATTTTAAGGTAATTAGTTTCCATACAATTTCTGTAATTCGTGTTCATTTCCTTGTTTTATTTCCTGTAAATTTACAGACATTTTTACAGTGTAACTATGAATAAATTTGCCATTTTGCTTAAAAACGCTACTGACAGATCATCTAGGATTCTGCATTCAAAAATAAAAATGTAAATAAAAAATACAAGTACTCAATTCTATCCAAAAAAAACCTCCTCCTTCGTATCAAATGCATCTAAAACTTAATTAAGCCGTTTATTCCCACAAAACATATAATCTAAGAATATTCAGTATATATGATGTAACATTTGGCAGTAAGTGTTGGGATTCCCCGGTTGGTCTTTCATACCATCTTTCTTAATGGGCGACCAAGAGACAAAATTCTTTCTTTTTCTTTTTTTTTAGACTGCACTCACTTGGAATTATTAATTTTCTTTCTATTGTACATGAAACTATTCATCAACAAATTTGCTACTTTGAGTGTATACTTACAAGTTCTAGATAATGCATCCCAATGTGGGAATATAACTTTCTCTTAGTTGCATGAAGCACAATAGAATCATGATCATGGGTTAAGTTGAACTCTGTTTGTATATGTCGGTGTGTAATTGAGGACAATGCCGGAACATTAAGCGAAACTATACTACATGTAAACAGGACTCGTACAAGGACCCTTTCAAGGAGTGTAACGTGCATCTAGAACAGATTCGGCTTTATTCAAAAGTTGCAGAGTGAAATCCTGAAAGAAAGTCTGTCAGAACTGTGTTTATATCTATTTTTGTTGTTGTTGTGAGATATGGCTTTTCAAAGTTTGATGAAAATATGAAACAGATGACATGGACTGTTGCACGTTGTCGATATTTCTTTTGCTAGGCCTATATATATATATTAGGCCTATCTCTTTTTTATATTTGTCTTTTATTATTATTTGTCTTTTATATCTTTTTACTTGTCTTATAAAATTGTCAGTGTTAGGTTAATTTTCATGGCATTTGTGGCCATTTCCAACATTTTCAATGATTGATACAGCCAGTATTCCAAAAATATCATTTTCAGGTCAATCTTCAAACGGAGACATTGCTTTTAACATACACCAACATTATACGCTTACATTATACGCTTATAATCATTGTTTAACCATTCAGTGTCACCAACAGACATCAGTCAAAGTTTCATCTCTTCGAAAAGTTTTACATAAAATGAGTTATGGAGTATGCATCGTTTCACCGAAATCGCGTTAAATTTTTTGGTGAACAAGTTATTCTCGAGCAACAAATAACTGAATTTCTATCTGTGACAAACTTACTTCATAAATTTCTTAAACGAAGGATGCCGTCCTACGGCTTATTTCGAAATAATCTAACGTTCTGTGTTCATAAATATTGGTTTTAAAAAATATGATTTATTCTGTAAATCAAAGGCAATCTCTCCCTTTTACAGCAGAAATGTCTCGACGTTGTAAGCAAAATTCGTAGCGTATACAAGGAACGCGGTACATTCATTAACCTTATCTAGAACTTTTTTTCCCCTTTTGATCTAAATATATATAGGAACCTTTCTGCATATCTTAATTTTCTCCTTTCTTTATCCTTCATATTCAAACTTATTATCAAATAAGACTTTATTTTATTCCAAAGTAGTTTCTGTAAAAAATAATAAAATAAAATAATTAACTGAAAATATCTCTCATTGACTGTAAACAATGTTGTATGTCGATAAAATCTGACCGTTTTGTTATCAAATTGTGCCAATCGATAAACAGAGTTAGTCCCAATCTCTTATATTTTTCAGTTTAAATTCAATACGTAGGACAAAAGGGAACAAAACAAGCTGGCAATACCGTGCTCTTTCGTTCTTATAATATTTTGGTTATATTGTTTTAGTCCTTTGTTCTTCCTGTGTGACTGTATCCCAGTTCGTGTCGATCACACTATAGAGCAGGGGTATAATATTTTCATAACAAAATTCTAATTGATTTGAAGACAGAAAGTAGAAACTGGTTCGCAATAGAAACGCTTCTGTATAGCCAATGATGTCACGTTTTTAATTAAGCATATGCCGTAGAAGCTCTCCCACTGACAATTTGAACCAAAGTCTTTAATAAATGAAAGTTTCATATAAAACCCGCATTTTTCAATGCCACTAGGATTCTGTCAACATTTCCTGTTAATTGTTGTTATGAAGTATTTCCCCGATGTTTACCTTTCTGCACCCTTGGTTGAGAAAGCTTCTAACTGATTGGCTGAGCCGTTATTCATTTGACTGGATAGAGCCGAAAATATTGCTATATAAAGCACTCATAGGTAGGATAAAAATGAGATTAAATATGCTGGTAAGGGGGACGCACCAGCCACGAAAATAATACCACATTTGAAACAAACGTATAAGAAGAATACATTTGATTATTTACGAGATGTCCGTAGGAATATCGTTTTGATTATTGTCCGGCCATCCGGTATTGATCCGATGTCGGTATCACGTGACCTGTAACTTGTTATAGAAAGAAAGGTAGATCACTAAAAGGTTGAAGACCATTGGCCACAGCAGATATCGACAAAGACTAAGCGACACAAAAATTGTGCAAGCTTCGTTGTTGCTATTAGAATCTTGGCAGCAGTTGCAGGGTTTACAACCAGTCTTTTTTCTCTTTGAGTCTCACTAATATTCCCCAATTATTTCAATATTGCACTATTGTTTTCGATATCTCACCGTTTTAATCCCTTTTCTTTTTTCCTCCAATGCTACAATCAAACCGAATCGAAAGTGGTAATAACCGGTTTCCGTAATAGCCTTCACCGTAACCGGTTAGTGAAAGTGTTGTTTACTTTTTTTTTTTTTACTTTTTCTGCGTAGCCCTAATGGAGGTGGAAACCCCGGAATTTTTACCGTGACCGTAAAGTAGATACTAATATTCTTAGATCATCTGTGAAATAATGTGGCAAATATGTCTTCACCCTGGTTTTCACAACTCCTTAAATTAATCTTTTATACTTAGGCCTACACTCACTGACACTTGGCTAACGTTGCATTGCTTTACAGAGAGAGGGCGCCTTGAAAGTGACGTCATCTATCCCGCTTCGAAAATTCAGCACAATTGGGATTTCCAGTATTTCTGGTCCATCAGAGGGAATTAATTGAAAATCACATAAGGAAGAAGTCGAAAGTTTTGCCTCTCAAAGTCTTGTCTATTTTGTTTATTGGATCTGTTTCCCTTATTCGTTGCACAGCTCTTGGCTGTGCTCCGTAATGTTTTTTTTTTTTTTTTAACCTTATGAAGCAATTTTCACTATAAACTGAAGGCTAGGATAAGTTACTATACAGGTTTGACTCAACTTAGGCTGAGGGTAAGTTGAGGTTGCAATAGTATCCTCTGTCCTTTTAGTAACATGTACGAATAGGGCAAATATTTCCATGTAAGTTCAAAAAGATTTGTACAGAAGGCATACGTCTATCCCCCAAGATACGAGAAGGGATGTGGTTGAACTGTACCACGCTTAATAACTTACTAAAAGCTATCACTTCATGTGTACATTTCGCTATCTCTCGACCAACCAAAATTTGAAGAGTTACTGATTCATGCCATTTAGAGGCCACAGTACTCTTCGGACAACGTGCAAAGAAAGCCGTGAACGTCACCTCACAAAGGCATAGTGGTAACGAGTGACGTCATTACATTTTCTGACATTATCACAGACATTACAGACATCATCACAATTGACAAATCAATCAATAATATCATGCAGACAATAAATAATGATCCTAATGCTTTCAGAGATTACAACAACTAACAAATCATTAATCAAGAAAACAATCAATGATGATTCTTAACACTTATATAGGCTACCACATTATAAAAACTGCCAAATCATTGATTATGTAGACAATCAGTAATGATTCTCAACTGATACATCAGTAATCAGATATTATCACAATTGAAAAAAAAAATTAGTCAAGATAGGCAATCAATGACGATCATTAACACTTACATCAACACTTACACATTCAGAATTGTGTGTATGGTCACAACAAATCATTCTTGTCCGTATAAATTAATTTTTAGCTTATTGTATGTTTTTCATCCATAGTCAATGCGTTTCTGTCTCGTATTCTATACATTACAAATGTCACGTTGTAAGTGCCACATGATAAAACTTAGATAAAAGTTCGGAAAAGAATGTTTGCGACGTTATTCACGTTTGACCTCACACGACAACGACAAAATATTCCAAGTTTTGTTAAAAAGATGACTCTGTAATACACGCACTACTTTTTTCGAGGATATCTGGGGCTTCGTGATACATAAGGTCATGTGTAAGTATCTTCATTTGGGGGATTTCAAAAAGCCAATTATTTGATCTAGGTCATTACTGTGAGTTCATTTATGTAAGTTTTCGCCGATTTTTTGTTCCCATGTTTTCCTTTCCGGCAAATTTATCGATTTCCTTCCAAACTTTGTGACGAAGCCCAACGCTGTAACTCCCGTTTCCTACAATGATCATTTGAACCTAGTTAACTCCAACTCGTTGGTTTTGTAACAAAGAAGCTACATTTCGACTCCGTTTTGTAACCAACAAAGCGTCTAATTGTCAGATTTTTTTATATGTTCTTGCTTCAAATTTGACAAGTTTATCCGTGACATCGTTGTTAGCTGTTCCAGAAAGTCGGACAAAAATTGATTGATGATTGTATACAGCGTGGTTGAAGTTCCGAGTGGAATTAGTTTTCTCCTGCATGAGTGATACTTAACCACGCTACCTTCAATCAATACCTCATCCAACCTAAGAAGTAAAACCTTATAACAGTAAAAAGGGAAGGGACAACTCACTGGGTCCATTCGGTGTGAGACAAGTTTTACGAGTAAGTTAGTGGAAGGGGAATTACCCAACTATTAGAAATTGAGTTAGGAATAGCATAAAGGTATAGTACACACGAAAGAAAAAAAAAACAATGAGTTAGGTCTACTCAGTGTTGTAGACACCTGACCCAACACAACTAAATAAACGAATACGTTTACGCTGTTAAACAGAACAATTAAAGCAATAAAGGAGAACAATTAAGTTTTTCTTCATTACTTTCATCAACATCCCATACATTCCTGATGTTTATCATTTTCATACCTACGACTGTTTTTACAACTCTCGAAAATATGAAAACCGTTCCATCTTTTTGAGATCGCTCTACAGAGAAAAAAAAAATTGCATTTTTAAAAAACAATGTTTGTGGACACGTAATGATAGATTATTGAAAGTAAGGCAGGACGGTAGCCAGGTTTTTCAAGAAATAAGTTCCTCACAGTAAAAAATTCAGTTATTTGTAGCATGAGAATAATTTGTTCACGCAAAACTTTCAAAACTTCAAACGATGCATCTTCTGCAACTCATCTTATGGGCGCAATGTTTT
This sequence comes from Stichopus chloronotus, assembly GCA_021234535.1. Lineage (NCBI taxonomy): Eukaryota > Metazoa > Echinodermata > Holothuroidea > Aspidochirotida > Stichopodidae > Stichopus > Stichopus chloronotus. The sequence continues at coordinate 21,558,388 of CM037837.1, read as the reverse complement.
GGAGAGATGAAGCTGTTGCCGATATTTATTGACGAAGCTGGAGGGTTTAACATTGATTGGAGTTACAGTATTTTCTTTGTTTTGTTGGTTAATTTCAAATGCACAATTTCCTTTGACCACGATATGTATACAGAGACATGGCTAGCAGCCATGCATCTATGACTGACTGACTGACTGACTGACTGACTGACTGACTGACTGACTGACTGACTGACTGACTGACTGACTGACTGACTGACTGACTGAAGACGCACATCAGTCCTTTGATCACTTGATGTGGTGTTAGGAGTTCGGCAATTGTTGTTGTGAAACGTGTGACGTGACGGAATATATGACAAGGACGAATCCTTCTTCAAAACATACCGCATGGGCACCAGATGCCTGCATAGTGAAGACAAATAATCAATTTTAAAATATTAAAAACTGGAGGTATCTTTACCAGCATAAATTAAACATATAGACCTCAACTTCATTTTCCAAAACTGCATATGAAGAATTCATGAAAGCCCTGTAGCACATCCAAAGTTGTTTACATAAAAGTTAAATGATGGAAGCTTCAATATTGCAATAGCTACAGAGAGAGCCTGAGATATATATATATACGTATATAGCGGGAGAGAGAAAGCAGACTATATATTCAGGTGCCACACATTCATGGTATGAGCAAATTATCGGTTATATTGACTGAGTTCAAATCAACCGAAATCGGATTTTAGAAATAATCATGTGCTCATTCGTTAGATGCTTAGCGTCATTTGTAACAATGCTGTACCATTAGTGCTGATTGAATTGTATGGCATGTGAAGTAAGACTCCGTGTCTATAACACTAAAGTGAACAGTCCACTCTCCCTTCCTTTTTTTCTGAACAGGCATGAATTTAAGTAGTTAATATAACTAGCAGTGAATCGAATTATTGAGTGACCTCGGGTGGATTTATTTCATGTTCTCTTATACCAAATCAGATTGTATCAATAGAACTTAATTTAGTTGTAAATCTAATATTTGCTATCAATCAGAATTAAACATTTTAATACCTTTTTTTTTTACAACTGACAGCCGTAGTACATTCTGACCAAAGGATAAATGATGAATTTAAAAAAAAGGAAAAAAATTCCACTGGAAACAATCCCGTTTGAAACAGTTCCAGAACTGATTCAAGCTTTAAGGTCGATTGCGTCGGCATATTATATTTAAGCCTATTTGTACGCCGCACTTTGCCTTTGGGTGAGTTGGTAGTGGACTGCGAAAAAGGATTTGCTACGCCCCATTACGCCTTTTAAAAATCATTACAATTTAAATTTTAAGCGAATAATTTTAAACGCTTACTGTGTTGACCGGGACATAGAGTCTAAAGGAGCGTGATAATTTAGGGCGAACTGACATTCGCAGGCGCCGTTGACAAATTTGAGAAAACGTCAAGCTACGTCTAGCAGAGCACTGTAAACTGGAAATAGCAAGTTATATAATGTGTGTATAGAATTAAACCTTCCAGAAAGTTTGTAAACACATCTCTTGGCGGAAGACTTGTGTTTAAGGCAGAGAATGTTTTCAAGTCCTATTAAACATTAGAAGTGTGAATCCAATGCGAGCATGATGTACGCAGCTGATGAGGACTGTAAACTTTGATTGTAAAAAAAAAAAAGAAAAATATTGGCGCCAGCTTTGTTGAAGGCGTTAGCGGCGTGAATTGTATACTGACTGTAATCCGACGTTTGGTTTGAGCTTCCTAATCATTGGAATGTGTTTCCCCCTTATTATTAATTTTCTTTCATGTAAATGTTTGCATGCCAGACGGAAAATGGGGAGAAACCGTACGCTTATAATAAACTGCGTTCTAGTTGCAAAAAAAAAAAAAAAATACATACCAGGATCATAGACTAATCATAATACATTAGGACAGAACATGTCAGTTTCACGAAATTCGAACAGCACACACAAGTTAGTAAAACCAACTGCTACTGAAAGTTACTGGAAATCGAATATCGAACCAAAAGTACCGGATACAGGTGTAAATATATTAAAGAGGAAAAATTAGAATAGCTCATTGCATCGTTCAAGTATAGGCTACTGACTTTATCCAATTAAAACTAGACGCTGCCATTTCCTGATCAGTTTCAATATTTCTTCCCTGGTTTCAATTAGCAATTAAATACGTAGACTGCATCACCATTAGGTTACCCTACATATGTATGACAAGTTATACAGATGCACCTCATCTTTTCAATACAGTTTGCAAAACGTCCCTAGTAATTGAATATATTACACAGTTAAATTTTATAAATCTAACGACAAGACATCCACAAATTATCACCACTATGTAGGAAGAAAACAGTAGTCTCGTTTCTCGGTTGACCTATCTCCGTTCGAATATTCCGGCTTAATGTATTTCATAAAAGGAGAGCCTTGCGTATTAGAACCTTCTGCCAAGTTTCGTGCTAAATGTTACCTCATCAACACCGACCGTAGTTGGAATTTAATTTTGATTGATTGTAAACCCCCAACAACAAGAGCAGAAGAAACTCGTAACCAAAATACTGACACGCGATTGTTCCACAAACACATTCGAGGCAACTTTGAGTTTCTAAAGTAGTATAGGGCAAGAGACTTGAAGGATCGAGATTCAGCGCTCGTAATCATATCTAGTGGTCAACTATGGCGCGCGAAAAGGGCCACCAAATATGATGATGATATTATTTTATACGTTGTTATACCAAAAACATATGTCACTGCACTAAATTTACATGTCATTGTTCCTAAAATATATGTCACTGTACCAAAATGATACGTCGGTGCGCCTAAAACATACGTCATTGTACCGAACTGATATGTCTATACTATGAACAAAAATGATGATGTATCTCCAAGGCCCGTATCTAAGGTAATCATATGCAAATAGTTACAAGTTGAAGGCGGGGCACTTGATGAGTATGGATATGCATAGCTCTTTAATTTTCTTGTGAATTGTGCATGTGCGGCATGATCGACCACCTAGTGATAACATACTGTACTCAAAACTGAGATTAAGCTAAGGTATATACTATTACTGGACGGTCTGACAATGCAAGCAAATGCGTGTCGCAACTGGCTGTACGAATTTCGCGGACATTTACAACTAACCGGGGTGCTGAATATGTAAAACCTCTAACGTTATATACACACACACATATATATATATATATATATACCATATATATATATATATATATATATATATATATATATATATATATATATATATATATATATATATATATATATATATGCCGTATATATATATGCCGTATATATATATGCCGTATATATATATACCGTATATATATATACCGTATATATATATATACCGTATATATATATACCGTATATATATATACCGTATATATATCTATATACCATATATATACCGTATATATACCGTATATATATACATACATACCGTATACATATACCGTATATATATACCGTATATATACATATATATTACGATGTAGACAAAAGAGACGTTCACAAAATGCCTCACCAAATACACGTTCCCTATAAGTGAAATGTTTGTAAAGGTATCGGTAAATAGGTACACAGATAGTTTTGGAAGACGACTGAAAAGCAGGTTAAGTTTTTTATTAATTGGAAGTTCCCGGACCTACCGTGGTTCAGAGAATAAGTCACTGGTACATTTCTACGGCAATGCGGGTGAAATAAATGTTCTCTTCTATTTGTTTTTATTGAATTTCTTTCTTTGGTTGAGAAGGGTGGTCTATTACAAGTGCGGCGCATTTGTATTATTGAATGGGCCTGGATTCCGCGTCCCCCTTTCCCTCTCATTTCTCAGTCATCTCCAAGTGCACACGTTTAAACTTCAAGTCGAGTCTTTTCTAACCTGAGTCTTTTCCTGCAACAGCTCACGGATCACAGATTTAAACTCCATTTAAAGGCCTACAAAAATCAGAAGGGCATTCTGCTTGGTGCTTTCATGGGGCCTATGTCAGAGCAATTAATGCAGTCAAGGAGGTTCTACAAGGAACTTGATGCAGTCATGACTGGTTGTGTCCTCCACGAAATTTAATGTAACAGAAGGAAGAGCATGAATATTCACAAATATACCATAGGCCTATTTCCTCTGTGGACTGATCCCAAATATTGTCACGGTTTACAAAATTACACCAATCAGGGTGCTATGTCCCCCTCCCCTGGACAAAGCATGCCACTGTGTTATTCCTTTGTTGATTTATCTCAGAGGTTTCTTTCAGGCATTTACTCTTCCCCCACCCGACCTTTTATCTGTAACAGGGACACGTCGGTTGTATCAATTGCCATGACTTTCTTTTTGTGAAAAACCTGTCATATTGAAATGGAGAAAAAAAATCTTCTGCAACCACACGTCTTACTACCTTCACAAACTGAAAGAGGTTTGAAGATAAATTAACATTCGCAGATTAATTAACATTCGTACCCATGTAAATAGAGTTGCTTTTCAAATATGAACACTTTTTTTTGCAGATTTAAAAAAAGTGAAAAAGATTGGAAAACAGCAAGTGACTGAAGTAGCCTAAGCTTTTATATTTGGACGTTCAAGTCGGTAAACACCCATATCAGCTATATGCTGACATAAGATCACGCTGCGCATTTCATTGGGACTGCAAAGAATGTCTCCCCTCTCTTGCACAAAGTATATATCCCCCAAAACACGTAGCACACCGTTTTACGGCACTTAACACTTGTCGGCTATTATACCACTTCAGACAGCCACGCAATGTAAATATTGAATCAAATCAGTGACTGATAGCCGTTACTGTGTGATCAGCTAGTGACACGCAGACCTCCCGTTACTCTCCCCTCCGCCCAATCTCATTGCAATTCCTACATCAACAAACACTTTATTTAGTTACTTTCAACAATGGCTTTCATTCCAGATCAGTTAACATGTTGATTTTATCGTTTGTGAGGAGCTTCTTCTCAAATGTGTAAAGTTTTTTTCAGCTTTATTGTCGCACTACTCAAACCTGAGGTAGTAAAAAAAAAAAATCGAGCAGGTCCTGTAGGCGCCTTGACTAACACCTCTACAATAGGAAGCCAAAACGCATAATTGACCCCTCGCCAACTTATTAGTCTCACTCCACTTCAAAAGATATTCGAAAAGCAATCCTCGATAATTGCCCTGGAAGAAAAACTCCTCGACAAGATTTCGATCGCGAGCTATTCTTGCCCATTGATGATGTTGATTTTGAGTCGGTATATTGAAACCGATTGAGTTGAATTGATAGCCCACCACCTCGGCCCTCTCGATGGAAGAGGGTTAACTGAAGAGGAGGATCCACTGCTAATTGACCACGGTGAATCTTAAACCCCTCTGTCGCCAGAATTGTATTGTCGTTCCTGCTGGACCAGACGGAGGTCCGTCTGTGCCATTGTTACTGACAGTTATCCCACTAAATGCTTTTTTTTTCAGGACCGGTGTGTTTAACTCCAGCATGCATTCCCCGGTATATAATATGAGGAATGGAACAAGAAGTCGATCAAATTGTAACGATGCAAACAATTGAAATGATTTCTGACGGGGTTCCGATAATACTTTATTGCTTTATCACTAATCGAAGATGCTAACTAAACGGGAGGTTATAGTATTTCTTCTTTTTTTTTTTTAATTCCATGGTCTTTTGTAAAGTGACCCTCACCGGGGGGAAGAATTGAGCAGCGAGGGTGAGGCGCCCAAGTTGATTGATGCAGCCCAATTACAGGATTTAAGCCCAACACATCCAAATAATACTGCGCCTTTCTTTCCTCCCCCCTTTCGAGAAAAGATTTCCAGTTTAGACAGAGTGATTTTTGCAATAGGAAAAAGATCGGTAACAATGAATTCATCGTTTATGAGCGAGGATCTTACTTCAAATTGGTATCTTTGTGCAAAAGGACGCTGCAAAGGATACTTTCCTTTCTTTACACCTTAGCGATTAATTCTTTTGAGACCAATAAAAGGTCAGCTCACGTTTGTCTGGCACTACCATCGTTGATGTGACAGAGGTGTTACTTTGTGTAAGACATATAACTGCGAAGCTCCATAGCCATGCGATTGAATATTGATGAATAAATCTTTTAGTAAAATAGGTTGTTTTTTTTTCTTTCAATGACCAACCCACCCTCGTGGACAATTGAAGCATTTTCTATGGTGAGAAATATTTCCAAAGTATATAAAAATATGTCAAATTGTATGAACCAAAGTAAAAACTAAAAGGAATCGTTCGTACATTTCAAACCACGTTTTACAAACATCATGCCTGATCCAATATTGAGGGAGAAAACTGGGACCATGGTCCCACACAAAACGTGAGCCAATTTTTTTTTTTAATAATACCCAGGAAGATGAACTTTTCTGGAAGAAAATTAATTTCAATTTGCACACTTTTATTGCACTAAATCGCATCTGATGAAATCCACTTATAGAAAGACAGTAATCAACCTTCCTTTCCTTAGACCCTTGGCCACACCATTTTGCCCCCTCCAAAACAAAGATCTTGGATCTGCCAGCTGTTTACGCCTAAAAAGTCACTGACATATTCGGGTATTGCGGCAATATTTTCATATCTAATATTCTCGATAAAAGTTGGCTATTATAGTGTGATGTGAAATGAATGGTCAGCAATTGTGCGTTTTGTTAGAAAATAATGTAGATGTGACGACAAGATGACCGGCTGCAATTTCTTCTTTTTTTTTTTTTTGTTGTTGTTGTTGTTGTTGTTGTTCTCCTTGATCGTCATGTCCATGTCTGTGTCGAGTTTTGCTTGGAAACAGAAATCGAACATCATTTCAAACTTGTCACTGTAACTTACAATCTGCTGATCGAGTGACCTTAGATGTCGTCAGGGTGTGACTATTCAAATGGGGTGTCTGAAATTTGGGTTCGTTCACGTAAAGGTTCAATTGAAGGATTACTTTCCCCTTTCTTTTTCACAGGGAGGCGCTAAAATGGATAAAAATCGAAGGGTACACAAACCATTTCTCGTGAATATTGGTGCGCCGGGTAAGGTAGGTCTGTTAATTAGCTTTAAATTTTGCAACTGGCTCTGTTTTTTCTTATCATTCCCTTTAAGGTCATCTCCCCGAGTGTTGTTTTAAACTAAATCAATGATATAGATCACTATTGATCGATCAAGCTTTCTATCTGAAATATTATACATTGATTCGAAAAGGCTTCAATTTCAAGTTCACTGGCCGTAGTGGTGTGTTCGTCAATTCGATAGCTGTGACTTACCGAGATGTTATATTGACAATGCGCCGTGTGTCTAACTTCTTGACAAATATCATATACCTAATATTAATGTAAACCAGAATTTCATGCAGGAGTAAAAATACTCATGTATCAATGAATAGAAAGATATTCGTATCACAAGCTATTGAGCACGCACCGTGCACCACATGCATGGATTAATGGGTCCAAAATTGACAAACGATGGTGTTAGAATAACCTCCTGTTATGGTTTATGGGGTTTTAAATTCTAGTCACATTTTAAATTAGTAACCCGAGGGGGTTTGAATTGCATGATATTATATTCACGGATATATATACATATATATAGTCATAGTCGGTAACCGTATGGAACCATGAAAGGAAACAAGAGGAACTTGTGCTATCGGTTGTTTATTAATGTCTATTTCTCACTATCAGCAAATCCTTACATGATGTTATGCATGTTTATCCTTCTCGAGAGGTAACCTTCCTAACCAATATGGCGTATCTGGCTATCACGTCATATTCTATCATGTTCAAAAAGTCTTCTCGAGACATGATTTTAACACATTATGGGAATTCTCTGAGGTACTGGGCGTTACTAGACAAGTGCCGCTAAATATTCATGTTTATCCCCATGCACGCAGCCAATATAGTGCAAGATAGTACAAGATCCGTGCATAAGACTTACGTTTTGATGGAACTGACTACAAGAGGATATAACTCTATGACATTAGAATTAGAGTTTGGGTTCGGAAATGCACCCGCATCAGCTTAGCAGCGTTAGAATGTTTCAGCTTTGTCGCTAAATAAACAGAGGCTAAATGTTGCCAAATGGCTGACTTTTCATCTATCTGAGTAAAAATGAGCGCATTAACTGGCCGCGCATTACTGCATGTCATTACGCGGGGTTAAAAGTTGTCACAATTGGAAACGAAACTGTTATTGCAATGATTTTTTATGTTTTAATATTCCTGATATATATACGTCTAGTACATACCAATAATTACAAGAATGATGTATTATAGATAGATGCAATCCGAAATTTCCCCCCGCGGAAAAATTTCACATGTATAAGACTTCGATTTCATTACGGTCTACGGAGTCCTGAGCGTAATATCCACCAATCGTCAAAACAAACAAAAGTGTTATTGCTTTACCTGAAGGCATCAAATCTTGATTATGGAGCGTGATTTATTTTGAAAACTTTATTATTTTCACTGAATGTGTTGTTCGAGCTAGACAGACACGTTGGATTCTGGTGTTTGACCGCCGCCTGTACATGACTAATTCGACCGAACATTTGTGCCAAGCGACTCAGAAGCAATACCGTTTTTAATCGGACGTAAATGATGTGTGTGTAATAACTACTAACATTTAGCTTTAATAATCCGCGAGGTTTTATCTCAGCGCTCTCGTATCATGGGTTCGTCACTTTGGTATATACTATACATGCATGAGAGTATGTTTGTGTATTGTCTATTGTGTCAGTACATATTTAGCTGTGAGCAGCTAGGTAGATTGGTAGGTAGGAAGGTATAGTTGAGTAGTAATAGGTACAGGTAATGGACATGTAGGTAGAAAGATATGTAGCTAGGTAGACAGAGAGAGAGATATAAAGTATCAAATAGGTAGGGAGGTGAGTAGGCAGGTAAGTAGAGTGATACATAGACAGGTATTAGATAGGTAGATAGGTGTAGGTAGGGGACGTAGACTAAAATATATACGTAGGTTAAGATATAGAAAGGTCGGTGGTTAGATGAAGTGGTTGTTGGTAGGTAGGTAGATACAAGTAAGTAGGTAGGTAGATAGGTAGATAGGTAGAGAGATAGACAGGTAGACAGATAGACAGATACAGATGGACAGATAGACAGATAGACAGATGGACAGATGGACAGATGGACAGATAGACAGATAGGTCGGTCGTTGAGTAGATGGGTAGATTGATTTGTAAATAGAAATGTAGATGGATGGATGGATTAATGCGAAGATGTAGACATGTAGTTCGGTAGCCGTAGCTTTTCATACGGTTTCGCTAAAGTCGAGCTGGAAATGTAAAGGAAACGTAAGATTGATTAATTAATTGATGAGTTCATTCTTGTGATCTACAATTTTAAAGATTTCGAAACATGCATGGTACCGACGACTTTCTGGGGTTTTTTTTTCTCTACCCAAGACGAACAATCGTATATCGAGACTATTTGCAAAATTGCCTCGTAAGCCTGAGCGGATCCGTTTTTGATGGCCGCAGAATCTCTCAGTCATGGATAAATCTTAAAATAATGCTGGTAAATTCTCAGTCATCACTCTCATGAAATTGAGTTGAAAATTCTATGAAATTGCAGAGTAAGTTCTTCATTTAAACAATGACTTTCTTGCGTCTTGTTTACAGAATTTAAATTATTGATGCAAATGCATGAATTATATTTATCAATATATTGGCTTACTTCAGTTTTGTGATACCATGATTGGCATGTGATTAATGGTGATCATTAATTGATTTAATATCTTGATTTATTATCTATGCTAATAACATAATTACTTATTTGTTGACATCTTCCATTAAGGAATTATATTGTTTAACAGATCAAATCATCATGTAAGACGGCCTAGACTGAATATGAGCGATGTCAAAAAAAAAAAAAAACTGGAAATAGAACAGATTGGTAGTTTCCTGGTATATTTAACTCTGAATAACTACCGAATCCATGGAGTTCGATCAAAAAGCAATTTGTACTCGTTGCTTCGACTGGGAGTCGCAAATCTACCAAACAATTTCAATTACGTAATCTGAAAATTTTGGCACTTCTGTGTGATCTTTAAAAGATTACGATATGTATGTCTTTTGAAGGCCGGTTTCTATGAAGTCAATTCTATGCTATTTTTTTATTTTATATTTTTCTATTCTTTATTCGATACTTTTGAGTAATCAGATAGATATTTATTATTTTGTTTATGTTACACAAGAAACAAAAATGCAGAATAGGCTTTTACTCTTGTCGGGTTGTTGGTTTTCGATTTCATAAAATAATTTCATGAAAGGAAGGAACATCCATTGATATCATACTTTTGTATCCCTTCTCGAGATGTACCTGCCCTAAACATCATGGTATATCTGGCTATCACGGTCATGTTCTACCATGTAGAAAAGGTCCTCTCGAGGCATGATTTTAGCGCATTATGGAAATTCTGTGATGAATATGAATATCCATGTGATAAACCATGAATAGTCACTGATGTTCTCTGACGATCCCTCCATGCGTACATTCGAACTAACCGTAAAGAAGTGCCACTGCTATGACGTCATCATCAGGGTTAGGCTTAGGAAATGCATCTCCATCAACTTAGTAGCCTTAGAAATGAATCACTTTTGCAGCTATGCTATAGGGAGAATGAAATGTTGCCAAGTTGCAAGTATCAAACAACCATGAATATTCATTTGTGATTTTAGCACATGATGTGTATTTTGTGAGGACTAGGCGTGAAGTAGGAACGAGCCTTTAACATGAGAGACTACGAAAACAAATGTGATTGGTTTATCGACTCGACGAATTTTGGTGACGTCATCTTTCAGTTTATTTTTCTAACAATACTAAAGTAAGTCCGACTTTAAGACCAACGTTTTTTTTAATATGACTATGAAGCACTTTCCAGGTCCGCTTCAGTTAGCAGAGGGCAGCTCTCTCGTTGGAACTCAACGGCCTGATACGAAGGTAAACTATATCCAGAAACTCACCAGATTTCTCAGCTCGTTTTATAGCTTTTTGCGTGTTTTATTTGTTCATTTCATCGGAAAGTTGCTCTTCAAAAGGTTGACGTCACGCAGGGAACGACGTACTTGCACTCTAACCGAGTTAGACAACTCAAGGTTAATTCATCGGGGGGAGGTATACAAAACACATCTACCGGAGTGATCTGCGACGGTTAGTTGCAGATATTAACGGTTCGACTAGTAACGAAACGACTCGGTAATGGGGTATCATTTATTAAAAGATGAATATTAATATGATTTATACTCATGGTGGTAATAATAAAGAGCCAATAATGAAGAGCCAGGGTTGGGGGGGGGGGGAGAAGGAGGGATGTTGTTGATGACATAGTAACGAATAAACAGCATATTAATTCTATGTCCTAACTCGCTGTATACGAACCAAGTCAGTATCAGGTTGACGCCACTCTGCATGTAGGTGTAATTCTACACAACTTCTTCACGGGGAATATATTTAAAACTGGTTCTTCAATCAAAGAAAAAAACCATCGACGGTAAAGAACGTGCAGGGCTTAGAACTACTTCATACTTACTGTGTCACATTTCGTAGGTACTATATGTGCTCTGCCGAATAATTAACCGACCCGATGGTTCTGTCTCGTCTTTCGCCATGCTCTATTTTTTTTTTTTTTAACAGAGTCAGTTCCTGTATCACGCTCTTTAGGAGAATGTGTGACGAAACGTTGTGTAGGCTTTTACGAAACTAACTTAATACTTGTTGTTGTGTCTGTTCTGTCGACATGAACGGCACGACGTGTGACCAGTAGAAAAAAAGTGCCACTCAGTGTATATATATATATATATATATATATATATATATATATATATATATATATATATATATATATATATATATATATATATATATATATATATATATATATATATATATATATATATATATATATATGGGACCATTTTGCAGCAGTCGTGCATTGATAAATACCTCATTATACCTCATCGTAATAATTTAAGGTTAAATGTTGGTACTGATAATTATGAGTTCTAAATCCACACTTAGTAGTGTAAACCAAATCTCCGGTCTCTGCTCATCATACGACATTGTGGCTGTTACTTACGAGTTTACCAACCACATCAATATTACCCCTGTTTCAAACTCTTAAACCAATGAGCACCAAGCACACAGGCAGCAGGTCCCACTTTTGTGAAGTGTTTGGTATGACTCGGCCAGGAGCAGTCGGACCCAATCCCTTCCGGTTGGAAAATCGATGTTGTACTGTTATGTAATAACTAACCTATACTGCCATCCGGTCACCAAATTAGGTGAAAGAGTACTCGGGTAAACGCCCGACGTACACCATTCGTAATGAAACACAATAATAGAACATTAAAGGTGATTGTTCGACTAATTAATGCCTCATGTGACGTAAGTTTCTTCTTGGTAACTCTCTGCAAACGGACGGTCACTATAGTGTACGGTCAATCTTTGCAAGTAGCAATGAAACACCGGTAGCCCCCCCCCCAGTTTGCTATCATAATATGCTATTCACAGTACACGTATACATGCAGAGACAAACAGTGTATTAGCAACGTTTGCAGAGAGTTATAAAAAAGAGAATGACGTCATATGAGATTAATTAGATGACCCACCGCCTTAAAAAAGAAATATTGTGGTATATTGGACATGTGCTTTCGAATTACTCAAAAAGAAGAAAATACAGACCAGTGCTGTAAGAAATTGCATTATGTAAATTTCTGGATCGTGTTTAAAAAGAATAATAAGAAGAAAAAATGTTGGACGAGGAACTCAATTGAACTGGTTTAAAAGAAGAAATTTAGCTGTGGTAAGACTTTTATGTTGTGATTGTATGAGCCATAAATATACATCCTGCAAGGCCTATGAATAACCGATCAGCTGACTTATCTTTTCGGTGAATATTTGGCCAAAATAGCTTTTATTCGACAGAAAACAATTAAAATTCAAATTTATTTTCTGCACTGTTGGTCCCACTCTGCAGGGATATTTGACTTTTTTTTTTTTGTCCGCTAAGAGATCATATCTGCGGTCAAGTATATAGTGGCTGTAGGATACTCAAAACCATATGCAAAACGCATTTTCATGGAGTTGTTTGAAGGTAGCCTGTATAGAAAATATGCAAAGTCGTTTCCCCCTAAAACTAGTAAACTCGGACATATCTTTTCTATCTAAGAAACTTAAATATAGGCTAACACAGCACCATCAATGTCCCGTGGGAGCATTAGTTGCCGATATATATCCCGATATATACGGTACCGGTATTGATATACGGTGAGATTCAATTGTAACTCGGTAAGAGACGCGGTGTAGGTATTTCTAATCCAAACCTGCCGCACCTTGTAACTTCTGCAGGGGTGTATACAAAACGAACCTTCTGCTAGCAGTCTTACAATGTGGTAGACACCAGCCTAGGCTTGCAGACCGGTCATCAAATGGTGTCATGGAGGGATGTATCCTCTTCCATTCTTTTTTTTTTTTCGAAAACGATCATCTTAGGTTTGTCAATGAATATATCCCAATGTACGCCTATGCAAGATGACAGATAAGGGGGAAAGCCGAACTGAAAACGACAGGTAGGCCTACATCAAGAGATTTTGAGCGCTGGCCATCCCGTGGAGATACCGTCTACGCTGGCGCCTTCACCGTTGGGAAACTTTTTGTGAGTTGGGACTTTCTCTTTTTTCTTTTCTTTTTTTTTTCTTTTTTCTTTTGCCTATACGCAAACTGTCCGCTTGAAAATCTCAGGAGGTGGGCGAGTATAATCGGAGAGATACGTGATAATTAAGAGGGTACAATTCATCAGTATCTTCGTGATTTTTTACTTTAGACTTAAGGATTGTCCAGTGGACCTGTCGTGGAATATGAGGCAAATAGCAGAAGCCAATACATATCGATCTTTACCGAGCGAAACGATATAATCACGAACGAACTATAACCAGACGGCTCTTGTATACACTGCTCTGATCTCTAATGTCCTCTACAAAAAAACCCAAAAAAAACCGAAACTATAAGTCAATTAGAGGGTTACTAGTTCACCTTTAATTATATTACCCATTACATTTACTCCTGGTATAAATTTTTAGCGAACAATGTCACGTGAACTACTTTAAAGTCGCCATTAAATGGTTATTCTCTAAAGGGTATATCCCTGGTGCAGCACAGTATTCCTGACGGCCTTCCTAGTAATTCGTACAGCTAATGACAGTGGCCTTCGCTGTAATGAAATGGAAAGGCAACGCTGAATAAAATGTCAAAATGTCTCCTCTTTGGCAACCCCTCTGAACCAAGTCCTCTCAGGGAAGACACTCAGGGATGCATACGAACTTGAAGAGAGGGTTGGTATATGGTGAGTCTACGTTATAGTCCTTGGAAATAATTTACGTTGAAAGAGCTTCTCGAGCAAAACAAGACTACAACTAAAATGTGAGACAAAATTTAATGTAATGAAATAAATATAAAAGTGTCACATCATTTTGACAAGGCCAGTTGTTTGAATAAAGACGCAATCATTACAGTTATAGTCATTGCAAATAAATGCATACCATACAGGTTTTAAAGTACTTAGCCTTTGTCGGCTATATCATGCAAAAGACGACGAACATCAGCACTGTGCAATCATTTGTGACACTAATTGCAGCACAGATGTTTACGTGCAGCAATTTGTTGGACCTATTTTTGAATCACCTTACAATTTTACCTGAGGAATTCTCCGTCGGTGTGGCGGTTATGCAAACAAGATTCGCTAGAATTGTGATTTCCCCCGACTGTGTTCCTGGCGGATAATCCGCGTTTATTCGTTGATAATCTCGAGTAATTATCTCGAGTAAACTTGGAATTCCGGTCGATTTAAGTTACCCGATTTGTTAAAAAGATTTAAGAAAGTTTATTACAACGTTGGACTTTAAAGTCAAAATCGATCACCAACTGTTGTCTGCCAGATAAATCAGATTTTCTTCTGATAAACAGAATAGACGACCAAATACGCCCGATTGACGCCCAATTGACGCCCAATTCAATAGACGCCCAATTGTTTAGCGCACTTGTTGAATACTTGTCTCGATTTAAAGAGGCTAATTGAGTTGTTTTATGAAATTCACTAAATTTTCCTAAACCTGTCAAGTTTCCGTTAAGTACTAATGACAAATGGTCAAACAAACTGGATCCCAATGATTCACATACAATGGAACATTAATGAGTGAGTAATTAACGAGCTAATTTGGTTGTGAAAATTCGTGACCAGACACTTTTCTTCTTACACTAGGCTTACTTATTCACATGCACACAATTACTCTCACAAGGAAGTGTCAAAAATTCAAAACATTTGACAGTTTTCAGAACTGTTGCCGAATGTGAAACTTGACTAATTATGCTAATTATAAGTAGAATCATGTGTTTATACCCTTCAAAATCACCGTCCACAAACTTATTGATATCAACTCAGTGAGCCCACTTAAAAAGAAAATAGGGCGTTTACAATGCACCAGTATAACATGCATATTCATTGCCACTCCTTTCAATCTCGCCAATAAACGTCCACGAAAGCTTCGTCTCCTCACAACATGCATAAGATAAATTACTGGTCCACAAATTATTCTTGAGCATCTATGATAGCTAACGACCTTCTATCTGTGAAAAACGTTTTTCTGGGAAAAAAAGGCGATATTCTTTCCTTACATTTTGAATAATCCGTCATTCTGTGTCGACAAACATCGATTTTAGAGAAATATGACTTTCTCTCTGTGAGACAAACGCCTTTTTTTCCCTTTTGAACAACCTCCATTGTGTTGGCAACAGTTGAGGTACGTTATGGCAGCCGGTAAATCCTGTTGATTACGCTTCTTGGAAGGGTCACGGTCTGGTCACGGTCTGGTCACTTCGCCGACCCCCCCCCCCCCGATGAAAGTATCTGTCATCCTTTATGTAAATTCCTCCAGAGAACAGTATCTGCATAAATTGATCAAAAGTACTCAACCTTTATTTTGTGACAGTCGGGGAGGGGGGGGGGGGGATAAGACAGAGTAGCTGTACGTCAACTTAAAGGGACTCATTGAGTTAAATTTGTGAGGATTTTGAGGGATGCAAACGCATGGCAATGCTTATGATTTGCATAATTAGTAAAGTTTCACATGCTCCAACAATTACAAAATCTGCCATTTTTCTTTATCTTTTGGATCCTGAGTTGAACTGGTTGTGAGCATATAAATCAGTAATACAGTGAAGAGCGTCTGGTCGTGAAACGTCAAAATCAAACTGAATCATTAATTACTCACTCACCAATGTTCCTTTGTATGTAAAACATGGGGATTTCCATTTGTCATTAGTATGTGAAGAAAACTTGACAGGTGCAGGAAAATTAGGTGAATTCCACGAAACAAGGCTCACTGTGCCTCTTTAAGGCCCCATAAAAATAATGGCCCACGTGATCCTCATCGCTGACTTCTGAAAAAAAAAAAACGGATAGCTTCTTTTTTTTTTTATTTTTTCATTACAAATCACCTTTCAGTAAATTTTCAGTGCGTTCCATCTGAGATCATTTTATTCTACAATTAGGGATGAGGTAGGAACGTTTGATCGTGGAATATGGTCCAAGTGATTTTGTACCACGTATTCTATGCAAATGTGGTCAGAAATTTGAGAAAATTTCATCAAGCACACATACAAAAGAGAATGACATTGAAAAGATATTACGTCGTAGAGAAGGTGTCTAGTTTTTCATAAAAAAGACACCGGCGGCCATAATGCTGGTGTGGAGAATCAAATAAGTCTTTATGGGTGTTAACATCAATATATTTGTTTGTGTATAAAATATAGGCTAACTATGAATGAAAGTGGTCCAGCTAAAGCACGGTCGTTCGATAAGACTGACCGTGTACTCTCTAAATAGCAAAGAGGGGGACTAGGGCCTGGCTCCCAAAAATAAGAGTGAATATTCACTCAATAGGAGTAAGAATTACTTTCCGGAGAGCTATCCTGACTCTTTTAGAGTGAATATTCACTCTTGACTTTGGATCCAGTCCCTAATATCGCTCTTTGCTATTTAGAGAGTATAGGCTCACTTGTCTGCTTGTGTTAGTAACACCACTACTTGATCGGTATTGCAGTACGGTAAACAGTGAATGTGAAGAGAAAGGTATATTTCTTATAAAGTGTACTCCACCTTTAACATTTTGGAATTTTAAAAATGTTTAAGTGGTAAGACCTAACAGTTCTACGAAGACTGGGGAGTAAAGCCTAGTTTCATACGATTAGTTAGCAGCTTCTCGATTTATTTCTCTAAAGTTCAAGGGAGGTGGAAATGAAGTTGAGGTTTCCCATACCTCCTGTAATGTTTGTTTATAATGTCCAATGTTCATACATGTATCACCCCTCGACGTAAACATTAAACGTACACCTCAGACCAATTTAGCCTAGTCAGATTCCTATGGGACGGGGGGGGGGGAGAAATAGGGACGGGTTCACAGGCTAATGACTGTGGCATAGGCCGAATGTTAATAATTTTTCACCCAAAACACTCTAGAGCCAAACAAAAAAGAAGAAAAGAAACAAGTATTTAGGGGTGCTGGTCCCAACCCCCTTATACCCTTCCCTTGACTATGGGCCTGACGTGTACCATCATAACAAGAGTCTTATTGTAATCATGAATAGTTCCACTCTGCATATTAATATCTGAATATTAACACTTAACAAAGAAATCTGCACCCACTCACACCCCCCCCCCCCCCGAAATATTATGAAATATTATCAATCATTAATATAAACAGTTGCCGCATTGTGATAAATAAAGATGTTACCATTTAAAAAAAAAAACTTTTTCTTAGTTTTGTTTAATTCGATCTGTTGTCAGCTGTATGGAAGAGTTTGCTGATTTCGTGTTATTTATATATTTTAAAAATAACTTTCATGATATTTCACGTAACCATCCAACCATTCGTTATCATTAAGTTTTAGTTTCTCAACGTTAAGAACCGAACCACTATAGGTCACACATTACTTTACTGCAGGTACGTTATAAACAGCACTAACGCAAAAACTGCATGTTTCTAGAATTGACAAAAATCCCATAAACTTTGAATTGCAACATGATTTTTTTGGAGAAGACAGGATTATACAGAATTATACGAATCAGGTGGTTTTTAAATTTAGCGAAAAGATTATCAATTGTCTCACATCTGAGTGAATCCATTACATTCACTTCTTCTTGGTTACCTTTGAAGAATGCTTATTGGATGATTTACCGTGGAATAATTGCGAAGTACAAAAATGCACAGAGGAAACGGAGAAAAGTGATGTTAATTTTGGTAACAAACTGGCAACACTTTCTCCGTTTTCGGTATTCCTTTTGTTTTCTTGTTTGTGTTACTCTACAGAAATCGTTCATTAGTGCAGTTAGAATTTTAGCGCATAGGTTCAACGACCACGTAGCTTGGCGTAGGAGCAAGCGTAGAGGCCTGCCTTGCCTGTAACGCCCATTAAAAGAAAAAAAATATATATATATATATATATATATGTTCGATTGGCGTATTTTCTCTTTTTACGAGACTTTGCAGGTTTCAAAGGATGCCAACGGAATCTAAAAAAGAAGTCTTTACTGCAAAGGTTGGCATATTCAGTGTAGGTAAAACATCTACCCGTATACAAAAATTCTATATTATTGAAGAAAGTGACTAACTGACGTAAAATCTACACAGAAAGGTTTCATTTCGACCAGATGTTTACCCAACCACCCTGAGCGGTTTCATTTTCCACTGTTCAAACATTTTATGAGGCTTTAATCTGTTTAGAGTGACGCAATCTGTTTAGAGTGAAGCGAAATATGTATTTGTTGTATATTTCTATATTGCCATTCATCAAAAATATATGTACTGGTACAATACTATGTACAGGCTTGTTCGAATTACCATGTTTGCCCAGTGCAGTGGCAATGCTTCCATGAATATTGTTTCATGGCTTACAGGGTTCCAGATTGTTTTGGAGGAAAATTTCCACTTTTTTTTCTTTTAAATCATTTTAAAATTGAAATGTATTGTATCCAACTTTATTACTGATAATATAAAAATTAACAAGTGAAGCGAAGAACCAGTGTATGATATCGTTAATTCATGTTATATGCTCAAGGATACATGTTATCATTGATTTTCAACTGTGATAATGTCCGCAAATGGTTTCGTATAATGTTAGCAAACACCAGCACCATTATTGTTGAGTGATATATATATACATATATGATCTCCAAAATGGTAAATATGCTTTAATGGGAACGACCTTGATATATCCTTTGCTGAACAATTAAACATTTTTTTGCCGCATTTTACTTTAAAAATTTGAAGTACTTGTAAAATATAACTGAATTAGTCATTAATAGGACTTATTTGCCTAGACTGGATTTTAGTGAGGCTTACAACATACGAAAATTCTAAATGTACTTTTGTGGAGTAAAAAAAGGAAAAAAACACGTCCACATTTCACTGACAAAAATTGTAAATTTTGATTTGATTTTTTCTCAAAAATGCAACAAAGAACTCAACTTATGTTCATTACATGTATTCTGTTTAAAATCTTCCAAGTCGACTCTGTACATATGAATAATCATGAGAATAATATAAACAAACATGTTCATGAATCATACTTCAGAATAAACAAGTTGTCCCGATTGGCTGAAACAAGAAAAATCCGTATATCTGTGCATGAATAATTATACCTTGAGAAGAAATATGAAACATTCTAAATGAATAACCATACATTCAGAACAAAGAAAAAGGAAGGATGTTTATGAATCATCGTATTTCAAAAGAGAGTATATAGTCGAGCATATCAAAATTCATAGTTTTGAGAAGAAACATGAAAGAGTCATGAATAATCATACATACTTGAATGAATGAATGAATGATTGAATGAATGAATGAATGAATGAATGAATGAAAGTTTACGCACAGCCTCTACCTTGACTACAAGGCATGCACGGTCGTGCTGAAAACAAAATAACCAATGTTAAATAGTAGAAAACAATTTAAAATAATAGAAAACAAAATGGAAAAAACATCAAAAATACTTGCAGAAAAAAAAAATAAGAAAAAAGAAGAGGCTATGAATAATCATATACTTTCAGACGAAATCGAACAGCCAATTCTCACTTGATATCAGACATGTTTATGTCTTCTCGAGAGGAGCATACCCTTACCATTAGGGTACGGTATAGCTGCATATCACGTCATGTTCTATCATGCATAAAATGTATTCTCGAGACATGATTTTAGCACATTATTTGTCTTTTGAGAAGAAACATGAAAGTGTCACATAAATTTATCGTAATTTCTGGTGAAACTTGGAAAAAAAAAACAATGTGAGAAATCATACACTGAGAAGAAACATGAAAAAATCAACATGAATAATCGTGTTCTTAAAAGAAACCGAGAAGGAACCACATGAATAATCACACTGCGAGAATTAAAATAACAGAGTCTACATGAACAATCACGTTTTCAAAAGAAAAAAAAAAGAGTTATGTTCCAAATGATAGAAACTCGAATGCAGGCCAGAGCAATGGTCTAACCATTCTTATTTTTTTCTTCTTTTTTTTTTTCTTCATAAAGCTGTTCCCCGATAAATATCATTTATCAAGCTCATATATCCAGCTTAACACGTTCAGCTCAAAAGTGAAATATTGAGTCTTACAGAAAAATCATACGTTTCAAACTTATATTTAGGGAATCGTAGATTAATCCAAGCAATACAAAATGGTATAGCCTTCCTTTCAAGAATTAAGTTTCCCATAGATAAAAAAATCAGTTGCTGAAGAATATTTGTTTTCACCCAAACTTCCAAAAACTTTAATCATGCATGTTCTACGACTTATTTGATTCATATCAATTTGAGAAGAATGACGCTATTTTGATTGGTAAGACTGAATGGCCAAACAGGGGCACATGTCATATTCCTTTTATGGAATGTTGGTGTATTTTAAATATTATATTTTAATACTGTTTATCACTTCAATTTGTAGAAAACAAACACACATTTTTTCAGAGGGGACTAACTCACCTCATTTTATAGTATGTATAGTGTATAGTCGTTTGCTAAATGGCAAAACTGATTTTGGTCCAGACTATTTAAGGTAAAGTTTCGGATACACGTAGACTACAATCGACTTTCTTTGTCAAAATTTCAAGATATATGGATAAAAGGCAATTTTTCGTTAAGATTGTAAATAGTTTCATCCTGTCTTAATCTAAATTGTAATTCTTAATTATGAAATTTATGGTTTATAATCAATAAACAACCACAAACGCATGAATAAATCTGAGGATGAAAGTTAGTAAATTTCGAAAAAAAAACATAGTTCTGTAGTGGTCTGTGCGTATGGATTATAAGATTGCAACTTGTAGGTAAGTATTTCTGCAGAAAATGCGTCAGTTTCAGAGATATTTCCCATCTAATCTAAACGAATTTTCTCTCACTGAAGTTGGACATAAATTTTACAGAAAGTTAGCCTGTGATTTGCACACGTTTTCTTTTTCTCCCCTCAGCCTGGATCAAGTAAAAACTATTTGACTCCACAATGATTACATTAAACAGCAGTGACCATTCACATTGTGCACAACTCAATTCAAAGTCAAGTTCAAAACCGGCCTAGCGCTTGCGCAAAGACGAGCTGTGAGTCCCTGTTACAACTGGAGGCGATATGCCAGTTTACATATCTAGCTCAACCATACTAATAACAGACCATTCCCGTCGAAATATGAAATCACCTCCAATAAACCCTGGAGCAACACACAAAAGGCTACACATTCATTACGACTACCCGAACGTGCAGAACTTGTCAACGGTGGCAAGTGACACGATTTGTATGTTTTTGTGCTCCCAGACACTTAACCGGAGAAAGCTGATGCGCATGCTCTTTCAGAACCACACGAGCCTCCGACACCAAAGGCTTTTTCTGATTGGCTGAAAGAGTGCCGTTTGCCGACATTTGGCGCGCGATATTGGAGGAGTCAATTACGTAGCCGCGAGTAGTATATTTGACGGGTTTTCATTTTCCGATTGTTCGCTCATGGCTTGAACGTATTTCTTTTTTCCGTAAGAGACACACATCTCAATAAGCGGGTAAACTATTTTAATGGTGATCTCAAAAAGTGGAATCTAAAGATCGTTTCTCCAACGAAGGAAAGTAAGTTCAACTTTTGTTTTGCTAAAATACATTTTTACTCTTCGAGTCGAAAAAATGTTTTAGAAAAAGAATCATCATAATTTGAGAAAAGTTTGCCAGAGATGACTGGGTTTATTTAAAACTTGGCATGAGGAGATGACATTTTTTATAGCCTACTGCTTTCATACACACATTAGGAACCGGTCTTGTTCAAGTTACTTAAAATTGGTTATTTAAGCTTATATCGCAGTGCATACAGAGAGGGTTATATTCTCTACCTGTTCTTCTTTTGTTTTTAATTTCCTTCTATTTATTAATTTCATTTGTTAATTTGCCATATCATGCATCACCAAATGGGTTGCTATGTTTGAACTCACTCACCATGTGACTAACTTGGTAAACATTACGTTACGACCGAATTCTGTGGGACACCTCACAAGTCACATATAGCAACTTTCACACATGTTTCTATTTCTTGAATTTTTGCTCACCAAACTTGTTTTTTATTTGAAGAAGAAAAAAGAAAAAAGCCAACAAGACACTACTGTGGCATTGAAGATGGCAATGAGCAAATATTGTAATCTTTAATATTTAATGACTACGGTTTATTTACGTTGAATATCACTTGATAATAACAGTAAACGAAACATTACCTTTATGATCACTTGTAACTGCAACAGCAAAAGCATATTTTTATTTTTTATTTTTTTTGTCAGATTTATAAAAATGAACCATGCTTGTACATTTAAAGTGTGTATAAGATAGAGGTTTTTAAAATGTGGACATATACATGAAGAAAAATAAAACAAGGTAATGAAGTGAAAGTAACTATAAAACAAATTTCTGTCATTACACCAAACGTGACAGCGAGGATAAAAAAAAAACAATATTAAGGTCATTTTAATCTTTCACTTCAAAACTTAGTAAATTCAACTTAACTCAGTGGTTGATGCAGTTGCTCTCTGTTTCTTACATACCATATGATATTTTTTCGTCCATATACTTCATCTCGTTCGATTACTTCTTGTTCGAAACGATATTTTTCTTTGCGAACCGGGCAAAACTTTTGCAACTACGTTATGTAAATAATAACCTTGGACTAGCTTATGTATAACATGTGATGGTGAACCTCTATTTCCGAACCTCTCCTTCTGAATCAAAGGCTATACCTGGTGTATACCTTGTGGGATAAATGAATATTTAAAAAGCTTTCCTCATGTGACCCCCTTCACTTTCGTAAACAGTAAGTTTCATGATAATTAATTGTTTTATTTACTACAATTAACATAATTAATTTAAACATAATTGCATGTTATTGACTGAAGCCTTAACCCCTTTATTACAATCTGTGATTTTCGAAAATCGCGATATATAGATTAATTGATACATTGATAAGAGTACAGTTTAGGTAACATGACTGGTGAATATGAGTTTCATCTTGCTCTATCGCGAGCAGGACAAGTGGTTAAACCAGAAGAATATAATTAATTCACACAGATTTAATAAGAGAGTCAGTTCACCATTAATGCATTCATATACACATATTTAAATAATAATAGAAAAAACATCCGCTTGATAGAAAAGTCTCCCTGGTGTATATTGATTGAATTTGCATCATCCTCTTATTCGTTTCTTGTAGAAGGTTGTTTACATAAACTCGAAGCCACGTTATGTTATATTTCTACGTGAAACCTGAATGTAACTGCCTTTTTCAGCATAGTATAGTTAAATTCATGGACAGTGTATGTGAATAATTGATCATTTTCTCAAATTTGAGATTTTCTGTTTTTTTCTCTACTTAAAATGATCAGTTCCCTTTTCCCCAACCCTTTTCACGAAATAATCTTTAAAAAAGTTCTCAAGCATTGGCTGTAAATTGGTAGGAAAGCAATCTATACACCAAAAGGGAAATTTTCTAAAAAAAAAATACTTTTGCCGAGTGTTAAAAGAACTGTAGTGTATCTTTTGAACTGTGAGGTTTGTGTTGCTTCTCCGCCTGTAAGATTTTACCGTGCAGCTTGTATTTTTTATGGAGGCAACAAGGGAACGTTACAACTTATAAAGGTAGGGGGGGGGGGATTCTTTCTCGAAGTTGTAGAATTTTAGTTTGCCGTCCCAACGGTTCTGCAGCTTGCATTTTCAGACAAAGTTTCGCTTATTTCTCTGGCCTAGCTTAAATACACAGGAATTCGAATTTTAAAATGAATAATGCCATTCAAAGGGATTCATTTGGGAAAATTGAAAACACACTTACATATCTGTCGATGTGAATCAAAGATGAACACGAAAGTGATTGTGTATTTTACTTTCGCCGTAGTTTCCCTAGACATTAATGTATGGGTGTACAATTAACCCCGAAATGAATTAAACTACATGAAGGAGGTGTGCCGTCAGTGGCTTTATAGCTACAAGTCACTCAATGTATGAAACGATGAAATCATTGTTAGATACCGGTACTGCAAAAACAAAAACAAAAAAGATTCTTTGGAGCCTATTTTGCATTAGTTTATAGCGAAAGACCATTTTGCCTAGAATCATAGCCTATTCCATTCACTATCCGTATATTGAACGATAATTTTTATTGAATAATTCTCTAAGTGCAGCAACCACCAAGTGTCTCCCCCATTGTGTGTATTCATACGTGTAAGTGTGCTCGTCTACAACTAACCAAGGCGCCAGCGAAGAGGTTTTTCAGTGTCCTCTTAGCCGGCATTGCGAGAGCTGCTGGTACCTATAGAAGCGCAGCATTGCTGGTATTTTAATTATAGCCTCCCAGTTAATGAGTATAAACGCTCTTTCTCACTTCTTGCAACGTGTTGGATGTAGTTAAATGCCATGCAAGTTGACAGTGTTCTGATTAACCTCTTGATTATCCAATCTTAATTTGAATCGTAATTTAATCTCTCTTTTTATTTTCCATATTGACAACAACAATGATTTGCCTTTGTAGGCCTATTTTCTCTTCAGTGAAGATCAACGTGATCAAACCTAAAAAAAAAATAATAATAGTAATGCTTTACCTCAGGACTGTTGTGATAAATTATGCGCGTACTTTTTTATTTAGGCTATACTCAGTCTCGAGTTTTAATATCCCGTTTATTGCATTCACCATTCTTGACCTCGTTACGACGATATTTGTGTAGCTTTTTTATGGCAATTCGTGACCAAAACTCCTTTGTAGGACCAACTGATCGGATATTGCACACATATCGTAATATAACTCTCGGCCGTAAAAGAATGACAAAAGGGGGGTAAATCGCTATATTCCTATATGTGCGTAGCTGGTACAGGCAGTCTCAATGACAACTCCCCGGTTGGTTCAACTCTAACGAGAATATCATGCAGTCATTGATATATATATTTTGTTTTCGTTGCGAACTTTCTGTCTTCTGCAGTAAGTTACGAGAGCCTTTCAGTGATGGTGCTCCTTCCAGACTTAACTAAAATCTTATGTGAGCACCAGTCGAAATTTCCCCGAGAGCGACGGTTAAAGTATATTATTGTAACACCGACGAACGAACGGTGGGAAGAGGCGATCAATCCAAGCATTTTTTTTGGAATGTGGTTCGTAACAAATATGGTATGGAGCAATCTTAGGCTAAAATGGGGTTAAAAAATTTGGGTCGTATGTTGGACAATTATTCAACGACTGAAAAGACTACTTGTGTGTTCGCGAAGCCGATGCATCTTGCATGTTTTAGAAATAAAATAAATCAGAGATACTGGTGTATTTTTGTTTGGGCTATCGTCTTAATGGCGATTCATTCAGAACTAGCCAGTAAGTGTATTTCCGGTGTACACTACAAGGAAAAGTAAACAAAAGGCAACACACACACACACACAAGAACACAATTTTATGACGGCTTCACAGAATGTATTACACTAATGTTAGTGACATATTTCTATTTTTGTAATGAAAAACAAAAGAAGAAAAAAACATGCTAGGGTCTCGTGCCTCGATGTATAAGTTGTAATTATCCTAGTTATCGGAAATCTTAATTTACGAGGTCATTCAAACAGGAAGGAGGAATTAAAACAGCAAACGCATTTCTTTTAAGCGAGTGAGAGAGATGAGATTTTTTTCTGAGGAAAGAGGGGGGGGGAGATAATAAACGATATCTGCCGGGACTGGATAAAAAACTACGGGTTAGTAGTATGATAAGCATCTGCATTAAAACCACCACCCCAATCACCACCCCCCCCCCCCCCACATCTCTCTCATCCTGTACACAACCGGCAGTCACTTGTGCTTCCCACGACTTGTCATATTTTATTACTTC
This sequence comes from Stichopus chloronotus, assembly GCA_021234535.1. Lineage (NCBI taxonomy): Eukaryota > Metazoa > Echinodermata > Holothuroidea > Aspidochirotida > Stichopodidae > Stichopus > Stichopus chloronotus. The sequence goes on along the minus strand of CM037837.1, from coordinate 21,531,978 downwards.
AAGTTATCTTCCAGGAATCCACTTCTTCAAAATTTGTCGGTGGGTGTGAACTTGAGTCACCTTTAAGATTTTAGACTTTTTTTTTTATCAATTTGTCGGTTGGTTCGTTTATTTTTCTATCAGATTAAGGAAGAAAACATAAAAAGTACCTTTGATTTATTATAGCGGGATTACGCTGTAATTTCTGTTTCATTTCATTGCGAAGATGCTTGAAGTACCTTGAACCAGTTAAAAGGTTGCAAAACTTGTCGAAAAAAAAATCGGATTATTGATTAATTGATCAATTATCACGGATGGCACTTCAGCCCACTAGTTGTCACTAGCCCTTTGAGGTCCCTCCGAGGCCACCCGAGGATGGGTCCTGAGCGTGCTAATGGCGGTTACTAATAGCAAATACACTACACTATACCTTATTTCTCTTCTTACAATTAATCTTTTTATTATTTTTGTAGTTATAATAGAGACGAAGATATACTAGTATAACTATATCTCTAGTTGTACTAGAGACGAAGATATGTAAAGGGCAGTGAGGCGTTTGCTTCACGAAAAAAAAAAATAAATAAAAATAGTATATTTTTAAAAGCGATATTTAAGGACACAGAATGATAGATTATTGAAACTAGGGGAGGAAAACGGTAGCCTTCTTTTCACGAGAAAAAAAAAGTTTTTCTAAAAAAGAAATTCAATTATTTGTCGCTCAAGAATGAATACTTTGTTCACCCAAACGTTCAAATTTCAAATGATGCATCTTTCATAACTCATGCACATTAATGTTTTTAGGAGAGGGAGTTTTTTGCAGATGTCTGGTTTTGAGACTGAATGGTTCAACAACGATTACTAACATTCTTTGCAAGCCATGTCGTTGATTTTTAAACGCCTTATCTCCCTTTCAAATTCAACGTTTAGTAACCCAATGGCAAGACTCGAAGTTGCCCTTTCGAAGGAAACTGTTATCCTAAAAATCTTCTAAAAATCTAAAATACTGGCTGTATCAACCCTTGAGCCCGAGATATATTTTGTACGGTCCTAATGATCAAACGGAGGTAAGCATGTAATTACCATAAATTCCATTTTCAGGAGAATCCACCCCTCGCCCCACCCCCTCTCTCTCATCACCCACGTGCACAACACAGGTGCCCACAAGATGCTTACCTCTATGAGAAACAAGATTCTACATTGCAAGTCCATTGCTTAGTATTTCCCCCTCGCACCCCCCCCCCCCCCTCGTCCCCTCTCCTTCAAATGATCACCCCATGTTGTCAGCTATGAACAAAGAATCAACCTATAATTAGACACTTCTGCTCTGATGGCCATGAACGACAATACATGCTCACTGCTTCAAGAATTTTTTGTTGCTGCTTCTTTAATTTTTCATCATATTCATGAAGTGTAATTCTTATTGTGTTATATTGATGAACTGCAGAAAGGTCTGCACAGGGTATCAACATGGATATTAATACTGTTTGTACGAACTTCACCATGTGACATAGTTTTTCTTTTTCTTTTTTTACTCTTTTGGTGTCTGTGTGTGTGTTTCTGGGTTGTTTTTTTTCTTTTTTCGTGTCTGAGTGCGTGTTTCTGTTTCTGTGTTTATGTTTTTTTTTTTAACTCTTTGACAATTATGTTTTTGTTTTGGTGCTCTATCTAATACAACCAACAACTGGTAACTTGACACCCAAATAGCATTCGCTCGTTAAGTCGATGCGTGAAAGAATATTATATTAAAAAAAAAAAAAAACATGACAATCAAAATAACCTGATTGTCGTTCACACTTACAACAACGTAACTTTTTAGTCGACATCAAAAAGAAATTTCAAGTTAAACAGTGTCAACCCTTTGATTAACTTATAATAGAAGCTCGACCAGAATCCTTGGACAAACAACTCACAAAAGGCAGATTCTGCGGTATTGAACAACTTGACTCTTTTAAAAAGTATTCAAGGTGCAGTTAGGCGTTAATATATGTAAACACCAGTAATAGGTTTGCCACTTCAACGACAGTAGTATACTTGGAATAGCTGCAGTCTGTTACAACGCATCAGTGAATAACAGGGTGATAACCCTCAATAGGCAAAAGAGGGTATTGTGATAGCTCAAATAACGGGTAGGCCCAGTAATTAAAACATTGTTAAACAGATTTATACGTGAGTATACGCCTATGGCTTTTTTTTTTTCTTTTCAAGCATCTGTGTGGTATGCAATGTCGTATACGTGCAGCGTACAACCATACATATATAACTCAGTCCCGCATGGAGTTCTGATACTGAATATTTCGTTCCAGTTTAATATGCTGCTAGCGCCAGTTAAAATGAAGAGCTTCCTAGCTAGTTTTGATTCTGCCAGTTTCGGAATGGGACAGGTAATTGTTTTTACTTTGTACTACTCCCTTCCCTTTCCCAGTTGTGCGCACTTATCCCCCCCCCCCCCCCCCCCTCGCTTAGTCTGCAAAGTCATAAATATTTGAACGATGGTCTAGGCCTATTGATGAGATCCACGGAATGAATTTCAGTGAACATTTTAATTTTTAAAGGTAACTGTGCTTGCTGAAGCGATATGTAAACTTACGTATTGTTGGTTTGTACCATAGTCGGTCATTTCTAACGTCATAATTCACATGCATATACCGTATATTATTTCATACTGAACTGCCCATTCGCAGGAAAAAACCTGTGTGCATCATAATTTGAGGAGCCTCTACATAGGCCCTATCTTCAGGCCCTACGTTCAAGAATAAATTCTTTCAAGTTGCCAAATTGTTGACGCTGATAATTTCCATGTATTATATCACATACGTAATTCTTATATAGTTATTTTCTAAGCAATTTAAAACTTTTTAATGCAGATATGACATGTTTGTCAGAGTAATGGATAAGTTATTCATGATAGGAATTGACATACGTCTCAAAGACGGAATTAATAATACATGGCGGCCGAACTAGTGATTCTCGGTACGGTATTTCCTGAGGATTTAAGTCTGTCGTGAAATGAATTAACTTCTGAGTCTATAATGATGACATTTTTTTTTGTCTTTGGTACTAAGTTAAAATCAGTGACCGGAAATGACCTTCACTCAGTTTTGACTTATTTAGTTTAGAAGTGTAGCTCTTCCTTGGATCATACATGTTTGTCTAATCTCAACCTAAACGTTTATAACCCTTATAACTCTTAATTTAAACCGCTGATGGCTTTTTAAAATCATTAACTTGGTTAGTTCTCACGAAAATTTAAGCCTTTACTATTATTAGTAATCTTGACTTTTGTTCCCTGATTCAGGCATACTTTGTAGGCTCGGTGAATACTTGTCCATTTTATTTCTTTAGAATTCCTTGGAGCAAATGACAACACTCCGGCAGTAACGCCGTGCAATGGGAAACCATTGAGTGTTCTAATTTGTTGCATGTATTTAGGTCTACCAATTAAGTCTTGACTTTTACTAAGTAATGAATACAAGGGGGTACATTTTGCTGGAATGCATGCGACCTGGGAAAACATTTCGTCATCAGTAGTGTGTTCTATTGTTCTAGCCCGCTTCACCTTTCGAAAGAAAAAACAGAAGATCACGAGGGCATGACCGTCGAATCAGGCAGCTGACTGAATGTAAGATTAAGTACAAATGAGACGGGTGTCCCTCCTTAAGCAGGATATATGTATGGAAATTATCATCCTACCCCACAATTTCTCATAGCTGGAAATCACAAATTCCGTCTTTTTCAGTGCTTGGAATATCACTGTACCAGTTTGTTTATGCTATATAGCATAGGCCTATCAATATCACCGTGAAAATAGCAAATACGGTAGATTCTTAGGTAAGTGATCTCAGTCATACTTATTACATCAACTTCAATGAGGACTTCATGAAGAATGGCAGCTACTATAGAAATAAGTCACCGTACTCCAGTGCAAAACCCTCTTACAGTTTGGGATAGGTTAATGTCCAAAAGGACACACAACCATTTTAATTTGGGGGTTGCTGACACTTTTTCTTTGGTCAAAAACCGACATCATATTAGAAACTGTGGTCAGGTACATACCCCCTCCCCCTATCTCAGCGACACCCCCTCCCCTCCACACACACACACACACACAAACGAGGCGAAGTTTAAAACTGATATGAAAGGAGACAGAATTTTTATGAAATCCAGATCACGAGGCTAATATCTGCCAAAAACTGAAAATCTTCTTCTGCCCCGTCCGATTGTTCGGTCAGAACCAAAATTACTGTGGCTCGACGTAATTGCTACAATCCGTGGTGGACCCGTCGGTGTCACGGTGTCACATTCAACGAAATATCAATTGAAAATGACGCAATCAAATATGTATATGAATATGAATTGACACAAATGATAAGTTTATTCTAAATTCTATTATATATAACTGTCCTTTAAACCTTTGCAATCGTAATCTATTGACTTAATATTTCATCTGCTAGAGTGTGCCCAATATATTTCACCGTTAAGGCTGTTACAGTGTATTTCACCTGTTACAGCGTACACAGTATACACTGTTTCATGTGTTACGTTGTCACCCAGTAACCGTTAGGTTATTTTAAGTGTTGCACCATACTTTGGTATATTTCACATGTTGCAGTGCGTACAGTATATTGATCATGTTACAGTGTAGTCCGTATATTTTTCCCGTTACAGCATATTTTCACGTATTGCAGCATACCCTGTGTATTTCACTTGTAACTGTGGACCCAACATAGGCTGCTTGACGTGTAACAGAATGCCAGGTATATATCACCTGTTACAGTGTACAGTATATTTCGCCCGTTATTATGTACGAATTATATTTCACCTGTTTCGGTGTAAGCTGCCCAGTGTATTTTTGTTCTTCTTGTATTTTTTCAACCCGAGTTATTTGAATTGTTGTTATAAATTAATTTACTATTTGACTGACTGCTTACTCAGTTGTTGAACTACACTGTATACAAGACGGGAGATATTGGGCACGATACGACGTTATATATTTATGCGTGGCAACGTTACGGCAAGTTAGAATTAAATTTGTAGAGCGCCCTCGACATTTTGGAGACATCTGGAAACGGGTTCGGTTTTCTTGCGAGGCTGTATCATGGAGCCACTACGTTATAAATTTGAGACGTAGCTCGACCTCATACAAAGAAAGTTTTGAGGACAATGCTCACGCAAAAATAGCCTCAGGATGACATTGCTTGGTAAATCGCAGATTGACCGGCTGTCTTTTATTAACCTCACTCAGTTTAGGAACATTCAAGAAACTTTTGCATTCAAGCGGTGTTTATTTTGTACTCCTCGACTTTCAATAAATTTACCCCCCCCCAAAAAAAAATATATATATATGTATATACATACATATATTTGACTAAAAAGTGTTAGTTCAAACACATACACGGCTCTGGTGTTGGTATCTTTTAACTTTCTCCCCGTTTGTGGTATGATTTCAAGTCTAACCTTTTAATAATTATAGGTTCCCATCAATCCCTGACAATAGTCGGTGTTCTTTTAAGTCCATGATTGGGGCTTCTCAATTATCTCGTGGTCTCATCGGGACCGCCATTTGTCACTCAGTTTGGAGAATGAATTTTTGTTGCTGCTTTTATTGAGCTCTTCTTTACACCAACAGAACCAGCCAAGTAATTATCTCCCCAAACCCAAACCCCTTTTCGTTATTCATTCCGATCGAAACTCTATTACACTATCGAACAAAGATATCTTTTCCCAAATCGTTCTGAAGCCGAAAACCTGTGAATGCATATCCTATTGTAAAAGTGTGATTGTTAGTTTTTCACGGCCAGTTCAAACTAAATGTGTTATTGAAACAAAGGACAATTTTAAACAGTCTGAGACCTTTAAAGAATTCCGAACAACAAGCTTATAGCGATCAGAAGTTCGATTGAGCCCTAATCAGTTCACAGATAGTCACGGCGCCAGAAAGCTTTAGCGGAGAATGGTCTTCCCCGGCAATTCACAAAGAGATTTCACACCTCGGCTGGTTTTTCAAACGCTTCTTAATGATGTTAACACTTCGTGTAGTCAATGACAATTATCTCTCCCAACGCTAGGCAGTGGTAGGGGGCGGGACCGTTACCATGGCAATATGTCAATCATTTGAAGAAGTCTTTTTTTTTTCAGTGATAAAAATGTAACTGCATTGTACATCGGTATAGGACTAATTTCAACAAAGCTTAATCGTTGTACCTTGGCTTTAAACTTTATACGTATATAGTTTGCGTCGATGAAATGCGATGTAATTTCAACTTTGAACTAATCTACGGGATAAATGGGATAGGTATTCCTTAACTATAACAAGTTTTGTGAAAAAAAAGTGCATGTTGTTGTTCAGAGGCGTCGGACTTGGACAGTTGAAGAGATTGCTTTGCGAGTATATTTCTTGCAGTATTATTTATACTTCCATATTGAGATACGATAATAATAATAATAATAATAATCACTTCAGTTTAAGTTATTGTCTCAACAGAAATTAAAAAAAAATGAATTGATATATCATTGTTTTTTTTTCTTTTGTTCATACCCATTAGAATAAAGTCATTTTATATGTCAGGGATTAATTTTAAGAAAACAACACAAGTTATCATAATTTCAATCATCCAAGGAAAGGAAAAGTACATATACAGAAAAAGTGTGAAAAGAAGATAAAACAAAAGCAAATTACGATTGACTCTTTTCTTCTGTATTATCTAACTTTCGTTTTTATTGAAACTGAGATGCACTCAATATGGCACGCATGATTATCCATTACCAGAAAATGAGAGTACCAGGGACATAAGTCTCAAACCGAACTAGCGTTGCCCTTTATTGATATGATAATGTGCTGGTAATAGGAAGTTGGTGAATCATACACCAAACAGTAAAAAAAAAAAAAAAAAACAAGAACCTCCAAATACCACCAAGGGAATATCCAGTAGAAAACAATACGATAGCCCACATTTAAAATCATGTAGCACCGCCAAGTGTTAAAACTCAAATTGGCATCGCACATTTCTTTCAAAAAATAAGAAGGAGAAGAAGAAGAAGAAAAAAATTTTATTAGTCTTAACCCATCACATACAAACTCCTCTCCGTTGCCATCGTAGAGAAGTGTAACAGAATATCGCCAAGGTCGGTGTCAACACTACAGACTCTGGTGACTATAGCGCAGAGAGAGAGATACCCAAACACGTGAACATGGTTAGCAGCTATAGTCGACGCGTTAGGGGGCTCCTAGCCTGCTCTGTAGAAAGAAAACACAATGTAGACGAGCTTTATTGTGTAGTCACACATGTATGGCGCCAGAGGTACTTATCCAGGCGGGTAGAGCTTTGGCTAAGTTAAGACGGCTTAATCACCTTAGCTACTGTGTTCTCGTCAAACTGGCATTGGGCGAATCAACCATCCTATAGAAAAGTCTCCACCTAAAGGGAATAGGGATATTTCATCCAGAAAATGGACCCTGTGGCTCGACTGAACTTGCATGCAGTATTTTGAGATTGGCTTTTATGTTCTGCTACACCGTGGTTGATGTTCTTGTCGGAACTTTTGTAAAAAAAAAATTTTTTTTCGATTTTGAGGACACGTTTACCTTGGACTTAACCCCACTTACATTTTGGTATGAAAAATAGAAAATGGTATTTTTGTCATCGATTCCATGATTTTACGGTGATTTTTTCGTTATTCGTGTGTTTTAACGACGAGAGAAGCCCGGTTTTTCAGATTCATTTTATACCACACGCTTTCGATTCAAATAATTAATATCATAAACAAAATAATTTCCAAGTACCATAAATATGGTATATTGCGTCACCGTTTGCCAAATACGGTCAAGTTTGGACTCCTGTGTCTTTTAATTCGGTCTTTGTTTTTCTGGATAAGCTGACACGTTTCAAACGAAACTAACAACCGGTAGGGGAAAAAAACAATGTAAATCGCATTGTTTATGGCTGGTCGTGTCGGCTACAGGTAAATGAAATTAATGATTAATGATTTGTTGACTATTTTTAACATAATCAAAATCAACCCCAGAGCTATCAACTTTGCGAGCTGTTCAGAATTGGTTTGTAAACAACGATTATGATATGTACGCACCTGAACAATGTGAAGTACCGATACCGTCAGTTATTTCAGTTAGATCCCATAACGTGTCTCCTTTTTCAGTTCCCAATGTCATTTGAAACCAGTAAAATTTCAAGTAGATAGTTCCAATTACGTTCCATTCTTTTTGTCTTTTGCAGCTAGCCGGTCGAATCAAAACTAGTATCGGCAGTGTCTTGATGTAGGTATTCTGCAGGCCAGTGTTACAGTGGAAGGCACTCACCACGATTCTCAACGGGGAGAAGTCCATGCATCGTACCCGACACCGTCCGCAGAGAAAGACTCCCTCAAACTGCGTCTTGTTAATCAGTGGGTCTGTTGTACGATGCCGGCTGGCTGTGCCCCTGTAATGATCACTGCAGGAATGTTTTGATTTACGGATTTCTCTTCCATCGAATGTACCTTTGGAATCTACGCTCTTTATTTGACATTATTAATAGTCCTCAGAATCCTGCTACTGGAAATCAATTTCTTTAGGATATCAGAAACTTCAACTGACTTTTTAAGGCTCTTCTGAACCAGATGGAATTTTCAAAGAACTTTTCTTAACATCGAACCAGTTACTCGTGAGCCCTTTCAGCCATTAAGATCCTTAAATGAAGCAAGCAACACCCTTGAACTCGCCAAGCATGGCCTACGCCCCAATTTTACCATCCAGATTAACCGATTTTTCCATGAACTCTATCCTCACACCGCCACAGTTTTTCCCTGGATTGTATAGGGCACCCCATGCTTTACACGGGGGTCCCCTCCCTGGGTTTCCCCTTCCAAAATTTGGTGACCATCAATCACCGTATGGGAACCACGAGCTTTTCGCATCACACGCCTACACCCTGCATCGTCCCCCCTTCCCCTCAGTCACGGCAGGGGAAGCCAGTGAGGACACAGATGACCCAAAAGTTACCTTGGAGTCGAAAGAACTTTGGGAACAATTCCACAAGCGAGGGACTGAGATGGTTATTACAAAGTCGGGCAGGTGAGTTTTTTTTAATATTATCACATAGCATATTTTTAGAGAAGATCTTCCATTTATGTTACCGAAAAAAACTTGCAAACAGAACCAAGTTTGAAAGTTTGTAAATGCAAAATCCAACGAGACCGTTACAATTTACAGTTGAATATGTATATATTTATTTTGCAAGTCGATGTTTAGCGTGAACAATAGACTCAATTATTTAATTACGGTAGTCACTGTGTGAAAGATGTAATTACGTGAAAATGATTGTTTATATTAACTTTGAGATGTATTTTAATCCAGTCTAGCGAGGATGCAATATTATAAACTGAAAATGAAATAAAATAAAAATGAAATAACCACACGCTTACACTCAAAAATAGGAACCCCTTTAGGATGCAAATCGAGCAGAATTTTTTCCCTAATGATTTAATAAGTTTACAAAGATATCTATATTGTAGAACTATTGTCGAATCAGAGATACAAAAAGTTTCATTTTTTTCTAGTTTAATCAGTAAGTAAAGGATCAAAGCAGACTGTTTCATAAGATCCATATCTTGAGACCAACTTTGTAAAGTTAGGCCATGTAGCACTAGCAATTGGCGACTGGTAATGTAACAATAAAAAAAACTTTCTTTTAAAGGAATTTTTAAATAAATATTTTTTTCTCCCACTGCGTATAGTTCTTATGCCCGTGGTTAATGTCGCCGATATATTTATTTCAATTCGTTGAAGAATTCATCAAATAATGTCCCTACCAGCCCATACCAGTATACTTCCATCTGACATGTCGTTATCGCTGAATTCTAAATCCCCAACTATGTAAACAGCGGCAAAATGAACCATTTTGAGAGGCGCGTCTCTCGAATGTAATGAACATTGTTTTGTTTTTTATAAACAAAATGATTTAAAATCTCAAATAAATCATATGGCAATTTCATATGTGCATTTTAAGAATCTTTGTCACATGCAACGAACTAGCTGTGAAGTTATTTTTACAATAAATGTCAGAATTTGTACTTGCAAAAGTGAATTTGCTCAACAAACAGCAATGAAACCAATATATATTTCTTGCGGGGAAATCCTTCCTCGTTTTTTTTTTGTTCGGATATCTTAAGTATGTCTTTTACGACCATGGCCTTCTTTATGTGACATTAGCAAATAATTTAGCAAACTTAAATTCTGCAGATTACTTTAATTCAAACAATTTCACCCCCCAAAACTTGTTTTAACAGCGAGTGCAATTATCAATAACTTTCAATTAAACCTTGTTTCATGAATTATTAATGTGCCCCGCCCGCAGAGTTGGACTGTTTCCACCATAAAGCAATCCAGTAATTAGGCTTATCATCAACTCACATTTTTAATAGTTGTAATTTCATAACGAGCTCAGGGACACTTCAGCTGTTGTGAATAGGGATGGCAATTTGGAGCAACGAGATTAAGGCATATTTTATCTCTCTATATATTGGCATACTAGCTAGGGGAAACATGGTTCCATCATGTGCATAGAGTTATTTAAACTTTTCTCAATATAGAAAGTGGCACATAAGAAAAAAAGAAATAAATGAAAACGTAAATGATACGTAATACAACTATGTAGAACTATTTAAGTTTCCTGCATGAAAATTCAAGCTTGTTTTGATGAGAGAATTATTTGGAAGGGCTATATATAAACTAATTATTAAGTGAATTCTTGTCTTGAGATGAATAAGTTTTAACTTTTAAGTGATATCTAGCAACCAACCCCGATTAGTTACATGTTTTTTTTTTTTATTTTTCAATATTGTGTAATTTCATTGAGTTTTAATGTAACTTCCATAAGTCAGTCGGTTTATTCCAGGATAGGGAACAAGTTTTACATTTTTTTCTTTAATTTCATATTTTATTTAGTAGGTTTCAAAAAGTGAAGGTAATATGGTTTTACAACTGGTAGTTACCCAACTGAAAAAAATTCTGTTTGAACATGTTGTGGGACGATAATCGCGCATTTTACTTCTGCACATTCCATTATCAAATATGTGGTAAAATATCAAGTGCAAGAAATTTTTCTGAAAAATATTAGTAAACATATGAAGATTTTTATGAACCACTATGTCTGTAGATTTGTGCAAAGGCGTAATGCTTTGTACAGTCATATTGAAGAGGTACATTAAATTGTTTGTGAATTTCACGAAGTTCTCCCAAACTTTCATGTGAAGGAAATCCTTCACATACTAATGACAAATTACTACCTTAAAATAATTTAAACGGACCTTTTAAAACGGAAAAACATCTTCTGCAAAGGATATGACCCTTTTTTCCCTTTCGTTTTTGTTTGTGGTTGTAGGGGTGGGTGCGTGTTGTTGGTTGGGTATTCTGTGCTCTGACTTTTGTTGTATCTCTTTCTTTTTTTCTTAAAGTTTTCGTTCACTGGTCTCAAATGACGTCTGGGGTTCTGCTTCCTCCCAAGCTTTCAGTAGCTGTCTAGTAGAACTCCTGACCTATATCTTTTCACTTAGGTCATTACGTTACCCTCTCATGTAATTGTATATTTCACGCCTTGATTAGATTCTAATAAAGTTTTCTGAAATGAAGTGAAAATTAAAAATGGTCAAACTAAGAGGATCCCCTTGTGTCTCATACAGAGGAACATCAGTGAGTGGGTCATAATTAACGATTCAATTTTTTTTGCTGAAATTTGTAACCAGACAATTTCCACATTTGCACTAAATGATGTGAACACAACCAATTCAAGTCAAGGTCAAACATTAAAAAAAAAAATGAGTTTACCTGATGTGAAACTTGACAAATTATTCTAATTATTAGCATTGTCCTGTGTGTCAAATTATGCTAATTATTATAAACAGTATCATGTTTATGTAGCCTTCAAACTCCTCACAAACGTCGAAGCCAAGTCAACGAGCCCATTTGGCTTATTGCCCAAAAACATGTGAGCGAGATCTTCAATTAGTAAAAAAAAAAAAGAAAAAAGAAAATCGCTTTATTTTTGCATTGTTTATTGTTTCTGCATATTCGTATATCCCTGATACGACAACAACATTCCTTAATATGCAGTGTGATATGCGGATTTGCCCCCATTTTTTTTTTTTATCATCATTACTTTTTATCGTAACATAATCTGTGAACACAGGTACTTCTTAAATATTGCCCTTGAGTGCCGTACTGGAGGTTTCGTTGACGAATTTTAGTTTTGTCTCTGCACGTTAATGCTTGTGTAAGGTAAAAAGGGGGTATGTTTCTTGTGATTTGCAATGAAACGGTTTTTTGCATTCCGAAAAAAAGGAGAACAATGTTTTTACTACCCTTCAGGATCCCCCACATTGCGTTTTATTATACATTTAATATTTATCAACATGCTACAATACCTTCTTGGTGGATGCAGCACGCCCTCTGTATTGTACTCTCACTTTTCCGCATAAGAAAGTAATAAAAACACGTACAATTAACCAGTAGTAAAAATAGTCGTATTGTAAATGTATAAGATCGAGATAAAGGTATCCCACAAAATAAATATTAGATAATATAATAAATAATATTAATGAGTTTCACAGTCTAGTTCCACGAAACTACCATCTACTAAGTGTTATATAAACAAAAGTGCGGAGTGAGATTGGAGACTACAATTGTGTCAAGGAAATCCATATTTGGTGTTATTTCCTTGGAAGATTAAAAGAATGCCCAAATGCAGGAGTAGATATGAAAAGGTGTGCTTAAAGAGAAAAAAATAAAAGTACGTGTAACTTTTCGTTTATGAAAGCCCATTATAAGAACACAAAAGCATGTCTTCTTAAAAGACACTCATTTAGTTAAAGTCAAATTCTCAAATATACACACAGTCGTGATTTTTTACCGAATAGTTTCCTAAACCAGATCTCTACATAATTTTCCATTTAACGAGTTTTTTTTTTTTTTATTGAAAGACAGAAAACATAATTACTTTTTTACCATCACGTTTTGCAATTCGGGTTTCTCCCAATGTTAAGGCACCAGAGAGGCTGATAGCCCTTAATCGATATCAAAGCCAACGGGTTTGGTATTTCCTCATTCAAAAAGTCTCAATGTAAAATCGAAACTGATCGATAGATAGGAAACACGTTCCAAAATGAAATCATCGATTTTGTCACTTAATGCTTTGTCGTGTTGACCAACGAACCGAGTGGGCTTTGTTATTCCATACCACAATAGAGATATTTAACATGTAACCTGATCATCTATACCTTTCACTGTTGTAACTGATCGATGTATCGGTGAAGTGTATACGCTTGACCAATGTAAGCAATCAGAAATTAAACAACTGGGTTTTGTAAATATAGCTCGAGGGGTATTATTGAGCTCCTGAGATGACAGTTATATATACACATGCTCACACTGTTAAATTTAAAAAGAGAAATGTATTAAAAAGAATCAGTGTGCTGCTATAGTGTAGAAGAAACATTTGTTTCGTTTATATTCCCCTATACCCACCCCCCTTTTTATGACTTGAAAACTCCATTGTTTTGAAAAGGTGCATTCTCCATTCATCTCGTGGACTGGCAGACACAAAGTTAGTAAAGATGGCCTCAGGAACGGCCACTGTTAAATATCTCTTGCCATATCGTTTGTTTACCGATTATTCTGGCGAAGAAAGTTACTGTTTATTGCATGATATGGTTTACTGTTTAAAAAAAAAACCGTTTTGCAACAAGGATGAACTAAGTTACTTCTGTATACAGTGTAGATTAGGCCATCGCTGCGTTTCTCATTTGTGATTTTATTCTCTTTTGGGGTTTTTCTTGGGGGGAGGGGGGTTGGTTGGAAGAGTAATAGTTTACATAAGACTTGTAAACGCTTTGTCGATTTTCGTTTCTTTCTTCAGACGAATGTTCCCCTCCTTCAAAGTAAGAGTCTCCGGGCTGGACAAGAAAGCCAAATACATCCTGCTGATGGACATCGTGGCCGCGGACGATTGCCGGTATAAATTTCACAATTCTCGATGGATGGTAGCAGGGAAGGCCGACCCGGAGATGCCAAAGAGGATGTACATCCACCCTGACTCACCGACGTCGGGGGAACAGTGGATGCAGAAGGTCGTGTCATTCCACAAACTGAAGCTCACCAACAACATATCAGACAAGCATGGATTCGTAAGTCGCCACTATCCATAGATATTTACATGAAAAATCGATAATCTGTAATTTTTACGTCATCGAATAAATCGTGTCGGAGAGTATGGTGACTTTTTTTTTTTTAAATAGGTATCATAGTTTTAGATGTAGAATTTTATCTACACTTGTATTAACTTTAAGCTTACATCGTCCCCTCACCCCCTTTCTGCATTCACAACGTTTCAAACAAAACCTGCACATGCACCTTTTGTAACGTTGGTCCAACTTTCACACAGGTTTTCACATCACTACATTTTAATTTGGTGGTGTGTCATTATAATCGACTCTTAGGGATGTATGTACTGTTAATTATATGACGTATAGTTCTAAAAATGTTGTGACAAACGACGTCATCAATGACTCTATAGGCCTCGCGCGTGTGCATGTAACCGTACCCTGCCTGTATGAGGTTGCAGGCTACATTTGCAATAACATTCTCGCCTATTGTTGGTTCTTATGCACCATGAATTGACAAAACGATGTACAACTCAAAAGGTGTTACTTTGAAGAAAAGAACCACGTCAGTCTAAATTTTAGAAAAATGAAAAAGAAAAAAAAATATCAAATGGTTCTTGGAATCATTTTTAATATTTTTTTTTATTCCTTCGTTAAAGAATTTCCTTATGATGTAGTTTACATATATTTCTTACACACAAACAAGACTAAAAATAAAATCGATATAAATACATAAACAAATAAAAGAAGAATAGAAAGAGGTAAAAATAGATCTCAGGAAGTATAAACTTAATTTTTAAACGAATAATCATTCGCCTTTTCTCTTGTCAATAAAAAAAAATGTGTATCTTCAATAATATGAATACAAATAACTCTGGTTTTCTCCTTGGGTCTGCAAATATTTCGGTTCTCGTCTCTGTAAAACTAATCGAGGCAATATAATAAATAATTTTATTTTAAAACTATTTTTCTTTTTTTTTTTTTTGGAAGAAAACGATATATTGGCCACGTGTATGAGTCTATTCGTACGTGCAATTGTATCGCGTTAGTGTTACATTATTCATCGGGGAAACATATCCCTAATTGATTCCACTCTTTCCCAGGCGTCGGAGAGGATTTTAGGAAATGTCTTTGGTTCCTTTCGTTCTGTCATAAGTTTCATTTCTCTACGCCAGAAATGCTTGTTTATGTGAAAATATCTCACAATCTGCAAACCATTTGTTATATATATATATGTATTTTTTTTTTCCTGTCGATGATATTGAGAGGATAGTCAAAACTCTTCAAGACTGTGCATGTCGCAATGGAGATTAGTCGGAATGTTGCCTCAAGGATAACTTCACAGTTTCAAGTCCTGTTCATCCTGGGGCTAATAGACGAAAGTGAAGTCCCCCCTCTCAATCTGATGTTTATTGAGTACTTGATCTTATTTATTATTTCTATTTTTTTTTGTTGGGGGGACCTTGTACTAAAGTTGTTATTGTACATGAAGCACTTTATATAGAAAAGGCGGATGTGGGACCAGTATATTAAAAAAACCAACATTCAGTTATTGTTGAGGATAATAGTAGCCTACAAAGGCATCATTCTCCATTCCAGTTTCCCTATAACTTCAGTGCCTTCGGACTGACGAAGTTAGAGACATTACTTATGTTCAGAGACGCCATTACTAGAGGTAGAAATTGTGGTTAGACAAACTCCATAAAGGAAAGTGCAAGCATACAAGATATATATATATATATACATATATATATATATACATAAAACGGTTCCAGTTTCTGAGCTTTTGACATTGTGGGTGTGTTTGATGAATGAGTTGATAATGAAAGTTTTTTACATACGTATTAAGTGTTAAGTGATGACTATGCCCATTACTATGTGCTTATTTCGTCAACCAGAATGCAATCAAAATAGTACCTCACATCTCGGGTGACGTCGCTTTGATGTGCTGATGTATTCCTTTATTTGAAGTTCTCGGGGTGGGGGTTAGGCTAGTTATAGAGGGGATAAGGAGTGAAAGTACTGAAAATACTCAAATAGGTCAGTCAAGTTTATAAATTGTCTTTGTCTGCAGTGAAAGTTACCTCAAAATGAAAAATAAAAACAATACAAACACTCGCAGAATTGTCATTGCAGATAAATTTTTAATTGTGGAACGTATGCAAACGAAAAAGCAGCGTGGGTAAATACACGTAGGCACTCCGAGGCATGGAATGGCAGTTTTCAAGTACAGTTAACTTGTTCCTGAAATGAAACACGTCAGTGACCTTTAGCGTCCAGTATAGGTGGGTGTGAACGTTGTCATTTGCTCCAAGTCTGATCTTACCCCCTCCCCACCCCACCCCACCCCCAGAAAAGGGAAAAAAGAAAATAGAGTAAAGAAAAAAAGTACGAAATAAACCAATAAGTAAATAGAATGTAAGTGTTCAACAGAAAATGTTTCTGTTTTCCTCAGTACTGTGATGATTTCATGTTGTTACAGTAACGTTATATAAAGTGCTTTGTTACACCGGACTAAACGGTGATGACTTCACTTGAGCGATCTTGAAAAGAAAGTGCAACTCCAACTTGACACCCACATGTTGTCACAAGAATTGTCCATTCACGCCAGCTCAGCTGATATAAAACCCTCCTTGTTTGTAAATGTTGACACGTTCGGAAGCAACACAGGGGATAAACTTGGCCCATTGGCAAACGTCTGCTCTTTTTCAAAAAGGAAAAGTAAAAAAAAAAAAAACGTTGAGAAAAGCTCGCTCGCAAAAGTTGGTGAGCGCCCGCCCTTTTATGGGAAAAGATTACAAAGGCGCCAACGTACAGATCGCTCCCTCTCCATTACACTTTACTCCGTGGTCTGATGGATGGGTTAACAAATATGAAGCCACTGTTTGGCTCTCTCTGACTCCAGATATCGCAATTACTTATTACGAGTAGAAAGTTTTAGAGAGGACCCCGCTGATCGACCCACCCACACCATGTTGTGTCGGTGAAAGTTTTGTTTGCAGATACATGCATTTCTGGACATAGAGACGCCCTTCGTTTTGCGAGGCCGTCCATCTACTGCCGTAACGTCGTACGGCCTACACCGAGGCCGTCCATCTACTGCCGTAACGTCGTACGGCCTACACCGAGGCCGTCCCCTCTATCTCACTCTATCTCTCTCTCTCTCTCTCCCTTGACCACTCACCCATGGTATTCATGTTTTTAAAGTGCGTCTGATCTGGATTGTTTTCAATTGGTTGTAATCATATATTATCAATCCCCTTTCAACCAGAGATATTGAAAACGAGATATCGAAATTAGTGGTGTGTAAGGGTCCCATTGAGGTTATCTCTGAACATGGCCAAAGTCCCCTTTAGTGGTTACCGCCGAGTGGCTGTCATTATACTCACCTACTTAAAGTACAAACAAACCAATTTATCTCACCTTCAGCTCTCCATGTCAGCCTAATATAAGCCCTTCTGGTTTAGCAGTCAGTTTGTTTCTCTGCCGACTTTTGTTTCTAATAATAATAATAACAACGAGGAACATAAATCATTAATCTTAATTATATAAATATATATTTTTCTAAATTATCAGCCCAATCAATTATCGTAATTACGTGTTCTGGTGTAATAAATCAAAGGTCTTTATTAAACTTATGATAGATCTACATGACCGTTGCCCTTAGAAAAGATCTTAACGGTGTTTTCTTAAGGCTATAACATTATTATCACTATTTTCGTCTTAAATTACACCAAATATTATAAAACATAGAGCAACACAGTATTAACTAAGTTTTTTTTAAAACACATGTTATGATTCCGGTTCCATGCCGTCATTGCATTGGTCACCTCGTGAGCCATTTTCGCTATATTATTCTGCAGACTGTCGAGTCCCTTCCATGCTCTCCATATAAGTGACCCTGTGATATTTGCAAAGTTTATCTGGGTATAATGCCACGTTAATTGAGCGGCCCATATATGACCAAAGTCTTCACCTCCACTTAACGTTTTCATTGACGATATGTGTGTGTGTGTGTGTATTCTCCTACTTTCTCCAACGAAATTTCACTTAAGTATTTTGCCTATTGCATCGGGTAAGTAACAATTTAGAAATTCAATTAGGAAAAGTAAGTCTATTAAAGTATTAATAAATATGAAAACCATGTGAATCTAAAAAAGAATTATCTCTTCGATTTGACATTTATGTACCTTTTTTTTTTACCGATGCTTAGCAGTAGGTTTACTTTCAAGTTTTGGATGGCAGTTTTGTTGCATTTTATTTTCTCACTAGTATCGAAAAAAAATCTTTAAAACACTATATATCCTGCCCAGTCATAATCATGTTGACATTAAATAAGCAGTCGTATGCATATTTGTCTTGCTTTACCGTTAGTAACAAGGTGAATGTGGCTGCTGGACCTTACACACATAAGCACACACAAAAAGGTAAACTTTCTCTTCCAGTCAACATTTTTTTTTCCGCGACGCTTATACGTGCAATCTTTTGACCTGCGGGTGATAGACCGACTTCCCGCGGTGGGCTGTATGAGTTGGTATAATATTGACAAGGATCATTTGTATAATCCACCCAGTGTTTGCTTGACAGGCGCCACGACTACTTCAAATTGTGTCACTATAACGGATGAGCCTCTTGTTCGACTTGACTTCTATTGTCTGCTTTGAATATTGAATTTTTCTTAATTCCCTTTTTTCGCGCCCCTTTCAATGTGTTTTGCCCTTAAATAACTACTACTGCTATTCAGAACTATTGTTCGACCACTTAGCGTCCAAAAAGGGCTTGGCTCTTCGTTCCGCGTAATCGCTGTCAGTCACATATTTTGCATGTGGGGGTTTTTAACTTTATATATATACATATATATATCTTCCATCAGCAGACGTCAGGTTGTGATTATTTGTCAAGAAAAAGTAAATAATAAAAAATGAAGAAAAACAATCAAATAAAATGATGAACCGTGGATTGGGGGGCGTTTCGTACAAACACTGTACAATACTAAGAGAAGACCATCTCAAATACACAGGACAATATCTTCGTAAACATTTCGATCCAAGTACACACCTATGGTTTCCACCGGTCCACGTGTGCTCGTGTGCATGTCTGTGGGTGGGGGAGGGGTTAGACCAGCTCGGCGAGGGACACGAAGTAAGCCGTGGGTCAGGTTCGATTACAGAAAGTGCAGTATAGGTCTATCGGTAAAAACTGGCACTTCCTTCAATAATTGGGCTTCAAATATTGTTTCAGACGATAGAAGAGGATGAGCGAAACCATTCCGAACGGTGGTGAATGGAATAGAAAAATAGGTTTAACGTGAACGCATGGGCACAATGACGTCATCGCTTAGAATATTCAAAGATTTTAATGAATTTAAAGGCAGTTTGTTCACCGCCCTTAAACTCGGGTTAAGTCTTTATGTTACAATGTATAAGACCGTAGTATATCACCTGGGGGATAGAACTTTATCAGTCGCAGTGCTCAGTGTGTAAGAACGCTCGTTCTTGCACCAGATTCTGAGTGTGAAACAGAGTTTAGTCGTTAGGCACGGTATTGAACCTTTCATTGCTTCAGTTACAACATTTCTGTTTTTGGTTAGTATGAAAAATTATTATACTTATACTAAAATCGAAATCTGTGACGTACACATAGGTAACGGCATGTTTGTTTCATTAAAAAAAAAATAGCAGATTGAGTGTTGCCGTTGATTTTTTAGTAGTATTTTTACGTTCAAATGTTAGCGTGGTTTATGAGAGAAGTTAGACGCAGGGTTTAATTCTAGTATAACCGCTAGCCCAGCGCATATCAACATGTTTCACTGTTAGCGTTCATATTACCGTTCATACTCCCCGACTGTGAAATGTTGAGATAATTGTTGACGGTTCCATCCTACTAAACAAAAAAGAAGTTTCTCAACTTGATCAAGATACGAATGTTCGCAACGCCTTTCGTTATTCTTTTTGTTCTCTTTTGTTGAGCGCAGAGGGGGAGGGGGGGGGGGAGGAGGCGGGAACTTTTGGAGACACCCTTGGTGTGCCGAAATCTGTACATTTTCACGAATTCCATTTTTTCACAGTTTACCACGCAACACGAAAGTGGCGCGATCGTGTTACACACTTAAATCTACCAACTTAGCACGCCCGAGGTTCTTGACAGCTTTCTGCCCTTACTGTATATCGGTGCTGAGTATAGAGTCACTTTGCTTACAATTTTACATAAACATTTGTGGAGAGACTATGAGTCCGTGTTCGTTCAACTCCTCACAGAGAGAGAGGGAGAGAGGTAGATGCCCTTTAATTACCGTAGCAAAAACCGGCCAACCAGGACCGCTGTTACCGACGTACCTCCCTGCTTCGACCTAAAAACGTCAGCGGTTCTGGAGACATATTGCCAATTTCCGTCATCTTGGAGAGACATCGGCTGATGTATAGCTTTGTGTGGACATTTATCTTTCTCGATATTAGCAAGAGGTTGTCTTTTTATCTAGGACAATGTGTTAGATTTATTCATCTGGTTTGGTGTTTCTCACCCACTGAATCACTGGAAGCAGTTGCACCTTCAGAGGCTGTGTTGTCGCTCTCCGGAGATTTCCCTTTTGTACATAAACAACACCAGACGACCCGTTTAGAGAGAAAAAAATTGAAAGAACAGATTTTCGTGCCATGTTCCCCAGCCTATCCCCCTGGTGGATGATAGAATTCATGTTTTCGTTTTTTTACATTTTATCAATTGAGTCAAACTGTTATTGATGTTTTTCCCTATCACAATTTGAAAAAAAAAAATGATACATACCGTGCTGTTGTTGGTGGGGGATGTAGTCCAGTATTCTTGCCCTTCTTTGGCCAGGCATGCGTTATTTACAAAATATGTTCCGTTCCCAACATTCCGGCAAGGCGCAGCACTCTTACCATTGGGTGATGGAGGGGGGGGGGGGGTATGCGGCACGACCCTTTTACAGGGTAGGGGCGGTGTAAATGCCTACAAGGGCACTATGGAAACAAATCATATTATGAGTAGTATAAAATCAATAGAAGCATTTTTTTTTAACAAAAGGGCACCACATCTGGACTTTTTGGAGATACTTCTCTTCCCCTCTTGACCTCGGAATGCTTTCTCTAAAGATTACTACCGAGAATTGACTGAACAACAGACGCTGCGTTGAATAATTCCCCTATTAAAAGTAGTATCGTAATAAGAAATAATAATGATATCGATATTAAATAATTCCTTTGCAGGAAACTTATAGGCCCTAGTTGAAATTTGAAAAATTTTCCTCGACAGTCTCTGTGAGGATAATTCGATCTATTGAAAATGTCGTTTTTTTTAATCAAATGAGAGATCATTGTGTCTCATATCTGGGAAACAAAAGGGGAAGAAAAACAAAAACAGAAACAAGAAATCCACGCAGTGTCTCCGTACATATAAACCATGACGCCTGTATTTACCGTATCGGCAAAATGGAGATCCCATAATGTGTATGCAGCAACATTACACGGTTCCATTTATCATTGCTATAAATTCAGTTACAGTCACAGATGCAGAGCTACGATAATTCACTTTAACCGCGTTTTACCTCGTTACAATCAGTTCACCTCATGGCTGTGTCTCTTCTCATGCGCATACCGTTACATCATACAGTAGACTTGGCATTCCCTACCATAAACCGTTGTCTGACACTCTGTCGTAAAATGGCATATCGGTGGTCAGAATCGCAGGAGTGAGTACACAAGGAAAGGAGAATGAAGTCCCTCGCCGGGCAACCATCCGCCCGGCAGCCTGCTGTGACCGTTGTTCACGGTCATACCGTTTCTTCAACTACCGGTAATTGCATATCGTCTATTTCGCCTATCAAGTTACCGGCCACATGAGAGAGTGATCCATAACGGAAAATGGATTCAGATCTCCCGTCTTTGAATATGGTCATGATATAAATTTTTTAATTATTCCAGTTTCTGGAAGAGGAAGCCACCATTTGCCAGAACCTGCAAATGTAACATGTATAAAACCAATATCATGGGCATAGCGAGGATCCAAATATTCAATTACATACATCCTATATCACACAGATTATCACACTAACCTGCTAGCTAAGCTGAAACCTGCATGTATCTCGCACCCCCCCCCCCCCCACACACACACACACACATCCACCCACCATATAGGTCTACTGCACGTGACTGTTGGAGTCATAAAAAAAACTCTTAATCATTAAAGTTCCTGACTATAGAGAATTTTCTGAACTATTGTCATATTTTATCAATTTTCTTTGCATTTGACTAAAAAGATTAGACTTCTACATGTAGGCCTACATATATCCTTGACGAAAATAATCCTAGCCTTACATAATAATTCATGCATGTGGAGTATAGCGATTCATTAACTGTGATTCGTTTTTCTCTCTGCATGTGCATTCATAAGTAGGTAAATAACACCTTTCCTTTTTTCAAAGGTTATACATAGTATCTTGTTTGTATGACAACGTTGTAACAATCGGACGTACGGCTCAATGATGGTCGTTAATTTTTCTGTCTTTGCTGAGATGTTGGTAATGTGATGAACAAGTTATTACTCCTGGACGCATTGAGTTTCAGTCTACTAGAGTTCCAAATATTTACACTTTCCTGGTTGGTGACACGTTTCTTCGCGCCTCAGAAGGCGCGAAATCGGTTCCCGCCATTTTCCTTTTCGCACATTTGCTCAACTGGCGCCAAACGTGCCAGCTTCGGCCCGAAGAGAATGCCGATGTTCACGCCTGACGAGGAGAGTGCATGAACACCCAGTTAACACTTCAAGATTTGTCTTGTAACAATTAAGGGGTCTTGCTGTACATTCGATTTTGAAGTCCCACAGTTAATTCGTTCCGAGTTTTTAATCTTTCATCGAGAAACAGTGGCATCTATCAGAGTCCTTATAAAGTATTACCGTTCTAGAAATATTCCTCTATCGTCTTTTAATTCTTGTTTCGAAGTTATGAGTAATGCCAATAACAGCCGATATGAGACACATATGTGTCTCTGAATTTGTGTAGTAATAGATAAAGGTAAACAATAAATAATAAAAAAGAAAGAAAGAATGTTATTTCGCGGCCGGACAACTGTTTTGAGTACAGTTGAATGATTTTCATGTCTGAAGTATAAAACCGAAGGCTTTTAAACGTCATAATCCCATAAACGAGATTTGCTTTCATTTCATTATGGCCATTGTCATTCATTACAGTTGATGGTTGTCTTTATATTTTCGACAGACTATTCTGAATTCGATGCACAAGTACCAACCTCGCTTCCATATCGTGAAGGCGAACGACATTTTGAAGCTCCCGTGGAGTCAATTCCGAACATTTGTGTTCCGAGAGACCGAGTTCATCGCAGTAACAGCCTATCAAAATGAAAAGGTAATTTAGTGTAAAATCGCTCTCTCCATCAGGAAAGAACTTGTTTTCTCAGTGTTTTGTTTTGTTTTTCCCCCCTTTTTTTTGTTGTTATTCCTATACACCATCAGCCGTTTGATAGCGTTACAGACAAACTGTCGACGTTTGTAAACATGATTAACATGCATGTCTCCGATTCAGAGGATATAGTTTTATTTAGCTGCATCTATTATTATATCCTACAATTCCATTATTACGACTATTTTGTATTCACCCCCCCCCCCCCCCAAACAATTCGTTTCTCCCTTTGGCTCGGAGGAAAGTTTTCTCTTCTACGATCAAAGGTCAAATCATCTGGGAGCACCAATTCATTCTGACAGCTCGTAAAATGTTCGTCAATTACTCGTACAGGCCCAAATAACTGACCACTCAATCAGCCCAGGGAGCTGTTTACTCGGTATATTGGACAGATGCCCTGCCCTTCTGTGTTAGTGTACACTCTATCTACACAGCTTCACAGATGTCAATACTTTTAATCCACAATAACCAGTTATTTCATATCTTTTTTTTTGGCCTTGACAATTTAATATACACATATATGTATTCAGCATTCTCTGATGTTGGCCTAAACGAACATTACACTATTATTATTATTTTTTTTTTTTTGTAAAGGGTCATTGATTTAATTACACAATTTACAATAATACGCCTCCCTGATTATACATATATAAAAAAATATCAATCACCGAGTGTGTGTGTGTGGGGGGGGGGGGTAATTGTGGTCTAAATTGTAGTCTATATATTGTAGTCTAAAGACCCCCCACCCCCCAGTTTCTACACATCCGCCGACTTATCTATCTCGAGGACCGATCGAGACACTAGAGGCGTCAAAAATACATATTTGTTAGTTCCAGATCGTAAAACCTAAAAATGTTGTCAATATAAAATTGAGCTCGTAATTTTGCTGTGTGTACTGTTGGCGATCGTATTCTTGTTGGCCTATGATTTACGCGTATTTCGACCCACTGACTTCTCTCCTCGTATTGAAGACGACTTGCTTATAAGAAGCTGTGTGTATACAATCGATAGATATAAATGTCAGTCGTCACTTTTCGCGAGAGGGTTACCCCATAAAATCCCTAGCTTCTTTCTCTCTTTCTCTCCGATGCCAAGAGAGAGAGAGAGGGGGCATGCGATGTAGAGCCGTAAACTATTAAATATGCAGTCGTTATTTGATGGTGTAAACTCCTACATATACATATACATATATATATTGCAGGTTATGATACGTGTTTCGCGGTCGTCATTTTTTACTGACTGAGGTAAAGTTGACAAATTTTAACTACCTTGAAACGATAGCCCTTGTTTGCTTAAACTTCACCCTATAGGTTTCCAGAGATTACCATTGACAAAAAAAGAGAAAAAAAAGAGAGATGATGCACACAAGATCAAACTATAAAAATCGTGAACTGTCACAACAAAACAAGTCTTTTTCTCCTTCCCTTCGCCGTTTCGTTGTACGGCAAAGATTTAAAACCGCAGTATTTGATATCAGAACTTCCCGAGCATCATCTAAATAAACGGATCACTTAGGAAAAGGTTTTTATGTTTATTCATAAAAATATTTTTGAAAGGTGTGTTAATTTTAAAATACTTTTCCTCCCTGGTCGATCATTTGGTTTGTCTATAGTCTAACATGATTTACAACATCCATTGGCCCTCTGTATTGTAGCGTGGAATGTACGTTAATAAAAGGAATGAGCCGCCTTGTCGTGTAGCAAAAAAAAATGATATCATCCTTAATTTTCACAGTTTGTTGTTGTTACATTTTCTCCAAAATAATTGAATGTGTGGCACATTATTACCGTGAGATGGAGATCTTAAAGAAGACGCTTCGATGTTGAAAATAACCATATTTTCTTCTCGTTGATGTTACTATGGTGAACTCTCTTTCATTACAGATCACAAAGTTGAAAATCGATCACAACCCGTTTGCAAAGGGGTTCAGAGATCAGGGTGCTGGCAAAAGAGAGAAAAGGTGAGACATTTGTGACGCTGAATAAAACAGGTGAACCTGTTTGGTTTCCCAGACCAAACAGTCATGGCACGCAGTAACGTTTCAAATAACGGGAAAAAGTGCTGCGATTTGATAAATAATCAAAAAAAAATATGCGGTTTGTACTAATAAGAGGTTACTTCCGCTTTTACTTCAGGATCGTATTATTGTATCAGTAGGGTTTACCTCCACAGCTTTACAGCACTACCTCGACGACGGATTTATCCCCATAATATTCATGTTTTCTTGTTGTCAGTAGCGTATATTGCCTATAAACGTACATCGGTAGCTAAAGCAATCCTTGGCGCCAAGTGTCCGAAGAATTAAAACACCGCTGAGGGCGTAGCTGTGTGATATCATACATGAATGGGGTCATATTATTTATTTTCAAATTCACACTTTGAAAGTATTATTAGCTTATAATAATTTCTCCAGACGCGATACAGTCAGCGTGGTGTTAATTACACGACACTTTCGGTCGTAGGTGTCAGCGTGAACAACCAGGTAGAAATTTTTGATGGCTTCTTTTACGGTTTAGATTACGCCTATGAGTTAGCGAACAACCCAGTCACGTCCTGCTGTTGCTCACAGCCCGCTACCTGGTCGCGCCTGCTATACATTTACTAAAACAAATGACGGTACTCAAAGAGATCCATGACGTAAAACTCAAAAAATATGTCAGCAGCTGTAGAAGAAAAAGGTAACAACTTGCTAACAAGAGAACAAAAATCGTGTTTGCTATCAGATGTTTAATCTTTGAAGATACCCTTGAATTATATTCCACAAGTTAGCATTGATTTAAGAGGGAAACAAAAAAAAATGAAGATAAATCCGATGGCAAATTAATGACGATGACATTTTATAATCACAAAGTACCATGCTTCATCATATGTAGGCCTAGCAGCCTATCGTAATATGTGTTAGTTGGACGAATGATGGACCATAGTGTGGTGCCCTTTGCACTTCCTAGTTGTAGCCATTGCAATATACATATATGGTTGTAGCACATTGTAAAAAGGATATTGTTAAAGTTATAGTAAGCATCAGTATGATTCTTTGCTGGCTTGATCTTACCAATAAAAGCAGATGAGGGTCTTCATGTTGCCAAGGTTTCATTGCACGCTGTGCTTGCACAGATATAAATTGTCAGTATTTTCTTTCATTTCATTAGCTATTCGAAAAAAATTGTTTTGTAATTGTTCATACAAAGTTTAACGTATCCGTGAATCATAGAGATTCTCGCCTAGTAATTATTCGTCGCAACTTGTACAAGTGCGAAAGCTAATCTAACATATCTTTCCAATTCATATTGCATGCATATCCTTTTGAACGCGGTGTTGTGAGCACGCATATACCCGAGGGCATTGGCAATTACCAAGAATCATTTTATAGAAAGTGTCTAAAACAAGGAGAAGTGAGAGCAAATCTTCACACGTTTGAGATTCATCCTTGCCAGATAAGAACCAACGGACAGTACGCCCCAACACCTTTGGCTTAAATAAAAGATTTAGCGAAATAAATCATACGTTGTGAAAGCATTTGTACAGCCACTTTACGAGAGCTTTGGACGTGTTGATGCGTGCTTTTCGCAAATTCTGGAGACTCCTCGGCTCATCAAATTTTCATTTGTGGCTGCAAATAAGCTCGAATCGAGACAACTGCCTAGTGAAAATTTATCATGTGTTAAATTCATGACTTTTAAGGATTTTTAACATTTTATCCGTTTGCTTTCTCTTTTATCATTTCATGTTTAGACTATGAAACTTGTGAACGAATTCATTATAGGCTATATAGTACTAGTTGTTTTTTTTCTTATTGAAAGACTTTTCTCAAATAAATGATAGCCTACTTTGAAGACAACTGTATTCTTAACATTTTTTCTTATAAAATTCATCTTTTCAGTATATGAAAATGGTATCAGGTTTGTTTATTCTCACTTAAAAATTCTACATTTTGGCAGAAAATTTCTTCAAGCTGGTGGATATGACGCAGGCGATCTTGATGACGGTGGTAGCGATGCCGAGCCTGATCTTCCTGAGGTTACGACTACAAACGCAGAACACCAGCAATCTGAAAATGGTGGGTACACTTAACATCGTTTGGCACTGTCGAGTTACGAACCCACACTTACATAGCAAGTTCCATATTTTCTTTTTCTTTTTCATAATTAATAGTACCCATTGAAAGTACAATGTCGCAAATCATTGAAATGCATATGGGCTTTCAGCTATTTTGCAGTTTTTTGGGGTCATGTGTGCTTGTGGCAAAAAAAAAAAAAAACGGGAGGGAGGAAGAAAGGAAGGAAGGAAGAATGAATGAATGAAAGAAAGAAGGACAGAAAGAAATAAAAAGGAACTAAGAAAGAAAGAAAGAAAAGAGAAAAAAAAAAGAAAGAAAAGAGGAAAAAAGAAGGAAAGAAGAAAAATAATAAGAGTATTTTTGTTTTCTCCATCTCAGGTGACCAAGATGCGATAGTGATGTCCCCAGAGAGGAAGCTGTCGTCACAGTTTTATAAGTGCAATTCACAAGTCATGTTGAGTCGTGAGATGGAGTCGGATCACGAGTCACGTGACGAGGACCACGTGCTGAGGAAAGGTGTCTGCTCCGACAACGATTCCGTAGAAAACGAATCGACTCGTCGTCGATCGAAGGACAGTCACGAAAACAGTGTGGAAAAGAAATACGAAGTTGAATCCGAGAGCAAATTAGTCAGCCACAGGAGAAGCTGTAGTCCACACGAGAGGCGGAGCAGGTCGGCGTCTCCTCCATCATCATCAACATCTAAGCTGCTTCCTAATGGATTATCTCATTCGAGCAAAAGCTCCTTTTCGGCTCCACACGCCAGTTCACACGCACCCGTCGTGGCACCTTTATATCCTTCACCGCAAGCGCTGCTTCTTTCTCACGGTGGAGGGATGCCGCATGGGCTCGGATCGGTTCCTCATATGCTACCGTTTACCGTCCCGACTTCCCTGTCGACGACGGTGTCGCCTCACCACGGTTATCTCGACGCCCACTCGCTCTCTATGGGCGCACACGCTGCAGGACTCTTACAACAGGCCGCCTCTGGGGCCGGCCTCGGACTCTACGATGCTGCAGCTTTAAATTCAGCGTACGCCCAGAGCGCATGCGCAAGTGCAATATTTAACGGCCATCACAGACTACGCTTTTCGCCTTATGCTCTCCCAGTGTCAAGTTCTTCAAACAGTTTAGCAGTACATTTGCCCTATGAGAGTGTTTTGCAGCATCACGGATTGTCCCCTGTCCCCCTCGGGGGGACGTCGACATCAGCATCACCTTCTTATATCAAAGACTCTTCGTCCACGTCTCCGACGGTCGCTACCTCTACAGCAAACGAACTTCAAAGCATTCAGAAAATGGTCAGTGGTTTAGACAAAGTACCAAAATGATAAAGACATAAAAAAAAATAATAATGTGTTGATTGTAATAACGAAATTTGGATATCGGTCAATGGTACGTGTGTGCATCGCCACTCACTCGTCATACAAGGAGACGAGAACTATGAAAATATATATATTTAACGTAAGTTCGGTGTTGAGAAATCTGTACTGTTGACATTCACTAATAATAAGTATTCCACAGAAACAAAATTTACTTATGTATAAACATTTTGCATTGACGTCACCTGCCAACAAACAAGGTCGCCCTCCTTGCGGCAAACGGACGGTACATATTGCTTATTTTGCTACGATAGGCGTGTGTAGGTCGAATGGCAGACGTGCACATTTAGTAGCCTACCCCTAAGGAGGGCGCTTCACTGTATCGCTGTGACGTCATATGCAAGGAGGGGGGATCTATTGTCCAGTGATGATTATGGGGAGAGTTACATGTGTAAATTTTAGCACACAACTGAAATATCAAAAAGGTGCTAGTGGGGGTATTAAGAACTATAAAATATGAAAATTTTATTTCGTTTGTGTCTCTTGTCTGATATGACCTACCTTTTGTCCTGTTTAGGGTGTCAACATATTCTCGTTTATCCAACCATCATATTCATACAGCTCAGGAAACCTGCAAAAAGAGAAAGAAAAGTAATGGCCGTGGAAACATTATCTGTGTCTCACATCGTAACGAATTTCTCGTTCGAATATTGTTTACAGAGGTTAAGTCTTTCACTGGGTTTTACTTAATGGTAAATTTATATTTTGACTTTTGGGAGGAATACGTTTAGTGTGTGATGTTGGCAAAATAATCTTGCCCACCCCCTTCCCTCCGTTATGTTGTTATTGTAGGATGTTTGAATTGTGGGGAAAGCCAGAAACCGCTTCTGTATTTATGATGTTACTTTCAAAGCAGTTTTGGAAGAGACGCATAGAAGTTGTACATGTCATCGCCTCTATTGACGGCGTGTTTTTTTTTCCCGTTTTCTCTCGCCTTCTCGGTTGGTCTCGATCAATACTATTCGCACGCAAAGTGTGAAGCCCTTGAACAGTAAGTCTGTGTCGAGCGTGGATTCAACTTTGTTTTCTCAGATGTATTTATGTCGTCATTCTTCTTCCCAATTACTTGCTGCATAGATAATGAAACTTTTCCAAGGAAGAATCTTTTTTTTTCCCCACCCCTCCACCAAAATCGATAAACTCGCTCGTTTTTTCCTCAAACGCCTCTCTCTTTGGTGTCTCTTCCTGGTCGATAAAATAGTCGATACGGCTTCATCATCTTGCAGTTTAAACCTGATGGCCATTAAATATGTTTTCTCCCCCCCCCCCCCAAAAAAATGAGTGTTTTATTAAAGAAAACGCATTTCACGAAAACAATCACAGTTACTGCTTTTCGTAATGATTTTATGTTAGTTATAGCGACAGCCATACGTAAGAGAAATAATGTTATTTCGCTTCTCTTCGTTTTCACTCCCTTCCAAGAAATAGTTGGAAGAAATTGTAAAACAATGGGAAAATGAATTATCTGCCCGACTTCCTTTTTTTTTTTTCTTTTTTTTTAATAGCCAGTCAGTATTCACTCTCTAGGCGTGTTGCTGTATCAAAATTGTTCCGACGATTTCAGTAAGCTGTCAGAGGCGAAGTTGGATAGTCGTATTGCCGCACTGTGAACGACAATACGGTGTGTATCTGTTGAACTTCATCGCTTGTATTACCGTCCGACCGTTCAGCTGTACACTTTTGACACCTTATTACAACATTTTGTAAATATGAACTCTTTGGGTAAGATATCATAGGCCCTTCAATTTACTCTAGAACAAATTTGCGTAGGGTTTTTTTTTAAACTATCACACGGGCAAAGGTCCCCCCGGAGGCGTGAAATCTTTACAATCAAAGACAATTCAGTGATCGGTATCTAGGACAAAAGTATCTGTTATAGCCTATGTGGGACCCGAGTTATAAACGTATGGAATAAAGCACCTTGTATTGCCCTTTATTGTACCGTAATGAGATAATAGGCTCTCTCCTTAAAATAGTGGCTTCAACTATGTTTGTGTAGGCCTAGATCTATCTTTACTACGGGTTCTATATAATTCGATATTTTCATTGATGTTTGATAACACGCTTTCAAGAAAGCAGCTAGTGCTCAACTTCAAGAGAAGGTTTGCATTAAACAAAGTTGTAAATAAATACTTGCGAACTGGAAAAACAAGTTCGTTCCAATGTTTTGTGTACAAATTTGTTGAAATAGCTATCCGCCATGTGCTAAAACTACTGTCTATGTGATGGGCGAGACAAGAAGCTATAGCTGAATAGAGTTAGTGCATAGATATCCTGTGTTCTTTCTTAACGTATATAGGAGGGCATCTCTGTGGGGGTGTGGTAAAAGTTGCATTTTAAATGAAGACGTATAAGTTTAATCGTACTTTATTGAGTTTTATCGTCAAACTAGCATCAGACATAAAGAAGTGTTTTATTTGCTCTTCGTCAATACCATAATGACGAAGGTATGTGTCCAGAGCACTTGGTGGAGATGTTTTGCAACGCTGGGAACATCTTCAAGAGATTCAGCGAAGTTTGGATGCACGGTATAAAGACACCCCATATGTGACGTGACGTTTAAACTCGCACACACACACACACACACATACACTTCCGGTTTGTATCATTAACATACGTCTAGTGATAGTCTTTCCTGATTCCATGCACATGCCGACATTGTACAGTGCTCCTACTGACGTGGGAATCACAATTTTAAATACACAAAAATGACCCAGAATAAAGTTCATAGTTTCGCCCTGACAAACAATGTTGCCTCTAAATGTGAAAGAGTGAAATTCTACAATTCTACAGTGACATTCCACTGTCCGATGAATGACATTTTTCAATGATCAATTAGAGTTAGTAGCCACTTTAATCAGAGTGAAATCTCAATCGAAATCCACTCTTTAAAAGAGTGGTCACTGTAGTCACTCTTTTACATTTAGAGAGTTGATGGCAAAGACGCCGTTTTCAATTACCTGTTAAAGTGATTTCGTCCTGAAAGCGACAGTTACAGAAGACTCATATGCCGTCTTTTCTTCTTCGAAATCGTATGGACCTACTTAATATGTTTAGAAACCTCACAGTTGGACAGTATAAGGTGTATAATGAAGTATATTTTCCAATAGTCCAGACTCGATAAACGAAAGAAAAGACTCAAATGCTCAGAGAGTGGTAACGTAGAACGTATATGTTATTTCATTTATACTTGCAATTTCCAAGGAAAAGTAAAAAGTGAATTTGTACAGTAGCGACACAAAGTAAACTTTATGTAGGATAAAATATCAATGACTACTTCTTGGAGAAAAGATGTTCTATAAGAATTGAATAAAAGTTGTCAGGCATGAAAGTGAAACTTACGTCTTTTATTTTATTTTTTCTGAATGCTTTTGTTTTCCATCCCTCTTGTTAATTAGCAAATTATTCCAGAAAGCGTGTTATAGTCAACGTGTCTTGAAACATATCCATGTATGGGGAAAACAATCATACCATTGTGTCATATTAGCATAGAATGTTACGTAGCCACTGAGTTCCTGGCTACCAGACGGCAAAATAAGAAAAGGGAGGGGGCGAGGGAAGAAGTGGTTTCAAAAATGGGGAAGAGGTAGAGGTAAAGACGTGAGAATGCTGAAAGATAGGCCACTTTAACAATAGCTGAAAATTTGGTTGGGATTTTCGGAAGTGATATTTGACTGTTTTATCCACACACCAATCAGTTTTCACAACTTGAAGAAAATGTTCAAGGTCAATTGAGGTTATTGATGGCTATTCATTATTATTAAGGTCAACTGAGGTCATCAATGGCTATTCATTATTATCAAGGTCAATTGAGGCCATTAATGACTATTCATTATTATCAAGGTCAATTGATAACCTTTGCCATTCGACCACAGCTCTGTTTCTGGTGTTACGTGAATAATATATATATCATCGCAACTAATAACAACCCACATTTTTAACTGGTCACTTGATGCAGAGAGAGACATTTATCCAGATTTCTAAACTGCTAAATCATCACAAACGTTGCTGGCAAAAGTTTCTGAAAGGCCCTTGTTGTCCCGCCAGTGTTGTAGCCACAAGAGTAGGTGAGGAACAAAAACAGACTGTTTTTTTTTCAAGGCTACCTCACCAACGAAAGCGTTCACCTCACACTGACGAATCACTACAGTCATCCCTCAGCATCCTCCACCTAAAACACTGGTTAGGCTCCACGTTGGAGTATGATAGTATATCAAACGTATATCCATCATAGCCAATGTGTTAAAACACGGGAAGTTTGTGAAGATATAACACCTTTGTTAAGAAAAAGAGTGTCTCGGTGTATACTTGAAATTCCATTTAGAAATCTATATACGTTTATTGATACTCCTCGGCAAAAGCGTAACATCCATGCGAACACTGTAAAGAAAGTCTGACAGCACTTTTTGTGTAAGCACAATTTTATATTCTGTAAACTTTAAATATTTCAATAACAAATAATATTGTCCACTTTGTGAAAGAGAAATTAGCATTATTTACCAAAATGAAAAGAACACAGTGAACGAGATGGAAAAGGTGAGTAATATTGGCAATGACAATTGCACTTAATTTAACTCTTGTAACTGCCTACAAAAAGTATACTGTTTATGGTGCTCAACACATACACAACGACACCAAGAAGGATTAAAACGAATACACAGTTTAGGTTGATCTGACAGATAGTGAGGAAGCCAGCATCCTACAGCCTGGATGTTACAGCGTTGAACAACAACAACCCCAAAGCCAGAAATTAGTTCGAGATTGACGAAACCTGAGGACCGTCCTCACCAGACCGAAAGGAAACGAGCAGGGGTAGATAAGGCTACCGATGTAGGCTGGGAAATCCCGCCGAGTGAGCACGGAAAACTCAAGAGGCAGCAATTTGAAGAAAATTCTCAGTTTAGTGGGGAGCCAGTGTGACTCTTGAAACGGGCAGGAATGATGTGGTCCTTCTGCTTGTTATACAAGTTAATAGCTCTTAACGTGAAGTTGGGGGGGGGGGGGCTACAATGCACTTTATGGCCTAGTTGCTGCTTGAATCATAGCTAAGCTATTCAGTAGCACCTACCCGAAGTCAGCAAAGCTTCACCTCCTCAAAGTAACATGCATAAGATGAGTTGTGAAAGATGCAATATTTGAATTTCTAAATGCTTGGGTAAACAAATCATTGAATAACAAATAACTCAATTTCTGTCCGCGAGAAACGTATCTCTTGAACGAAAAAGCCGAAGTCTTTACTTATTTGGAATAACCTATTACTGTATTCTGTGTCCACAAATGTTAGTTTTAAAATTAGGATTTCTTTCTATAAAGCAAAGCCTTATTTCCCTGAACGGTCTATCCGCAAGCGTTTCATCAGTAATCTTTAGTGAAAACTTTGTGAAAGTTTTAAACATGGCTTGATAGAAAAGAGGCTGATTTAAATAAAATATGTGAATTGCAACTGCACAATATCCTGTTCATTTGTCACTTCTTCTGACAGTGGTATTTGCATAGCACTCCAGATTTAACAAGATAACCACCCATGTGACGGTGGCAGTGTTAACGACAGATACCGAGTCTCCAAGACATGGCACTAACTCCAGATCAACTTATTGCTTCTATAACAGGACTCTGAGTCGGTCATGTGACACAAGCTCAAATTCTGATTGGCTAAAGCCCGCAACATTCCTGACGCTTCTTTTCAACGTTTTTGATAACGCAATTCTTCTGCAACGTTTCAGGTTGTTTTGAAAATGTTACCCTATGTGCGACTAACTGAAAACAAAGCGTTTTGAGTTTGTAGCAGGTGAATAGTTTGGAAACTTTTTGGCAATTTTGCTCGTGTTCTGTATGCAGACCTTAATTTTGCACTCGTTGACACATCTCGAGAAATTTTGTGACTTAGACACAGGTATATACGAATTTTTGGCCACTGTACGTCGCCCTGTTTGATTGGATGATCATGTGTTACAAAATTCTCGAAAAAATCTCTTTGTAGAACAAAAAAAAGTAATAAAAATTAAGAATTACGATTTCGTTATCTTTAGCCTTAGCAAAGTTAATGAACATCGTCTTTAAGGATCCTTATTTGCTCGTGGTATCATGGTATCGTTGGGTCTCTTATCTCCCTCCCCCCCCCCCCCCCCCCCCATTTTGTATGAAAGGTGTATAAAAGGTGAGTCACTGTATGGTTGCAACGGAGCCATAGCCTATATTATGGCAGTTTCCTTGTAAACTAGAGTAAAGCGATTCGTTGGCTAAATACTCAACGATAGAGAAGAAACGATCGTGATGGTAACACCTTCGCTACAAGTAATGACAAATATACTACAACGGTTGTCGTGAAAATATCACGCCGTTAGCACTCAAACTTCATTTGGAACGCTTCGACACCTCGCTGGTGTGAATCATAAGTTTTTGCTGCAATATTGAGTAACTTTTCCTTTCCTAAACTATTTTACTTTTACTTCGCTGACATTTTTCGTAGATGTGTGCGTGTGTGTTTGCGTGTGTGTGTGCGTGCTCTTGGAGGTTTGTATGTTAGGCTATAGAATACGTATCCCGAGACGCTTTTCTTCTTCTTTTGTTTCGAGGAGGGACAAAATACGGATTGTATTATCTTCAAGTATTGCTTTGTTGAG
This sequence comes from Stichopus chloronotus, assembly GCA_021234535.1. NCBI lineage: Eukaryota > Metazoa > Echinodermata > Holothuroidea > Aspidochirotida > Stichopodidae > Stichopus > Stichopus chloronotus. The sequence continues at coordinate 21,496,353 of CM037837.1, read as the reverse complement.
AGGCGATCACACATCCATGTGTCAATTTCCTATACGATTGCTTCAATGAATGTGATTGAAATTAGAAGGTATATAGCTCACATCGACCTGTAATGTGTCGCCGAAAAGTAATCGCAAACACGTCCATGATTGTAGTTTCCAGATCTTCAAATATACGTAAAACCTAAATGCAATAATTCTGAATATGTTTTTGCAGACTCCAGCTTTGCCGTAAACAATGATCACACTTTGGGAAACTGTCATATATATGTGTGTGTTTGTAATTAACAAATTCTAATGGTAAGTGTGAATGACAATGTTTACTGGTCGTGGCAGACTTTTACTTTAATTTTCGCGACATTCGATCTGGAGATAAATGCCACTGCATGTTTGGTAATCCCTTTTAAAATCAAATTTGCTCCTGGTATTTCAAAGCGAGTGAGAGATAAGACGTACCCGGTATCATCCGTTGATGGAGATTGACCGAAATCTTTGTTTTCTTGGTGGTAAGTCTGTATCGCGGTATACTGTTAAAGAGTTTTTTTTTTTTTACCTTTTTATCTCCACTAAGTGAACAGTCTCATAGTTACGTGATGCCGTCTCTAAGAGAAGCTCGTTACTAACCAAAAACATCAACTCGGCAAAGTCTATCGCCATAAAAGATGTCAGTACAAGGCGCCAAGCAAGCAGTAAAATGGAGAAGTTATCAACGTCGATTTATGGTTATATTTTACAGCTCCTTTTCTTTCTTTGTGATGGAGCTCTTGCCGGCTGTTAGATCAAGGCTACATTGATTACACAAAGTAAAGCCACAAAGACATCGCACTCCGTGTCCTCATACAAGGACAACATCAACGAGGGCCGGTGTTGAACAAGGTTATAGTGTCCCAATCTCTCTGGTGATACTGTCCTTCGGAATACGGCGTTCCGTAAGTCATCGAGAGTGTAGGCCTATATACGGTCTGAGTGGACGGTATTTCTGTCATCGTGGACGGTATATTGACTGTCATGTTAAGTATACGCGAAGAGTTCGTTTGTTGTGAAACTACTGTTCAGTTATCGTCATACTGTCGACATTGTATCTTCAGGAGTGTCATCCAGTAATGCACTGAGTCAGTCAGAAGCACAGAAGGCTACTGACCACTGGTTACGGTATGAATTTCAGGACTTCTGAGGTTCTCCATCTTCAAGATTCAACGGTTAGACGGTCAGAAACAATAGGTCGAGACAAATCCGTGAACTTCTCCGGGACTGATTGTCACCTGTCTCGAATTTAACAAGAACTTAGATCATCTCAACTGAGTTGCGGATATGCGCTTCATTTGCGAAGTTACTTTGATGCACAATGTCATTAGACTAGCTACTAGCCTAACGAAGCCTTTAACTCTTAGGTTAGTCAGAGGGAAAGACCTACGCGTCGCAGTGCAGTACTATACCTTCCGCTAACGCACAGAACTTAGGTAAAATATCAAGAATTACATTTTTTTTTAGTACAGCTATTACCGAAACATGTACAGTAAGGAAGCCTAAACTGTCTAAATCATTGTGTAGGCTATCACTATAAATTTCAGTTGCTCGAGTACAGTGTGGCCGATTTGGGCTATAGATGCAGCATTCCTGGGTCTGAACCTGTCCGAGCCACCACTTTAAAAATTGATCAAACCAAAGATTCTAGAGAGCAAAGAAAGGACACTTGCTCGGGGGTTTTTGAACAGGAGACGATGTAACGGAAGTGACGTCATTTTTAAGGCCTGAGCAAACTTTATGTACAACCTATAAGACAAAAACTACGGTACATTAAATGCCTATTTTGAATTGAAAAATCTCACATTACCTTTGCTTGCCTCTTAGAAGCCGATAAAACGGTTATCCGGAAGTTTAAAAGGCGTGTTGCTACAATTAATTACAGAACTCCTTTGATTAACTATACAGCTGGCGAAAGTTTAACCTACCAGACGAGCGTTGGCGTCCCTCGCTATTGAGGTGTACCGTACCTCCGGGTACACTTCTTAGTCAGATTGTCCCTATCTTCCCCTATATAGCATCTTTGGTCAAACCTCAAAGCGCCATCGTATGTAGATGTTTCAAAGAGAGGTCAAAGGTCATGTTACTGCGGCTAACATTCAAAGTGCTTCGCAGTTACAGACACATTACCTCAAGCGGGGAGTTGTTGTAAGACTCCCTTCCTCAAGGAAACCAGAATCGCTCTGTGAATCTAATCCTTAGCTTCTATGTTTCAGTGACATGTAGCAAAGAGAAAAAGTTATATCTATATGGTATTCTATTTCATAGTATTATGTAATGATATAATAACATATAGTATTTAATCCCACAGTTATGTTTCATCGGCTTCACCTTATGTTTTCTCATTTTGTCCGATTTCTCATTTTGTCCCATTTTGTCCAATGCGCAGTTGCTGTTGTTGGCCGACAAAGTATATGTTCAATCAAAGCTGATATTTCCTCGTTAAATGCATGTATAATTTTGTAACACATCATTCGTTGATGTTATGTCTACTGTGTTGATGCTTTGAATATAGTATGCCCACCCGAAAGCAGAAGTGAAAAGGGTTGGTCTAAACATTACGATACCTATCAGCCTGTTGTTCTTCAACACAATGAAATATTTGACCAACGTGATTAAAAACACCCCTAGATGTGGAATTTAAATAAAATCAAGTACTAGTTACGAAAACACCCTCCCTTCCTGGCGGGCGACCCCTGGACCCCTTACCCCTTGATACGTTCTTCTTATTTCACTGCAGTTGTTTACAGTAAGTTCCTGTTTATTCCTGTTTACAATTTGACAATTTTTTCCTACTGACTTTTCACAGCCAGCTTAATATTACGAACCCCAGTATATCGAATTGTAGACTATCATTCATATATTTAAGTACAGTTTCTCCCTATGCACATCACCAACCGCACACCTGTAGTCTACAGTGGCACAGAACTCCAGAGTTTTACCCCCCTCCCCCCCCCCCCCACACACACAGAACAGCAACAAATGTGTGGTGTGTGGGATATACCGATAAGTAGCAAATAGAAAATTAATACATCTTTTAAGTTTTCATGACTTTCCCTGACAAGCGAATACGTCTCCAATGACCCCACATCTACCTAAGATGGCCCACCTATGATAGACTGGGGGGTATCATGAGTCGATCACCTAAAAATCATGTTAATGGTTAAATATAACAGGATGAATAAAGTAAGTGTAACTCTGCAGTAATGTCTCTAAGCGTGCTTTTCTCATTCTGCTGTTACGTTGGTTTCGTTCAGAATGAGTGATCCGTTGCCAAATAAATGTTGAACTGAAAGTGTCAGTTCACACTAAAATGTCTATTATGCAATCTCGAAACAATCACTTCAGACAAAAAAAAAGAGATCTTATTAAGAAGTACTTTTTATTATAAAATTCATGAACAATGTATTTAGAACAAATAAAAATATATATATATCTTAAATATCGAATTTTTGCAAACGACTTTCATCCAAAACATTCTGGTCAATATTTTTGGTCAGATTTGAACATAATGTTGAAGCTTGACAACTTTCCTATGGGTAAAATGTTTCCTTGAAGATAAATCGTCACATGGCCAAAATCTTTCTTTGACTTTGTTTGAAGTATGATGACTGTGTGAGTGGTATAGTTTCTTTTGAATCACATCGCTCCCACAGTGCTATACCACAGTGCTATACCGTGACATTCAGAGTATACAGTCATCGAATCACGATACCGATCGACTCATGATACCTCAAGTCTAAGGGGGCACAATGAGTCGGTTCACAAAATTCCAGGTATTTTGTCACATCTGTTGGGTTCAACTCCGATGTGTTGATTGTAAATGATCAAACCGAGAGAGATTCTGAAGATGTGATACACTACTGAAGCAACAGACGGCCAATCCTCACATGGTATCATATACATGATAGGGTTTCAATCGAAGGAGGAAACCCTAACCATTATGGTATATGGCACCATATATCAACTCATGTTCTATCATGCAGAAAAGGGCTGGTCTCGACTCTCGAGACATGATCACAGCACATTACAGGAATTCTGTGAGGACTAGTTGAACAGAGATAGGGTAATGAAAGATTGAAAACACCGACAATCTGTGAACAGACACTTTTTATCACACATGTACTAAGCATAGGAGACCCATGTTCATAAAAACTACAATTTCTCACATTTGCCAGAAAAGTAGGGATAGATACATGACTAATGAGGCTAATTAGAAATATTGGCATGCAACTGTTTCCTTCAAACTCATAATAACATGAACAATGAATGAACATCAATGAGGTCTCTTTAGATGTATGCTGCCCTCACAGCGCGTCAACGGTATGCACTGCTATTCAGCTAGATAACCAAAAGTATACGAATAAATGACTCGAAGACGAAGGGTGTGCGTTCAAGCCAGATTTATTGTACGCAATGATGAGATGGTAAAAAATACAAGTTTTTCGAGAGAGCGTCAGAAATCTTCTGAAAACAAGTAATTATTCCTCTGCAAACTGGTGGGAAATTTCACCCTCTGCTGAAAGTCAGGAATGTTAAATACTCAAGAGGGGATGAGAGGAGAGTGAAAGAAGCCACTCGTAGACCTCTCAGCGACCCGGTGCAATTTTAAAGGCTTGTGGACAAACACTGCATTTACAACAACTGAATTATCTTAGGCATAGGTGGAGAGTCCGGCAGTGAGAGGCCAACAAGGGGGATAGTACATGCCTTCGGTGAAGTTTGACTACTTAGCAGATTGGTTCAAGCATAGGAAACAGTTTATTTAGCACAGGGAAAAGATATAAATACAAAATAGTAACCAGGACAGATGTAAACTTAACACTCCCCGTCTGGTATGTTATTAACATGCCACATTTACTACTAACACTATTAAATATAAACGATAGGAAAATGAATACTCATTTCAATCGGAAATCAACAGGACGACATCTGTGACTGGTCGGAGGAACACCTTTGACTTCCCGTCTCTGGCAATCCTCACGTCAACCTTACGGACCTTCCCGTCCCTGCTGGGATGCGTCTTGTCAATCAAGCCGATTGGCCATTCATTGCGTGTGACTTGGGCATCTTTCAGGAGGACGACATCTCCCTGTTTGAGGTTTGGTCTGTCATCAGTCCACTTTGGACGACTCTGTAAGTTAGTAAGGTAGTCCGCCCTCCATCTTTTCCAAAAGGTGTCGGCAAGGCATTGGACTCGTCTCCATTGTTTCACATGGAGTTGTTTGGTCGAGAAATCCCCACATGGAGCAGAGGTCTGATCTGTTTTCTGTGTAAGCAGCATGGCGGGAGTTAGTACCGTTGGGACATCCGGGTCTGTAGACACTGGTACCAGAGGTCTTCCATTCATAATGGCCATCACTTCTGCCATGAAGGTACACAGCACTTCATGTGTGAGTCGAGTTGGTTGCCGACGAAGGAACATTGACTGTAGAATCTTACGGGCGATGCCAATCATTCTCTCCCAAGAACCGCCCATGTGGGATGAGTGAGGAGGGTTGAAAAGCCAGGTGCAGCCAATTTTCTGGAGATAATTACCGACTTCGGGTTTCTCTGCATTCATTTTCAATTCTTTACACGCACCTGTGAAGTTTGTCCCTCTGTCGGATCTCAGGGTCTTAGCAGGTCCTCGAATTGAAAAGAACCTGCGCAAGGCGTTGATAAGACTCGACGTGGACAAGGTCTCTACTACTTCAATGTGGACGGCTCGTGTTGCCATGCATGTAAAGAGAACAGCCCATCTTTTGTTGTTGGCACTGCCCCCTCTGGTGCGACGTGTCACCACCTCCCACGGACCAAAAACATCTAATCCAACATTGGTGAAGGGAGGTCCAACATTGACTCGATCTATTGGCAAGTCTGCCATCTTTTGATTTTCGAGTCTACCCCTCAGTTTTCTACAAATGACGCATTTGTTGATGCAACTTGATGTTAGTCGCTTACCTCCCACGAGCCAATAGCCAGCAGATCTCACTGCCCCCTCAGTAATGTGACGCCCCTGGTGTGACACCTTTTCATGATAGTGTCTGACGATTAACACAGCAATGTGATGTTTATGAGGGATTATAACTGGCCTCTTCTCCTCTTCTGATAACTCTGCAGAGGTCAATCGCCCACCAACTCTCAGAAGGCCGTCTTTGTCCAGAACCGGGTTGAGCTTCGTGATTGGACAACCTTTTGGTAATCTTTCCTTTTTCTCAAAGCAGGCTATCTCTTGTGCAAACACCTCTCGTTGAACACAACGGACAATGTGATCTCTGGCTTGGGATATTGTGTCCACGTCTAAGGGCAAATGGAAGGACTTCCATCCAGTTTGAGACTTTCCGCTGAAGGCAACTGCAACCTGGGAAAGTCTGGCAATGGTGCGACACAGCGTGGTCCAACAGGAGAAGCGTAAAAAACGGTGTGAACTTAAGTGCTGTTCGGCCACTTTGGTAGCAAGAACGGTCACCTCAGGACGAACTTCTCCATCAACATCTGGATCGACGATCTCAAAACCTCCATGATTCTCGGGTAACACCTTATCATGGTCGCCTACAAGAAAATCAGGGCCGTGAAACCAGTGACTGCAATGCAGATCGGATGCAGAGGTTGGTCTTGATGCTAAGTCTGCCGGGTTGTTTTCTGTAGCCACGTAGTGCCATTGAGTGGCCCTTGTAGATTCCCTGATACGGTTCACCCGATTGGCGACATACACGTAAAATCGTCTAGAAGTGTTGTAGATGTATCCGAGTACGACTCTACTATCTGTGAAGAACTTCACAGCATCCATGTCTACGTCAATTTCATCTCGGATGAGTTCTGACATCTCCACCGCCAGCACGGCTGCACAAAGCTCCAGTCTTGGAACGGTATGAGCAGGTTGGGGTGCCAGTTTGGATTTGGCCATAACAAACCCTATGTGGTGAGTGTTATCATCACAGGTCGTCTTTAAGTAAGCGACAGCTCCAATAGCTGCTGTTGAGGCATCCGAGAAGATACAGAGTTCTCTTCTCGTAACCGACGTTGGTGAAACAAGTGCGTAACACCTAGGAATACTAAGGTGACTAAGGCCTTGCAAGGAATCTTTCCATTCGTTCCATTCTCGTACCCTCTCTGGGCTGAGTGGTTCGTCCCAGTTGACGCCTCCTGATGTAAGTTCTCTAACCAGGAGTTTGCCATGCAAGGTCACTGGTGCTACCAGACCTAATGGATCATACAGGCTATTGACCGTTGACAGGATCCCTCTACGTGTGTACGGTTTGTCTTCACAGGAAGCTTTGAAGTTGAAGGCGTCACTTTTCAAACTCCAAAATATGCCAAGACTGCGTTGTGTAGGAAGAACGTCTGTTGCAAGGTCTAGGTTCTGCAGGTCTTTAGCTCTGTCAGTTGGCTCAAAGGCTTCCATAACCTCATGGCAGTTGGATGATATTTTATGCAGATTTAGGTTTGACTCAGCTAGCATACCTTTTGTACTCTGGAGCAGATTGATCGCATCCTCTGCTGTTGACACAGACATTAGCCCATCGTCAACATAGAAGTTCCTGATGACAAACTGCCTCGCCTTTTCGCCGTAGATTGCCTGACCCTTTTCAGCAGCCCTTCGCATGCAGTATATTGCTACTGATGGAGAGGGACTGTTGCCGAAGACGTGCACATTCATCCTGTAGTCTATTACGTCTTTGCTCATGTCGTTGTCTCTGTACCACATGAAACGAAGGTAGTCTCGATGATCGTTTCGGACCTTGAAGCAGTAGAACATCTGTTGAACATCTGCCATAAATGCGACAGGTTCTTTCCTAAATCTCATCAACACGCCTATGAGTGTGTTGTTCAGATCCGGACCACTAAGTAGGACATTGTTCAGCGATACCCCTTGAAATTCGGCGCTTGAGTCGAACACCACTCGGATTTGATCAGGTTTTTTCGGGTGATGTACACCGAACATGGGTAGATACCAGTGCTCTCTGCCCGCATCTAAAGGAGGAGCTGGCTCTGCGTGCCCATTGTCCAGCATCTTTTGGACGAATTCAAGAAACTGTTCTTTGTCTGTTGGTTTCTTTTCCAAGGATTTAACAAGTGACGTCAGACGTTTTTTGGCTTGAGACCTGTTGCTGGGTAGGCGTTGTCTGTCTCGCTTGAATGGGAGTGGAGCTACCCAGTTGTTACCTTCATCTCTGTACACGTGTTTCTCCATGATTTCCAAAAACTCTTTGTCCTCGACGGACATGGCTGGTTTTTCATCATCTTTACGTTTTTCGAAGATCTTGTGACCCAGGTCATCACCTCCAGTAGTACTGTAGTACGCCGGAGATGACGATATGACGTTGGTACACGATGAAAAGTATGAGGGTCGACCATTGTGAAGAATGTTAGTGTTATAGACGTTCGTCATTGAAGGTTGGTGGGTCCTGCCAAGACACGTCTCTCCAATGATAACCCAGCCTAAGTCGAGGCGTTGAGCGTAGGGGGCGTTGTTGGGCCCATTGATCTGCTCACGAACTTTGTGCACACTCAAGATGTCACGCCCAAGCAATAGGAGGATCGGTACCTCTGGATCCACCTGTGGTATTTTGTGGGCTATGCGTTGCAGATGTGGATGGTGTTTAGCTATAGTCGGCGAGGGAATCTCTCTAGCATCATCCGGAATCAACTCACATTCTTTAATGGTGGGCAGGCAGAGTTTGACTTTCCCATCCATTGACTCTATAAACAAGTTACTAGCCATTCTACCAGTAGTTTGCTTGACACCCGCGCATGTTTTCAAAGTGTACGCAATGGTGTTATTTTTCAGGTTAAAGTGATCGAACAGGTGGCTCTTAGCCAGGGATCCATTGCTTTGCTCGTCTATTACCGCATAGGTTTTAATTGCCTTATCCCTCCTTTTCTCAGGATATACCTTCACCATACATATCTTTGCACAAGACCGACCTCCGAATTTGTCATCACATATTTCTGTGCATGCGGATGCGACGTCCGTTGCCGAATTATTTAGCTGCTCCCCGCCGTTATCTTGTGCCCTCTGGGAATTGATTTGAGGGTTAGGTTGTGGTCCAGGGTGAAGAGCTGTGACGTGTCTGTCGCTGTCACACTCTGTGCAATGTATGGTTCCGTCACAATCTTTTGCAATGTGAGTTTTTGACGCACAACATTTGAAGCAGATTCCCTTGTCTTTCAGGAATTCTCGTCTTTGTTCCAGAGTTTTACTCCTGAAACTGCGACACTTTTGTAGAGGGTGGGGCCTTTTGTGCAACGGGCACTGTTGGTTGGGGTCGTCATTCTCGTCTGATGTGCGGACTCCAGTTTTGTTGACCCTGACTGATGCTCGATTGTTGTGCCGTGTTGAACTGCTTTGTTGAGACATTGATGGATGGCCATGCTGATTGATGATTGCAAAACTTGGGTCATTTCGAATCCTTGCTTGTTGACAAATAAATTCAACAAATACTCCAAAGGGAGGATAGGATGCTTGATGCTCCTCTTTGTACTGACTGCCCCTGAACATCCATTTTTCTTGCAGACCGTAGGGCAATTTTTCCACTATTGGTTTAACTCCACGAACTGTGTCAAGCCAAACCAAGCCTGGAAGAGTACCATCTAACTTTGCACTGTGAAGTTCCATCAACAGATCCCCTAGTTGGCGAAGCTTGTCATTTTCTCGAGAAGAGATTTTTGGAAAATCCTCCAACTTTTTTAGAAGTGCGTGTTCTATCACTTCAGGAGCGCCATAAACCCTGTCAAGCCGTTCCCAGGCCATCTTAATCCCTTCCTGTGGATCGAGAAAATGTATCGCACGTATTGTTTTGATTTGATGTACGGACTTTTCTCCCAGCCACTTAATGAGAAGATCTAGCTGTTGCGACGGTTGTATGTCGAGTTCCTTCACAGTTCTCACAAAGGAAGCTTTCCACATTCGATAATTTTCCGGCATATCATCAAACTTGATCATGCCAGTGCTGACCAATTCCTTTCTCAATAGATGGTTGGAAAAATCGATCAGTGGTTTGGATGTCGCAGGAAGGTCGACTGGTGCCTCTGTGTTTCGGGATGCGAAATGACTCTGTACATAATCACTTGTCCTTTCAACAGAAGTTTCCCGTGGCTCAGGGAGGTCGAGGTTAGCTGGTCTGCTAGCTTCCTCGTCTGCTTCCTCGTAAACCATAGCTTCTGCATTTGCGACGGCAGCTGCCTTCTCTGTACGTAAGATGAGAAGATCTGCCTCCTGTGCCGCCCTTTGCCTCATTAATTCGGCTTCAGCCTTCGCAAAGTTTATCTCTGCGCGAGCTGCCTCTGCCTTTGCTCTTGCACGTATAGCTGCTGAGCTCGTAGTGGAACAACCGCTGGACTTTGTATGTGACGATAAGGCGTCGTCGTTATACGATCTGCCGCTTGGTTGTCGAACATGGAGTCGTTGTGCTGGCAAGGACTTTGTTTCGGAATGGAGAGATCCATCCTTTTGGCGGAACTGCTTGCCCGATCGTGTACTCATAGCTGTTTTCTTCCCGAGCACTCTTTTTACTATGCTGCCCTCACAGCGCGTCAACGGTATGCACTGCTATTCAGCTAGATAACCAAAAGTATACGAATAAATGACTCGAAGACGAAGGGTGTGCGTTCAAGCCAGATTTATTGTACGCAATGATGAGATGGTAAAAAATACAAGTTTTTCGAGAGAGCGTCAGAAATCTTCTGAAAACAAGTAATTATTCCTCTGCAAACTGGTGGGAAATTTCACCCTCTGCTGAAAGTCAGGAATGTTAAATACTCAAGAGGGGATGAGAGGAGAGTGAAAGAAGCCACTCGTAGACCTCTCAGCGACCCGGTGCAATTTTAAAGGCTTGTGGACAAACACTGCATTTACAACAACTGAATTATCTTAGGCATAGGTGGAGAGTCCGGCAGTGAGAGGCCAACAAGGGGGATAGTACATGCCTTCGGTGAAGTTTGACTACTTAGCAGATTGGTTCAAGCATAGGAAACAGTTTATTTAGCACAGGGAAAAGATATAAATACAAAATAGTAACCAGGACAGATGTAAACTTAACAAGATGTATATGAATACCAAACTACGCATCTTCCATGCATGATATGGTATGGCTGTTGATTCCATTAACAGATTAATATGATTGAAATTAGGACAAATTTCAGTAACTGAAGCAATTTCTTTAAAATAACGACGTTAGTTCTGAAACCGATAAATTTCAGTTATTAAAGTCGTATGACATTCCGTACCACCTTTGAAATTCAAAACCAACCGGGGTTGGAGTAACTTTGGGCCCATTCCTGTCTTTTTGAATGGACCTGGAGCCGATAGGCCTCAATATGGCAGTTGCTGACAACTTGATGGTCAGTGCTTATACATTCCCAATTTCGATTGTATTGGTATGAAGTGTAAGTGAAAACATGGCAGGCTATCGCTGTTGTTTGTTGTTGTTGTTGGTATAACATTTATTTCAGTCTCTTTGAAAACATTTACAAAACGATAATTGAAATGGGAAATATATACAGAATATGAAAAAAGAAAAGAGACTGAGGAGTGTCTATGAAAAGCATGAGGGAGCTTCTAGACAAAGACACTCCAAAAGAAAGGAATAACAGCAGCAACTATGAGTATAAATAACATTTAAATAAGAAAGACAGAATTGAAGACATTATAGAAGCATCACTGACAATTGGAAGTAATGTAACTTTTAAGGGCTTTCTTGAATGAATTGAATGAGCTTTGCTTAGTAACGTAAAGAGTTAGGGAGTTCCAAAATTTGGCCCCTAGATATCTTGCACTTTGTTGAGAAAATTTCGTTCTAAAAAAAGGAATAGAGATAGTATTAGAACTTCGACTAGGACAATGGTGGGTAGCATAACGTAGAACAAAACAAAAGTTCCGAAAATAGTGAGCATATTATCATTCATACATTTATATGTAAAACACATACTGTATATAACAAAAATAAAATGGAAGTCTCATGGAAAATTACTTCACGCCCGTTATTTTTCTCTGGTGTTATGAAAATTCATGAAACGGGCCAACGAATTGCTCACTAGCTGCAGGGTGTAGATAATGATGACACTTTCTCTACGGATGCTCCCTCTCCACGGTTTCTCCACCTTTTCCTGCCTCTCTCTAGTTGTGCTCTCAGATGTAGGCTAACTAAGCTATTTCTGCATCCTTTCGTGCTTCAGTTCCAGAAGCATTGACAGCTTCCTATCCCAGCTTTTTTTACCTTGATGTTGCGCCGAAGTGACTACAAGTCAGTCAGGCTCCTTGCGAGTCGGTTAATCGGCGGCCCTCTTTCTTCAACGTTTTCCTGCTAATTTGATTAGTACCTCGTAAATTCACACAGGCCAAAAAAAAAAAAAAAATGCGAAGTTTGATGAAAGATCAGCGGTGTACCAAACAAACAGCTTACTACAACGGAACTCTTTTGATTGTTTGGCAACTTAAAACTGAGCCATTCTTTCATCGGAGTGAATCAGGAACTTTAACCTTCACTTCGATCAGAGGGAGTGACCATAAAAAACTCTGTAACCGCTGCAGCAGGTCGAACCCAATTTCGTTCTTTTATGTTGGAAGATAGACGCGATAACGATATACAAAATCACCTCTTTGATTCCTTAAATTTGGATTTATGCAAAGCAAAATTATGAACGAATTTTTTTTTTTTTTTGTAGAAGAACGTGACAAAAACAAAAACCGATGAGTGCTTTGTGAAAATATGGCAATGCCACTGTGGGACTCTGATCATGCGAGTATGCACCAACAATACAACAATGGGATATTAATGTATGCTCATAAAATACATTCTTCTACAGAAATAGAGCAAACAAAACAAAACTTTCATTTAACATTATATGTACCGCAAAACCATCGTTTGTCAGCCCAAATCTAAGTGTTGCGTGCTGATGACGTCAGTCCCCTGGGGTACAATGAACGACGAAAATTCTTAAATATAGTGTAAAGTTTAACGTCGGTTCGATTTTCTTTCTGTTAATGTTATCATATTTATCATGATTGCTCTTCTCTGCCCTTGATCATGTTCGCAAGAACGCTGACCAAATAATAAAATACAAATAAAAAAAAGCACCAAAGCAGCGAAAAAGTTCCACCGCACTTTTGGAAGGGACAATAGGTGTATGATTTCTTATTTTTTTGCCGTCCAGTTAAACATAGTCAGCATACCGACACAAATAAAATATTAATGTTCAAAAGCAAGACCGCTTATACACTTCTAGTTTGTAAGAAGGTCTGAAAGATCACCGTCCAATAAAGGGCGCGAGCAAGCTTCCTTAGAGTCGTAAAAGACGGACCAAAGCATAGAAAGATATCTGTAATGGTACAAGCAATACTCACGTACACTGTGATGTACCGTATATCTATTCCTTCACCAGTTAGCAATGCCGATCGCAAAATCTGTAGACGCTTTGGTCCTTACCGTTATGTTAATTCAGTGGTTTCATTTAGAGTTAAACCTGACGAGGAGTTTTTATCCTCTCCAACTTATTTATTTATTTTTATTTTTTGCTATAAGGTTTTTTGACAAATCTGACTGTTATCTAGCAGAAAATTGACAAGTACCTAGTCTATAACAAAAGGTGAAACATTAAATGACGTCATCGGTAACAAAGAACATCGCAATGTTCTGATCAAATTTGAGAGGTGTTTGAAGAAATAAAACTGAGACGGAATTCGGACGTCAATATCCTGAAAATGTGGCCTTAACGAATTTATGCAGCTTTGAAGAAATGTAAAGTCAAGGCTTTATACGTATATATATATATATACATATATATATGTATGTATGGTAACCCCACTATGCATTGTACCTTCAAAGTTCACAGCCCTTGAATTACGGAAGTAGAGCTCGTGTGCACCACATAAAATGATAAGAAAGCAGAAGAAGACGCCTCTTCTGTTTACCTATTCGTGACCAATTAACACCTAAAGTGGTCACCGTGGCGCCCTCCCATGACCATTTCCAACATTGGAGACCGCCTATCAAGCAGTTGCCGTGCGGGAGACATTTGTCTTCGGGCAATGGGAGAAGAGACCTCATGTTCCAACAACTTTTTAATTAAACCTCATTTTTGGTTTTTCACTTGTGTATTTGTCTAATTAAACCCTCGTCACGGTAGGCTTTGCTTGTTGTGATATAGCCTACATTGGTACATGTACTGAAACTGCAATCGAACCGTAGTTTTCGTGCCAACAATTCTAGACACCTTTCGAATTGGAAAGGGGGAAACTCTATGCGATCAAGAGCTAATACAATTTGATATATGACAGGTGACAAACATTGACCTTTCAAAGGTTTATAGGAATTAAATGTGTGATTTTCTTTGTAACAAATAACAACGTTTGTACTTTTGTATAATTCGATACATGCAAACTTTTTTTTCTAAGGAATTTCCAAAGAAGCTGAAAAAATCCAAAGACGTCAGTCCATAGTTAACCATAGTTACTAATACAAAATTTCATTTTTGGAGTATTCTTAATCAAAATGTATAAAATGATCATACCTGGAATTCAAAAGTAAATTTGCAGACCATTCTTGTTTTGATTCCTGGAAAAAATAATTAGATACACAATTATATGGACATATTTATATGTGCGTCACATTTATGAAAGGGAAAACAATAGACTATCTATGTGTGCAGGTGACTGACCCCTCGAATTGCAAACACGATATCTTAAATAAAAAATAAAAAATCGTGGTGTATCAATCTTGATATCTTGGTAGCATTCATAACAGGTCATATGATCTCTATAAAGAAGGTCGAAGGTCATGTGAGGTCAACAGGGACAAAACAAAAACAAGTTGCGTGGATTTCCAACTGAGCCCATAGGTAGCCATTGGTGAGTTAGATCAGGGAACTGTCGTGGCATATAGGAAAAAATTGGTAAGGAACCTACATGAGGTAAACGTAATAGCACAATAGGTTAAGAATTTCTAAACTTTTAGAGTGTATTTAACAGTGACTAAGCAAATGATTCATTTTCTTCCATTGTGCCCTTGTTTTCGGGTGGGATCGAGGACCGAAACAATACATTTTAGGTCCTCTGTAAAAAATTCAGTAGATTTCTCCTGTCCTCTCAAGATTAACAATAGACAGTTTATTGTTAAGGTTAGGGTTGAGGAAGAAAAAACAAAAGAAAGCACAATGAGGTCCTCGGAATGAATGGAAAACAAAGCTGTGTGTGTGTGTATACTATAGTTTCCTTCCTTTCATTTCTTACGCATAAACCTCAATAGAAATGCAACTATACAGGATAGTAACATGTAAGGAAATGTAAATAAAGCACTTAGTTCTTTCATTTGAAATAGTGAAGACAAATAATAAACTATTTTTGTTGGGTATTGTGACTAATATCATATCATATTATCATTATATCGTAATTTGTAATTGCAATTAGTCAAAATTCAAAATGTATTCACTTTGTACAGAGCTGAAGTGAGTCTTAAGTATAGGAACTAACCTATAACGAATTAGATCGAATGATATGTTTTAACTCTTGAAGAATAAAATGAAAGTATTTGCAACGATAAAAATATGTTTTTAGAAATTATAGCTAAAACATTAGGTCGACAGCAAACTGTCGACCTTGCCTCAATGCACATATTATAAACGTCAGAAATAATACGATTATCTATGGACGATTGTACGAAGCAGAAATAAATTTCTGAACTTCTGCTCGTAATAGTCTTCACACTCTACTGCGGCTGCTGATTATCACATATTTTATTATTGGTACACTGTTACTATTACCATTATTATTAAAACAGCTGAAATCAAAATGCATAACCCTCTTCACGCTTTGCAGAGCTAAAAGTGTCGAGATTAAGTATTTATACGTTTTACTGTGTAAAATAATTCTGCAGTGCCAGATAAACACTGTGTTCTCATCAGTTACTAATTCATCACGGTATAAGACCTACTTAAGAACGGAGTGCAACAATGGACACTTAAAAGTTAAGTTACACTTTTAAAAGCATTCGCACCATTTACAGATGCAGCGGGGTTTTTAATATTTAACTGATATTATCTTCCGTCTTTGGAGAACAGATGAAGAATAACAAATGAGATAGGTAGGTCTTGACACCTAACTTCATTCATAAATCAAACAGTAAGTTTTGCTGAGTGTAAACCATTTAGAGACACTTCATTCAGTGCTGGTATTATTTTCAATATCACAAGTAATTCAAAGTGGGTCATGTGGCTTGACACCTCTTGCCCCCCAAATGTATGTTACGGTATAGTCGCGAATAATTTGTTGTATTGTTGGTGTTTGCGCCAGGTACAAAATCCAAAATATAGGAACCATAGAAATACCCAATGCTATTCAAAGATATTGGGCGGGGGGTGGTGGTAGGGTGGGGGGAGAGAGTTTTAACAGGACTATCTAAGCGGAGCGCCACATTATAGGGAGAGTACAAGACCAAGTAAAATATCCAACATATGGGAACCTTAGAAATAACCATTACAATGATCTTCAAAGATATTGGAGGGGGTGGGGGTGAGTGTTGTCAGGAGCATCTAAGATTAGCGCCACACGATGCGGAGGGTACAAGAACATTGGCAATGGATTTCCCACATGCTCAGAAAAAAATGTCTGAGTTTGTGGATTTTTCTTTCAGTACATGCATGTTTATAGTGCCATGAGTTAACGCGCGTCGAAACATCTAAACATTGAAAACTCCAAACGAAAAAATCGAAACATAGAAACATCGAAATGTCGAAACGAAAAAGTCGAAACGTCGAAATATCAAAATCTCGAAACTTCAAAATACCGTATCAAAACGTTGTTGATACCGTGCCCATGGAGGGACGTTTCGAGATTTCGATTTTTCGACTTTTTCGTTTCGAGATTCGGGCTTTTTTGTTAGGAATTCAAGCGATAGTTCGTTGGTATTACGGATGCAGTCAGAGCTGATACGTGAGTGATGCACGTCCGATGTGCGGGGAAACCAGCATCGAAAGCAAACTCCTCCTCGTCAATGTTTATTGTTTTGCAAATCATCGAACGTATACGATGAATTTTCAGTCAGCGGAACGGTGATCCAATCCTCATCTTGCCCGTCACTTCTCATTTTCCGTCTGCGTCAATGTTTAGTCCCCCAAAACAAGCAAAAATAGCGTAAAGTTCTTCGTTACTCCCAGATTTACTGTTCCGGTTCTGCCCTACACATAATTTTCAGCGTAAAAAGACAAAATAATCGTATTCTTCCTACTAGTCCATACGCGCGCATTGATTTGCGTTTTCCTTTCAATTGCTTCCACATGCATGCATAGCCGTCATTTCTCTTCCTCTCTCTCTGTCTCTCTCTCTTATTTATGGCACATTTCAAATAAGAAAGAGTTATGAGTTTTCATTAACTTTTCCCGCGTAAAAACCCCCGAATCCGTTTGTTTACATAGAGATGTTTAGCTTCAATTATTTTTCATTCAATTCTGAGCTATGTGAAGATTTCGGAATATTCACGTTGCGGTTGGCATGGTGAGGCGCCCTTCTGGTATTTCGTGGCATCAGATCTTCAACCATGCGGAATGCTGAAATGCACATGCACTAGGCTCTCCCTCAGTGGTCTAGACGGTATCCGCGAACATGCAGATGCGGAACTTTTTCACAGACATCCACAACTTCACAAATACAATTATAGTCTTTTTTAAATGTTTAGCTACATTCTTTTCGTCAGGAAATGAAAACAAATCATAGTTTGTAAACAACAATGTAGTTACTGATCATTTTTTTAGCGGATGAAAATTACAAAGTGAACATTTATTCATGCTGTTTCATAATAACACGAATGATTAAACGTATCAGTTCTGCGAAAATGTTGGGAGAACATATTACAGCGGCACCGCAGCGGTTGGTAGACCAAACAACATTCCATATTGAAGGTATGAGTAGGCACAGCCAGAAAACAAATACTCTTGAATATTATCTATGGGACGTCAGCATATGGAAAAAAATCAAATATTAACTTTTCTCTCTCTCTCTCTCCACCTCTCTCTCTCTGATCTACTGGTGCACTTTCTGACAGAATGTTTCATCGGTAGATCATTTCTTTACCACAAATCTTTAAAGGAGATACGCTTGCTCTCGATTTGCACAGTTGGAGGAAAAAAAAGTGGAAAATGTTACGTAAGATGCATGTCACAAACACGTGTCCTCCTTTAATCAGAGTTACACATCAGCTGGGGATTTCACCCCTGTGACCCTCAAATGACCTTTGACCACCACAAGCAACAGTTTCTCACTCTAATCATTTGCTACTTTTACAAAGTAAACAAATTGCATCCGTACAAGATCAAAATTAAACATGAGCGATACCTTAGCCCGGTTTACTTCTGAGATACCGTATTCACGGTACAGGTTTCACATCTTACATGCATCATCACCTATCCACACCCGCCCTACGCACTCATAAATGCACCAGGTTTGGCTATACTATGGGTATAGAATCCAGATCATTGGAAACTTAGTAAATTTGTTCTTTTGCATGAAGTATAGTAAGGCAAGAGTCAGCCTTCCTTACAGAACATCTTCATTAAATATTTGTCAGGATACTACGGTACATCGAACTGAACAAAATTGAACAAAATCAAAATAAAACTGAGGAGCCAGAACATTGGCATTGATATTAAGTGGACCTTCCAAAACATGTCATTTCAGAAACAGGAGACTCGTCAGAAAGATTTGATTTGGGATTCATTTAGGAAAACCAGTTTAGCGACGACTTTGACAATTTTGTCACTACTTCATTGAGTGAAAGTAGAAATATTGCTCCTAAACATGCCAAGTTACGACGATCAAGTAAAGGCTTGTAAAAAAAATAGAACAAAGTTACTGAGGGTTACAATTACATTAAAAAGTAGTTAATAATCACAAGAAATCCATTGAGATGCTCAGCTGGATAAAACATGAAGGTCTGACTATTCAGAAAAAATCATACAATTCCTGGAGGGGGGGGGGGGGTGCTTGGGGTTGGTAGCCGGAAGAACTTAAAAAATTACAGACTTTGAAATGGCAAGCTTTTTTTAATGATGGTATGAGTATCATTGAATAAAAGCCATATCAAGTTGCAGGTACTGTGCGCCTACCCGGTAGACATTGTTGGCGCAGAGAGTTAAGTTCTCTCTTTGTTGCCATCATTCACTCACTTTACATGATGACGAATCCGAAAGTCACGTCAAAATATATTTACACAATAATAATAATAACCTATAATTATCACCATCATCGTCATAATTATAACAACATCATAATTATAGTAATAGTAATATCAATAATAACAGTTTATTAATAATAGTTATAATAATAATAAAGTGTGTCAGCTCTACGGAATGAAGACGGGGTACAGTGACAAGTGGCTCTACAAGCCTAACCTTACCGAAGAAAATGAACAAGTCAAGGTCTGAATATAATGCCCTTTCTTACCGTAAGAAGTGATGCCATATACTTAGGACTGAGTAAACAATCATGGTAAGATAAATTTAGCTCTTCTAAATTTCTTCAGAATTTTAGCCTTCCAATCTGTGAAGACGAAGCGATGTATTTCTGAATGAAAAAAAAAGAATCGTATGCATTGAAAATTAACCACTCATGATGCACTTTTACATTAGATTTGTTTACGGAGCATTCTTATTCTTTAAGGCGTTAAGCATCATGCATTCTGTGTGGAAAATGTATCGGAAATGCAACAAAGGCTGTCCCTCAGAATGTTTTATTACCCTCAGTGGCCCACAGACCGAAGCAAAAGTTTTCATGTTTACCTGGGGTAGTCCTTAAAAAAACTGGTTTGAATGTTCTTAATAAGCCAATGAGAGGAAATTGACCGAACTTTCAGTAAAGATTGATAATCTCCAGTATTTGCTGGCTTACTCTGTATATACAGGATAGTCCTTTTAAATTTATCCATTCAGGGCCCTGTTCCACAAAGAGTTGCACAATCTTAAACTCTTTGTGGAACAGGGCCCTGAATGGATGAATTCAAAAGGACGGTATATTAGGTCTAGACCATTAGTGGATCAGTGATCTAAACATAACCCTTTTTTTATACTTTGGTGTAAACTGAATATGCCTAAGTTTATGACTCAGCTGACCTAAACAAATACAACATAATGTTTCAAGTTTGCAAGCGACGCTGTTCTTTATGGGAACAACATATTTGCTATTTAAAATTCAGAAGGTAAAAGAAAAGAAAACAAGACAAAACAAAAAGAAAAAAAAGGTGCGACATTCATGTTCTCCTATTGTTATGAATCTTTCAGGCCAAAACATTACCGTTCTATAGATAGATATCCAGCTATTCATTTAATTAATGTATTAAAATTGAGAATATTAGTATTACCCTGATAGTACCAATTCACTGACCGAACCAATTTCATTATTGCTTTTTGATGCTCACTTAATTATCTACAAATATAATCCAGTCTGATCGAAAGAGTACCTCCCATTTTTTTTGTTATTTATTAGTTTTGTAGACATTTGGCATGATTGCATTAGCTTCGTGTTATTAAAGCAAAGCTAATCCATTAAAACCCAATCTTTGTCAATATACCGTCGCTAGCTTCGCCATGTCTACACATTTGGCTTTTCTCTCTCTCTCCTTTTGAGACAATTTCAGAATTCATATGATAGCAGAAATACGCAAAGTTTGTGGTTTTCTCGAAACATATTAAGTCAGTCGTGAGAGAATAACCATTGCAGAAACCTTGGCGATATACTGAAATTAAAACCAACATTAATAAAATGGATCTCACTTGGGAATTTTAACTCCTGTTTATGATATTTTTTCGGTGGATCCCTTTTTTTTCAGTTCCCATGGCACTAATTGAACTGTAATAAGCTTGAAAGTATCGATGAATAATAAGTAACACTATGGATAAATGAAACAGAGAATCTCGTCGGTATTGTACGGTATGAATCGGTTGCAATTAACGTGCCGATTACGTTCAATGCTAATTGTCAATTTGTATACAAATTCTGTTAAGAAATTTTCCATTTATTTTGGCCCATAGATGTGTTCAAGCGGACGACGCATGGGCAAGCGGTCTTAACTACTCTTTAAGTCATAAACACAACATGCGTCCATCCGCTTTGCACCAATATTTTTTCGTTGTCGTTAATTCAGTCTGCAATTGGACTTGAAAGCATAAAAGTGTCTTAAACTAATAATGGAAAGGTGGGCATTGTACGTATTGTCATTAACCAACATGTATATAGAGCGATGAATCTTTTCACAATTTCTTCTAAAAGCGAGTGTGTTGCTATAGAAACGGAACTTGTTCTCAAAAGAGTTTTTTTTCTTCATGCGGCATTATCGCAACCTTGCCTTCATATGGCTTCAGAATCTTACTCTCCAAGCAACGTGGTGGTGGTGGGGTGGGGGGGGGGGGTGGAACATTCTATTCTTCTTTGGCAACTCCACGGGCTTCCAAACTTTTCTTTCCTTTCAGATTTCCTTTTAGCTGGAATGTGAGTTCTAAGGTTGTCATAGTTTGCCACTGAAAGTCAAATACGTTACGCTATAGTCCCTGCAAAAAACATTGTTTTACCCCCACTTTTGCATACATGAATATTCATATTCATTAAGATTGGTCTGTCTGAAATCATCTGTTTCATGATTGATGGCTGTAGGCTTCCTTGCAGAGTCTGAAGTTGTGTAGGGCCGACGAAAATGTCGAGACAAATTTCATATTCAAAGATCTAACAGACGAATACATAATTCTCATTCAGATTTTGTGACAGGTGATCTTTTCCCCCAACTTACTCTTTCCTGAAACACTGACGAAGAACAAAGATAGATGACCAGACGATTGCCAGGCAGTATATATACAACTCGTATTCCAGGTTTACCACCAAATAGTCGTATATACCTTACTTTGATCTTGCATCTAACATCCTCCTATAGGCCTACTTCAGCGCTTGTTCAGTTCAGCCAATGCTAAGTGAAAGTGTTTTTTCTTTCTTTTCTTTTATTATTACTTCGAGGTGAGAAGAATTTTTAAGTTACAAAGTTGTGCGAAGCAAAAGAAAAAAATATACAAGGGCCTGCAGCAGAGAAACCATTCTCTGTATAAACTCCCACGAGATCAAACAGTATCGTCGGTTACTATTTCCGTGCAAACCCTGTAACGTTTGTCGAAGCGCATCGTCTCCCCGTGGAATATTACACATTATTGAAAATACATAAAAGCTCATGTGTGGAATCTGGGTGTCAGTGAAACGCCTCTAACATCGATAGCCTGCGAAGTAGGTCCACCGTTTCTTTGCCTTAATTGTTATCAAATCTGAGGAGCGTTTAAAGATTCTCAAGGGTAATATGTATTCATCACTCTCTTGAGAAAATGATATCCCCCACTTTTTTTCATTTCTTAAAGCGGTACATCGCGTTGATTGATTTCGACAAATTTGTGCCGAGGATTTTGAAAAAAAAAAAAAAAACACTTCCACGTGACTATACTTATACAGTTAACATAAATTGTTCCAAGTTCTAATACGCGATAGTTAGGTAAACTGTCACAATTTTGGAATTTTGACCCTGGCTTGTGCTAGCTGGGTGCATATACAGTTGGTAATAAGACTATATGATAGGCTAACGTGAAAAGTGTCTGGCCACAAGTATGCAAAACATCAAATTGAATGGTTAATTAATCGCTCACTAATCTTCGATTGAATGTGACACATTGGGACCCCCTTTATTTTCACCATTTGTCACTAGTATGTGACTTATAACCGTGACAGATTTAGAAGATATTAGTGGACTTCACAAAACGACTGAAGGTGCCCCTTTAATTGAGTTGGACGTTGGACAAATAAAAAGTTTCCCTGTGTTAGAAATAGGCCTTTACAGCCAACCGGGTATAATAAAGCATTAACAGGCTGCAACGACACAAAATGATACATAAACCACAGAATATGACCAAATTGGTTGAATATTACATCATGAATAAAAGCCAAATATGACAGATATTTTTTTCACTTGAGTTTTTTACACGGTGCTTATGAAACATTTGCAGAATATAGTCAGGGTTTTGAACAATTTTTGTCATTTACGTTTTTGGAAAAGAAACACGAAAGTAGGTAGGAATAGTTTGGAAACTGAGAAGCTTTTCACAAATTGTTGTACATAACTTTTTGGAAGGTAGAAACCAGTTTATGAAATTGATGCAATTGTAAAGCATGGAACATGTACATTCAACTATTCCTGATAAACTCCAACCACGAGACAAATTGAATAGGGGGGGGGGGGGTGGCCACCTCTGTGTGCGAACAGATTTGACGTAACACAAGGTCGATGACGTCACTTTGGCGGACTCGCAGAATTTGTAAAGCTACACTTAAAGGGAAATAAGGCGTTTGTTTTACAGAAAACAACCATTTTTTTTTAAACCAAAGTTTGTCGATATAGGATGATGGATTATTAAAAATATGGAAGGACAGCAAGGCCTTCTTTTCAAGAAATAAGTTTCTTGCAGATAGAGATGCATTTATTTGTTGATAAGCAATAGCTTGTTCAACCAAACTTTTCAAAAATTCAAATGATGCCATCTTCTGCTACTCATTACATACAGATGTTTAGTGATGGGCTTGACTGGACATTGAATAAAGCAATATTTTCTTTGTATATGCCATATTGGTATGTTCTAAGTATTCTACTTCCCTTTAATTTCGACTTCACTCGGTAGCATCGTGCCACGTTATATCGCATTGTACGTCGTCCGTCGTATCACACTTGGTGGGAAAAGGTCTAAGAAATAACGTTATAGCTCACCCCATAGTATCGCGTCTAGTGTGAATGGACCTTGAACCACAAAATTGATGTGCATGATTTAGATTTTTTTTAGTTATTTAGGATACTCTATCTATTTTTTGGGCGTAAGGCAGGAAGACCTTGCGTTTTGTTTTGTTTAGTTTCACTTTCATCCCGATCTGTAGATCACCCCCTTCATGAAGTAATTATGCGTGTGCAGGTCTAGACAAGATTATGAATATTTTGGGAGTAAATTTCCATTGCCTGATTAGTATTTAAATCATTCATCCTAGTTTTTAAATTACTCTTTCATGACAAGCTCTTTATTAAGATGAGGACTGGGGGAGGGGGCGGACTGCTGGTGCAGTGATATGAGGGAGAAAAAATCTCTGTCGGCAAAGTGAATGCGCTCAGATGGCATTTGGTGCAACTATAAAGCGTACAATCCCTAAATTTCGCCTTATCCTAGGTATACCTTCTATAAACATTTCTTTGCTCCATCATCATTTTTGGGCACCGGTTTCGCTGTGCAGCCCCCCCCCCCCCTGGGATCCACCAGTGTGTTCTTGTTACGTCATTTTATCATTTTGATGTTTGCCTATAAAATTAGTCCTACTACTTGTTTCATTGCGCTAATTAAAACCTATCGTTTTTGTTGTTGTTGTTGTTATGTTCAAATATGACCATACTCTACACTCGTTTCATTAGACTGCGCATTTACTATAGGTTGTACTTAGTTGTTGATAACCTTTGTTTTAATCCTCGAAAGCAAGAAATGAAAAAGAAAAAGTCCTCATGGTACATTCCGTGTGCTAGATTCACTTCTAGACGTAATATCATAATATTAAATCTGGGTCACAAGATAAATCAACGTCAATGTGTTTGTTCCTTCTCGGGTTTATTTTAAGTTTTGCTATTTCAAGATATTATGGCACATTTTTTTTTTTTTGAAATAACAACTTGAAGACAAAGCCACAACACTTACTCACAAGGTGGTCCTAAGACGCCCTCTCCGTGCATGATTGATGGTATATCTGACCTGTTTCACTGGAGACCTTTGACCCTTGAATGACAAAAGTGACACATCTGTGACGTAAACCCTCGTGAGGTCATTGATTGATTAAAACAAAATGAGAATAACAAGTGCTATTAAGAATCAAAAGTAAACAGAGCTAGCCGCAGACAACTTCGGAATTATTCGATAAATCTTTTGTAATTCTACATTAATCGCAAGCGTTGAGTTAAAGCGTTGTGCCCTCAGTGAGAAGTTTGTTGAAAGCCACAGACTGCCACTGCTCCCGTATTCAAAGCATACCAAAGCATGTTTTAATCATATTGGAACACGTGAAATCACATCAGTTCGTGTCGAAGCGTAGAGATACACGTTACACCGTATCAGTACACTTTAGAGCGTATCCGTACATTTGAAGAGCATACTACATTTTAAAACATATCCATATACATATTAAATGATATAATGTTAAAAGCATATGTATCAATACAAGCATATTGGCACACATTTAAAACCTACCTATGCATATCGGTACTTGTTTATAGTATAACTTTACATTTAGAAAAATTCCTGTTTCAACCATGCATATTTAAATGACATCAATCAGTAAAGCATATCGTTACATTTTGTTTTGTTTTATCCTTTTTTTTCATCGTTTTCTTTTTAAGGTAACAATTACGATGGAAAAATACATAACAAAAGTAAGAGGCCGAGGAGTGTCCAAAAGAAGATTGGTGAAACTTGTTGACATGGGACACTCCCCTCTACAATTGTTATCATAAACCAATATTTGTTTTAAAATTACATTTAAACATGAAAAAATAAGGTCAAATAAATAAATAAATAATGTATAATTGGAAATAAGATCATTTTTTAAAGGGTGTCGTTTTAAAGCCTATATCGATACAGTTTTATATACATTTATGTTGCAAGTTTGTCAGAAACTATACTGATGCGCATGGGACGAAACTACATGAATCATTTTCTGTCAGATATCTCACCACTTTGGCAAGGTATGATTATTTGCTTGGCCTTTGCAACTAGTGTTGGTTATTTAGTTGATGTACCTGTACATCCGTTCATGTAGTACTGGTTTATGCCAAAGCATGCATGCATTTGGATATGAAATAGGAAATAGGCTAATATCAATATATCAGTTTTGGACAGCTTTTTTTTTCTTTCATTTTATCTTTCATTTACGTGGAAAGATACTTTTTAGGTAAAGTTATGCTATTCCAGAGACTGACAAAAGGTACCGTGTGAATTATCTGATAATATATAACCTTGAGTTTTCCACATTACTAGGGTGAGTTGTGTGCATGAACCTGCTAACACCCGAATTGCATGATCTTGCCCAGGAAGATGCAATGATTATCCAAGGTTTTAGAGATCGGATAGAATTAAAGTATGGACCACATAATCTCATCTACTTGCTGTCATATTGTAGCCGTAAAAATTGCAAAAAAGTATCAGAAACCTTCACACAACGACGCCTTTAATTCATTAAGAATTGCACTGTGCATTTTTTTTTTTTTGGCGAGTGTTACATAAGTTTGCGAATGGTGCGTTAAATTATTGTTCGATAAAAGAATTGTTATTACTCATTATTATAATTCACGACTTCATCGGGATTGCGAATTATCGGAAAACTTGCCAACTTTAGTGAATAATATAGTGTTTCGTATTATTGATACAGTTTTATCGTTTTGCTATATGAGGCAAAAAGCATGAACAAGACGTGAAAAAGGAAAAAAAAAAAACACCCGTCAACGAGGAGTGGCCATCGGTTTTTTCAACTTTGGCACATTTTGCATTACAATTGCTTGTAACAATGCTCATAATGAGAGGGACTTTTAATTTATGCAAAGTACACCATCGTAAGTTACCGTCGGTGTGGGTGTGTATGTGCGTGTTTATGTGTGTGGAGAGGTGGGGGGGGGGGTGCACATTCATGACTGAGAGGTCCTCCACATCGGTGAAAAGCATCGCAAAAACTTTCTAATGTACGCACTTTTGAACTTATTCTTGTAGGCCTATACCAGATACTCTATCGCTCCAGTTATCAGAAAAAAAAGTAAAAAAAAAAAGATCGAGGTCATACATTTTGCACTTTAAGGAATCTCAAACTTAGGATTAGCCACTCACTCGATACGTTTTGAAGTTACCATTTACATATTTATTTTCATTGATTTCCATCTAAAATATGTCACACATGATCCTTCCGAGTAAATGTTTCATTCATCTACGGTTGTAAACAAACCAAAATCGAAATCACTGGTAAATAATCCATCGATAAAACTTTTCTTCTTTTCTTTTAGTATTTACGAAAGCACTCGTTTGAATTTGTCGAGTCCATAATACCTATCATTTTTTATTCTTAAGGAGCCAAGTGCCATAATTCAGAGGGAAGAGAGCGCGTACAGGCCAAATATTTCTCGACAATTCAACACATGGGAAGAAAAATGAGAAAAGAAAAAAAAAAGAGAAAAAAGAATCGATTCATAATTGCCACTTTGTATCATCAAACATGGAAAGACTGATATCTGCCTTAATTGGTTGGCAAATAAGGACAACATAGTCATACAACTAATATGCGTTACTTGAAAATCTTCCTTTGCTTGAAAAAAAAAAAGTTGCTAAAAGTTGGCTATATATCACGACGAATAATAAATATAAACTCCTTTTTTTAACCAAAAAGAAAACAAGGGGAGGACTGTTGACGATTTGTAGCGTGATTTACGGAATCGCCACCTTGTCTACTCTTGTAAAAATAATCTCGAAATTTATCATTCCGAGAAATATGCTGCTAGTAATAGACGTCGAATCATTCTTAGGCCACTGTTTTTAAGGATGATTGTTTGAAGCGAGCCAGTGATAAATGACGCTAAGCCATAATGAGGGAGCTAGCTGAAAACGCTTAGCTTCGTGACGTAGGCCTACATGGAAGCACAAACGGCATCTGAGCTGCATACCACCACGCATGCACTAAGTTAGTGGTGACTAAACGTAGACAGAAAAAAAAGTCCACAGCATATCATGGATTTAAAGACACCACCCCACTCCACTTCGCAGTTGATAAAACCAGTATTAGGCCTGTAAGTCGAAAATACAGGGATTATCTGTCACATTTTGACACTTTCTAAATGGTTGAGTTGTCGAAAGTCAAACAACTTTTTTATCTTTCAACTAAGATGAAACATTTATTGATAGAGGGTCCAACATTTGTGACTGAAGGACCTCAGATCAGATAAGGTCGTCGGTAGTGATTTCTAAATCATTTTAACATATTGAAATCTAATGCAACAAATTAAAGGGTGGGGGGAGAAAGACCACCCTTAAAGATTAAGGTTTAAGGTTATCATTTTTTTTTTTTTGTTGAGATGCATTATTCTCCGTTAATGTAACACCATTTCTAATAAAAGATGTGGACGGGACATTTCAAATTTGTTTCATTTTTGTGGTGTAAACGGTGGACCGGTAGCCAAATTGCGTCTGACCAACCACCTATAGACACTGGGCCCAATGAACTTTGACCTTGGCGGCTTGGGTGACAGGATATGAGGAATAGTAACCTCTAAACCCGTGACATCATGGGCCAAAGGTCAGTGAACAGAAAAAGGAAAATGCCTCGCGGTGTTATGAGGCATGCGGTGCCATATTCTGCCCTGTCGTGCAGTATCCTAGCCTGGCCTGTCGTGTGATATCCTGCCCAAGCTCTTCTTTCCGGCTGAGTTTTGCGGGATGTTTTCGTCATGCCCTCTGTCTTGTTACTGCCTGGTCCGCCGGTCGTGGATCTCGGTGCTTTCGCTGTCGTGCTGAGGTAATCACTGATCGTTCCATTGGGAACGAATGCATAGACAAACAAGATAGACCCACAGATTCCTATAAACCTCTGCAGCCTTACATATGAACATTACGAAGAGTGGATTGTTATCACCGACGGGCAGAAGCAGAGAAAAAATAAATTGAAAGGAATAATAAGTGCGAGATAAAACAAAGGAATGTAAAAACTCCACTCAAATAATTGAGGAATTGAAAATGTGTTTTTATTACATTTTGTACGTACATTTGTTTGCATCTGGAGGTAACTGGGTGCATCCAGAGGGTAACCTGTGCACGACGATGTTATAAAGAGCCACAGATTGTTAACTTTAACACCGCAGTACAGAGTCAACACCTTCTGATGATAATAAGCAAGTAGTATTTCCCAGATGGGCCATTGTCCGTTTCTCCAAATAGGCCACGATTCACAAATATTTGATATCGAGACCGTCAATAAACTGATGGAAATTATAAACACAGCTATTGTAAAGCAGCGTTGTGTAGGGGTATATAAAATATATTGACATACCCGAACAGAAGGAAACGAAATGTCTAAAATTCCGTTCACCCAATTCTTAAGGAAGAGGACAGGAGCCGTTTTGGAAATGCGTCATATAACTCTGTTCAAATATCTCGTGAAACGCAACGTCTGCAGCTCATAGCCTACACTGTTTGAGATATTTGAGGGAGTCTGGAAGTGTGACACGATTTTAGCAAGCGATGTTCCACAAATAAAAAAAAAACATCTTGACCTGAATTATTATTAAACTTTGATTTCGTTGTAGAAAGAGTCCCAGTGGCCTGTACATTGTTCTTCCCACTTAACAAAGGTTACGGGGACGATACCAGGTGATCATGGGTGTGCTTCCGTATAATACAACGCATAAAAAGTACCACATATGTTGCAGTACTCTCCCATCCCCACCATTTTTCAGAATTAGTTGGATGGAGGGTTGTTTCACAGGTCTGGCCCTTATATGCATCCGTCCACGAGAGGCCGTTCCTCGAACTAATTCCCTGCTCTAGATTTTCCACTACGTGGTAGACCTCTGAGACCAACTTCGTCTCATGGTGGCCATTTCCACCTGACTCTTAGAGATGACCTGACACATTCACTGGGTCGTAGACCTAGTTACCGTACCGAGGGTCGAAATAGCTCATTCCTCTGACATATTTACGACATCATAAAAATTCCCCGAATCAATAAGGATTTTACATCGTCAATGCCAAAACGTGTCACTTTTATCCATCGCCAAACACATCCAATATACGGTGAGGCTACGACGAGGCTATACGGATACGACGAGTCGTTGATGTTGGCAAACCTTTGCCCTCGCGTAGAACAAGTAACATATATATACTGCTTGACACAAATTAGATTTCAGAATTACTAAAGCACGACTGCTGACGTGTACACCGCATAATTGGAATAATACCTCCAACAAGTAAAAAAAAATCATTTTTCAACGCTTCCTTTGTTCTTTTGTCTTCAGTGATGTTCAAATTGATATCGTTCTTCAATACCTTTTGCTGCTGCTGTTACTACTACTGCTACTACCACCACTACTAGCATTATTACTGCTACTGTTACTTCTAGTACTACTACTACTACTATTACTACTACTACTACTATTACTACTACCACTGCTACTATTATTACTGTTACTACTACTGCTACTACAGTACTATAGGGTCTATAGTTCTACTTTCTTTCAACTACTGCTGCTACTACTGCTGCTACCACTAGTCCTAAAACTACTACTATTACAACTTTTACTATTAGTAATAGTAACATAACCAATTCTACAGATGAACATAATTAAGTTGTAATAGTGCAGAATGTTACCAAAATAATGATCAAATAATAATCTAATCCGTCGTCGTTATCGTAACCATCAATCGTCATTATTATGAGATATACCATCGTCATTATCATCACCAACACATGATAATCAACATAACATCACGTGGTCATCACTATCACCACCGAAATCATCATTATCATCATCATTATCATCAAGATTATATAAGCATCACGTAATCATCATTAGAACTATCGTCACCACATCATCATCGCCATCATCATCTTCATTATCGTCAACATCACTTGATCATCATGACATCTCATCGTTATATTCATCAAAATTATCGTCATCGAAGAAATCATATCATCGCCATCATCACAACAATCATAACCACATCTTCATCGTCATTATCATCAACATTGCATGATCATCATCACTTCGTTATCATTATCATCAACATCATGATCATTATCGATATTATCATCATTATCAACATCATCAAAACATCGCTTCATCATCATCATCATCATCACAACCATCACCATTTCATCATCGTCGTCAACATCACCACATGATGATCATCATGATATCACGTCATCATCACAACCATCATCCACATCGCTATCGTTTTCATTATCATCATTACCATAAAAATCATCATCATCAAGAAATTACGTCATCCATCATCATACTCATCATCAAGAAATCATGTCATCATCATCATCATCATCATCATCATCATCATCATCATCATCATCATCATCATCATCATCATCATCATCACAACCATCATCGTCACTTCATGCATCATTGCCATCATCATCTTCATTATCATCAATTTCACTTGATATCTCGCAATCATCATGGTTGATATCATCAACACATCATCATCGTCACTATCCTCGTCACCGTCGCCATTTTGATATCATCATTGCAATCATCGTCATTGTAATCGTGATCATAATAAATCATATTGTAATAGTAACAGTAGCAAAGAGGTAACGATGAAAATAATACTCACTGCCTTTCATAATACCCGCCTGGATTTTGTTCAAGTTTTCTCTATTTTTTTCTCTCTTATTTTTTTTTGGTCCCTTGCAGTAACAAGGGAACTTATAATGTCAGGTTAACGTGTATCTGTATATGTGTGCATCTGTGAGACTTGCTTCGGTCTCCGCTCTAACTCAAACAGGGGAAATTCGTATGACAGTCAAACTTGGTACGTACGTTCGCTGTATTGTGAAGGTGTGCCCAATTGTTTTTGGTGGAGGTTAAAAGTCATCAGGTGGCACCGGGGACAAAAACTTTTTAAACCTTTTAACACGATATCTCAAATTATAAACTTTGGACAAAGTTTATTCTTGGTTTATGGATGCATTATGTCCTTTAAGGTGTTCAAGATTTTGGGTCCAAGGTCCAAATGGGCCTTATGGGATATTTTAAACAAATCATGCAAAATGCCGTTTTCTACAGACTGTATGGTATTAAGTTGAAATTGTGTCAGTTTACTACTATGGTAGAGGTTCCTTCAGTTTGTTCAAGATTATTGGTCCCATATAGGAAATATGGACCATTTTATGAAATCATTCAACATGTTTCTTTTCTGCATATTTTGCTTTACAATGTGGAAGGTTATTGAAAGTGAAAGAAATCAGCATTGTAATCGTGCAACCCTTTGCATTGTTAAAAATTCGTGGGTCCAACTTCAGAATGGGCCGTATGGGCCATAAATTATAGCATTGTGCAAAGTGATAGTTTTTCTACAAATTTTATGTTTCAGTTTCGTATTAGCACTATATACTTGTCGAGGGCCTTTGGCTGGTCAGAATTCTTACAGGCAAAAGTGGCCCAAACTCTTTTGGAATGTGATAAATATGGATGAAACTTGGTTGAGACTAAAATGGCTACAGTTAAGATAATCTTCACTCAAGGAACCGTAGTGCCCTCCTAGGACTTGTTCAATTATTTCACCGACGTGTTTGTTCGCCATCGCCACATCAACAATTGTTTTTTTTTTCTTCTCGCAATCCCTCTCTCCCTCCACCTCTCTCGATAAGTACCACAGCCTGGTCTCACTTCTGGTTATTGCTCTTTCTGTTTTCATCTCGAAATCCCAGAGGATCGCACCGCTCTGCGATTGTTTCCTCACAAGATTCGGGAGTTATGGAGTCAATGTGTTGTCAGTTGTAACACATAGGTTTATAATAATATCTGCTTCTCTCTTTGTCGGATCAATCCTCTCCTCATCTTAGGCCACCCGACGACAACAAAAGAGACAAACGAAATAATGCAAAAACTTGTCTTGTTGAGCAAATGCGATATTTATAGAAAATTGAAGAATATTAAAGTGATTGCGTGTGTACTGAAAAAGCAGAATGATAAGGTTATGTTTGATCGTAACTGTATGTAACAAAGTTTTTGTGCATGAAATTTCAATAATGTTCTAACTTTTTGCCTACGCACGTAATCACTTTAACTTCTGGGGGCTTCCTCTTATTTGTGCACCCACCCTTCTTTTAATAATTTTTCCCTGGGTGAAAGTAACAACTTCTCCTCCCAACTCCCCTAACTTTGTTTTACTCAATATAAAACAATTTTCGTGAAAACATTTGGAGAAGAGGCAATATACTTAAATGTCCACAAATGTTCATGTTTTAGATGAATACTGCGTGTTTAGAAAATTAACCACGTATCACTTCTGCAATTTATCATTTTCGTGGTTTCACGTGTCGTAGTGAGCTCCCGGTGACCTGTTTCGATAAAAGTTCGCATACGATTATAGAAAAACAACGAATTGAACTGTCAACGAAACATGTTTTCTCCTTGTCTGCAAAACACCCGATTGCCGAATTAGCGGTATTGGATTTTCATTTGGCAACGCTTGTGAAAAGAAGTGTTTTCCGCCAAGTCTTACTCTTATTTGAAATCTCAAAAAAAAGACCTTGTCAATCGAGTACAGTAATGTGTTAAGTGAGCAAGCTCTGCATATGATAAAACATATGACTACTCCATTAATCGATTAAAAAATCATACCGGTTTAGGAAAATTGATGAAAGACAATTCCATTCAGAAATCTTTATAGCGGCAACACTGATCGATAGATTCGATCAGTCGTATTGTTTTCCTTCGTGTGTGCCTTTTCAGTCTCGGAAAAAAAACTATTGTTGCAAAATTTGTTGATCAAACATTTTTTCTTTTTGGTCCATCTTTTTTTTTTTTTGGTCCATCCACAAGATTAACATAACTCTTCGACTTCTTTTTTCTAAATCTGATTTCAGAAGATGGAGCAAATCCAAAGATACATTTTAATCTTGCATCTTCCTTTACTATAAATAATAAAAAAGCGGAATTTTTACCGTTTCAACGAAATAAGCAGCGGTTATTGACACGTAGAACTCGATAAACAATAATTCACTTCTTTCACCAGAGTTTATTTCTTAATATTCTTACCTCATTTATAAATACTTTACGACAGTACCGCGCCATATGTGGTATAAGAAGAAATAAATTTCTGACTGAAAGTGACATGACTAAAAAAAAAAACAGTAGTTTCACTTTGGGATGGTCTGAGGTGTGGAAGATAAATTTTAAAATAAATAATTTCCCTAATCGTTAAAGTGTAACGTGGCAATGACCCTGTCAAGAAGCTTTTCAATGTCAAGATTTAATACAAGACTACCTAAAGCACAAAGTCATTTTTAAAGGCACAAATAGCCTGCAATGATGTAATGTAATAATGTCATATATGCTAAAAATTAAGCGTCGCCAATTCTTGACGGAAAAGTGGTAACAAGTATATAGAAATTACCTCTGACAAATGAAATTTAACAGTTTCGCGGTGCACAAGCGAATGTCTCTTCTCTTGTCTCTACTCTAAAATTACAGGTATTGTTGTAGGTCTACTAGTTGACAGTTGGAGGGTGAAGGGGGGGGGGATGTGCACTCAAGCAATGTACCTAAAATCCTAAATCCTAAATCGAACGATATACCCCTATGTATTTAAGTGCCCAGAAGTTAGTCATCTGAAGTACAAGATTTATATTTTGCTTCAGCAAAATGGAAGATATTTCACAATTTTTTTTCATAGCCAGAAGTACTTCTGTACATCACAAGACTGTTCGATCATTAGGCATGAGAATTTGGAGTTAAATCATGGAGGAGGGGGGGGGGGTTGGGTTGTCATTTAATCCACATTTCACTGTGGCCCCTGCCTGCAGGTTTGAGACTGCAAGCATATGTCAGTTACATTATTATTAATCTTAACGTGTATATGAAGTCTATGGAACTGAGATAAAATTTAAATTTAAGAGGTTGGAAATTAAATAATCCTTTCATCCTGCAACTCCCATATTGATAGCTTGTTCCATTTCTGAGATGTTTTCTGAAAATGTTGACAGGGACTCATTCAATGAGAAATAGTCATCAAGTCTGCAATCATTTGTGATATTTTTCTGTACTACTCACATACACATTACCTGCTTTTATTTCCTTTTAAAATTAAAATGTTTATGTATTTTTTCCTTTCTCTTCCATCCAAAGTTCATTTCTTTGTTTTGTGAACATACACATTTCATACATCATACGAAGCGTAGAATTCCAATGTATCAATTGGGAATGCCTAAGGGTTTACTGCAGAGGAAGATGTATGTTTAGATATGTACATACTCATTCTTTAAGTATGCAAAATTCTCCCATATATCTCGTAAAAGCAACATACATAAAATGTTTATGTAACTGTGAAAACTTTACGGTATTCTTGCGACACATATTGTGTTGAGATGGCTTTGATAGTAAAGTCACCCTCACAACAGTAAGACTGTGAACACATGTCGTGGCAAGACACAATGGCAGATTTTCAAGAAAAAAAACAAAAAAAAAAAACAGAGTCATTTGATTAGTAAAGGAATGACATCACAGATTATAGCGCAATGTAAAATTTAAATTGAGTGAATAAGCTTCAACATTTTGTCATTTTTTTTTCAATTTCAGTTCAACTGACTTTATTTCACTCTCTTTTGATATGTAACACAAATGAATATTTTGATGCAATACTATATGTCTTACATAAAATAAGAGAGATTTTTTATATCTCATGCCATGTAAATATTGGAGTTACCATTTGAATTCATTTTGTTAGCGTTTTGGCGTATTCATTTTTTTTTTTAATTTTTTACTCCAGGTACAATTTTTAACGTTGAGGATCAGATTTAAGTGTAAGTGGCAGGACCCAACATTGAGCGTATCGTGTAATTCCAATGAAATTAAGTATTTATTTATTTCTGGGATAGGTATCGCAAATTCAAGATCAAGAAACTCGGTCAAGCTCGATCAAGAACTCAACGCAACTAAATCCTACTTCAAATTTAAGTCCTGTGATTCATATAAACGGGATCTATTTGGGCTCCTTAGGTCAGTTTCTAGTGCCACAATGGTACTCTAGAGAAGCCTAATCTTTTGTATGAGCTTGAAGTCTTTTTGGCGGGAAATCTGCAACTTAAAAATCAAGTCTGCTTCCACATGTTATCCAGCACATTTTTTCCCTACACCAAACTATTTCATTATAAATTCCAACGCTGATCGCTGGACGGAAGCAATTCTTTTGCTCAGTCATCATTTTTTTTTTTCTGACTTTGCAGTGGACGTTCATATCAGGGCAATATAGGATTTGTTGTTTTCCAGTGTCATTACAATCGCATAATGAATGTCAATAAGAAATTGGAGTAGAACTCTCTATGCAAAGTTTAACGATAAATAATAGGCTTTTTAAAGTCGCAAGTTTGACACAAGGACGTCATATATTCAGGATAACTTCAAGTTTACTTTGGTTGCTAAATAGCAAGATTAATGACAGGACAAAAACCTTAAGAATAAATCATGTACAAAATACACACATATCGCAATGCTAAGTTGAAGTTTCTATTTTATTAGTCAAACATTCCCTTTAAACTGGACTGTATTTTTTTAAAGTGACACAATGAACAATTTGTAAGCCACAAATTGCAAACCCAAACACCAAGATGTACCGTACCTAGACATATCAACCAAGCTATCATCGAAAATAGTTTCAGGGCTGGAGTGCCGTGATCGGTCACTGAAGGTTCTGCTTTCGGTGGCCGTACAATGGGGTCATAGCGTCACAGTCTACGACGTCAGATTCTCAAACTACAGACTATTCAAGACAAGTTCAAGCGTCACTGGTGACTCCGGTGTAGTTTTCACTCAAGTATGATCTAAAATTGTTATCGTATGATATATTATACCATGTCTGTCAGGCGTTCATTCTTACAAGTTGTGTTCCGGTTTCTGTGTATAAACTGCATTATGCTCTCTTCCAGCCCTTTTTATGTCGGACAGCCGTATTTTGTATCACGGGGTTAAGACACGGTAGTTCCTTCATTTGGTAAGATCACCTTTGACCTCATCTCAGGGGATGGAATCGCTCCTGCTCCTGTAACGCCACTTTAAAGGATCGACTATACGTTATTCACCACCCACAACAAACCGCCTGGTAAAACGACAGTAACGATAGACCCAAGGAATAACTACTGTAGACCAAAGAGTGTAAAATGTTAGCTCTCCGGTCAGATGAACGAAGGCAATAAATTTGAGAGTTTGTCGTCGCGAATTTGAAAATCTAGGCCATGGAATTCAAACACTGAAAGCGTGCAAGATGATTAATGGGACTTGCGGTGGCGCTGTCTGGCTCATTACTTCTAGCGATGGCGCTAGTACGAAATCGCAGGAGAAAACTAAGCAGGGTTGTTTTTCAATACTTGCACTACGTGAAGATAATTATTTCTCTCAGTCATGACCAATGTCCCAACTTGCATTTCGTTTGTTCACGTATAAATAAAGAAGACTTTGTCGCAAAAGTTTACATTCAACACCGAGGGTGTTAATCAATCTTTAAATGGGGGATGGGATCGGAAAGCAACTTACAACATTAGCTTCGTATTCATGTAACACATGTATCGGTCATAACACCAAGTAAAAGTAAAGTTCGGAACACAAGTTATCCGAAGATGTGTAGGGCGACCCCCCCCCCCCCCTTTCTTTTGGTTTTCTTTTACTGTGAACTTATTGAGTGGAACGTCAACCTTCCAAAATTCTCTGTCCTTCAGCTTCCTTTTACCCTCTGTACCTGTCCCTCATCTGGCTGAGATGACAACACATTAGAAATTAACAAAAAAGTGAACTTAATGGAAATGATCTATAGTAATATATTCTATCGAGAAAATAAAAATGTGAAGAAGACAAAAAAAGTTTTTGACATTGACAATGAAAAGATTATCGCCATTAGAAATATAAGCATACACACATCTTCAAAATTAAGCCAAAAGTAACACTTTACATTTACATTGGGTTACCGGTACCATGTGACTTTTAAAAATATGGAGAAAATATAAATGACCATGATAGAACGTTTCCACCAGTCTTTTTGTAAGGTCATGGATGGCTATTGTGAATTCTGAAGACGGAAAGTAACGGTCCATAGTAAAACTTTTCTTATGGATTACTGTAGTTGTTAACCATCTTATTTTCAGATAACCTCTGAGCATCACAATAGCTACAGTATGCTATATGTTAGCGGGAGGAGAGTGTGTGTATTTTTGTCTCTTGTTCTTTTATAGTAGTGTTTACACTGTTTTTTTCTCTAAAGTTGATGAATAAATAAAAAAACACGGATGTATCCGACACAAGTATTAAGATTGGGTATCTTTCAATATCCCTTATGATTACACTTTAAAGGAATTTGCGAATGTAAAAGATTGAAATTTCACATACGTATCACGGAAATGGTTCCCCCTTCTTTTTGGTGAAAATCGTATCTCAACAGGATGTTGGTTTCAAAGTTATCGATTTTTAAGGAAATATCTATTTTACAGTGGAAAATGCATTATGGGACGGTATGTAATGTCACTAACACATAACCAGTTGAACGTACTTTGCATTTCTTCATAAATCTTGACTGCCACTAAGAACGAAACAGTATATAGTTTAAGACATGTGGCGAAGACATTTGAAAATCAGACTATAACAAAACTTCATTGTAATTTTTTTACTGGTGTCAAATTCAAAAGGTTAAACGAACACTCCAGTTTCAACGAAGGATAAACTTGACTTCTCGGTTGTCTTTGGTCATTTGCTGATGCTACATAACATATCGTGGCCTTCATTCAACTGCATGGGAACCTTTCTCATTTATAGTGAGAGCTGACGTTCTTCTAACTTCAATATTCTGAATTAGGGACAAGATGTCGATGAGGGGGTTGATGCTGTGCAGTGAAAATACGCTCTTGCATTTTAGGAACCTCAACACAGAAGTTTACATCACATATCTATATCTGTTCTATGCAATTGAAATAAACATCTCAATTCAACCTATAACCTGAATATTCCTTTAACAGTTTCGAGATCCGATGTATTGGCCTCATATTTAAACACGCTACGAAGTCTAAGGTTTCGTTCCTTTACAACAGTGAGTTTAACGAGCTCCGTATGAACTGATAAACAACACTTAAATGTTGTCAACCTCAGCTCAAAGCCCACACTGATGTTTACATAACATGGACGTTCACACACCGAATACACAGAAGACGGTCCCTCTAAGAGCCTCTGTGAAACTTACTTCATAATTAAGATAAATTACTAAAATAATCAAATTTCCCAGCAGATAGTGCGCTATCTAGGGCATCAGTTCGGTTGAGTCTGGTAATAGAAGCAAACATGACCTTTGACGTAATACTAAGACTGTATTGATGAAATCTGAGTACATTCACAATTGGCTATGGTGATTTTCCTACAGTTACAATCAGTTGAATTATGGGTAAATACATAAACACCTTAATGGACGAAAACATCGACCATAACAGGCATATTGTTTGTGGGTTCTTGCATATGCAAATTCAGTTCCCTCCAGTCAAAGGCTACGTAGTGTTGGGATCGTGGGTGGGGGGGGGGGCATTGTTTTGCAAAAGAGTACGATTTGCTTCACTTTCGAATCCATGTATTGTCACAATTACAATTGATACTTTGCTAATTATTCATTGCAGTATATGTAGTGTAGCTAGAGTTCCCAGTGTATACAGATTGTATAGATGGTAAATGGACTGTAGTGGGTGGACGGGGGTTTATATTTTTATACATATATTTATATATATATATATTTTATATGTATATTTTATATATATATTTTTATATTTATATATATATATATATACCTTTACAACAGTGAGTTTAACGAGCTCCGTATGAACTAATAAACAACACTTAAATGTTGTCAACCTCAGCTTAAATAAACAGCCCAACCCCCATGCTACTACCGAAAATGGTACGGTATTCAAATTCAACCAAACACAATACAAGTGCTGTTCTCCCGTCCCCAAACCTGAAAAGAATAAAATGCAAATCCCAGCCATCTCATTCTGACACTCGTTCCTATCTAGATAAAAAATATGGAACAACAAATGTACGTTTCTTACTTTCTCCCTCATCTAATTCTTTCTTCTCGTACTTGGCTTTCTCTCTTGTAACGAATATATTTCTTTCTTAGCAAATTTCTATATCTTTCATGAATTTCTTTCCTGATCAAAAACATTTTGTTATGAAATTTTCTTTGAACCGTCAAAGTAATGGAGCTGTAAGTGTCGTAGACAAGGATCTCAGTTTTCTATCGCGTGTTTCACTTTGCTGACATCAGCAAACTACCCTGGCGTTTTTTCACCCAGAAGGTCTTCGCGGGGTTTCGTTCTTCATTTCCTGTTAACATCTTCCCGGAGGATTCTAAATTTGAGAAAAGGGTAAGGTTCCGTGAAGATCATTAATATTTCGCTATCAAGTTCAATTATTTTGTGAGACTCATCGGTGACTTGAGCCTGATTAAAACCCCCCCTCTTGCCTTTCCTCTTTTCCAAAACGAACATTACTTTAAATTGCTTCTTACATAAAGTTACTTGAAACAATGAAACCAGTCAAACTCATTTTGGTAATTCCCGAGCTTGTTAAAACGCCTTCTGGGATTGCTATAGGAACTCGAAGTCAACTAATGGTAGCCCTAAAATCTCTCTGAAGGTGTTGAAGAAATTTGAGAAGTTTTGATTTGGCGAAAATTTGTCGCCTGTCGCGTGTAATTTATTGGGCAAATTTATTACATTTGACTCAACTAATTTTGAAAAGTCTCTTGGTTATGGACAATTTCTTCAAGTTAAGACTGTA
This sequence comes from Stichopus chloronotus, assembly GCA_021234535.1. NCBI lineage: Eukaryota > Metazoa > Echinodermata > Holothuroidea > Aspidochirotida > Stichopodidae > Stichopus > Stichopus chloronotus. The sequence continues at coordinate 21,455,764 of CM037837.1, read as the reverse complement.
ACGATGTAGGTATACCGAGCTTATAGTCCCGAGTCATCTTGGATTTCTCTCGGTTTAGGAATCCCGTCATTATCACTCTGATTTATTCTTGTTTCTGAAGATTTTGGAAAAAAAAAAGAAATTGAGTAAGTTGTCCGATTATCAGTTCAAAGATTTCGTTCAAGACACATAAAATGAGGTCTTATGGTTCTTAAATGTGAAATGTATTCAGCATGTGTAGAGCTACGGATTCCACTACAGGGAGTGGCTGTATTCCTGTAATGGATGGAGTTTCGCTCCAATATGGATGAACTACTCCACTCTTGGAGACTAAGAAAGGCAAAGAACAGTCTCAAAGAGAAACGAAAATTGCAGTAATTACTCCTTGAAAGAAAAATCCCTTCGAACATTCTCAGAGACCAAAGTCGTGTCTCCTTGGACTGTGAAAGTTAAGAGAAACCGTATACAGGTCGAGCGTTGTCGTAAGTAGGTTCAGCTTCATTTTAAATCAGCGGAATTAAACGAAAATATAATATCAATACTGCCCTCTTTTCCTTATAGTATCCGCCTCTGGTATTTTACGTCCATTCTATGCAAGAGGGTGGCTGGTAAACAGACTATCGCCTGAGAGATTGGCATTGCTAACCAATGATCCAAAACTGTCATGTTCATCACTGGTTTATCCATACTTCAAGCTTGTCTCATCCAGATCCAAACGATAAGGTTACTATGGAGAAGGATAACATTTCACATCAGTCATAGTGGCTAGTATTGTGCACATATTGTCAGTATATACTCTTAGCCCACTGACATACACTTGTCCAGTGTTGCACACACCGAGGGCGGTCTCGAGTACGAGCCCCCCCCCCCCCCCACCGTCCCGGGTTCAAATTGTCCGGTCTTGGTCTCAGATTGAAATTACTCTATGTCTTAATCTAGGTCTAGAGCACCATCACTGAGGTCCGAGTTGGGCATCGCACCACAAAAGTGAGTCACATGTTTAGTGCATGGGGGAGTGCACGATTCATTTGGAATTGGTATTCAAGTTATATCAGAGGTGGGCCAACCTTTGGAATCAACCGATCACGTTGCCACGTGGTGTACCACGTGACCGAATGTGAGCAAGGGTAATGACGAATGCGGCATTTCCGAGTGAAAATCGTAAACTCCTTTCATCCAGACAATAACATTGTATGTATGAAAAAGTAGAATGCCATGCAGACATATCTATGGCACGGTGAATGCTTAAAAAAATGTAAAAAAACCAACAAAATCGTCATATCGGCCTAAATGTGTCTAAAGATTTGACGACACATTTCTTATTTACCACAAGCTTTTCTATGAATAATATCTATATTAATTTTCTTCTTTTTTTGTTGATTTTTGTTGCTTCTCTTTAGTTTTTATTTCTCTTCAAAATGGTTTTTGGGACCGCATGATACTTCTCCTTGGAAAGCATGTGGTCCACGGTCCACAAATTGGCCACCCCTGGTTTAATTATTATTTGTTTTTTTCAGTTGTATAAGAGTATGCTCCGTGACTAGATCCGTTGCTTCTTGATGAGAGCAGTAAATAAAAAAGATAACAAAGATAGCACTTCCTCTCTTCTCGGTGACTCGATTAGGATGCATTGGACTCGGTCTTGACGCGGACATGTCCTGGCTTTTCACTAGAATATAAACAACTTGGTTTTTGGTCTTGGACTCTGACGGTGTGCCTTGTCTTGACCACAACACATTGACTGCATTGCATCCATTGTTTCAAGAATAAATTTGCTTAATCCATTAAAAATCTCCTACGTTGAAATAAGCATAATAGTAAGAGGTAAGGACAGTAAGTATATAAGTATTACATACTTTTGATATTGTATGCTTAAAAAGTGTATGAGTATAATTTTGAGTTGTTATCTGTATTGTCAAATGGGATTCCCTGCATGATTCCGCTATCTTCAATCCATTTGAAGGTGATTGTCAGCCTTATTTATACCTCATATGACGTCATACTCTTCCCGATAACCCCGTATTCCCTGCAAACGTCATTAGTTTACCGTTACTTTCCGTGGTCTACAAACGCAATCGTGTACAGTGAATGATATTACAGACAACCGATATTAACATATTGCCACTTGCCAAAAAGAGGGCGCTATATGATATATTAATGAGACCAACAGCTGACCTAGTCAAGCGACTATCCTGGTTCAATTGCGCGCGTCTTGACGACTGTCTGCATTTTATCGAACCTTATCGAAATGCACTTTTCTATACTTAAGAAACTATACTATAAACACAAAGGTAGTATGTCGTACTACTCCCTTGTTCCCTCTCCTCCTCAACAATTAAATTAATTCAGCGAGAAATAGAAATTCATTTAAGAGAACAGGCAGCTGAATGGCCGTTTCATCTAAAATCTGTACATGAATATCTCTTTGCTTCTGAGTGCCGGGTACTTCAAGTACATTAACGGTTCCGGAGGAAGGGTGAGCCCTTCCCTTTGGAATTTTTTTTTCACTTATTGGGTCACTCAGATGTAATATGGTGTAATTTTTTTTCAGTTTGGCTGAGGAACTTTTTTTGGAGGGGGGGGGGGGGGGAGTGGGTGGGATTCGGTGGGATGTCGAGTGTGGCTGTTCAGTATTTTTTATTTTGTTTTAAGTTTAATGTTGAAATTGTATAATGTAAATTTAACTGTAAATTAAATAATAAATGAAGTGTATCAATGGTATTGAAAAAAATCGACCTTGAACTTCAAGTTATATAGTCTCTTTCGAGTTTTCCCGAAAAAGTATTTCTCTGAGTTAAAAAACGATCTGAAAACAGTGCTGGGTATCTCTGGTCAGTTTTGGGCCAGTAGCTGGTGAATGCACAAGTGCCAGGTACCGTAGTATGTATATATACCCAGCGTAACCAGGGAACATCCCTGACATTTGTCGTTTATAGACGTTCTGGAAGGGTGATTGGAAGTTAGTCTTTCAGTCTTTCCACAAATTGAGCCAGAAATATCACAGACTTACGATATTCACTCCCTTAAACATATAACGTAGTTTTGATTATGGGGATAATTTTGTATTTGGGGGTCAACAGAGGGAGGAGGTTGGGATTTTTTTTAATTAAGACATGCAGACTAAGACTATATATAAGACTAACATGAACATTAAGTTAAAATACCGTATATCAACATGTCAGTCTGACCGTCCGTCTGTCATCTTCCGTCTAACTGCCTATCATCCCGACATTCTTGATTATTGTCTGTTTTCATGCCGTGCATTTTAATCTCCAGTTTTCCTATTGCATTGCCGTGTAGTTTGCTACACTGTTAAAAGTGTAAATTGTATTATGTAAGTTTACAGAAAATAAATAAATACAAAAGGAACACAGAAATGTTCTGGAAATTAGTTTCCAGACAATTTCTGTAATTCTTATTTATTCCTTTGTATTGTTTTCTGTAAATTTACTTTTACAGTGTACCGTATTTTAATAAATTGGGATTTTATAATGAAACTGGCGGAAACTGACCTGTTGAGACAATCGGTAACACAAGAAGTCGTGTTCCATCCATTCCGGCCCTCATCTCTTGTACCATCTGTGGTGTGTTCTTGTTGCTTCGTTATCGAACTATGATTGTGCCCACCCAAACGATGATTGTTATTTGTCATTATATTTATGATCGCTTGCTGTATAGCCATTCATCATATCTCATTTTGTAGAAGGTGGAATGCAATCGACTGAACAGTCATGTTTTTCAAAAAAATATTGAATTGTCCAACTAGAACCCAAAAATGCATTGTGGTTTCGATGATACAATTATGAGGATTTTTTTTGAGAATCTGAAATCAGGATTTGCCGCCAGTTACCTATGTTTCACATGAAATTTGAAATCTGCACAAACATCCTTTCTTGAGATTTATCATGATTGCAAGGTTTTCACGATTTGAACCCCGTTGCCCTTAAATGACCTTTGCCCTCCATCAATATCGATAGGGTTCTTGTACTCAATGTGGTACAACTACATACCAAATGTGGCATACGGCTAAGATTCCCCTCCGTTGAGATATCGTGTTTACCGGGTTCTGTGCTCAATGAAGTACACGTATATACTAAGTATGAGATCTGTTTAGGCTTTCTTTCTTCAGATATCGTGCAGGTTTTCGCAGTTTGACCCTGGTGACCTCAATTAATATGACCGTCACCAAAAGCGACAGAGATCTTTTACTTAATATGGTACACCTACGGACTAAATATGAGATGTCCAAACTTACCTTCTTGAGATATCGTGTTTACAAGCTAGGCGTCAGAAACATACATACACATGCATACACACATAGAAATGCACATGTACCGCCGCGTGATTACAAAAGTTAATATTACCATCGAAACCAAAAAGCATCAAAAATAAACGTAACATAGTGTATTCTTGATTGTGTACAACTGATCGCAAAGTTTTAACATTTTGTAAACATAGGCCAGTTTTAAACTGGTAATGGCAGTTTTAAACCATGGTAGTTTACAAAAGGGTCACATTGTTTACCCAAGTGGGTCAGGCGGAGGTGTGTCCTGACGTAATATTTGTTATTGCGCAGTTACGATTTGATGAATCAAATCGAACGTGAGAGTTGTGTAATGGCGCGGTGCAAGCTTGGTACACACACGCACATACAATAACATAGTGTACTGTATAACGTTGTGAGTGCCAGATGTCAGGCTCTGACTGAGCACTGCAGCACAGTAGTAACTACAGCAGGATAGATTTGTTTTGTCCAGTTAAGCCAAGAAGAAGTTATCAAGACCAGGAAGTCTGTGGCAACTCCCTGACAACGTCATCGTACTCCTCCCTATAAAAGCGTTATCAGTAAAAGTACCAGGAGCATTGTGTCTAGTAGTAGTACCGGAGTTACCGCAGCTAGGCTATTCAGCCTAAGTTAGGCTTTTTCCAAAGAACACGCATTATCGTTGTGATATAAACTCTGCTGAAATGGCATGTATAGGCTTACTTGTCAAATGGAGATGTATAAAGTTGACTGCGTGTTGTATTCCACGATGCACTGCATACGATAGTAATCGTTCATATTCAGAACCATGGCTATGGCCTAAAACTTTGAATCCTAATATTGTTAGACCTCGTAGTACTCGCACATCAGCTGAAGAACAGGTGAACTCTTTCGATGCTGGTAGCAATATACACCTAGACACTAACAACATTGATGAGACTACTCGGCCTAATGTTACATCAAAGATTAGCCAACGGGCAAGAGCCAACATCCACTATACTGGCATGCCCGGGAAGAATAAGACGATGCAGTTGTCAAAGATTGACTTGACGTTCTCGGATACTAAAGAAGCCTACAGAAGTAAAACCATTTACGAAATATTCAGAGCCCTTTTAGTTCTCAAGTTATGTCAGATTGATACCCTCGTCGAGAAAAATAAACAGGTTTGTTATTTACAGTAACCAGCTCCCTTCAGCAACTTAGTACTGGGCCTATCGCCATATGGTGTAATTCTATTCTTCCCAACACTCATATATAGTACATACACCAAACTTCGCGCATTGCCAAACTTCGCCCAACAGTATCAAATAAGCTTCTGCCATGTAATAACTTAAAAGAAAGCCAAAACACGTTTAATTAATCGCCCTTGCCTGATTAGCAAACTTAAAGTTAATGGTGCTGCATTCGCCTTGGAGAGGTAGGCTAGGCCTAAAGCGTCCTATTCGCAGTTGCTGCCTAATGTTATGAATTTTCAAATCATTATTTTGACCATATAGTGGACTTACTCATGACCATTTTTGTTGCTAGCTTGTTCACAGGTAATTTCTGTAGATTCAAGTACAGGATTTGTTTGAAATGACACTCTTCATGTAATGATTGTCATGCAAACAGTAAGGTGTGCGAAGTTTGGCAGGTTTATATCATATCGTTTACTCAGGCAAATGTTGGTTAAAGTAATGGATCTTGAGGAACATTTCCTGCCAGATTGGGTCAAGTTACAGGAAAGTGAAACTTTAGACTTGCTAAAACAAGCTAGTTATAGGATTCATAGGGATTTTGAATTTTCAGCAGCTAGAAATTCCAAGGTTTATACGTTAGATGGGCGAAGTCTCCACACTCCAGTTATGTAGAAGTGCATCTTTGTTTATAGTATGCTTTCTCTCTTGATATTTTGTTCCTGGTGCAGTAGTAATAGAAAGCGTCATCACCCTGTGTTCTTAGTCCATAATCCTTGAACTCTCAGAACTGTTGGAAGTGCATGTTAGGAAAATTGTATTTTGGTATTTGACTGTGGCCAGAACTGAAAGTTTATTGAGGTATGTCCATGATCTATGTGACCAGATTGGGTCTTCATGGAACTCTTGGACCAGTGAACCTGTAGCTAATTTATCAAAATTTTGTCTGCAGTCAAATATCAACTTGAAATTCAGTCTCAGGTAAAGGTCATGAATAGACAGCTCGATTGACCACGTTTTTTATGCAAAGTGGTGTGAGTATGTTTACCCTGCTGAATTGCTGATCACTCTTATGCATTTGTGGTTTCACAACTACCTGTACCAACTAGCAAAGCCTCTAGCAAGTACAGCTAACTACTAACAGTCTGTATGAATTTACAGTGCATGTTCTAACAGTATTTCATATGCAAACCTTGTTCTGTTTGACACTCTAGTTGTATGCAGACATCTAGTAATATTACACTCCATTTTGCATTTCTGATCATTTCAGGTTAAACCTATCACTTGTTAGGTGCACCTGTTAACCCCAAGGAGGGTGCATCATTGTTTTCAATGTTCATTGAACATTCACATCTGCCTACGGACCCCTGCGTCTTCCAGTGGACGCACCTTGGACAGACGTTTACTCTTATTGAGCTGTATTTAATTTATGACTGAGCATTCCTTGGCAGTTATGAACCGATGACGCACTTAATTTACTGAAGGCCTACTGTACCCATAAAAACCCATAAAGAAAAGGTCCACCGAAAAAAGCGAGAATGAATATTGACACACCTGCATGTAAAGGCAACACTGAAGTAGTTCTGTGATGCACCAAACCTGTATTTGATGGATCCCTTCTTATATGTTGGACGTTTCACAACTCGGCAACTGTGATGTTCCCCCCCCTCCCCTGTGACCTCGACATTCAATAGGTGCTTCTTTCAATTGATGAGTGCATAAGACTGCAGATCATTAGAACTGTTGATAGTCCATAGTTACTTGCTCAATTCTTTCAACATCCGTGACAGTGTATTCGTCTGGTTGCAGGCAGTCGTCCATGCACTGCCAGGCTGATTGGTTTAATTAGTTTGATTGGTTTAAGATCTGCAAACGCTGTTTGTAAGAGGGCATCCCATGAATTGTGACGTCGTTTAGCCTTCTGTTGCTTTATGTATTTGCCATAAATGAATGTATTTTATTTTTTATCTTCATTGTGCACTGCACGTAAGACATGACGTCACTAACCATGGGCCATTCAAAACTACTCTACTGTAAGTTTTGACTATCAATAATGGTTCAGCAAGAGGATATATAAGGCATTTTTCAGTTCTGCTCAGGGCAGGACTGTTTTTAAAGTTAATGCAGTATGTCCCCTTCTGGTGAAAATGAGTGCAAGTTAAGATTTGTCATGAGAGTGGTTTCTCGTCTCCTTCCAGTGAGCAGATGAGAAACTCTCTTCCTGTCAATGCTGAGCATATAGATTAAAAAAAAATAGCTTTGCAGTCAAATTGCTATGTTTTTGGCACATCGGTATGATGACTATAGCAAACGGTAGGGATCAAATTGCTCGTAGGCATGATGCCTCAAGGAAGTAAGCATGGACAGGTGTCATATTGTCCCACATGAAGATTTTGGGTGTACCAGTTGAATGTCCATTGAAGAGTAAATGGGCTGCCTGGGCAACTACTGTTAAAGAGCATTTGAGGGCCTAAATAATTATGAACTGGGATGAAGTTCAACAACCCCATTCTTGAAAAGATGAACTTCCACTAAACCTAAAAACAATCTGATTAATGAGTTAGCCGATTCCCATCATGCACTTGGATGTATTTTGCTTTGAATAGTTGGGGTTGCAAACCGCAAGAAGACAGAACGTAGCACTTACACAGTACAGTAGGCCCACTTCGCGAAGATAGTGCAAAGGACGATATTCCGTATGATTACACAGAACTCAAGGTGGTCTAGTCTTATGCTCCCTTGGATTAAAGGCACTCACTCATCATTCCAAGCTATATATTGACTGGTAGAAAGCAAAATTCTGAATTGGTTCTGCTCTTTGATCGACAGCAAGTTTGAAAGATGCAGAGCAGCTCATGTAACACAACACATTAGCGGCTCAATGTTTTAATAACACACGTGGAGGAGTTTTAGACAAATTGTGGAAGGGACTAGAAGTCAGTGGGTGGAAGAATTGGAATTGTCTGAAGTGATGTGTCTCTGTCTTTTAAGTTGCTGACACCGTCCATCGAGGATGGGAGAAGACAGAATCTTCCCAAACTGGCAGAAGATCTGTTTTTAGAACACTTCACCTATAAGCTCTAAGAGGAGAAAATGTTGCGGAAACTACAGTACAGATACGTTGTCAGACTTTCCAACATTCAAGAATTTTAAGGAGTGAGAGCTCCATCCTGGAGGAGGAGATGCTTTTCCCCTTTAGAAATTATCTTGTCCTGCAAAACAGCTGATGTACTGCATTTTTGTCCCATCGGTATTGTTTGCCACAGTACCTCTTCTGTCATTTGATGCATTGTGTTGCCCTTTGGCCATATTCACCTGACAGCGTATATTGCAATTTTTACTGTAAAAATTCTTTGCTGTCATGATTGTTGTATCTTGGGTTTGGCTTTTGGAGTAAGCAGGTCCAGTTGAGGCTGTTACTGTATATGTATGTGATAAATAGTGAATAGCATGTGAGCTTGTAGTTGTACATCTCTGCCAACAAATAGGTGAAATGTTAGTCAAGATATTGCTGGCCTGTACACAAGTGTCACACTGGTTATGGCCTATATAAGTGTTTTACATTTAATCTAGATAGTATTAGTGTCTTACTGTATATTGATTGGAAGATTTATCAATGAAACAAATCCCCCTTAATTTTTCTCAAACTTGGTGCGTATGTGTATGACATTGAGTAAATGTGCCTAAATGTTGTTGATAGAGGTCAAAGGTCATTTTGGATCACTGGATGCAAAAGAAGTGAAAAAGTGAAAAAAAAGTGAATTTTTTTGAGTTTGCTATAACTTGGTGTCCATTATTCAAATGGTGACATAATTTGACTGATAAGATGGATTGGTAGAAGGAAAAATAAAGTAACATTAATCTCATTAATTATGAAAGGATCAAAAGATCAGAAATTGATGTTTTCTTGGTATCTCTCCAACAAAACATTTTAAGGGGATGGGAAAATGAAAATTTTGTTTGTTCGTATGATGTGCATATGATGACCTCATTTGACCCCACTTGACCTCATTTGACCTTTGTGACCTTTTTTTGTGATGCATAGATACTTCTTGTTAAAGGGGAATCCCAGTCAAGGAACATGTCTTCTGACTTATTTAAGCCATTTCAAACCATTTTCATTCATATTCTTGATGTTTTGAAATGAACTTCTCATGGGCGACATGGTTAAAACTTCCCTGACCAACAGAGTTTGTACAAACACTATGCAAGTCTATAAAGGGCGTGGCAATAATGATGTAATTGACCGTGATCTCTGTGACTTGTGGCATAGTTTACTTCAAATTTTAAATTGAACCCAGCACCTTTCCTATTGGCGAAAATGACACAATTCCCTAGCAGGAGATCTGTTGGCACCCGACTGATAGTGCCCAAAAATACGTTGGGAAGTAATCATAAACCGTTCAGAACTCAGTTGGGACTGGGGTATAAACAAAGACTGTCTGGCCAATACATTCTCACATGGAATTCAAATATTCACATAAACTTAATCCTTGCTTACTCATGTATTAAGTACCTACAGTAGCATGTTGTTATGGCCAGAGTGAAAGCCAAATGAGGGCGAGCCTAGGCTAGACGACGTGGTGTCAGAATAAATTTTGATTGTACTTTGAGCTACGTCAAACTTTTTCCATTTTAAGCAATGGGAAAGTATAGTCACTTGTGACTACCCACATTAGCGAGTTGCAGGGATTACGCTTAGTTATCACTACCACTCATGAAGGGCAAGTGACTTTGAGCAGTGATCTGGCGGGTTGGGGGGTGCATAATTTGAGATTCATATATCACTGATTTCTCATCTTTTGGTACAAACTGTCAAATTTCAAGTTCGTTGCACGGTCCCATTTGCCTGCTCTGCATCACCGAGGTTTTGTGCACCGTATTTGTGAAATGCAAAGAAGGGATACGCACTGAATCCGTTAGGTTTTTCAGTAGGACTGCATGATCCTAGAAACTTCAACAAATTGGTGGTGAAAAATGTTGAAATGTTCATGGTGGAGCTGTTTGTAGTCCCTGGACCAGCTGACCAACGCTCCTGATGGAGTCATTTGAAGGCAACTTCAGGACGCTCGCTCTGGGCTCCGAGTTGCATTTTACTTGCATTGCCATCTGCCAAAGCAAGTTTTGGACTGCCAAGTGTTTTCGTCCAATCTCCAGATAACGATGACATTTGTAAAGTTACGAAACTTCTTGCTTTCAGTGTGGGGATCTGGTTCTGGAAGGATCAGAAAGTGTTTGAATTTTGTAATAGTCAGGATGCACAATTGCTACGTCGACTTGATTGTAATGGGGGCACTACTGCAGCCAGGGCCCGAGGACAACCTCGCTGATGCAGTAGTAATTCAGTGTTCTCTGACAATACTACTAGGACACTGTGGGAGATCTACATATAAGCAACCTTGGGAGGACCTTGTCCCTTTCTTCAGAGCTATAATAGATCTCAGAAGGTCGTACACGTAGTGAAGTGCAATACCATCATCAGACCTCTGACCAAGGGTTTATGTATTGACAACAAGCCATGGACTTCTTGCACAAGGACCCTCCACACAGTACAGTACTGTACATGAACACACATGTATGGTAGACATCTTGTTTTATTGAAAACTACCAGTAAGCTTAAGGTTCCCTTGCTGTGTCATTGATGCGTGAATGTTTGGCCTACTTTTCAATGCCTAAAGGAGTGTATACTTCAATGTGACTTTGCTATTACAAAGCTATTGTCTGAAATGTGTAGCAAGTAATACTTTAGTCAAGTACTGTAGCAAGTGTCACTGACATGTTTGATCCAGACTGACTTCTGTCATGCAAGGTTCCCCTCCCCCTCATGTTTTTGATAACGGATAACTCGGATTGGTCCCATCCGATATTGAAATGATATTCATAATGGCTATCAGTTGTCAGTGAAAGGTGAAACCTCCATTGCACATATCAGCCAAGCGCTAGATTATCAACACTTTTCGTTGGGTGATGTAAAATGGTCTACTCTGCCAGATGGAGGTTGTTTTGTAGGTTAACTCTTTTGATGTACTGTATCTGGGAGTTTCTTTTAATTAAAATGTCTGCATTAATTTTGATAAGTCGATCCTGCTTCAATTGATACAGACTATTTGTTTTGATCTCCAAATTTATTGCCAAACTGGTTTTGTGTCTGCACTCTTTCGTGTTTGCAATTTTAAATGTTTAATGGTACTGCTGGTAGCCATACAATGTGACTATATGATTATGTATTTAAATTTCAGTACTGCAAATACAGTACATTGTGATAGTGAAAAAAACATATTGCATACTGTACATGCGTTGCCTTATCATGCATGCTTGAGACAACAAGTTCCCAATTGTGACACACAAAAGACGTAAAAGTTGAACTGGAGTTGGAATTACATAAAAGGTGGCGCTCCCCTATCTAAGTGGAGCACCACCATCAGTTGTCCCAGAACGTTCCAGAAAATTTTTGGATGACAATACCCCCAAGATTGTTGTAATTGCCTCCCCAGGCTCCATAGGTGTCCTTTCACTTTTTGGCACCTCCAAAAACCACTTCTTGGGGGGTGGGAGAAACCGTGGCTCTCGTGGACTCCTAGCAGCAGATTTTCACAAATCAACGTTTTTGTTTTGGGAATAAGCTTCAAATGTTCAGTAGTGTGAATGCTCTTCCAGGGGGAGAGGTGTAATGGGAGGGGTGTTCCTGTTCATGAATGCCTCTAAATCAAATGATGAGAGAAGAATGCTGGTTGTATTTTTTATTGCAGTACATGTAATTTAAAGTTTCATGAATCTTCGTATATTCTCCTTGGACTTTTCATTCTGAATTTGGTGCCGGCTGGTAAGTCTTGTGATATGCTCTTCAAGCCGATCGGCGACCGTCGGTGCCGGCTGCAGACGGTCGTCAACAGCCGGCATGTCTAGAGTCCATATGACAATATACATATATCATATTGATGTATCCTACTGCACTAGTTATTGTGTCTCAGTTCAACTTTGAATTGTGGTCAAGAAGAACATCACATGGAATTTCAATATGATGCAACTATTTTCATGTTTCCTTGGATCATGTCTGTTACTTAATCCCTCGGTCATTGATTAAATTTCGATTTGTTTTAGTTTATCCACCTAAGGGTCAGACAAGGAAAGGCAATTTTTTTTTGTAATCTCTTTTGGAGAAATACGACGCCTAAAAATGAGAATGGCATAAATTTTTAAGTATCCTACCCTATCGAGTGGTTTGTAGCGGAACTCGACGGCAGGACTATTTTGTATCTGCATGTACAAGTAACAGTTAACTTCATTTCTAATGTGTCAGACTAGCAGACAGGTTTATCACCAACACCCTGAGGTGTGGCTCAAATGACTAATAATTAAAAGAAGTCCCTTGACTGTGACTTGACAAGCTTCTTCAGCTGCTCGCATGTTTTTGTTGGTTCTCAACCCCTAATTTGGTCATTGACAAATGATTTCTGCTCTCCTGTGAAAAATATCAATCATGTTTGCTCTGTTGGCAGCTCATTCCACTTTTCACATTTATGGAGCTGAAGATGCGCCCGTATAGGTAATTACAAAGTGAACTCTTGTTTCTGCTGTAGCCATTAAATTGTCCGCTACCTTATTAAACATCAACCTTTTTTGTAAATTAAATACCCACTAGGGAAACCTGGCCATCACAGCATTGTCAAAGAGAGCGTTTTGAGGGTGATAGATGCGAGCCGTTCTCGTTCACTTTCCTGTTCAACTGTCACTCTTTGTGGCACTTAATTTGCTCTGCAGAATTCTGCACTGAATTGCATCATCGGGACGTAAAGATGGCGCCCTTGGCAAACTCCTGAATGCAGATCTGAATCATGTAAAAGTTCCTTCTCCATCAACTAATTATTTAAAAGCTGGGTTTTCTTTTTTACAATTTGTTGAAAAAGGCCAGAGTCATCTTGGCAATTAATGCATGTTGATGGGTTTTATATGTGTGCAGTATGTGCCTGTGTTCGTTTGACTGCATGTGTGTGTGCACCCATGTGTAAACGTGACTGAACTTTCAAGAGACTTTTTGTAGAACAGTTACAATGAGGAATCACTTTCGAATCACACAAGGCCATTTCTGTGGTTGTCATGGGTCCAGTAGTCTTCATTCAGAAACAAAAACTGCCCATGTTTTTCTCACAATGTAACTGCAATGCATTTTTGCTTTCTGCTTTATCATAAACAACTCCAAAGACCTGTAAGTACGTGCCATATTTACAGTAACAAGCAAATCTTCAACTGACACAGCAGGTGGGTTGTACCAGCTTAAAAAAGTAGCAGTCATGCCCGAGCTTGAACACGGCTCCTCAACTTAGGACGTGGGTAATTGGGTTGTTTCAACTTATTAAGTAATTGTCTTTTAATTGTAGTGCACACGTAGCAGGAACCAGTAAAATGTGGATTAAAAAATCTGCAGTTCTCACAAGTAAATGTTTAAGATTATTTACACGGTACAGGACCATTTATTGCGCGCATCAATTCTTGTGGGACTCTGGCAATTTTGGATTTGAATATTTGTGATCAAATCGTCGTGACTCTGAAGCTAGTGCTTGCGACTCCTTCTTGATATTGGTTTCAACGATGACATACATACTGTAACTGCAACCCACTCATTTGTGACGTTATGTTTTGAGCAGGAATTATCCTGTAGGTACCCAAGCAGTGTTTTGGGGTAAGAATTCGGGCTTTTCGCTAATGACTACCGTAAGTACCCCAAATTTTTGATATGGTAGTAGTGACAACAGACAACTTTACAAGCAAATAACATCTCGCAAATAATATTACTTCAAACTGTTAATCACACAAAGAAAAAAATTATCTTTTTGAAGACTTTTTTTTTTTTAACTTTCAAAAGTTCCACAGGAGTCCGTGACCCAAACAAAATTGAGCGAGGTCACGACTCCCGACCAGGAGTCAGTGACTACGAAGTACGGTCTGGTAAAGTCGCACAAACCTGTTTGTTTCAGGAGATGCATGCCTCACCACAGTGTCATACAGAATGGGGAGGTTTATTTGACAGATTCATGCATTTCTAACTGAAGTTGCTGGTCATCTGGTAAACGTAGAAAAATGACAAAATGAACCATTTTTTTCTGCATCATATATGATATATGTACGAGTCGTATACAACGTTCATGGATCATATTCAGTATTACCACAGTTCTGATGTGAACTTAATACTTAGAAAGGGCAATTGATGGTGAGAAAAATTATGCAAGAAGACATTAATTACATCTAACGGTACAAGTGGCAATTTTGTTGTGAAAGAGGAGTAAATCAGAAGCCTTAATTCCCGACTACAGTAATGCCTTAACCATCTCAAAAAAAAAGAAAAAGAAAAAAAAACCTTCGTATACAGAAAAACAACAATTAGAATTGTTTACACCACCTATAGTGGCTGGTAACCTCAGCTTTGTGTTTGGTCGTACATTAAACAGTTACTTCTGGCACAGTAGTGGGACGTGCAATACTTGTGTGGAGACAGGTAAGTTCATAACATGTTTAACATCCAAACCAGGTGAATTTTGGGACGTTCTTTTGAAATTGCGTTTTCATCAATCTGACCAAAAACATTTTCTCATGTATTTTCTCCTGTATCGTGTTTCTAATTTAAGGTACTACTATGGTCCAAGAGAATTCTGGGCCAGAGGTTGTTCGAGGTCGCGTTGAGGGCCACTTTCTACGGACACTTCGTCGCAGGGGAAGACGAACCCTCCATTAGGCCCATCGTTAAAAAGATCAACGAGTACGGGGTCGGTGCCATATTGGACTACAGTGTCGAAGAAGACCTCCCGCATTCTGAAGCAGTTGCCGCAGAAATGAAGTGAGTACAGTGTGTATATGGTGCGTGTACCTGCAGCTGTGTGGAAATTTAGACAACTTTAGCCAGTCGTCCAATGGACCGAGGTATACCTGCCAAATGTGAATGCATGTATGATTTATGTCCTCCCCAAAAATGAAATTGCCCGACCCAAATTGTGTCAGTAGTGCAGTTACAAGATTCTAGGTTGCTATGCCATGAACATACACACCTTTTTGGGGTCTGTTTATAACAGCACTTGTGAATGTGCTGTTTAGGATGTAATGTTGTAAAAGGGTTGATTCTTGTGTGTGTTTACAGCAAAACATTGCATTCAAGTGGCAATAATAACATCACTATGAAATGTTTCCCAATACAGCCAAGATGGTGACATGTGATTGATTACTGACTAATATTTTAGTCCTCGGGTAGCATACAAGGGTAGCACAAATCGGTAGCATACATGGGAAACATACATGGATATGGGTAACTACTGTAGATAATAAGTGTTTGTAGTAAAGTACAATCGTACAGTATCGAAAGTTTTGACCCTTTTGTTGCTTGTTCATTACGAAAACTCGTCCTCATCTCGTACTTGAGCATCTCCCGTCCCCTCTCAGTTTGTGAAATAAACTTGCAGCCACCAACAACAAACCTGTCCAATGATCTGGTAACAGCAGAACTTGTCACATCAGATGGAAAATTCAATAGTGATTTGACGGTAGTGATGGGGTGGTACTGTAACATGCCAATGATATGTAAATTATTAGTACCATTCACTGAAAAGAGTGCTTTAAATTTAACCGACATATATAGACGTCACTGTGTGAGCTGAAATCTTTTAAGTGCATTATTTGTTCATCCAACTTAACACAATTATTGCTTCCTAGAACTGTTTATAAATGCCAGAAGGCTTGCAGCAATGCACCCGGTTGGAACAATGTTCTCTATGTTCTGCTATCAAGTTTCACTTCATAGCACTTGCATCGTTCAGGGTGACCAGTCTAATCTCTCAACACTATATCATGTTTTTTCCTGTTTCTATCATTTGCAGGTTAAGACCTGTTTGTATTGTTAGTTTTAGCCCAAGCTGAAGTATGGAAGGAAAGTGTAGAATGGTTCCACTGTTGCCAGTTTGGCGTTTTTGCCGCCCAAAAAAGGGAATTTGGCATTTTTGGGGGAAAGTTTGGCGGGCCCATATTTGAAGGAGATGCCAAATTACGATTTGGTGTTCTTTTTACGTTTTCTTTTTTCTCCATTTTGTATCAAGTTCAATGAGAAATTAGACCAATGTTAGCTCTCACACAGCAAGATTTGTCAAACTATGCAGTTACACCAGCATGTCAGTATTGTGCATCGTACTGTGAAAAATACATGCTGCATTTCTTAATACTCAAAGAAAGTTCATTTTTAGAAGTCAGACCTATAAGGTAGTTAGGTGAGATAACATACAGTATGTCACCATTACATATTCTGCTTTCACAATGTTTTACTTAGAAAGTTAGGTAAGCTATCAACATATTAAATGTAACATTGTTAATGTTCAGTGTTTCCTTTCATGTCTTGCATGTTAATTCTTGAGAGATGCTCTTATCAATGTTCTCTGGTCACGCAAAAATGTTGGAAAAGGTCTGGCCAGACTTAGAAAAACATCTGGCCAGAATCGTATCCAGCCGGACTATCCGGCACATCTGGTGCATCTTCCTTACAGTATATGTGTACGCGCAGGTGATCACACACTTGCCATCACTTAATAATATTTTGTATAAATAGTCCTACCATGTAGCTGTAATAGGACTGCAATTGATACGTCTTGGATTTGCCGAGAACCTCACTCATGTACAAAATTTTATGGTGCAAAACTGATACCATAATGGGTAGGAGAAAACGTTTTCCTTCTACAGAATCTGAATAAGAACTGAGTGGTTTTACAACATCTCGATTTAATACTGGATCATTTTTCTTTAGTTGTTTGAATGCACATACAACTCTTTTGTAAGAGTGGCCAAATTTCTACTTTTACACATCAATCCTTGTTCACCAAATTGGCAATCAGCAGTGTTTTTGTTCGTGGTAACTACTTTTCTTGAGTCCAATGGCTTGATAGTTAGATTAAGATATTAGGCTTAAAAAATAACCCCTTTTAGCTCGTTATGATTCAAAATCCATGATGTCACGAAAAGTCATGCACCAAATGTAAGAGTACAGTAGGAAGCTCTTTTTGAGCAGTCGCAAATAGACTGTGACCTACAGAAACAGAGTCAAGCAAGCGCTTATATACTACTGTATGTTGTAATGTATGAAGCAATAAATGGAGCTGCATGGAAGACAATTTAAAAGAAATTCAGTCATTCTGCCAATAAAACCTATATGCAACTATAAATTTAACTTATGAAGTAAATAAATAAATAAATATATAAATAAAATTATGAAATCATGAGGGTATGAATTTGCTTTATTGTGGTCCTAAGCAGAGCAAAAAAAAAAAAGGGGAAAAAGAAAAAACACAAGGAAAATGGAAACTACTGTAGGTGTCAATGCAACGTTATGACTAAAATAGAGTTAAAACAGGGTGTTAAATATTAGGGAATTTCTGTGTAAATGATTGCATGTAAAAATTATGCAGGCATTTGCTTCAAGTCACCAGGAAACTGGGTTGCCTGATGGCTGTACTGTATAGTGTACAGCACATAACGTTTGCATGTGTGCAGCGACTCACTGAAGAGGACTAAATTTGTGACTTTAACAGTTTACAAAATGAAAAGAAAGACACCAAACGGCTGTCATTATTTTTCTTTCCGTGCTTTGAGCAGCCTAGTATGTACGTGCAATTGTATCTATCCCAAGGTCCAGACATTTGTGTTTACATTGCACTGGTATTGTGCAGTCGCTGTCATTGTCATTCTTGGCCCCTTTGTGTTAAATGCTGGTTGAGTCCGTTAAGGATGTTGCTAACCCATTACTGTAGATTTGGGCAGGATGTATTGGTGTACATGGATATGTATGCCTGGTTGTGCTGTATACTGAATGTTGCACGTATTATCCAATTTGCTGTACATTGCCAGTCTCCTAGGTGAGTTTCATGGCATGCTTTTTACTCAGTGATGATCTTCAGGCTAGGAGTGCTTCAACAGGGTCTGTCCTACGGTACTTTTCTTCTCTCGAGACCCAAACCGTCCTTTAGTCAATGTCAAGCAGATTTTCGGCACGGTGGAAAAGATCACCTCTCCAACATCGTCAAACCAGGACGTTTTTGATAACGGCAGTGAGAGTGTGGGTTGAGGCAATCGTCAGTGTTGTCAGGCTACAGTACGTTTCGCTTTCACGTTCAAAGAACACGAAGCAGCAGACTAGAAAAAAAAAAATGCTGGTAGTACTCTTCCCTTCTTGATGCTTATAGACAAACTCATTGCTGCATAGTAGCCTTTGATGTGTTGCACATTGTATCGCGATACATTGCCATGTGTCGATGTGATGTTTTCGTGGATGCTCTTTACGCACTTTGGCTCAATGGAGGATACTGTAGGTAGTTCTGATATATGTAACTTTTTACAATTTCTTTTCCCAAATCGGGTGTAAGCATATTTCCTTTAAAATAACAAATTTGTGGCAAAAAAAAAGGATCTTTCAGTGGCAAATGAAGAAAGTTCCCCAGTAGAGAGAAAAAAACCTGTTAATGTATGAATTTTCCTTATGTTGACATCCCACTCTTAATATTATTCATGACTATGTGTTTTATGCTTCCCCCTTACTTGTTACGTGGAATATTGTTTGGTTGGAGGACTCCTGCTTACATGAAAAATGTGTATCCCAATCACCTATCCCCCTTTCAGCCAGCCAGTGGTTTAGGTATATCACTTCCTGTTTGAACAGAGGAAAATTGCAATTTGCTGCACAAAACATTTGATTTGAAATGGCACCCTTCTGGTAAAAAAATAGTCCAAATAATACTCAAAATATTCATGTTCAAAATACAAACAGGCAAATATGAAACGAACTCGTCAACAAGTCTCCATCTGCTCCAGATCCGATAGCTACTGTATCTGCACGGATCATTTGAAAACACCGAAAATATTTAGTACAGTAGAATGACCACGCCTGCGACGTACTTACTGTTCGAGGCGTGCAGAGAAAAGGACAAACAGGACGGTCTTTCATCTCATCACAGGTGCCATGATTATGAATTAATCATAAGTCATTCTTTGAATCATTTATTGTGAAGTGTTTAACAATTTCAGTATTTTCGTGGACCGAGTGGGTGTCACACTCACAGAAATTGCCCCAGTGATCGTCATTCAGTTCCCCATTGGAGACAAGGTCGTTTGATCGAAATGGAGCCGATCAGAATCTTGAAGAAAATGGTGATATTAATCACAAAAATATGCTGATGGAGATTGATTTACTAAACCAATATCAAGCAAGTTGATTTAAGCCACTGATTTGATTATATGGTCTTTAATATTTGAAAAAAAAAAAATCTCCAACCCTGATTTCGGACAGGTGTTTGGGGATTGATGCGGACACTGGACGTGATGTTTCCATTTTACTGTAAAGCCCGAAGCTATTGATATTTAAGTAAATTGTCAGTGAATTCGAATATCAGAAAGAGCTGTTGTCCCATATTTCAATCAAAGAAACGTGTACTGTACAGCAACCAGTAGAATGAATTTTGGGGCCAAAAAAATTATAAACAACTATAAAGATGGATGAAGAGCAATTTTGAATATATGTCAGAATGGTTAAGTTAATGGGCCATATTCGTTATGAGGATGGCATTTGTGGTTTCATTTGGCAAATGGAATTTGATATTCATTTTTGGAGAGTAAATTACGCTAATAAGAAGCCAGGAAGGCACATCTGAGTAAGTTAGAAGCCTCCACACTATTCTTCCGTTCACATGCCTAGTGTTTGTTGGATCTTCACATTTGGTGGTAATTCCTACGGTTGATGTAACAGATATTTTTTTCTTCTTTGGCTTCTTTAGCTAAGTTTCACTCATCCAAATGCAGAATTACAAATTTCTTTCTTTCAGATGTTACAAAATTGGTTCTATTTTTGAAGGTCAAGGACAAAATTCCTGATCATAAGAACAGTGGTGGTGACAGAACCTGTGGGGATAATTACATTGGGGAGTCCAAACTCAGGCTTTGTGATAGATTTAAAAAACGTGGGAATGCTACTTCCAAAAATTTGCTCCATACACGATCACGGTAAAACGGCGTCCTGCAAACTTCCAAACCCAGCTAATATCAATTTCTCAATGTAGAGAATGCCTGGTATAGACATACTAAGATCATGAAGTCTCTTTTGAGTAAGGATTTACAACGAACCTTGAACAGAAATGTTTTGAGTTTTAATCTTCAACTATTCTGAACTGGTATTACAAACTTCTGTATATACATATATTGTCTTTAATAGTGATCTGAAATTCACATATAGGTGCATTATCTTGACCAACTTTAAGACAAGTCAAAGTCTGAAAATATACTAATTAGGTGCAATATGTATGATTCACATATATAGTTTGTGTTGGTAGCCATAGGCCTCGATAACCACAGCACTGTACAGTAGATCATCCACTGAATTTGTTCTGGAGGTTAAAGGTCGTTTGAAGGTTACACAGGCCAGTCTCGTAAAATCAACTTGATAAACAGCATCAAGAAATAATCTTCTATAAATATAAATACTAAAACCAACTAGGAGATTTGGTATGCGGTTTTCCCTCACTGTCTATGTGGTGTCTTTTATGTCTTATGGAGTTCAAAAATCATTTCAGATGAACAAAAAGTCAGCACCCAAATAAATTTGGGCATTTTTTAAACTGATGAAGCATTCCCCCTGTTTTTTGCCCCTCCGGTGATGTTAAACTGAAAGCCGGTATCATCATTAGTCCCAACAGTGTGTTTTCATTATGACATAGATTGTCATGGTTTGAATTTCCAAAAGCAGCATGTTGGATTCGGAATATTGACAACTTGTTTGATGTTTGGGTATGAGTGAATGTCCAGCTTCCATTAAAGAGCACTTCTCCCGTACCAAGTCATCGAATGCAGTGACGCCAAAATGGCCACCGTTCAAAATGAATTGCTCTTGTTTGGCCTTGGTGCCTTGTAATAATTATATGGGTCAGTGCTGAAGTGCTCTCAAATGCTTTCATTCAGACTTGTTTGTGTTGCTTTGTGTTTCCTCATCTGTTGAACGCCCTTCTGCCGTCTTTCATGTCATGAATTCTTTCTTCTCATATCGACAGATCGTGCACTTCACTTGGACAAGAAGATGCCACCGGTGAGATCCTGGGATTCCATCTTCTCCTCTAACTTTAATAAGTTAATTATCATAAAATCCTTTTTCTCTCTTTTTTACAACCATTTTCAAATAAATCACTACATCATGTTTTTCCATGCATGCATATTTGTGTGAGCATTGGCACACAACTATTAAAATATTGTGTCAGTTGTATTTGGATAGATTTCATATTTGCTATGTGGATGTACTGCACTGAGTTATGTAACTTTGCCTTTATTCATTCGATGTCCCCGGTCATTATTTTCCTGCAGGTGATGACACGACATGAAATATTCGGTAAAATGCCTTAGAAAGTGATTCATATTCATTCATTTATCCATTACTTAAGTACATATGGCCAATTATGGTTAAGCTTCTTTTCTGGAGTTAGCCAAAACCTGATGGGCTGTCATTTATGACGACTTCCTTTAACTTCGCCAGTTGATATTCTTTCTTGGAACGCAGTTCACATGGCAGTAACATCGGATCTTTTTATTTTTTTGTGTGTGTGAAAATGTGTCGCGTGGTTTGCTTGAAATGCAGCCAAAGTTTTACGAAAGCAGACTCGGTGTCAGAATCTTGAGGTTAGCTTCCGGTTGGTGGCTTAAGTTATTGATGACTTAACCCTCTACCAACCACCTCATGTTTATTCAATAATTCACCATGATATCTCCACATGTGTGTTATTATTACATTTCCAAATGCACAATGTCAATACTGAAAAAATGAAAAACTAATAAACTGAAGAATTAAAGGGTGCTGTAGTGATGGATATCATCCCTAGATAAAGAGACTGAGACATGTAAACTAGAACCCAATGGAATCAGTGTTTTCTAAATATTTGGACAAATTGATATCCAAAACTGCCTTTGGTGTCCTTGGGATGTCTTTCAATGTTATTCAATCAAAGTTTTAAGTTTGACAGTTTTCACAGTTGGTAGCTCCTTCTTGAAAAAAACTCTTTTTATTTCTACAAGGCAGCTTATGACATCATATTAGGTACCCGTTCATGCACACCCTATCGATGCACAATAATTCAAAATGCTTCTATGTGCACATGCCTTGATGAATTTGCTTCAAACTTAAATATAATCTCCTTTTGGGGTCTGGGCCATTTGGGGTGTCCAGTCAATCTACCTCTGGTTGCCAAGTACAATCTTCATGGTTTGTCATCAAGATGCATGTTAGTGGTACTGTACCTTCAACGTGCTCATGAGCATTTATTCGAAGGTCTGGTATGGGTGCTATGGGCCCCATTTTTTGAGATTCTGTAGGATGCTTCTGTTCCTACAGATTCTCTTTTACGATGTTAATACTTTCTCGTATTGATACTCAGTTGACATGATCATGGTGTTTAGGAAGTTTGGGCCCAAATCTCAAGGTGGGCCCTTGGGTCCATCTTATGAAATAATGCAAAATACTGACCTCTTGTTTAATGAATGTTAAACAGAGTTGACAGCATCTTATAGACAGTCATTTTAACAATTTTTCATAATGATTCTTTGTTAGTGATCTGTACTAAAAAAGTTTTGGTCCATGGTTCAGTGTGGACCCTTTGACCCATGATACAAAATTCTACAAAATGTTTCTCCCACAGATTGTCATCCATGTGTACAATATATCGATGCTTTGTGATTATGATACTCTACTAGTAGCAACCTCAGTATGCACATAAATTTTGGGTCTATGGCTGAAGATGGGGCCTCAGGCCCATCTTGGGCTTTAATTGTAGTATTTCTAAACACCCTAAAGGTGTCACTGGCAGAGTACCATTCTGTCAAATCATCAACATTGTACAAGAGAATGTGTAGGAGAACTTTTTGCAGGATTTCTTAAAATGGACCACAGGCCTATGATCTTGGGTAAAAAGTCATGAACACCTTGAAGGTACCACTAATAACACATCATCGTGACAAACCAATAAGATTGGGCATGAAAATCTGTAGGAGGCTGATCCTTTTGCACACTTTCATAAAGTGGACCATAGGGCCCACACATGGGACCCTGCACCAAAACAATCCTGAATACCTCAAATGGCATACTACCTAAGAAACACTGTGTGCAAGTTTCAAATAAATTGATGAAAGTTTATGAGCAAGTAAAAGCATTTTCAATTATTGTGGAGAGATTACTCATGCATGAATCTGCTCCTAATATGACATCATATGACATCACACAGAAACAAAGATTTTTCAAAGGGGGGATTTCAACTATGAAACTTAAAACTTTGATTGCATAATATTGGATGATGTCACAAGGACACCAAAGGCAGTCTTAGATATCAACTTGTTTAAATATTTAGAGAGACTAGTTTTAATGGTATTTTAGTCCACTGTACATGTCATGACCTCTTTAACTGCAATCCTGGAGGCTTCTGAAACTAAAGGTTTTCTTGTATGCAGTGTACTCTAAACTGATGATGGTGCTTAATTAGCTTAAATGGTCAATCTGGCAATTTGCATCCCACTCTCAGATCTCTGTAGCTACATCCCTGACAACAGGCTAGATTTAAGAATAATCCTAAGTGTCATCATAATTTTGAGTTGAGCTTCATCTTTATAGAGGTGGCCTGTCTCGGTTGAAAATTGTGGCTCAGTGAATACAACCACAAATAGGCAGCTTTCAAATTTGAGCATGTTTGATTCAGTTCAGTGTAAGAACACGGTGACTGTGGTGACATGAATATCACAACCGTTTCCTTAATTGAAATTGTTTCAGAAAATGTTGTCATAAAGTAAACCTCAGTAAACTGTGGCAGTTACAGACTACAAAACTCACAGGGTGGTCAGCTGACAACCTCATTTTGTAATGGAAAAGTAATCAGTTGTAACAGATCTAAATGATATATCTTAGTTTAATTTGCAGACAGATGAATTTACAGCATCCATTTTGAAGACTGACCTTACCTTTTAGCCTTTGTGATTATCTAAGTTTTCTTGGCTCTGTTGGTCACCAGTTATAATAGTCACCAACTGAGTCGCCTGCCAGCTCAGACGTCGCGTGGCAGTCTTGTTCGATGCACACCTCCCATCAGTAGCAGATCTTAATGATCGGTCTAATTAGGTTATGATCTATCACAGACAGACAGACAAACAAACAAACCTAAGTGACGTTGTTGCAACGAGTGACCTTACATTTGACCTTTATGTGTTACTTCTTTTTTTTTTTCTGTATGTCGGCTCACCTTACAGTTAGTAATAACTTCACGTTCGGTGCTGTTACATTTTCCAGCTGACAGACTCAAGCAGTTCAAAGCTTACGAAGAGTTTGCTGACCGAAGGGAAGACGTCGCCAGTGCGAGGACTTATTTCTACCACAATGAAAGCAAGTGTGATGAAAACCTGGAGACATTACTGAACTGTGTTGATGTTGCAGGTAAATCAGTCATGCTTTCAACCTTTATCTCCTGGTGAAACTGCCTGGTTGACAGGAGGCTTTCTGTTTGTCATCTTTGGTTATGGGTTTGAAATAAAGAAATTGAGCTGCATACTCTTTCCAATGAAGATGCCACATGTGTGCATATGTGTGTCTTATGCCTTGTATGTACGTGGTATCCAAAAAGTTACAAGATGCTCTAGGTCTTTACTCTTGGTATGAATGTAAGGTAGAAGAGGATCCCCAAAGGTATTTCATACGTAGATCAAAGGTCATCTGATCTCATCAGCGTTCAGAGATATGAAAAATTGGTTTTCGTAATTACTTTAAAAAAATAATGGGTCGGTCGCTACAGTGGAAGGTTGACATAAATCATGCTATTGGCAAGATTCTAATATCTTTGAATAACTATCTCTATTTTTCCTGTAATATTGTGTAAGTTGAAATTTATCTTTTAATTCCAGTGTCAATATCTTTTGCTCCTTTCATAGGTATGACCTCAACCAATGGGTTTGCTGCAATCAAACTGACTGCCCTGGGCCGACCACAACTACTGGTAATGCTGAGTTTTTAGTTGATGGACACATGTCATGGATGGTCGCCAAATTTATTTTGCAAGCAGCTGTAGTCAGGCAAATTCTGTCCCTATTATAGGGCTAGCGAGTGTTGTTTATTTAAAGCCACATGTGTTCATTAGGCAAGTTAACAAGGCAGCCATGGGTAGGGCTATGAATATTCAAGAGGCAGGTTAATGAGGCAGCCATGATAGGGCTATGAATATTCAAGAGGCAAGTTAATGAGGCAGCCATGGGTAAGGGCTATGAAAACTAAAGAGGCAAATTTACAAGGCACCCATGGGAAAGGACGTGAATATTCAAGAGGCAGGTTAGTTAAACAACCATGGGTAGCCTTGATAAGCACTCAAGAATGCACATCATCGTAATCGACTACCTCCCAAAAACCAAACTATGTAGTTCCATAATGCAGATGATCATGTACTGTTTCCACTATATATTAATTAGTAGCAAGTCTGTGATCCATAAGGTTAAAAACCTTCGTGACAGGCAGGTATTGATCAAAGTGTCATGAAACATTGTTTGTGTCATGTTATTTCACCAATTCTCTTGGAAAGTCCACAGACTTCAAAACTTGAACCTTTTTTAACAATAAACGTGGAAAACTTGAGGTCAGTAAGCTGTTGACTGTACAAATATCAAACAGCACTGGAGTATTATTACAGACATTTGATCTTTAGAAATGGGATATAATAAGTAACTTGTGGTTGATTGACTGCTGTTTATAGCAGTATGTCAGCTTGAAGGAATATTTGGTAAATGTTTGTGGTTTGTCAAACAGCATTTGTGGAACGTACAAAATTATTATTTGGGACTCCTAAATGGATTGAAATGTTGCTCTCCATGTAACTTTGCTTGATTTCATGGCTTTGTATCATTGTGTTCTACACAAGTTAAAAAAATTTGCCCACTTTCAAGTTCGTGGATTAACCAGCTGTTCGTAAATCAAAAGATACCAAGATCCCTACTGGTGGCTCGCAAGGTCACAAAAGCGTGCGGCAAAGAGCTGCATATTGCGCTCAATTGCCCTTTCAGGCGAGAAACCTCATTCACCGTGTGTGCACACACGTTTTTTTCACTTGCACTATCATAACATATCAGAGTTTTAAGTTATGTAGCTAATGGTCTTCATCCACTGTGTTTCTTCAAAGTAAGTTTTAAGTGAATTACATACTTATAAACCAAAACATGAAATGTCATATCATGTCATTGTTACTTCAATTTCACAGCTCAATCTCTCCGAAGTCCTCACTCAAACCAGAAAAGTCTTCATGCAAATGGTCAATTGTGATGCCTCCTCCGATCTGATCGAGCAAAGGTTGACCAGAGACGAGTTCCAGAGGCAACTCGCTGAGATGGGCCTAAGGTCCAGGGATGAGACCGGAGAGTGGTTCACGTGGATGGACACGAACCAGACGGGATCTATCGATCTACTCGACTGGGACCGACTGATGCAACCGAACCTCAAACTGTCAAAACTCTTGAAGATCCCAAGGATAGAGGTGAGATATTGTACAAAGTCAGAGATTATTGGTATTTATCAGACCTGTTTGAGAGTTCTTTCAAACAACATCACAGTAAATGTTTTTGGGATTGGTCATTGTGTCTGGGCATTCGTGAAACATCAAAAAGCCAAAATATCCAAAAATGAGTTAAACAACCCAAAATGACCCAGATCGAGCCAAAACCACCTACAATGAGCCCAAACCACCCAACAGGAGCCACGACCACCATCAAACGTTTTGACTCGTTTTAGGTTGTTTTCGCTCGTTTTTGTGTCATTTCTAGTTTTACAAATGCTCACTGTGTCCCACATGTTCAGATTCATGATGTCACAAGTCAGCAGTTTCCATCAAAATGTTTCCAAAACTCTTAAAATGGTTGCAGGAGATATGAAACACAAAAGGCTGCACAGGTGACGGTGCATGCAGTGCAGAAACCTAGCAAAATTGCTGAAACAGAAACTGTGCAGACAGTTTTATCAGATTATCAGTTAATGTTCTTTTTAATTAGCTTTCAACTATTGTTTTAGATATTTTCTTTTTATGCTGGTATGATGATTTCAAATAATTTTCCTTAACCTGATTTTCATCCTTCTTCTGTATTCTTTTTTTTTTTCTGCAGAAAGGCAAACTGCATCCACATTTACTGAGACTCACAGATGAAGAAGAAGTTCAAATGAAGAGGATGCTGAGGAGAATCGATGCTCTTGCCAAGGTTCGTAAATTTTTACCTCCGCAGTAAACACAAATTTTGGAAGTTGAAATAAAATCTGCTGATAAATATGCAGGTAACCTAGCAAGTTGTCCTTGAGTTAAAACTTTACAGTCACGTAAAATCATTGTTCCAAGAAAGTTATGATGAATAATTCACAGGGGTGTTTCCGGAATTCTTTTTTGCTTGTAGTTTACGTCTCACGATTATATTGAAACTAAAATTTGATTATTCGTTTCACATGCACGAGTTCTAGAATCACTTGTCAAACTGAAGCAGGATGTGCTGGGTCATTTCTTCATTTTCGAAAGTGCACCAAAGTACTGGCTATGCTACAAAAAAATATAAAGACTACTGCTCCATGATCTATTTGTCCCAAAAAGTAAAATATCACCGAAGTTAGGCCAAACAATAAATTGTAAGTAGAACCGGGTCCTGTTGTCAATGTTCAGAACTTCTCTGCCAAGAGACCTGTTCTGTTCTTGCATTAGAATTTAGACGAAAAAAATAGATCTTTTTTTCTGTCGTATTAAACACTCTAGTTGAGTGAAATTTAACCGGAGAGAAATGTGGCATTGATGTCATTTGTCAGGTTGGTATTAAACAGAAGAGGAAGATGGAAAAGTTACAATAAACGCTATTTTTTTTTAATCAATTCAGCTTTAAGTCTTTTGACTTCCTGGTTACATAGTTTGAATGTAATTACTGTAATTCTTGTTTGTGAACTGTTTGAAGAAATAAACTGGTTGATCAATGGAATCATTTAACCTCCATTCTGTCTGATCTACATTAGGAGGTCAGCAAGTAAAATAGTATCTTGAAAGTGGTCAAACAACAGACTTACAAAATATTGAAAAAATAAAAGAAATATTGATAATTGATATTGATAAAGAAATATTGATAGAGTCAAGAATATAAATTTCTTTGATTCTGAAGTCAATAATCCTTTTCTTGGTTTTACTGACATACTAAAACTTATTTTCTTTCTTTCAGAGGGCTACAGAGAAAAACGTCCGTCTCATGGTTGACGCCGAGCAGACTTACTTTCAACCAGCTATCAGCAGGCTCGCCAT
This sequence comes from Stichopus chloronotus, assembly GCA_021234535.1. NCBI lineage: Eukaryota > Metazoa > Echinodermata > Holothuroidea > Aspidochirotida > Stichopodidae > Stichopus > Stichopus chloronotus. Next base: position 21,427,016 of record CM037837.1, on the reverse strand, counting down.
AGAGATGATGAGAAAGTTTAATAAAGAAAAGGCAGTGATCTTCAACACATACCAGTGCTATTTGAAGGTAAAGTTGGGGTTTGGTGGTCCTGGGATTGGGTGGGAGAATGACAAAGGGATATATTTCCCTCATGAAAATGGGTGCCTGGAGGGATGTAATACAACACATCCCCCCGCATAAATTTTTGTGTCAAGAGTATTTTCATACCTACATTTACACATCACCATGCATTCGCAGCTCTTATCTGAGTTCATTTCTAGCTTACTTTTCTGAAAATTTCCGTGCTATGTGCGATTATGTGTGGCCTAACGTATTCATGTTGTCAAATTTTGCCAGACTTATCACTGTGTTGTATCTCAAGACACATTACATAAATGAATGATTTCTCAAAGGGGCAGGGAATCTCTCCTTTTCAAACATTTCAAACTTAATGACTTCTGATGTCACTAGTAGCACTTCTCATTGTTACAATGAGAGATGATAATCCATGTGAGGTGATCACATATTCTTGTTCGCTAAATCTTGCTTCGAGTTGAACAAATGCAATGTAAGAACTATACCAAATATCTGTCTGGAACTGACTTTTTTACAAATCAGACTGAATTTAATTTTACCAAAGGAGCAGTGAAAAAATTTAACCTAGTGTGATTTCATGGCAAGATTCTTTTTGCAAAGTAAGACCTGGGGTGTTTTCACCATATGGGACTTTCCTCAAAGTAAAACCTAGAGCGATTCCTCGACAAAGATGTGTCAACAGTCTAACCTAGAGTGGAATTGTGTGTGCAAAACCTGAGAATTATATTGGCCAGTTTTTGCATGTTGAAATTTGCTAGACTTGGTTTTGAGAACTACTTAACTGAATATCTTCAATTAGAAATTACAATCAATCAGTTGGTGATAATTTTCCCACTGTGTCACTGATTTTAGAAAATGATCATAACTTGAAGTGTACCCCGATTCCTCCATGGGGGGGGGGGGGGGCATTTGACAAGGACAGCCCACCTCGAGTGATAATTATCATCTCCTGAAATACTGTCCTCACCCTATAAAGTTCCTTCCCCCTACAAAAGTTTCCTTTGGCCTAAAAGTGTTGACAGTTCGGCTGCTAAAATTTCAAATGGAGCAAGAAATCGTCTGTGGGTCTGGCACCATTTAGCATCTCGATAATAAAAATTGGAGGAGGTGAGGCTTGTTACAAGCGATAATGTAAAAATTAACCAATAATGTAAAAACGACCGATAATGTAAGAAAAAATTAACGATAATGTAAAAACAACCGATAATGTAAAAAAATTTACCGATAATGTAAAAGCTATTTGAACCGATAATGTAAAAAAAAAATTACCCATAATGTAAAAATGCTCATTTACCGATAATGTAAAAAAAAAATACCGATAATGTAAAAACTGTTCTAAAGACCATTTCATATGGTCCTATGTACATATGTGTACGTAAGTGGATATGTACGTAGGCATGTAGGTAAGAAAGTAGGTAAATAGGTAGGCAGTGCGACAGGCGGGGAGGCAGATAGATAGGTAGGTTTGTGCGTGCGGGCATGTGTATGTGCGTATGCAGCCTATATGTGGGTTAATGAGTGTAGGCCTATATAGATGAGGTCACAAAAATAACGGTGTATTTGTGAATGTTAAACGAAAATAAAGACAGGGGACCCTAACTCACTAAACACAACATGTAACTTTCAATCCTTTAGTTTTTGAGATATCTGGTTGATTGGAGGGCGCCCTCTATTAACCATATGAAAATAAGCTGTGCCATCAATATGACCCACCATTTGTGCTATAAAATATGTGAAGTCGTTCTATGATTTTTTTTTTTAATTGTAGGTGTGTTCTTTCTGGTGAGTTTGTGGAAGAATTAGGAGTGAAGGCGTTTTACGAGTAAGGAAAAATATGAAATCATGATATATTTGAACTACACAATTGACAAAAAGTGTCATTCAGTTCTTCTGCTGTCTCTACGTACATACGCACTTTCATACACACCTGTACGTAGAACCGTATGAAATTGTTGTTAGTACAGTTTTTACATTATCCTTAAAAAGTGTGTTACCTATACCTACATACATGTCTACCTACCTACTTATACACATTTACGTGGGGGAAATAGTCTTTAAAACAGTTTTTACATTATCGGTAAATTTGTTTTACATTATCGGTAAACGACCGTTTTTACATTATCAGTAATTTTTTTTTACATTATTGGTTGTTTTTACATTATCGGTAATTTTTTTTTACATTATCGGTCGTTTTTACATTATCGGTTAATTTTTACATTATCGGTTGTAACAAGGCTGAACTGCCTCACTTCAAAACATTACCTGATGATCTTTTGTGTACCCTTTCTCCTGCCCTCCCCTCATCCCCCCTCATTTTTCAAATCTTTGGAGTACACTGCTGCCATACTTTTGTGGTCAAAACAGTATTTGGGATCATTTCAGGGGACCTTTATTGAGTGTGTCAGCTTCTGGCAATAATGGAGTTTCATGTTTCATTGTTTATATATTAATATATTATTGTTATTCGCCCGCCTATCTCTGACTTCCTGTCTAACCAGCAATGCAGCAATCAACTGGGTATTGATTTAGAGCTGTCAAAGAGGGAAGACTTTTGGTTTGGAGTCAAGCTTGTCAGAGGAGCATACATGGCTCAAGAGCGGAAGCGGGCCAAAGAGATCGGCTACCCAGACCCGATCAATGTGGACTACGACGCCACCAGCCAGTGTTACCATCAATGTTTGAACAGACTTCTGGATGAAATATCGACGTCGGAGAAGATCAACGTGATGGTAGCGTCACATAATGAAGACACGATAAGGACTGCAGTCAACAGGTGAAGTGTAAAATCCATCAACGATAATTTTTGTTTGAGTGTTGTGTAACATTTTGCTGTTCCAAACTACTGGTCAAATGAACTATGATCGAAGTCAATATTTATGATAAAATGTGGTCATTGTGCTTGAAGTATGTTTACTTTTATGTCGTGAAGGCTGGCATGAGAAGGAAAAGTTGGCAAGATTGCATCTCAGACTTGCCTGTAATTTACAGATAAAAACTCATCACCCTAGATAGTTTCAATTCTCACAACCACTTACATCCAGCCCCTCCCACAGCCTGTTCAAAATTCCTCCACATGTATAATCAAGACCATGGATCCCTTTGTACACTGTATACTATGAGCTACATTGCATCTTTTATCCAATTTGCCGTCAATCAAAGAGTAGAACCAGTTGAGGATTTTGCTATCCACAAGCCAAGCATATAGCTTTGAGTGATGAATTACTGCCTTTAAACTAACAACATCATTGTGTATGTATTTTGAGGTTGGATTTTTCAAAGTGACCAAAAAACCAAAAGGACCAAAGTTAGGAAATAAAACTTTCTGAGTTGTGAAGTGTATGCTCATGCTATAACTTACTGAATTAAATTTGGTGGGAACCTGTTTGCATGTTTCCCTTGTCATTTGGAGTCATAATGCCTGCAATTATAGATCCGTATGCGTAAAAATCCAAGAAAACAAATTTTACCAGTGATCAATTTTAGCCAAAGCTATCATTTTATGATGGTATCGGTTATCACTAGCTGTTATTGTCTCTTCTGCTAAAATTGAATATGTTGTACATGCTATGTCCATAGAGGTGCCGTCTACCCTGCTATGTATAGAGGTCTTCAGTAAAATATAAACTGCTCATGTGTATCATCAAATCTGTAGACACACTTTTGCATTCTGGTTGGTTCCTTGCTGAAGGCAAGTAGAATCTGTGTGTCAATTCCTTTGTGTGTGTGTGTGTGTGTGTGTGTATGTGCTTATGATGCTGCTTTTAAAGGCAATATCTGACGTAGAACTGTCAACCAACCTCACAATTGGTTTGTAGGTGGGCCTCATTGTGTAGAATTAGCCTAAATGTTTTGGTGGAGTTCAAAGGTTACTTGGGGTCCAGAGGGGTCAAATTGTAGGACTTTTTAAGTTAAGAGATCCATATCAAAGTCTGATAATGATGTGAGCATGGTCTACCAAGTTGAGAAGTTTGCTTAGCTTCAAACTTGGCTCGGTGTCAGCACTCGGTCTGTATATGAACCATACTGTCTTTTTAGTCTGTATATGAACCATACTGTCTCCATTAAGTTCAAGGGTCATAAGAGAATGTCATAGAGAAATGACAAAGAATGCCATAGAATCTTTTGACTTAAAACAAGTGAAAGTTCTTGGAGATGCTCGGTGCTTTGTGATTAACTACATGGTAATCGGTGATTTAAGTTTCAAAACAGTAAGAAACAGTGTACTTTAAAAACCAATACAGTGGGTGGCACCATGATTCACCTCTATTGTCTTAATTACTTCTCTGACTTTAATCCCATTTCATACAATAATACTAACAATAGATGGCAGATTTGGAGAGCACATAAAACCATCATATGGAATGCCCCACCGAATGACTAAGGAGCTTTATGTAAATTGATCACAATTTGTTCAATCCAAAGATCCATCCCAGCCCCCTCGTGACCATGCAACCAGGGTTGCCATTGCGATACTCATGTTTAAATCTCACTATGTCTTATTTAATTACCCTGCTGCAGTCTCCAATGCCGAGCACGAAGCAACAGGTTCTATTTCTGATTGAGTCATTGGTATGACTTGACCGGAATTTGATCCCAGGTCTTCCTGTTGCAAGGTGGATGCCCTACCACTAGTCCAAGCAGTTTTTGTATCACACTTTATCCTTCATATTTCATTTGATATGCAGGATGGAAAAACTGGACATCAAACCAACTGATCAGTTAGTTTATTTTGGCCAACTTTTTGGAATGTGTGATCAAGTTTCCTTCACACTAGGTGAGTTATTTACATTCCAACTTGTAGTACAGGGTTGTGTAATTTACCTGTTCTGCAGTCAGTCATACCATAAAGTCCATATATCCACTAGTTTGTATTATGCTTGTTAAAGGGAAGCACTGGAGGCTATTTGACTTAGGTACTATGCCTATTTCACATAAAGACATAATAAACCGTTATTATGGTGTTGCTTTGAAATATTGAAATATTAAAAATAAGAGACACATTTCAAGTCAGCCATTTTATTGTCTCGTAAAACGCCATACGTCTAGACGAACAACCAAACGTCACTTGATTGATGAGGTGGTATAAGCAACCAGGTCAAATGTCACACGAACGTGACCGTCGACAACAACCTTGGCATCAAAGCATTGGTCTCTGTAATCCTTTTCATAGTTTGTAAGTAGGTGTGAAAAAAAGATTACTTTGATACCAGCTAGGAACAGAACACGTCACACAAAAGTACAGCGAGCCTTGAGCTGAAATCATGTGTTACAAGACTTCTATCACAGCGATGAAAATCGAATAGGATTAGCTCAAGTGAAACTTTCTGATGTATCTCTAACTTGCAGCTCCCCACTTGTTGCAACCTATATTTTAACCACAGGCCCCACAAGAATTTTCACAGTTGCAAGCAATATCTGCAATGGATTTGTTTCCTTATTTTCGCCCCTTCACAGGTCAAGCAGGGTACTCCGTCTTCAAGTACGTACCATACGGACCTGTCAACGACGTCATACCGTACCTCTCCAGACGTGCCTTTGAAAATCGCGGAATGCTGAAAGGAGTTGCCAAGGAGAGAGATTTGCTGTGGAAAGAGTTGAAACGTAGGATCTGGAACAGGGAGATGCTTATGTCAGAGGGTTCATAATAGGCAATGCTCTAATGTGTCACCACTCTCTATGACTATAGCATAAAATATTGTAGCGTTTCATGTAAAACTTAAATCTCAGGCAGTAATATTGTCTGGCAGGCGTAAAAATGTATGTCTCTAATTGCCCTTACTTTTATGGACTACTTGCCTGCTTTGGTTTGTTCCAGACCCATGCATAGTTTATTTTTCTTTGTCTCATATGGAGCACAGTGTACCGCTAGAACTTGTAAGCAGTCAAGTGGCTCGTAGCTTACAGTACAACACCACAATGAAATATTCCTTAAATATCATTTGAGGCTGAAAGTTGCAAAATGGTTATTGAAAAAGCCAAAGACTCTGATGGACCAGTGCATACTTTATGAAAAGCTCTGCTTGAGCCAAATTTTAAACTTTAAGTACTTTCGCTAAAATTGGGGAAGAAAAGGAATAGTCCTATCACATCCAAGGCAAAGTGAATGTGCGCAGTCAAGTCCTGTCTGTTTATTGTGAAAGACTGCTTGTGAATGCATTTCAAGATAGGAAAACTTGCTTTACTCCAAACCTTTCAGTAGATAGTCTTCAGTGAGTTGGTGGTCCCTATCGTCTCTCCGGAGTTCAAAGTTCCACCGAGGTCACCAGCAGTCAAAATCTTGATATAGTAAAGTCCAATATCTCGAAAAGGGAACTATAAACTTGAATTTATCGAGTGGAACATGGATCAGTCGCTCCTTTAGTCAATGATTCACTCTGTTTCTCGTGGATGTTTAAGGTCTGTTGAAGTTACATTTTGAAAACCTTGTAAGCAATTTCCATTTGCAAAACTCTCTTGAATCTCAAATGTTGTATGTATGTCAGTGCAAGACCCTTGCATGTCTGTCGGTTAATGGTGAAAATTGTAAAACAATTGCTGTCAACTTTTTTTTTCTCACTTGGACAATGAATCGCTAAGGCACCGTGTGAAAAGTTGGCCCCCCCCAGCCGCTGGCACAGCCGCTGCAGCGGCTGTTAGTCAGTTTAGGAACAAAAGAGCACCTTAGCAACGAGGCCTTGCCAGCCACTGCAGCCGGCTGCGTTACTGTTATGTTTGGTTGTGACATTCTTCATTGATTCCCGATGCCACTATGGCTGGGAGGCTGCTGCAGCCACTACTAACAGTATGTGTGTTGGAAAGTGGCTGCAGCCAGTGCAGCCACATGCTCTTTATTACTGACTTTACCCTAGCAATGCCCAGCGGCTGCAGCAGCCTTGCCAGCCCCTGCAGCGGCCTTGCCAGCCAACTTTTGACATAGTACCTAAGTCACATGGTTTTCTTCTTAAAAAGCTTTTGGAGACTTGTCTCTTACAGGCTATGAATGAAATTATTGTCTGTTTCAAGAGCATCGAAATTTGGGCGGCCATTAAAAGGTGCTATTAGAGTTACTGAGCTTTTCATTCCACAAAGTTGGTCAAGCTCATTTCAGATGAGAGAATAAAGAGGTACGTTACTTTACGAGATATTTATAAACCACAGGAAAAATGTGATGAATGCGTGTAAAGCCATGCTGTCTGCAAGGAGATGAATTGACAGATACATTCAAAATAAGAAGGGCTTCTTGTAAAAACAAGAAATTGAACAACCAAACAGCTTTCTTGTTAAAAGTAAGCTTGAATCTTACAAAGAAAAATATATGAATACAATTTGAATGTGACTGTAGTTTCAGCCATTAATAAAATGTCATCTTTGAACTTTTATTATTAATGAGAGCAATCATGCAGAAATCCTCCAATCACTGTAAGTCCTACCATCTCGATGATTGTATCAGCCATGTTAATATTTTCATACAATGAATAACTTTTTCACAGCTTCTGACATTGAACAAAATCATTCACAGAATCTACGTACAAGCGCTAAGGTGCTTTCACACCAAAAGCGGTTTCAAGCGTGGGGATTTTGAACCTCCAATGTTTGTGAACATTTGGGTGCTTGTTGCATTTTCATTTTAATAGTGAATACAAATGAAGAAGTGGAGCATTTCATAGGACTTTTTTCCAGATTGCGACACAGAAGTAGTACATGGACATGGTTGCATGTGTGTAGCCTGTTTGCTGAGCTTTTCGAGCAAATTAAAGCAGCCAACATTGCACTGAGCGGAACTCCAGCAAATTACTCGAGACGCTTTGCTTTACTTGCACAGCGTGAAAATTGTGAGTGTTTGACAATAATTTGTAATAAGGTATTTAAAAAAGAAATGTTTGAGACAGTTTGCTATGCTTCGCTTGCGGTGTGAAAGCATCTTTAGAAATACTTTAATACAGTGCCAGGGCTCTGTGGGGAGGGTGGAATAATGGATGTAAAAACAGTTGTCTTGATTATCAAGTGACATAAATGGACCCATAAATTGCAGTCAAAACCCTTTTTTTTATCTTAACCTGAATCTTGAACTGTTCTTATTTGGCAAAACAAACATTTAAACAGTGTTGCCATGGTTGCAAAAGATAAGATTGATGTAGCGGTATCTTCATAAAGTGTGATACTCCGTGGATATACCTCTCACTTTTCTTTCCCACCGTCACTGGCAGATTTAGGGGAAGGTTATTACTATGTGGAGGACCATGATAAACTACCACAAAAAAAGCTGGACATTTCCTCAACGTACGTCACGAAATGTTGGACGTTTATCTATAAATTCGAAAATTCCTATTATTTAATACCACCTTCACTTTGCATTTTTACCTCAATGGGTATACCAGACTCAGGATTTCCCGGAGCAATAATGTTCATCTTCAGATGATGATAATTGAGAATGTACAAAATGCAAATCAAAGGTGTATAGTACAGATAGATATATAGATGTAGTTTTCTTAAACGAAACTTATCCATAGCCTTGCTTATTTTTGTGTTTTTTCATATTTATGCAATATTCCAATATTATTCCTTGCCGTGTTCTTCCGACGTTCACTTGTTTAGCTTTGTGTCTTCTTGTGATGTCATCTTTCTCTATGAGTTTAGTACTTTTCAAGTATTTGGCCATGCTTATGTTTTACTTCCTTTGTAAATATGTGGATATTCTTGACTACCTGTAAAAGAGGAGATATCGTCTACGATGGCTAATATTGTGATCCTGTACGATTTACATTGTTCACATGCTGACTCTTTGAAGCGTGTTGTTTGAATTTGAGACCAGTAATACCGTAAGATGGATAGGAGTGTATTGCTAGAACCGGTCGAAAAAGATTTGAATGGTTTTGAAAGGTTTGAATGTAAACTTTGTTATATTGTCCACTTACTGCTGATGCTCATTTGGTTGTACTGGTCTGGGTTTTAAGACACGGGTTGAGACGTGAAGCCTCCCTTTTTTGTGGGAAGAGAGAAATCAAAAGTTTGCTCTCTTAGTTACTACCTCTACTGGCTCATACAGTCATGTATATGTACGTCTGTCCATCCTTCAATGTGTTTGTCTGTTTGCATCAAGTCGCTTGGGATGAAGCCTCGTACACATTGATCTCTGGATGAGGGGACATTCTGTTCAAGCAAAATTTCTGGGGTTCAAGGTCAAGTAGGAATCACCAGCGTGACAGTCAAACCCGCATGTATTTCACATACTGGAAGATTGCTGACTATAAGGCAACCCTAAGTACACTCTCTCATAGTTCATGCCTGCATGTACCTAGTAAATCGACCCCAGCCTTTGCGGCAAACTCAACTACGCATTAATGTAGAATAGGCCGTAACGTAACTTGCTCACGCTGGGAACATCGTTATATATACAATGCAAGAAAGAATTTGTGACATGGACTGCTTAGTTTGAGTATTTTCAACTTGGATATGTATTCAAATACTCCCTGATTCTTAACTTCTATTATTTCTTTCTTACTTTTGTTTTCTTGTTAATTTGTCTTTCTTCCCTCAATGTTTATTCTTCTATTTCAGTTCTTCTCAATTTCTTGTTCAATTGTTTCATTTTTGACCCATTCACTTAACTTTCTTGACACTATTTTCGAGAGATCTTTAGGAGAGGTCTATATTAAACATACTTCATTTTTTTTTTTATATTATGCCTTATCTAGATATCAGTTATTAGTCTTCTTAATTGGACAAAGTGGTCCCATTTTGTGAGTTACAGCTTCTGTTCGTTTGGTTTCAGGTCAAGGGTCACCAAAGAGTCTCTTCATGTTGGTGTTTGTATTCCATTACTAGTTGCTTTTATCATTTGATGTGGGTGTTCTTCATTTGCAGTTCTGTTCATGGTGTTGTCATTTTTGAATACAAGTCTGTGTGATTGCTGCCGAGATGTGAAAAGGAATCAACGGTGAATTTGAGGATTCATGTTAATTGTCTTGACAGGGGATAGGTATTCCCAGAAATATAACCTTTGCCTGAATTTCTGAATCAATTACCCCAAACTCAGACCGAAGAGGAGCGTGATGTTGAAAACAGGATTTTACGTGGCTTTGATTCAGCATACACAGAGTCCTAAAAAAATAAAGTAGCGTCGCTTTTCAAGATCAGGTATATTTATTGACAGTTATGTCCAGTGTGACAAATTTTTATCCTCCCCCAAATCATAGATTCAGTGCCAGTTTGGATGAGTTTACTCGTTGCTGTTCTGGCAAGTGAGGAGTCCATGACCCTTTGTTACCATGATGCTGTATTCTGTCCAGTGAAACACATCACTGGCACTTAGCAGGGAACATTTTGTCCAACTTAGGTGCTCAGATCTATGCAGAATTATGCACATTGCCAAAGTTTATAAAGCTTAGTGCAATGTTGAATTCAAGCAAACATTTTGGACAATTAACTTTGCACAAAATTGCATTTTTGGATGGTCGCAAACATTTGAGTAAACTTCCATTATTGTATGCAAATCAGTATAGCAGTTTACTTGTATGCAGGAATTTTTTTATTTGATCTATAAGCTAATGTCTATTCAAACTTGTAAAGTGATTGTATTTTGGTAAAATGTGCTCGTTCTTTTTTTTTTCTTTAAGGAAGGAATATTACTCCTGTAATATGGTACTCCCCCTTGATAGCCCATAACATCTGTGCAATGGCACCGATATGTTCGGAGTGAGTTATCGTCACTTGTCTATGTTCTGTGTTACGTAGACACGAGTTGTGTGGGATCAATATGCAGTGGTCGTCCACGATGAATAACCTCTTTCAGGAAGATCCTGTCAGGAAAGTTAAGACAGATCTCGTGTTCCACTCCACGTTGGCCGCGCTTGTGGTATAACATCGCCTTTGGTCAGGTTCCATCTGCGACTGCAAAATGACTAAACCGTATTAAGTTTTGGTGTTTGCTGTTGCACTAGATGTCTGTGTTGTATTCTCAGTTCATGCTGGTTACTTTTGTGACAGTATCAATAGTAATAATTCTAAGCATGTGTGTGTCTGTAATTCTAGCTAAGTATACCGGTACTGTGTGTGTTACTTTAGTCCAAAGCATACATTTGAATGAAGTTCTAGTTATGGCAAGGTTGAGAATTATACAATAGCCTTAGAACTGAATGACCTAGAAAAGGCTTCTAAGGATCAATTTAGGGGGCAAAAGGCATGTTTCGTCACACAACAAGGCGTTGCAGAAAGTACATACCATAGTTACTCTAAAGTGTAAATTACCCAGCAATGCAATCTTTTTGAGCAAGTTTTCATGGACTTCCAGTTTCCTTCAGGAACTTCAGGACTAACACTGTATGGAGAGGAGGCAACTCCACACACTAGCAAATTTGTATATGGACCATTGGCTGACCATGTTTATTTCTTATCAAAGAACTCTGTTTTTTAGTAAGTGGACAAAGAAAGGGGATTCTGAAATGCTAGAGCAAGTACAGCTGTTGCATAACTTTGATATCTTTCACCTTGATGTCCAGTTTGATAGCAAATGTTCACTTTTGAAGAGCAGCTGCGTAGAGCTGACCAGCATGACAAATAAATGCCAAAATCATACAGCAGGAGATCTATGATACCCAATTACTGTAACTGTAAAATATAACCTGGAAATAACATTGATGTTTTGTGCCTAGGCCTGCCTGTAGCCAGGTCAGATTCCTAGGGGAGACCAACTTAGAAATATGGGTGGGAAGGTGCCACCGACACATGTGATGACATAATGGTAATTTTTTCCTCCCCTAAAGGGTTTTGGGGACAAAAATCTTTAGGAGGATCAGCCCTTTTGCCCCCTTTCCCTCCTTTCTTGACTGCGGGACTGATTGCACCTTGACAAAGTCATAAGGAAAATGGTACTAACGATGATGAGTGTGTGACGATGGGAAAACAGCAGAACTTTTCCCCTCCATTTTCTCTCTTTCTCTCCCTTTAGGGAGTGGTAATCGTTTTGGTCCATTTGTCAAATGTGGGTGGACCTATTGAGCTTAACATGAGCAATTATTGGCAATGCCATTTCATGGCACGGTGTCAAGCCCGCCATCAAAAAAAAATCTGGATTTGCAACTGTTGTTGACTGAAGTGTGTGAATTTTATAAGTCGTGACTGAGGCGATTATATGCCAGAGAAATTGATTATGGGTCATTTGAAGTCAAACTGCAGAAAACATGTGTATTTGTATTTTTATATTGAAACATACAAACTGCACACTTAGCAAAGTTTTGGTGGAGACTTTTACGATGGGTGTTCCCTGTTGTAGAGAATTCTTAAACACACTACCAGTTAGATTGAGTGGCAACATTATTACAGATAAGTTTTTCTGTGAAAAATTTGGTCATTCTGTCTGCCCTTTCTGAAAGTTGAAGAACTGATATCTTCCAAAATGTAATATCATGTACCATAAATACTTGTGTGCTTTACTTGTAGTCATTTCGAGGCTGAATTTGTTCATATCAACTACTTAACGATTTTCAGGTTGAATTTGTTGTCCTTTTCTGTGGAATTATAATATGAGTTTCTTACCTTTTTATTTCTTGTTCATCGGTCTTTCCAGGGGAAATATTTTATGCTGAAATGTAGTCACTAAAGGTTTTGTTTTCCCACTATTTTAAGACCAAAAGATATGAAGTGTGATTTGTCATGCTATGAACTTCACTGGTTTCGGTCATTCTTACCTTGTGGTGAATTTATCCCACTCAGGTGGCAAACAATGACTTAGATGTCACATGATGCCTCTTGATCTTAATTTTACATTATGGCAGTTGATCTTAGTTGTCAAGACAAGAGGCCAAAATGTGTAATTGAGAAAGGCGACGTTTTCTGGCAAATGTAGCAAGAAAACATGATTTTTAAGGAATTCAGTTTATCATCTTGATGAGTGTGGGAGGGCCATTTACCCAGTTACAAGATTCTACTGTTTGATTGTCATGCGGTGATGTGGTGTGATGTCAGCTGCAGTCATTGGATGAAACTGCCCTAAGTTCCAACACTCCTATGTTCGGACAACCCCATCATGTTCTGACATTCCTACAGTAGTGGCGTGGTAAGACCCCCTGGTAGCCATGGACAAGGAGCAATGTTTGGCCTCAATAATCCCTAGTGAATACGCTCTCTCCGGCCATTAGCCCAGACATTTACAGATATTTAAGAAATAGTGTATGTTACTACACAGTATGCATATTTCATGCTATTTATTTGCGCTGTGTATTTCAATACTTAAGTCTTATAAACCATGTGTTGAAACTTGAAGTTAGCCCTGCATAATATGATTACTACATCATAACTAGGCCCAAAATGGTGTTTGAAGTAATGGATGTGTAGCAACACATGAGTGTCGGAACATGTGGGTGTGGGAATATAGGGGTGTTGGAACGTAGGGGGTAACCCATTAGATTGAGTCAATAATCATTGCGTGTGTAAAATACTGTACATATGTGCTACTGACAAAACTTCAGGGGTGTAATATGCCATGAGTTTTATGGCATGAAGGAAGTACGTATTATAAAAAATGGTGATAGTATTATTAATATCAAGTTAAAATATGATTCGAGGCAGGAGAGAAAGGGTATGAGAAAGTGCTTTTCATGTAACTTACAATCTTTCCAACTACACGGGTAATTTACGTTGTTGGGTGGCCAACTTGTTCATTTACAGTTGATGTACATATCACTCTACCGTATATTCACTTTGCTGTGGTCACTTTTTAAATTTTTCATAGCTTAATGATAAGTTTCATCTCATTTTACTCTCTTTGAATCATATTGCACTCAATTTTGTTTGTAGTTTTACAAATTTCTGCGAAAGAAGGTTGGATCTTACACTTACTGTTGAGAGTAGGTGAGGGGTGGCTTATCTCACGCAGATTTTACATGTTTGTCGCCTCAATGCAAATGTCATTGTCATGTAAATGTATAATACCTGATAGCTTTATTTCTGATGTCTCATATGTTAGATAGATCAAGTACATCACTGATCACACTCACAAACAGTTGCAAAATTCATTCACTGTTATGAAAGAGTGGGCAGTGGATCTGTTTCCATGTGTTTGCTGTATTTATTCTTCCTTATATTCCAGTGAGGTACTAAACCACAAAAAATACAAAAGAATACAGGTGTAAAGTTCATTACAGCTCAATGCTAAAGGTCGTGCCAAGTGCCGGATGACCGTCGTTTGAATTTGTTCGTTCTTGTTTCCCTCCCTATGTGTAAATATCATGAACCTGTAATGATGTTTTAAACGAACCGACAGCCTCAGCATTATAAACAAAGGAAAACAATTAAAACAATCTTTTGTTTCATTTTCTTTTTGTCACATCGCAACAGCATGAAGCATTTCATATCGGGGAACAAGATGAATATGACGAAGGGGCTATGCTGAATTTAATTCGTGGGAGTATAATCTCGAAAATTCGGAGTAAAATAGCAGTTTCAAAGGGGAATGGGTTGTGAAAGATTTTTTGAACATTTGAAATATTGATAAACTAAATCATTTCCTGAAAGGGAAATTCTGATACCACATCCACAGGAAAAGCTACACCTGCTGTGTTGGGTGCAAGCATTGAAGAAAGACTAACGAGCAAAGGCCCAAAGCAGCGGTCAAGAGGAAGTTACCCCCGCCCCTTCCGTCCCTCTCACCATTTGTGAAAGACTTTCAAGACAAAACGTTCCAAGTTGCGTATTCTTGGTGCAAACTTTCTTCCAGGTAGTGCTGAGTGTGTTGCCCCATTCAATTCCTCCACCCTTGCTGGCCCACACAGTCCCTAGATTTAGCCTGAAAGGCATTATAGGCCCATCATTGTTATTAAACCAACAGGTCAGAATTAACAGCAGACCACAAGATGCCCGACTACAAATTCTTCAGAAATTTGAAATCTATTTTTTCCTGGTATACCATCAAAAAGATTAGAGGCTTAATTATCAGTACAATAGGGCATCCAATTGCTGGGCCCAGTAAGAATTGTCACTGACCAATCACAGCAACTCTTCTATAATTCCCCCTTGTGTTCATAACAATTTACCATATTTGTTTTTGCAATGTTGGCTGTTACTACTATGCTAATTGATCTGTTTGGATCTAGATTCTTTGGCAGTCTTAGTAAGGCTGTAAGATACCTCCAAGTATGGGGGATGGAATTCAATTTTTCTTCCCTTTCGCCACTTACACTGAAAATAATAAATCACGGTTTATGAACTTAGAGGGCATTTTGCCCGAAACTATTCTACGAGAGAAGGGAAGGGGCACACAGATGAAAAATTGGAAAAGCTTCAGTTTAAAACCAGACTGTAAATATTCCCACTGAAAGAAAGCAGCACTGAAAACTTTGTACAGGAGTTGGAATTTTTATTTTTGAGTCGACAAAACGTAACATGACCACACTGAAAGCGTTTCAACCTGTTTCATATGCACTGAATATGTAGAATACAGTGACAGTGAAATTAAGTAAAAGAGGGATATACTGGTATGTTTTCTTCTTAGACCAAAAAAGGAATAAATACTTGAAAGACGACAATTTTGATAGTAATTCACCATATTGCACAGGGTCCTCCTATTGACACTTGCAAAATGTTCTCCAAAGTAAAAAGTTTGCAAATACACTCTAAATAAAAGGAATAAAAAGCGTATCTGGAATGAAAACCAACGAACCAAAATACTGCAGACGTGTTGAACATCTTGGGAACAGGGTTATAGTCGAGGCCAGCCTCGCCCTCGGAGTCCTCAAACGACCTCCGTACATGGAGCGTTGGAAGCCTCTGTTCGAGGTTGGCCCTGGTCCACCAGGACTCGACTACAACGCTGCAGGTAAGAACACGGGTAACTGTTATGTCATACTGACTAATGAAAAATACCATACAATGATGGAGCACATTCACCTAAAATTCAAAACTATAAACATTCTTCTACATTAAACATTTTTAACATAAAATGGAATAAACAAATACAATATAATCTGCATATGAGGAAAAGAAAGGAATGATTATGCATATTCTTCAAAGTAATTTTTCAGTGGTTTCTTGCCAATATGAAAGTAGCAATGAATACAAGGCTCTAAAATTTAGCTCATACTGCTATCTTTACATTGTTTATTTTCTTAAGAATTACAACCAAATGCCCTCTATATGACCTTTCACTCGAAGAAACCAACCACATGACCAACAGTTCAAGTACTCTGAAAGTAACATCGGTGATGAGATATCAGTAACTGTATCACAAGAATTAAACAGTGAAAGATTTTTCAAAACCATGGGTTCAAAGGACTCTTATGGCCTTTGAACATATTCGGATACACACCAAAATAACCCATTTCTTAAAGAACAAATACATGTTAATGTCCTGTCCAAACACTGCCAAATTGTCTAAAGGTACACCAGCACACACTTTTTTATCCAGTAGCAAAATGAACAGTCCCAATACCACTGATGTGTGCCTGCAGGAATGTATTAGAAACTTTCATGTACCTGACACCTGACTTTATTATGAACCAGTCCGTTCATATCACCAACGTACACCACAGAAAACATCGGGTACGTGAACGGGCGAATGCCGAATAAATATTGAACAGATACCGGTTCAGTCTGAACACGTACTAGGACAAAAACCATCCTGTCTTCTTTGGTGGCTCCGATAAAAGTTTTGTACCTGCACAAAACGCTTCACCAGACCTTGGACAGAATTGGGCGTGACCTGCTGGATATTGCCCGACACGCTACAGAGTTGCCCGGCATGCAGGGGCACCTCCTGGACATCGGAATGCACATACAGTTGACATTGGTGGACCTTAAAAACATGATCTGTCCCTTATCCATAGGGCCAACCTGGCAGTGTGCGACAGGGACTTTAATGGCCAACTTTGGTAATGTTCATCAAAAGGGTTTGCAGGAAAATATATATTAACTCAGAAAACTTCAAAACTTTCTTCTCACTTGTACTGAGAGAAAAAATTTCAGTAAATGTTACTGCATTCAAATGCCATGGACAGGCCACCTTGAAAACAAACATTTCACAGAATCTACTAAAATAATATCTTTATAATTGCTCCTGAATTAAAAGTTTAAACTTTGAAACAAGTTGAAGCAAATACTGTAAAAAATGACTGTTTTTAAGTCATGCCACCTTTTCATTCACTGATACAATGCTGACGACCTTTGACCACTTTCCCAGCAAAATAAACTTTTAAGTAGGATGCACTGACTGACGGATGTGTGTCGACTCACACAAGGTCTTAAGTTCAAAGACTGTTCACTTTAACGAGTGACCAAAATTATGCACGTTTTGCACTTCACAAGAACCACAGGGAATTCTCTAATGACTGAGACCTCAATAGAGGCTACCTGCACACCGCATCTGAAGTTTGGAAAACTTTGAGTCATGGATACGGTCGCATTAAACGAGATTTTCACACTATACTTAAGATGAACTGACCTGCTTAAGATAAGGTACATCTCCAGTATTCAATACGGCATAATCATAAATTAAATTTGATGTTGAGGTAATTTTATGACTGAAATATTGCATTTAGTTTTTGTCTTTGACCACTGATTTATTTTCCAATGTCTATAATATATTTCCTTGTAATTCTAGACATATCTTAAAACATGTGAGGTCAAGATCATTCAATCCCAGTGTGTGATGCCAGACCCAATGCACTCCCTTGCATTAGAACTAGTACAACTATGAGCAGTTGTAATTCAACCAAGGACAAAATGAGAAATTATTCACTGCTCTTCATATCTGTCAAGCTGTTCACTGTTGAGTTGTTTTTCTTGCCAAACTGGCCAATTTGGTTGATTAAGAAAACAGCAAAGTTCATCACCTCCACAACAGTTGCAATGTTGCAATATGTATTTTCAATGGAAGAAAAGCAGTGAATGCATTTGAATGTGTTAAATTTGATCATAATTAAAAAAAATAATAATAATAACAATTTCATGAAGATGAATTATTGCACAAAATCCCCCGTAATAGAATTGACCCTTAAATACAGATACGCATTTGTGCTTTGAAACTGGAAAACATGAGCATTACTTCTCATCCGACGAATGGTGACAGGATTGGTTTTAACATGTACTGATCGACAAATGAACTGGGATTTGACAAACAGTAAAACTAGAAATTACTATTGGACCTTAAAAAAGTGACTTTACTAAAACTCCTTGCATCTACACATCAAATATGTGACTTAAATAACAAGATTCCCAGATTTAATATAAGGTTTATGTGAACAATTTTTCACAAATTGACCCATTTTTATCTATGTGTGGTTTAACCTCCCCCCCATACAACAATGAAGCATGCTTCTTGTGCTTGGTCATCAATTTGATGTGGAGGGGGGGAGGGAGAAAGGGGAGGGAGGTATCTGACCTAAACTCCTTTCCTTTCAGTGACATTGTCAGACTTTTCCATTGTGTAGGGGTGACACAGGCTGCAGGCAGAGAATTGAGGCGGTGGGGAAAGCAATAACGACACTACCTTAGTTAAAGGTGGAGTCACTTAGAGTTCATCTAGAGGTGGGAGGCGGAGCACCACCTCTAGATGACGTGCCACCATTGGTTGGTGCTTAGTGTACGGAGACATTTATAAATAAACATGTCTCTCAAATTACAGGAAATAGTACTTTTCAGTCTCTTTGGCATTGTTCGCATCTGTAGATTCTCCTCATTTCTTAAAACAAAGATTTGGGAATTTACACCTCCACTAAGAATAGTTTAAACTTGCCATTTCTTCAGCTCCAGGTCAGAGCAAGTGGGAAAGGGACAAATGTGTTCCTGTCCCTCCACTCAAAAAAAGTGGGATGACATATCCCCTCCCCTGCCCCTCTTTCCCCCCCCCCCCAGCCAAATTGATGACCATGCTCAAGATGAAGCAGCTATGGTCTTTGAAAAAAGATCCCTTCAAAATTTCCATCTTTAGATACTACGTTCACCGAGCTGGGCATCACAGCACACTGTATACTAATACACTTGTTACATGGTAACCATTATCATAAAACATGTTCCCAACGATGGACTTTCATCCTGGTGAACCTATTATACCCCACACATGTAGTACCAACCTCTTAAAATATAAATACAACCATAATCCAGCACTGACTGCAAATAGTACTCCAATACAATAACCATAAAATGGAAAAAAGTTACCTTAAATCACATAATAGCTGACACCACTGTGGACTTTTCTTATAAATATACAGTACTGTACATACAAACTTATCCCATAAAAGAAACTTGCAATATAAACATGACTGGCATAATGCATATTTATTTCAATAAATATTTTGCATGAAACTAAGTTGTTAAAAACTTGTTAAAACCTAGTAAGTACTCTTCAAATAACTTACACCAAGGATTAAGAGAGGTATGGCAACTGAAAGGAGCAGAAAGCCTCTTGTACAAGACCCAACATTTGCTTGTAAGATTTGGAAGTGTTTTCACCATAGATTAAGCAGATCTACGACGTGCCAAAAATAAAAAAAAAAATTTTCTTGTAAAGTTGCCCTTCGCAACCCAAAGTTAATTCTGTGAGAGCGAAATGCAAATATTTGCAACCATGACGTGGTGAAAAACGGATATTTTGTCTTTTTAAGATGTTTAAATTCTTTGAAAATTATCAGAATGTGGAGGTATGAACATTTGGTAAGCTTTTACTGTTCAGATGAATCGCAGACGACGAACAGTGACCGATGGGTATAGAAACATCTGACTTCAACCTCTGCCTCTTCTCGGCACTAGTGGAGGCTCGACTGTGAAGAAAATATGTACAAAAATTGTGAGGAAAACCACACCAAACACGTGGACATCATCATGCAACGTTACGTCCAACGAAGGTGGAAAGGTCGGACAGACGACACAAAAACTGGCACAACTCTGAACTGATGAGCAGGTAAGGAATTGGGGCTTTCTCCAAATGCGAATTTATAAATTCGATACAGCAGTTTTATTCTGAATCCTGTGTATGACAATTCCTTGCCAAAGTCACAAGCTGAGTCACAACATCCACAGACTTGTGGCTGACATATAAACAAAGAAAACAAAAATGTGACATCATATCCTTGAGGAATGAAGATTTCATTTGGTCTACCTATGAAAGAACGAATGAATCCTTGGATATGAATACAAATCAAGGGTAAAAATATTTATGAAGCGATGTCGACGATAATGTATGAAATCATCTTGGAGAATACATGTCACGTAGCCTTTCACTACTCACCAACATTTCCCTCCCTTTGGTCTCGATTGGTAACAGCATACAGGCTACGGCGGCGAGTACTCCAGTGGCCCCGTAGATTCCCAACGCCACATGGGGTGAATACGCAATCAAAACCTAGCAAGCAAAATGAAATTCAATTTCTATAAAATCTATGTTAGTGAGTAGACTGAAAGGAGGACAATCCACAAAGTTACAACTCTCACTACCATCAGAGACACACCTCTTAACGTAGCAACCAGCTGATGCTATACGAATCTCACGGACCACCGGTGGGCTTAAATAATGCACACCTTTTACAGGAGTCTTTTGCTTCCAATAATGCAACTTAACGAACCGTAGTGACTGTAAAATATCTATCTATAGGCATTATGAACTATGTATCTAGCCGGTCCCAATTGAAACAGTGTTCAGGAAGTACAACTTTCTGCTTTGCATTCTAGAAAGTGACCCTCTGTTACAATATTGCAATAAGTCTGTCCATAATATGAAAATTTATTAAAAAAAAATCAGGTACTTGAACAGTTAGACTAGCCTCTGAGATTCTAACTCAGCACTGTGTGTGTCCACCCATTTTGCTTGTTTACACACTAGTGTACTGTATACATGTCTGTTGTACTATCCAACACACAGGAGTGAATGAATGTAATCTATTTTTAGCAAGCTCATGAATAAACATCAAACCATAGATTGGTTAAATCTGAAAGAGTGGTTGCATGCGATAAGGATTAGGGTGCGGCCAGCCAGAGGCTTGACAAACTGTAAGATTTCCTCACATATGAACGATGCAACTTGAGGAACTTGGCCACGTCTATAGCTGTATATGTAATCTTCAGTTCATATTCATGTACAGTACAGAGCTTTCTTATAATTGTAATTAGACCTCCTCCCATCTAATGACTGTTCATCTTATGAGGTTCAGGATATGTGTTGACTATGACCATTCCCAAACCAGGAAAACATTGTTACATATATACTTTTTTTTTGCATTGTGAATGAAGCTATTTCTAACTGAAGTGAATGTGTGGTTCATACAGCTTTCATAAGGACAAGCCAGCCATGATCACACCACTGCCTCTTACATTCACACCTCCCCTTTTGTTGACCCATCCATATAGTAGTATGCACAACTGTGGTCTGAGTCTAGATTCCTCTAGGTAAGTGTTCATTATCTGGCTTTCTGTACTTTGCACAGGCCATGACTTCAATCAATTTTGAAAGTCTTCTGTTCAGGTGATTTCATTGCTAACGTTGCATCATATTTAAAACTAAATTTTGAATGAGTTACCATATTCTTCTTCTACAAGTGTCGAGAAGATTCTGTTTGTAAAACTTTTTCCTGTTTTTTAAGTGCAGCACATTTTTACATTGTCATTTCCTGTGTTTATGAAACTGTGAAGTAATTTTAACACCCGCAACACAAGAAAAAAACAAACAACAGGATGGTTAAGAGTTAACAAACTTATATCGAATGCATGAAACTATTAAAGGTTTGTAATACACTTATACTACAATGACTACCACAATCAAGGAAGCCTAACAGGATCGACTGCCAGTGGTATGTCTTTTTGTAACAAGTTTTTATGATCTTTTTTTCCTCTCTTACAGATCACCTGTTCCCACATTCTTCAAGATTCTCCAGGAATTTCCACAAAACAGAAAATTCTTGACACTACCCTACATACAAATAGTTTTCAGTTTAAGCTAGCTGGTAGATTTGTTTCATACCTGGGCAATGAATGGTGTGATAATCGCTCCTACCCTAGCCATGCCACTGCAGCATCCAAGACCCAATGCCCTGTTGGCTGTTGGATAGACCTGTTCAAGTAAAATAGTATCAATGAAAGGCTGAGGGATTATATCAGAAAAGTTATTCCATGAAAGAGTTTAATGCAGGATAATAGAAGTTATGAATTTACACTGAGTAAAACACGCATTGGCTTTAGAAGGAAAGGGACATATACATTAACTGGTCACTTTGTACTTGCGACAAAATCCTAAATGCTATGAGTTGGACCAATGAACACAAGAAAGAAATAATTTGCCACATGGTTCTCCTCAGAGGCAGCTGGATTGGCAAAAAAAATAATTGGTGTTAGGGTGATGTCCAGTATTTAATTTCATTACATGAGTAACTAAGTTGCTATCTTGGACCTCCACCGATGATGTAGTGACTGCCCTACTAAGGTCAGAATGCTCTGCTGTACACGCTGGGGTCTACCTTCAAGATGATTCGTGAACGGCTAGAACATTCCAAAAACAAATGCGTACATGCTGGAAGGTCCTGGAATTTTGCTTTCTCCT
The DNA here is from genome assembly GCA_021234535.1 of Stichopus chloronotus. Classification (NCBI taxonomy): domain Eukaryota; kingdom Metazoa; phylum Echinodermata; class Holothuroidea; order Aspidochirotida; family Stichopodidae; genus Stichopus; species Stichopus chloronotus. The sequence goes on along the minus strand of CM037837.1, from coordinate 21,404,445 downwards.
GTTTTTGGTTTTGTCAATCAGCACCTGCTCTTTCTGCAACATTCTTGTGTGGAAGGTTCTGGGAAGTAAGTTTTGTATTTCTACCCTTATTAATTGAGAGCAATCCGAAGAGGACTTTCCGTACAATCTGAAGTTACTTCCACCTCTGAAGACATCGCCACCATCAGTTCCTTTTCTGAATTTACTATGCAAGTCAACTGTGTACAGTGTAGTGAAGTTATTGGCCTACACAGTGCTAAATGCTTACTAATTTAACTTCATCCCCGAAGCCAGCCTACCGTAGCCTACACTCAGTCGTTGTACCTTTGTCGTTGCCATCAATCCTACATTCTGGGATCCTGTTTATTGAACATCGTCAAGTTACGGCTCAAGTCCAGCCGAGATTAATCGCTTGTCGCAGTCTCCCCAACCTTGTATCCAACCATTCCAGTGTTGTGGTCGCCTATGACTCAAAGTTGAAGTCTTGAGGTCTAACCATTACCACTAACCAAGTACAATCCTATTATTAACTCTAATTGTGAGTTTAAGTGCTAATTAATTGAACACCCAAATCATTTTAGCCTAATCAAACTTGTACACTGTAATCTGAATCTGTCTGAACCCTAAGTCCAAACGAGTGACTATATTCTAACTGAAACTTAAAGGAACACTCTCTTTACATCTGTCTTCTGCTTGAGTATATATTTGTTACCATTCTTTTCTGTTGCCATTCCCTGACAATGAGATCATGATGTAGTGCTGATGTTTGTTTCAAAATGCCTTTTTGTGGAATCCTTTTTGGCAGTAGCTTTTAAAGCTGGAATAAGAGTTGCACTGGCAATCACCTGGTCATCTACCTTTGTTCTTTGTCAGTGTTTCAGGGAAGAGAAAGGAGAGGAAAAGATCACCTGTCACAAAACCTGAAAGAGAACTACGCATTCAACTCCCTGATATTTGAACATGAAAATCGTCTTGACATTCTTGTTGGCCTTCAAAATTCAGGACTCTCCAAGAAAGCCTACCTGTCAATCACTGTTTCTTGAAATCAAATAGACCAGTGGGAATGGATATGAATATTCATGTATAAAAAAATAGGGCTTAAACAATGTTTGTTTGTGATGGATAGAACATATTTGATTTTCAGTCGCAAAATGTGACAAATTTTCAACTCACATTCCAGCTTTAAGAGATTTTTATTGACTGTTACATTAGGATCACATCTGAAATAGCAGTGGCCTCTTTTCAACCCTTTTAAGAGGCTAGGTGGAGCTTTCATAGGGGTGGGAATTTTTTGGGGGGCAGTTCATATTTCAGGTTGAGGCAGTTTCACTCGGGGGAGGGTGCCCTTCTTATACCCCTTGTGGAGAACACTTAGGATGTAGAACACAAACTTGTGAACAAAGTAGACCTTCCTCCCATGTCACTTCCACCTGAAAATCAACTCTCAATTATGACAAGTTGATTGGTAACAATGTCTCAGCTGCTCAAAGTACAGTTAGTGGATAAGAAAGTTCAACGAAGACTAAGCTGAACTCAACTACTTGAACAACAAGGTCAATCGTTGTACACAAATTTTGCACAAAGCACTGTCTCCAATGCCAATCCAAGCTGATAGAATCTACACTTTAAAGTAGAATATCACTAAAATCATGACACATAAAGGCCCAGCTACTTTTTTTATTTTAAGGGGGAGGGGTGTAATTACACCTATCGAATACATCCCTGAGGAGAGATGTACACCGGCCAAACAGTACAAGAAACTAATAAAGGCCAGCCTAGCAAAGCTTTTGCTTAACTGTAATTTAACCTAGTCCTATCCTGCCCATTAAAGTATTTTGGTCATTATTTGGTTTTATGTTGGTCTCCATAGGTAAAAGGCAAAGATGCAGTTTGGAAATGGAACAACCATCTTATCCACAAGTGTGTACCACACAACCATTATTTGCTATTGATGTGTGCACTGCTAACTGTCATGGTACCTGAGGTCACAGAGATTTAACGCTGGGAGTTTATAATGTTTTCTGCTTGCAGCAAAACAGAGTCAAACTTAGAATGAAGAAAAAATTATCGTCGCATGAAAGAGGAATAATAATAATATCCACTCAGAAAAAGCAGCCCCTTACCTCTGGTGTGTAAACATAGGCAGCTTGGAACGCCCCAGATATAAGACCTCTTGCAGCAAACAAAAAGAACGTCATCAAATTTCTGTTGAAGCCAAGAAGTTTAATCACAGAGAGAAAAAAGGGAATGAAAAGTTTGGTAAATGAGGAGCTTAATATAATGGTGAATTTACAATCTACAATCAGCAGATTTGTTTGAAAGTGATGCTACACAGAGACATGACACTTTACCTAATGTTTCACACCACAAGAATCACACATTCATGTTCACTTGATCCACACTAGAAATAGAAAGAGTAATTGCTACCTGTCTGGAACTGCATAGCCCATTGTCCTGGAGATGCAAGGTGGGTGCATCAGGCCCCAGGACTTATAATAATGCAATTGATCTTCACATCTTTTTCATCAAATTCAGCATTAAATCATTTTGATTCCTCACAAGCATGATCTTTCTTTTGTGTTTACATTCAGTTTGAATTGTAACGAGCAATACACTGCCACACTATTAAACATCCGACCGATATTGTGCATCTGACATTCCTCAACATCTCGCATTTGAACTCACCTTGAAGTACACATGAATAACAGAAACGTAAAACAAGAGAAGAATAGGAATTCAATCGCCATCGTCTTCTTCCTGCCTAAAACCTCTATGATGATGATGGTAATGAAGAGACCTACAAAGAGACACAAACCACAATACAGCCTGTTGAATGATGGTATCAGTCATCCATACTTAAAAAAACAACTCTGCAAAACATGCTTGAGTAGGTAATTAAGAACAAAATAAATGCCATGATTTCTTGCCAAATGTGAAACATAGCTGCAGAAATGAGACTTTTCGAGCTTCCAACATCACAGACCACAAATGACAGTGAGAGCAAGACTATTGATGTGTGTTCATGGAAGGTTGAATAAGTCTGCACCAAGAGCCACTTCAAATTCTAAAGAGTCTGCCTAGTTCTTTCTTCTCCATGGAAACTGGAACTGCTTTGGAAATCCTTAAACACTGGTAATAACTATCACTGGAAGCACACAAGACAAACGGCAAGAGGTACTTCATAAGCCTCAAAGCTTGCTTACTGCAGTTAGAGCACAGATGATACTTCTGTATATGGTTTTCTACCAAAATTGATTCGTGTTTTTTTTCTAAAGTGCTAATGAATATTATATCACGCTAATAGAAGTGAAGATTTTACATTATCTTACATTTACACATGCCATATGTGGCTGAATCTACTGTATCTGATTTGAGTCCGTAATAGAGGAGCAGTTTGTCTAACAAAAGTTGTATACAGACAGACCAGCCTCTCATAGGTCTGACTTCTAAATTAGATACTCAGTGGTTAAGACATATCACTTGCACTTAATTGCAGCGCTTTTGTGTCTTGTCGATAGATTCACTGTTTTAATCTTATGGTGCGAGTTTGATTGGATAACATTGCATGAAGAGTTACAGTGCCGAAATATTTTGCTATGTAACTGCTTTTAGGCAATGTATTGGGTTACCTGTTGGATGCCATCACAATACCACATTTGTTGGACAAACAAGTGTGAGACTGGCAAGTGACGTATTCGTTAAGATATATTGGCTTACCTGGAAACTCGGCTAGGGTTGTCCACAGTAGCGATAAATAATCAGCGCTGGTTAGAGTTTTACAGCCGTCATGGCAAGCAGGTGCAAGATTCTCCACAGAGTTTTCTGTTCATTGAAATGTACATCAGAAACATGAAAATCTGAAAGAAGGGAAATGATTTAAACAGCCACCTTCACTTCTCCCCCTCCCCTTTCCCCTCTCCTTGCCCCCCTTCCCCTCTCCTTGTGTCACGCTGAAAGTCAAATGACTTTGACGTTCCTCGTCAATATTCATGGAAAACAAAGGACAATACACACAAATTGTGTAATTCAAACACCACCCTCTTTGTGAGATTACATATCTCCAAGGTTAAAAATTATGATCTCTACAGGTCTCACATGACCTTTCAATGTCCATGCAATATGACAGAGATCACCTCCTCATCAAGTGCTAACAATGATAACAGTTTCAAGATCCGGTAACATTCAGTAGCTTGGGTATTGCCTCATACTTTAACTTCTGGTGACCTCAAATGACCCTTCAACAAGAAGCCTGAAAAAGTGCAAATGGATAACCAGAATTCAAATTTCACATTTAACTTCTCCCGAAGTATTGGCATGCAGCCCTTCAAACTGGCCACAAAATAAACTACTGAAACTCCACGAGTCCCTTTCAGGCAACACTCTTGCAAGCAACGCTCTCGTTCCATCTGTCTCTGCTTGGGTAGATATTTATCAGCATTCTTTTCTGTCACCATCCCGTGACAGTATAAATACGTTCCTAGATTCATACTAGGTTGAGCAACAATTACCTTCTCAGAAATTATCAAATATTTAGACTTCAGACTGTGAACACCTACTTGACTGCCGATAAACTGTACCACTGTGAGACTCAGTCTACATGACCAACTTAAGAATTATGTGCATTAATACTGACATTCCATTCCAGAACCGTTTACTTCCTGAAGACTTTACGATTCAATTAACACTCCACAGATTTTCTGCAATCACATCAACTTTTTAATGAGTAAACATACCACTGCAAGTGTCCCCGACGGCAAACAATTCCGTACTCAGGAGAACCACGCCGTAATAGGAAAACGCGTTTGCGAACCTGTGAGATGGGAAAATTTCGTATTTTTTTTTGTTATGTCTTTTACGTAAAGTACCCCAGTACTTTGGATATGATAGCTCTGAACCTAATGTCCCACAAATAGGTGACAATGATAGCAAGATTTAAGGAGGCAATGCAGTTCAAGACCTTAAGAACAAGAAAAACATTCTGCAATATTTTGTGATATATCAGTACCACCAACTCATAAGTAAGTGAATCTTTCAAGCTGCCTCTTAAAACGCATCATGTTCAGGAAGAGTCAGACATAAGTTACAGTAGACATTGCCAAAAAACACATTCTGGACCATGCCATCTAAAACTATTGCAAATTTGCTAAAAAACCAAACTATTTTTCATCTTAAATTTGTACAAAATGCCTTGTTTTGACTTGAAGACTCATTTAATGTCCTCACCAGCTATTAAAGTTTCCCCACGGAGTACATTAAGTTTCTCAGCCTATTTAATACCCATTGGAGTGATGGGAAATTGAGAGTAACGTACGTACCAAATAAACAGCAGAAGACTCGTCACAATGCTCATTTCTCTAGTCTGAAACAAATCTTTGTAAGACCCTCGAGTCTGTGGAGAAATTTGCACAGTACAGCAACGTTATGTCTGGTTGGGAAAAGGATGGACTCGTAGCTCGACAGGATACGATACAGTTGAAAGTTAAGAAAACGAAAAGGATAACCCCTAAATTTCACTCAAGAAAACCACGTCCGATCTCTGTGAGGATCAGGTTTGGAATCATTTTTGTTTGTCTCACCTCATTCTCAAAATTGTTCCAAGTATGTAATTGCATTGTTTTAATATGTGCAAAGCATGCACAAATGCACACATGCTAACTGTCAAAGGAACAGGCATGCCACTCACTTCATGTGAAATAGCGAGTACATATGAACCATATTTTCAATAACAGCAGTTTAAGACATTACACACACAAACAAATGAATATGTGTGCCTAGAGTAATGCCTGTTACTAAATCAGATGGTCTTGAAAGTGACCTTGTGGATGTAAAATGTACCGCTACACAACATTTACCATGGATTGTAACTTAAAGGGAAATGGGGTGTTTGACATGAAAAAATGTATTTCTAAAACCAATAGTTGTGGACACAGAATGAAAGATTATTCACAGTAAGGATGGCCTATTGCCTTCTTTACCTGAAATAAGTTTCTCACACATAGAAATTCAGTTACTTGTTCCTCAAGTTTAATTTGTTCACCCAAACTTTCAAAATTTCAAATGATGCATCCTCTGTAACTTATCTTATTTCCCCTTAAAAATTCTTCTTTGGCTGTTTTAGGAGACCCTTGGATGTTAGAAAAGATTAGGCCTAACACGATCATATATGTGAAAAGCAGGAATGTTTCCTAAAGATCTCACCTCTCAACTTAAAGTAACTTTCTATGTTAAAAACCAAAACTGGTCAATATTAAGTCAATGGTATTTTACAGCAATTCTTGGTGAGTTACAACAATGCTTATAATTGTGCCAACCACTTTGGTTGCTTCAATTCAACGAACAGACCTGTACAGATGTGTCATATATGTGTTGTTGGGGATACCTAAGCTAATATTCGCTACTTGAAGTAATATGTAAGTAAGATATGTAACACGTCGAGATAATGCCTTTCTATGTCCCTTGTCTTGCTTGTTTCGAGAATATCACAGTAGCACGAATCAGTGATTGATATGTGATTCTAACAATGAGAAACAACAAACGTCTTTTAATCTATAAACAAATTAACGACTGGTCACACTATTATCCTTTTCACTTCCATTACATGGACTCGACAAAATTTGGTCGAAACAATTTGCTTTTTCTGGTTAAACATCCCTTTGGATTGGAAAATCGATTTTCTTGTTGTCGATGGCAACGGGTACGTGGACAACTGACTTGCAAATCGTTTTGCTCTTGCCAACAAATTACGCAGCACTCACTGATGAGACTGTTTCAGCCTTCAAGATACCGAGCGGCATCGGTTTGTCATTGCACAGAGCTATCCTCTTCAATGCATCGTGAGCTTTCTTCTGCTGGCCGGATGCGATGTAAAACCTCGCACTCTCTGGGAGCCACTGGAGAAGGAAAACATGATGTCAAAGAAGCACTCACTTTAGCACGTACGGTAGACGCTTCGGAGTCAAAGGATGAAAGATGCAGGTAATACACACGTGCAGAAAACAGAGTAGCATGGATCTTAAAGACCAGTAAGAATGTCCAGCACACAAATTTTTACTCTACAGTTTAATATGGCTACCTTTACCAACCAATAACAGTGCGATTCTACTAGTGACATACTTGGGAACATCATTTGATCTTAATCCACCCCCCCTCCCTCTCCCAATAAATGACAGAAATCAATAGATAGTCTACTCCCAATATACACTCTAGTTCCTACATTTTGAATTTATATCCAGTTTCACGGTATATGAGACTTTAAGACTGGGCTCCATAAAAGATAGATACAGCCATCTCAGTCAAGGTTGCACTTCTGAATATATCCTGTCATCCTTCTTTTTTTTTTTTCTTGTTGATGTTTGCTCATGACCTTCACAGAGAACAACAGACATCACCTACTAAACCAACAGCTACAAGTATGACAATCAGCATAACATTTACTTAGGAGATACATATCGGGTTTCCATTTCACAACATTGCCTGAAGCTAATTTCAAAGTGATCTTTGATCTCAAACCAAAGAGAGCTTATCTTCTCAGAGACATGCAATGTAAATCAAATACACAAAGTATAAGCTTATTTTGTTGAGTCAGATTGTTCACAAGTGAAGCTTCATATCCACAAACACATAAACATGCAATGGCACATAAAAGATACAGTACCATCATCACCGCATACAATCTTTTGTCTTTCACAACTATGAACACTAACGTCTGCATGGTTCCCTTGGTGCGATGTCCCGTTAACGCAATATTCGCTAGCGGAGTTAAGTACGTGTTTTCAAAATCATTCCCTTTTCAACATGACTCTCATGGGCAAACAATGTGACAAAAGAATAAACAATGAAGCATATGTCTATCTCCACTGATGAGTTCACGTGCATCTTGATAAGAAATAATACATAATGCTAGATAAAACACGTGGGCAGTCCAAGCAGTTGTAAATGTGAGCCCCATTTTATTTGCAGTGCTTCAAACTTGGCAAGTGCTGCATTTCCACCATATGTACACTATCTATATATGAGCAGATCCAGCTGAGTCTCTGTACCGACATCATTGCAAAAAATATTTAGAGGCAAGTGGATGTAACATTTTTCGATGCTTACACTGTCACACCTCTTACATTTAGTCCAGTTTACTCATTAGTATGCATGAAATCATCAACAAAACAATACGAATCATCCAATTAACAGAGCCGACACATATGTCACATATGATCAGTATCTTTCATCATCCTCTGTTACTTGTGCTTTCAGCACAGCAAAGAGATATCAGCCCCCCCTCCCCCCCACAACTGTTATGCAAATCGATGGCAGATGACATAAATACACACCAAGCAGGTGGACATACGGCACATACACAACTGGACAATATTTCAAGCAGAGAGGACGAACCATTTTTGAAAAATTAGCATTTCGAGATTTTTACATCAAGTCCTTCCTACTCGGTAATATGCAACAGATCTTCACAAAAATCGAAAAAGTACTTGTGCCCTATGTGTTTCACCCACAAATATCTGCCTCAGGATGAAATCTTTTGAGCAAGTTGTGAACATCACTCATGCAAACACCCACAGATGCACACACACACACACACAGACATCACAAGGAAACAAGAGAAGTAGCAATTTCACCAAACTTGGAATTGTGTGTTTATCTTCTTCATTTCACTTCTCTATTTTTCTTTTTGCCATTCAACACTCCAGAGACAAACGTAATGCTTGACGCCTAGGAAGCAACAAAAGCATCCATGAAAAATATTCATGACATAAAATACTCATTATACTGTGGTCCATTTACTAAAAAGCTAGTTTGTTGTTAATACTGAAAACAGTTATCCAACAATCACATTTGTAACAAAGCCTGTATTTTTGGAGTCCTTCCAATGTTGCTCAAACCCAAAGTTGCCATTTCTTGCAAAGAGTTCCCTCATTAAAAGCATATTACAAAACAAATACTTTTGAAAACTGCAGCAGTTTGTCTACCACAGTATCACCTAATCATAACTTCCTCCTAGTTTTGTGACCATTGATCTACAACAGTTTTTTATCAATCAAATTCATCAAGGACATTTGCTGGTAGCCACTCAACAGTGCTTTGCCGTAGATAAGTAGTGTGGGTATCAAAGTTCCACAGACTTGCCAGTCAATGTCCCTGTGAAATATCTACTGCTCATACAGCTTACCTTCACCATATGGGTTAGTTGAATGAATTTCAAAACAGGGTTCGACTGGATTAGGGAGTTTAATATAAAGCCAATGGGTTCTGGATGTACTTTAAGTCAAGCTGTTTAGAAAACATCAATGCACGTGTCTCTTTTGAGGAGAGCTTGCACATCAAAGAGTCACACAATACCAAAAAGGTTTTTGGATAAGTATCACATTGAAAGTCCTTTACAATGTTCCACACACTGCAGACATTTTGGTAGCAAAAAATCAAGTCAGCAACTTTGTAATGCTTCCATGTTGTTAACATCATTCTTGTAGCCAAGGGATGTTCATAGGGAGGGCACTTTTTCTTTGAAAAAAAAAAAGGTAAAAAAAAAGGTAATGGAGAAGGTTCCTCCATGGATGTAAAATTATTTCAAGGTTGCAGTTCAAACATTCACATTGACATACACACACAAACACAAATTGTAGATTTTCTTATTTTAACTTTCTTTCTTTCATTTTCTTTTTTTTTTTTGAGGAATTTGAACTTTACGAGCCCTCTCCTGGTGAATACTCGAAACTATTTTTTGGGAGAACATGAAAAGACTTACCCTGCAGAGAACTACAAAAAGAAGCACAGGCAAAGATGATAAAATAAGCAGGTACTGCCACCCAAGTGTTGGCATGACAACAAGTGCCAATGCTACCTCGAATACTGCTCCTATAGCCCAAAAGATCTGTGAAAAAGCAACATGATCAAATAATTAATTAATCTACCCAGAATGTTGAATGTTGAAAAGTTCACAACAAGGCTTCACAGGTATAGGCTTAGGTAATTTAGGATACAAACTATTTTTTTCTGCAGCAGAATGGTATGTGACCAAAATAGGAATCTGTATTAGTTTTACAACTCTGCTCACACAAACAGTCACAGGTGGAATTTCTGCTTACTTTTGATCATGATTCCAAAACAGTGTGATGAGTTTGGTTACTCTTTACGTATTTTATCATTCTTTGTTTAATTTTGTGGAGGGTTCAGAACCATGCAATGAAAAACACTATGATATTTGAAATTATTCTGGCTCCAACCTGCTGTTACTACCACACTGTGCTAAAGTGTGTTATGCTGATGCTATCATATTATGCTGGTACCATATTGCACTGACACCAAATTGTCCAATGTTTTGTGCTGGTACTATATTGTGAGGCTAGAACATTTTGCTGTGACCACAATAAGCTGCTACCAAATTGCGATGTGACTGCACTGTTATGCATTACACTGCTACCATATTCTGTAGCCAGTGCTAAGACCACGCTACCGCATCTTGACGCCACCATGTCATGCTGCTACCAGATTGTGCTGTGGCCACATTGTCTGCTACCGCAATGCACTGCTAATGTATCATACTGCTACCATATTACGCTGCTACTGCACATGTGCTGCTACCATATTGTTCACTGCTGAACTGTCGATATTGGTGCTCCATAGCACCAAGCAATGTAGCTCATATGTGGCAACATTATCATATCGTAAGGCAGTCACTAATTAAATCATGAAGAAAGTAGATAAGGTGCGACAACATATTGAGCTCATATGGCATAAATTTGTCCTGAAAGGTGACCTTATTAAAGTCTTCAGTGATATCACTCATTACAATCAAATACCACCTGATCTGCAACATCATGAATATTCAACAGCAGCTGAAATGATTCTTCAACTGATCCACTTGCCGTATTTCACCTTCACCAAACAGAGCAGGCTTCCTTAAATCAATGAGGTCCAATTGCACATCTACTATGAGATGGATCCAAGCTTCCTTACACAAGACATAGTTATCTATTTGAAAAATACACACCTATGTAGGTACAGTTTTGAAAGGGATTTTTTTTTTAACCTGATGCCACCTCTTCAGAAAATGAGCTTTGGCTTCCACCACAAATACATGAATCTTTTACTTGGTGAGATACTCCTGCAGACCAAATGTAACGACCTTCTGAGATTTTCTTGCTAAAAATCTTTTGCTTCAAGGGTTTTGGCAATTTGACCCATTCTAACCCAAACTGACCTTTGAACTCTGCAAAAACAGTACCTTTTTGAACTCAGTAAGATCCATTACTAAACAAACACAATTTCTCTCCAAGCATTCCCTCTTTGGCTATTAAATGTTTCTAAAAATTTAATCACTGCTGATTTTGCAATGCAGAAGATGTAGTTTTTTTCAAAATTTGATACCAAATGTTTTAAACTTGTGATACATACCTCGATGAAAACGACACATACACCTCTAACCTTTGATGGCAGGTATTCTGCATAAAGAGTAACTCTAGGAAAAGATAGAAGAAACTCATAAAGAAGCATGCACAGAGGTCAGAAATCAAGAATGAAACTGGCAAAGGTTATGACATAAGCAAAATTAATCACATATTTTTCAAACTATTTCTAAAATTTATTCTTCAATATTAAAACATATTATTTAATTACAGCTACTGTATGAATTTAGATGCATGTAAACTATACGCTTCAAACCCAGCTGAAATGATGTTTTCCAAATTGTCAAGATTCCTTTGAAAGCTGGAAAGTCATTAAACATGGCTACAATGCCATAGAGCAAGTTTACATACAGGCCTTTTTAGTTAACTTTTTATTGCTTTTATTACACACTGATGCAAACCCAAGACGACAAAAAAAAAAAGGGGAAAAGATACTGAAAGTCTCTCCTGGTTTCAACTATCATCAAAAAATATTTTCACGTGGAACTGAGAACTCAACACCAGTTGAGCCTTTAATGCGGACTGTATCATTACTTCTAACTTTTATAAGCATGTTCTTGCATTTTTTTTACAGTTACCTATCTGTGCGAATGGGCTAACTTTAGAGAGTTTCAGGTAACCTTCTCGAGATAAAAATAAGCAAGCATTGCAGGAAACAACCTCCTCCATGAGACAAAAACATCAAATGACTAAACATGTGTACAAATAAATATGTACAGTTCATCTCAGAAGGAGACATTTATGTAGAGAACATGAGGAACATCTGCAATTCCAATATCATGTTCTTGGACAACCTAACCAAAAGTTTTGACGTAACCTGAAGCCATACCCATAGTTAGCAAGTATGAAGTAACAACAGAACAACAAGCTTTACTTCAGAAAAGTTTACTTGACAAATTCAACAAGGGCAGGTTTGATGCCGTTACTTGGTTCATGTCCATTACGTAAACAAAAAAAAAAAGGTTTTTTGAACTTGTTGTAATGTAGTTAAGTAACTGATGTGACGAATGTCAGATATAGTCTTGTACTGATGTCACCTTGTTACACTATTTTTCTTTTATAAAATTTATGAGCTTCCCTCAAATTTACAAGCGTTTACATGTCTCATATTCACAACCTTTTCTAGAAACTTACATACTTACCCTTCATTGACACACAGTTTGCATTTGCAAAATTTTTGAAAAAAAAAAAAGATGTCATGTTTGAATTTGCGACTCACATCGCTATGACATACCACACTGCAATGTGAACCATGGTATATTCTGTCACTGGCTGAAATGGTTGAATCTAGATAGTGACTTAGCTTAACACTGGTCAGTCACTTCACTCACTTTTGCAATGAATGTTAGATATAGTCATGCCCCTCTATTACATAGGCAAACGTTACTAATTTAAAGATATTAAAACCACAACACCACAACAACATTAATGCTTCAACAGGACTTTTGTGTTTAATTGGTTCGGCATCAATAACTGCAACATGCTAAGGTCTCAAAAAGTTAGCTAAAATTAAATTTCGTAATAGAGAAACCTGACACTGAGAATCACTGACCAAGCAACAAATGTACGAGGCTGCTCGAACTCCTGGGTACCATTACATTAATAGATGTTTGGGACGCTTGTATGACTGCAACCGCAGGTGAGACCACTGTAAATGATTTCATAAAAGTTCGCAAACTTTTAACAGATGTTCAGTAAAGAGTTTCATGTAACAGCTATAACTACACCCCAAGATTCAACTCCTTTCAATTTTTCATCTTCTCCTTCTTTGATTCCTTTTGTTTTTATATCAATATCTATCGATTTAATGCTATAGTTATATCACAGAATAATCTCCATAGCTATGAGATGAATGCCTCTGAATGACAAAGGATCATGAGATAAATATAAATAGTGGTCGCTTCGGGGCAATTATTTGACGGACAGGTCTAGAGCTGATAATTGTCACATTCAGTTGGAATCAGTAGTTACTCCATGATCAATGAGATTCATGATTTTCTGTTTTTGTGGCAGATCTACCACTGCAAAGACTTGCATGAGTGTCCCTCATGTCTTACTGTAGTTTGTTGCATTTGCCAACAGAGAAAATTCAGCAGGTTTCCTCAATTGGCAAAGCGCATCCCAGGTGCAACGTGGTTTCGATTGGCGCACAAAAAATTACTGAGAAAAATATTGAGTAAATTATTTATGAAAAAACAAAACTTAACAGATTTTGAACATTCCACTAAAAACTGACATAATTTACTAAAAACCTTAGCCAGTTTGTGAAAAAAATGATCTAGAAAATGTGGACAAACTTTGTACCATTTGTGCATCTGAATCACTGAAGAGAAAAACAAAAATTCAAAGGGTACAACAGGGATGAGTGCGTTAACACATCCCAAGATGATGACCGATGGTGTATCACAGTTTATTACAATTTTACTTTGTGAAACTTCATCTAATTCAACTGAGGAAGCCTGACCTACAGGATGGGTCATTTTGAGCAATACTAACAAAACATATCAATATATTACATGGGCAAACATGTTAAGTCAGTATTTTGTAGATCTGGAACGTACAATATAACAGTTGCTCTCACTATGCGTAGCGACACAAATCGACATTATGGAGTCGAAGCAAAAGTATGAAGGCCACTTTCTATTTAGGAATACTCTGTTCACAGAGGTGAAAGATTTTGACCTCTGTTGACCTCAGATGGCTCTTTGACATCCATGCAAAGATGGGGCTTATCTACCCAAATCCCAATACCCACATAATACATTTCAAGTTTAAGCAAATTCCACTTTGGCAGAAGATTATCTATTTTCAAAGTTCATCTTTCATTGCCCTCAAATAACCTTTGACTGCCATGAAAGTAATATCGATCACTATCACTAAGCACTACATACAGAAGAAGTCTGAATTTCAAGCAACTTCCCTCTCTTCGTGAAACTGTGTTCACAAATGTTAAAAAGTTTGACCTTCGTCAAACTTTGACCTCTTTGAAAACTGTGGAGATCTTCTTTTCACCAAGAAATGTCTACACTTACATTCCAAGTTTCAAGTTCATGCAAGTTCCCATGTTCAGATATTGCATTTAATACGTTTTCAGACAGTGCCATATGTTGACCTCCAATGACACTTGGTCCTCATAACACCAACAGCGATCCTCTTCTCGCAATGGGCTACCAGTTTACCAGGTTGGAAAGTTCAAGCAACATCCCCTAGTTTGTCATTAATATTTACAAGCAGTGGCATGCACATATAGTACTGGACTTGATTACATACATTCTGCCACAGGCATGAAAGTATAAAATGTTGCCTCTATCAGCAAAACCGCAAGCTGTGGATTCATCCGAGAGGCTCTGAATTTTCAACAAAATTTGTAAAAAAAAAACAAAAAACAAGGAACCTACACCTAGAAGTGAATAGATTGCATACCATAGAAGAGCAACAAGCCAAAGAGATTAATAATGTATAAATAAACAAATATATAACTTCTTTCAAAGTTGCAAGGACATGAGAAACAAAAAGTCCATACTTATAAGTGTCCCCTTTATGTGATATAAAAGAATCAGAAAGGAAACACAAATACACAGTTAAATTCATAGGACAAAAAAAAAAACTAAAATAAAACAGAGGCACACATTAGAACATAATTTAACAACATGAAGAGGCTAAGCCAACTGTTTTTTTTTCTTTTGTTGACAATAGTTTTTGTTTGTGAACATTTCTGAATTATTTCAAAGTCTAATAATTTGTTAACATTTCTTCGAGTAAGTTCTAAAGTTTAAGTTCTGCAGATGAAACACATCACTCAGGTGCTGATGGGCAGCTAGTTTATACCTCTAAGCAACCACAAAGGTGTGGAGGAATCCCATGGCTGATATATATATTACAACTTCACATAGGATGACTACCAGTTTCACAAGTATGGGTCAACTGTGATATCTTTTTTTTGTCACTTTTTCAAGGCAGTGTTCTGTCATTGATGTCAAGCCCACTAGTACTTGCAGTTCACTTCTCTTTACCACTATCGTGTCATCTATTTAACCGTCACTTGTCAGACTGTATCGCTAGTGGAGAAACGACTCAACTAAATGAAAATGTAATGCAACAAGGTCAATTTGGTTATCGTTTTTAGCAGTACTATCGTAATGTTGACTGAAATAATTCCTTTTTTTCCTTCTTTTAATTTCTACTTTCAAATATCTGCCATTTGATGCTGATGAGAAAAAAAAGAAAGATGATGAAGAAACATTTACCAGTAAAACCCTGTGAAAGGCTTTAAACAGGAATATCCAAGTCTGAAAGGATGTAATTTGTGGAAATTCTAGTGTGCTCAGATTGTGAAATAGTGGACATGTGGTGTAAAGTAATTTGCATTACAAATGAACTGTACAACTTCCTTTTTGCTACAGGTGTGGGGGAGCAGTATTTGATATTGAGTATTTCAGCTATGTGTAAGCCTGTACCCCTACAGAATAAATAATGCACGAACCCAAAATAGAAGAATATAGAGTGAAACAGAATGTAAAATGCGTTTCATAAGTTCTGAGAATGCAGAGCAAATGAGTAACTTGTTTCTTAAAGATATAGTACTGATATCTGTACATACTAAAGGTGCAAACCATATTTCATGCTAGAGGTAGAAAAGAGACCTTGTTGTTGTGGTGAAGAGTACATGACAACTGTTGACCAAAAATGGACACTGAATAGATTTTTGTTTTGTTTGTATACATATGAAAGAGCTTTCACTGATTAAAACTACAATTACATCAAGAAATCAGTTGGTTTCTTGCACAGTATCTCCTTTCTTAAGACCTTGTGTTTACACAGGCCTTTGTGATTTGACTGCAGTTGGCCTCAAGGGCCCTTGACCTCAACAAAATACAATAGCATTCTTCTACTCAATGCAGTTAAAGTTTAGTGCAATATACTATGTTATATGAGTGAAGCCAGTGTTCGATTTTAAGAAATAACCATGGTTGTCCAAAGGACAACCATTTACTGAAATTTGGTTGTCCTGCTGAAAAAATGGTAGTCCTGCATTGGAAAAATTGAAATTGCACTCTACTGAAAAACAAGAAGGAACATCAGATTTGCCACGGTAAACAAAATTTATTTACATCACATAACAGGTTTTCTCATCCAGGGATTGAAATAACAGGGCTCTTGGGCCCGATGGCCCCTAGATATTGCTGGGGCCCGTAGGTTCACATGAAAGGGGAAATGAATCATACATAATTGAAGTCTAATTGTACAGTCCTCTTTATCCACTGTGTACAGTAGGCCTGTGTATTTGTTATCCACCAAGTCTCTAAAAAGCTGCACAGCCTCACAAAATTTAGTGGTCTGTCGGACAACCTCCGAGAATGTTTTTGCAAAGATTTGGTAGTCTGAGAGATTTCCTAGTCGTCACCGACTACCGGACTACCGTAAAAATCGAACACTGGAAGCCTTCATCCAGGTTTCTGTGATTTGACCCCACTTGAACTACATGAAAAGTAAAAGGATTTTGTAAATCAACCTGGTACACTTAAACACTAAACATGGGAAGTCAAAGAGAGCTCCACCACTAGATACACAGCTACCAAACAACCTTTCGAATATCACTGAAAACAATAGGCTATTCATAGTCAAGGAGAGTTATCTGCACACAATGACATTGGTACAACCTTGACTTTTTTTGGGGAAATGGGGCAATTGCAATACTTCAACATGGAGTACGAACAAAATAGCTTCTATCATTGTTAACAACGTTAAGTCTCATCAATAAATATAAGCTTCATCAGCCCACAGTATTATGCATGAGATGAGTTACAAAAGATGTAACTTTTGACTTTATGAAAGTTTGGGTGAACAAATTAGTCTTGAGCAACAAGTAACTGTATTTCTATCTGTGAGAAATATATTTCTTGAAAAGAGGGCCACTGTCCCAACTCATTTTGAATAATCTATCATTCTGTGTCCATAAATATTGGTTTTAATAATATCATATTTTTCTGTAAAACAAATGCCCTATTTCCCTTTAAATACAATGTCATATACATGCTTACAAATTAGACAGAGCAGACACACACACAAACACACACACTGCACACCATCATGATTATCAAAAGTTACTACTGTCATCTACACCAAAAATGAATCTTTATGTAGTGCATAAGTTGCCTTTACATATACCTGCACACTGTTTTGCTAATCAGTCCACTCCCTGACATTGCCCCACACTTGCCTGGACATATTTTGATTGATAAATATACGTACGATTGAGGTGCACCGCCAATGCCGTATCCGACGAGAAACCGGATAACTAAAAGCCACGCATAGTTTGGAGCAAATCCACTTAATACCCCAAAGTAGAATACTACCACGGAAGTTAAAATCAGTCCCTGCAAGAAAAGAACAGAAAAAAAAAATTGGTTCTTCAGAAAAATGGAAGTTCACAGATTAAAAATACAGAAGGTATGGCTTGTGTCAATGAGAACGATACAACCATTTATGTGGGCTATCCAATACTGTTGTATGGTAGGATATCGACTGGTTTCTTATGAACAAGTGCTGTAAATAATCCTTAGTATGTTCAATACAAAACTAATTATGATAAACAGATGAAATGAAATTTATATTAGCATTTCAAGTTTTTTTTTACATTAAGTGCCACCCTCTAATTACCAAAGTCAACAGGGACCACCCACTGACTACACCTACCAGTGTAGATCTCTGGGACAGGGATAGGACATTAATGTACTATTTTGAGATTACACACATATGCAGTTGTGCACAACCCCTCCCACCCAGGGAGAAGGATATAAGGCCACATCCAACATGCAAAGTAACAACGTGTAATGTTTTCATACTACACTCCTTAGCAACATCATTGTATCTCGGTGTCGAGGAAAACAGATAAACTGCTAATGGAAAACAAACAAGCAGACCCTTTTTACAATAAGCCTAGCCTACTCAGTACATATGATGTCAATGACCAAAAGCAATAGCCTACATCAACAATATATGGGTCATGTCCAGGCATCCTTTGTTGAGAATATCCTGGTTTCAAGGCAGGCACACATGCACCCAGTGACTGCAATGCTAGGACTGCACAGACAATGTTCACCACTGAAATCCATGAAAGATGTGGAAACTGATTTAGGTAGGGAATAAAGTTGTGTGTGAAGCTGGCAATGGAGCTAGGATTTTACAGTCCAACTTCCGTTTTCGTCCTCACATCCCCACGAGCCTTGCAAGCAAAAATGATGGCCATGTCTGGTCAATACAATCACCACCTCCCTATGAATAGCTATTTATTCTATCATGAATGGCACTTATCAATCACTTGGAACCATCATGTCTGTTGTTAACAGTGAGTGCAGCGGAGTGTGTCCATTTTTCTGGGGAACAATCACATGCCTATAAAGACGATTAGCATGATGGATCGCGTCAGTACAAGGGCTTCACTTAATAATGCACCTTAATTAATACTGCACATTCTGCACATCCCTTGCAAAAGCGGTAACAAAAAAGTTTGACTAAAGAATGTGAGACTGTGTCAATGTGTCAACGCTCACCGCCTAGTTTGGCTGGAAGGTCAATAAAGAGAACAAATTCAAAATAACTCACCACTCTTCTTCCAAACTTATCGCAAAGCTTCCCCCAAAATGTCGAGCTGGCAAACATTCCCAGGAATACGATGGTAGTGATACTCGCCTCTTGGATGAGTGTCAAGTTCCACTTACACTTAAGTTCTGGGCCAATTATACTGAGGATCATCATTTCCATCGCATCAGCCATCTATCAAATATACGATGAGAAAATGATGACAAACATCAACACAGGGAGGGGGTTAGCCCGGCTCCCAAGTGAAAAATCTCCCTCCCCCCCTGAAATATCAACTGCCCTCCTCAAAGCTTCTTCGCTTCTTCCCCTGCTTTAAGATCTACTCGGCAAAAAAAAAAAGGAGAAGTAAAGTTGACAACAGGCTGCTCCCATTTTAAATAGGGGAAGAAATTATCTTTTAAGTGGCACCTTTTTGCATCTTCATCATCAATAATCTTTGGAAGTGAGTTTGAACTCTTTCCCCTCAAACCCCTTCCTGGTGGCCGCTTCACAATCACATATACTCTTCACAAATGGCTGCCCCCCCCCCCCTCCTTCTCTCTTGGAAATGTATGAAGACCACTGCCACCATGTTTTAAGATGTAGTGGAGGCAAGCAACTATGTGAGCCAAGGATCACCTTAGGCTGTACTACAGATTAGAGACAAATTTTACATTCATGTATTTTCTTGAATGATACATAGTTCAAGACACAATAGTTAAAGACAGACTACGTTTCATTGGCTATTTCCTCCCAGTTGCATTCCAATGACACATGCTGTCCATGCAAACATTTGCCACTTTAAAATCTCTTTAAAGAGAAGAGACACATGAAGGTACGCATGGTGTTTTCACAAAATGGCCATGAATGATGTCTGAAGGACAATGTACTGTACCAATACTGGCAAATTAAATTACACATCAGGCATAATTTGGTCCGTTTTTCTGTCTTTCCAGGACTTGGATGCTGGCTTGTACTGGATGCCAGCAGGCAGAGGCAGTTTCACAAAATAAAAACACCTAACATTACGCTTGAACACTAACCCTTCTGACTGTTCATAAGGTTGTCATGGAAAGTCTGAGCACCACATGTATACACAACATGTGTCAAAAGGTTACTTTGCTGAATTAGATAATCCTGCATAGAAAATCCAATACAGAAAACATTGGCTAACAATGGCTATTGTTATAAAATGATAGACAATTTCGTAGTGTCTACCGTATTTCATCTGAGAATAGGAAAAGACATTTGCTATCGCTAGCAGTCTTGCAATGACTATAATGCATACTACATAGTGCACCAAAACAACAACACATCAACTTGCACAGGGATGGAAGACCGAATGACGCGGAGATCTTCTCAATTCTATGATGTAATGTTTAACATCAACTCGATCTTTGGCAGTTTCACAAGTTTCGAAGGGGTTGGAATACTGGGCAATTTCGTACCAACTTAAATTTCTTAAATTTGACTTACAGGGTATGAAAATGGGATATTCGTATTCAGCACAAATTTCTCTTTGTGATGATACTAAATTTAGACATGTCTAGAATCAATGAACAGGGGCTTAAATATCGTAAAGGGTGTAAGGGTGAGTCACCGGTACACTCCGATTGTAATGTCTGGCAAGCACAGCCAGTGAACTATTGTTCATTCTACCCTCCATGTATACTGTGCATGTACAGTAGGGAAGAGATAGCCTGAAACTTACCCAGCAAAAACCAGTGAGGAGCGAGAGCATTATCTGGAATTGTCCAAAACCAATGGCCTCAACTGCTTGTTCAACTGTAAATTCATCTAAAGAGAGAGAGGGAGTTGAACAATTAAACAACCTTACACGGCAGAGGGAACTGATATATATATACAGTAATTGCTAATTAGTACTCATCAGTTGCCACGCATATGGTTGGTCTGATGCATGTTTACTTCACACATTGCTTACCACAGACATCACATAATCTTTGCCCATAGATAAGAATACCACCTTTACCTATCTGCCAAGAAGGAAATATCACTTAAGAATGAGATGAAATGTCATGTTCTCAAGGTTCCGGAATCTAACATGTTTGCATCAAGAGACTTTTGACCTTCATGAGAAGCAAGAAAGATCATCAGCAGAGGAAGGGCTAAATACAAAAGTATGAAGCTGAAGCAACTTTCGATTATTTTTTACATAAGTGACCGTTGACCTACAAGAAAAGCAATAGGGTTCATCCCCAGTGTTGTCCCAGGGATTTCTATCGTGTATGTCACACAAATTTAGTTCAACCAACTTACTTTCCTGCTATTTCTTGAAATATCATTTTACAAGTTGTTTTTTAACCTTTGATTCTGCCGACTTTAATGAAGCTTCCACCTCCATAAAAAGAATCACTGACTGTATGCACAAAGGTAAACATACCGAGTTTGGAGTTCTAGCTTCTTTCACTTCTTGAGATAGAAGTGTAGTAAACACAGTCAAACGCACACACACACACAACCACCATCAGCTTTTACTTTCACACAGTATGGTCTCAAGCATTAACCACCATAGTAGAAAATGTGAATTTTTCAAAATTTTCCAAAAATAATTTAAAAACAGTCACTGCATATCAATGAAAACTTGAAAACAAGGTTCTTGTGGCATTGACTGATGCATGCATAAATGTGACTACATGCAGAACTCACATCATGTCCCACTACATCGACCATCCATAACAACATATTTAACTGTTTATGGATTGCTCCTGGCTAATTCAACCAAATCATTGTCAGATCATACTGTACATCGATACTATAGCGAGTGCTACAGAGTGAAAACCACTTGTGGAGAAATGTCCCTAGAGCAGTGGCTAAACAAATATCACAGGTGATAAAACGAGTGGAGTTCAGTTGCAATTAAACGGATTTGATGAAGTAAATGGACTCGATGCACGGGCACAACTGACGCAATGAGCATGTACATCGGTTTGAAGCTGTACTCAGGATACGGTAGAGTGGGCTAACACATTCAGCTATTTGAAGGGCAGAGGTTTGGGCCAATCATCCGAACATGGTGACAATTTCTACAATTCCTGAAGGGGGACATGGATGCATTGTGAAGTGTGTTTGGTCTGCTGTATCCGTTACTACATGGATGCTGACCCTAACCTATTTAACTTCTAACCTAATCCCAGCTAGACCCTTAAAAGTAACACTAATGCACTTTGTGATTGGCCTGGTCTGGGACTAGATGCTCTGTAACATTATTTTCACCTTTGACCTTGGTTGACATTTGACCTCCATGGAAATTGGAAATTACACTGATCATTGTATCGGGGACACCGACTTTACACTAAATTTCAGGCAAATTCATATAAAGTCTTACGGAAGTTACAAGACTTTCACCTCTGTTGACCTCTTTTGACCTCAAGTGACATAATCTTCCTGGATCAGACCAGATGTACAGTATACTAAGGGCTACCAACACATCAAATTTGAACTTCTGACAAGTTTTAGTTACTGAGGTATGGGCATTGAGGGGTTTCCAAAATTTGACCAACATCTTAAATCTCCATACAAGGAAGCTACAAAATGGTTTGAAGTTAGACTTCCCAGCCCGTCCCTGGATGCAATAACAAATGCAATGAGAAATCAAAAATCAAGATCCAATGTTCCACATTGCTAACCACCACTAACCAGAAATGCAAACAACAGTGTTGTTACACTGATGTAAACAGGTTAAAAAAAAAAATTCACAAGTGTATTAAAGTGCATAATTCAATCTGTTTCCTGTACTTAAACCTTACAGCCCATGATTTTCTCAAAATTTTATGATTGTGATTCCAATGACCGTTTCACGATTTCCGATTGTTGGAAATTGCAGGTTGTCACAAACATTTTGCAGAAATGTATGTAGTACAGTAACAAACACTAAAGGTGAAAAATTTGAACGATTATTTTTTTTTCTAGATTCACTGCTTCCTGCTACTTATTTTTACTGCACATTCTCCACCTTGACACTGGTTTTCCATGAAGAATGAATCTTTTACTAACATTGAAATATTATGACAAAAGTTGAAAAAGATGATCGGAAAGTAGTTTTGCCTAGAATCAGATAAAACAAGCTTTTTAATCAATGCAGAGAAATAAATGGTGTCAGACTCCGAGGAACAACCAACTTTTTGAACGTAATTCATCAACTTATTCTTACTTCAAGTGACATCCCGGAAACTGCGCTAGTTTCAATTACTCATTGCAAGGAGTGATGAAATATCAGCAGACTGTGTACAAACCAGTTTTCATATTCCTTGGACAACGAGTATGTGCAAAGGAAACTGTTAACCAGTAACCTTGCAGAGAGTTATGGAAGGAATTGACCTCAAATGAGATGTTAATTAGGCGAGCAGTCACCTTTCAATTTTGGTTGTGCATACAGAATGTTGGTCGTCCCGGATCGACGGTGAAAATCGAGCCCTGCTTCATGTAAAGAATGACTAAACTCAAAATCAACTGCAACCATCTAACTAACCGATAAGAGGCGGTATTTGTACGTGAAACATGCTGTGTTTGACATTCAAGGACAAGTAAGTATACATCTTGAGACACTGTGTGTAGCAACTTTAAACACTTTGACCTCACATGATTGTCGATCTCCCAGGAAACAATAGAGACTATAAAATCAATGAGGAGTTACCAGCTAAAGTCCAGGAAAAATTGTCCATTCCTTTGCAAAGTTTTCAGAGGTGGACTAAAGTATGAATGCCATGAAAAACAGGATGCTCCCACAGCTAAATGGTGCAAACATGATAGAGTACTGTATGAAATCAAAAATCCTAGCTTGCAAGTGAACAGTACACATTTTGGAAAATGATCTTGAAATAATGGGTGATCAGGAAACTAAAGTTTTTTAGTTTTTTAGATAAAGATAAAAGTTAGATAAAAGTTTTTAGATACAGCACATGTGTTCCCAAACCAAAGCATCACACACACACGTCAATGAATTAATTTCATTAATTTTTCCATTCTTTTCCTTTACTTTTACAGAGGAACCAGGCAAACGCTTGTTAATTCAGCGACAGTAATAAAATCTAGTGCCCCATGTGGAACAAAGGGGTCAAGTTTTAAGGCCTTCCACAGCAGTAGTTCCAAACCTTTTGGACTCCCCATACCCCTGTTTTGTATTCCCTTGTACCTCTTCACCCTCCATAAGGAAACTAATGAAAGAACCTCTAGGCATGATAGATGGAGTGCATTTGTTATGCTGAGACAGGTGAGTGAGGAGTGAAGTAAATAATAAACAACCAGCCTAAAACCCATGATTACCTTCTTGCTGTGCTATCCATAAACAAAAATAAAACTGTTTTCCAAGCCAAACATCTAATTATGTAGCAATTCTTTTAACTGTCTAAGAAGTCTCGCAGGTTCTCCTTGGTGGTGTTAGCTGCACTATGATCCCCAAGGGAACTGGTACCCCCCCCCGGTTGGGAACTAATGCTCTGGAGCACAATTCTTCAACTAAGTTTGATAAAGTGCTACATGGTGAAATTACGTTGATATAATGCACCACTCATTGAGGGCAGGGAAGAGGTTAAGGGTTGTGCCCCCTGCCTTTTAACCCTTGAATCTGTTCTGTGTCAGAAGGGGAATAGATGGAAAATGGTGTGAAGTTTGTCCACTTTTCCACGTCAAATATTACACAAAATATCCAAGTTTCCTGTACTGTAAGTACCTCCGTTTCCAGGGAAACATCTGAAACAGGCTAATTTTTCCTTTTCCTTCAAAAATATACCTGTCCAGTATTTTGAACTTTTTTTTGGCATGTGTGCAACTTCAAACCACATTGAACACCACAGATGGCGCACCTGTCACCATTTAAAGAAACCTTCCTTAGCGTTTAACTTATAATCTTCTTG
Organism: Stichopus chloronotus; assembly: GCA_021234535.1. Lineage (NCBI taxonomy): Eukaryota > Metazoa > Echinodermata > Holothuroidea > Aspidochirotida > Stichopodidae > Stichopus > Stichopus chloronotus. The sequence goes on along the minus strand of CM037837.1, from coordinate 21,379,601 downwards.
ACTGACCTTCACAAATATCTCTAGCTCTATCCTCCTGCAAAACATAGAGCTGCCTTTTTGAATCTCTGCCATCGAGCCCAAGATCGACCTCTTCCAGTTTGTCCTTTTCATCTGCTGGCACCCCAGTAGCCTCACTTTTAGACATGAACTTCACAATTCTATGTAAAAGATGAAAATGTAAAAATATTTAGCTAATGTTTACAACCACACACCTTACACAGAATTCTTTGAAACTTGGAAAACATGAATAAGAAAAGCACATGAAGGAAATTTGTGTGGTACCATGGATGCACTGAACCATTCTGTAGAATCTTTGGTATATAGCAAAATGGAATTTCACATCAAGTAAACTTTCGATAACAGAGAGTCACAGAATTTGGAAAGTCCAACACAGAATTCCCTTATCGTCCCAAAATTTGGCATAATTTGTCGAGTGTGGTAATGATTAAATTCAGATTAATACTCTGATAAGACGATGTAGAAAAGGACACTGAAACCTCTGCTATTTTAATAGTCCACTAACTTCTACAGTCAATTTGTAATGTCATGAAAACTTAAGCCTAGCGATGGTACACTGTTTATCCCAGGCAATTGGCAATTGCTACTTACATTGGATTATACCTACCTGTAAACTAAGCTTCTGTTAGAATGGGGATAATTCACAGTACAATAACAAGAAAAAAGAGTACATGCATGTACAGTACACAATATGATTACCATTGAGAAAAAATACACATAACCACAGTATTTAATGAAAGCATATGTAACTAGGGCCTAACCGATGCGTTTTTTTACTGCCGATCCAATGTCCGATGTTTTTTCCACAACATCGGTCGATATCCGATCCAATGTTTTCGCTATCAATGCGTTTTCAAGTAACTTTACACTGTATCACAGAGCGATCGGGTATTTATCACCTCTCCAGCTATGTCTACATAGATGTACAGTACACTGCCTTCACATTTATTCCTTCAAGTAATCGAGGAATATATACATTCAATAAACGAGTAAAAATAAAACATTAAAAAATACAGGCCCGCTTGTCATAGTCACTAATCAAGTCATGCTGCTGCTGGTCTCTGACCTTTCGGTTTCAACTTAGGCTTAGGCTAACAGTGCTAAGTTAGCTAACACTAATTTTTTTCTGCTTCCATCTTCTGTACAATCGTACAAAAGATAAAAAATCTTGGTGACTATTACAAATTTACAATTCACCCAGTTTAAAGTGGAGGAAAAGCAAAGCCTGAAAGGACCTTAATTTATTTACCTCGTGAAATGAATCGGTCACGAGCGAAGCCGAACAGCCACTCCCGGACGACAAGTGTCTGGAAATACTTCACTTGATTGTAACTCAAAATCTGTGGGAAAATTACAATGAACTGCGTGCGTGCTTGCGAGATTTTTACGCACAAAACTTGCATTGAACATAGCGCGATTTATGATCAAAACACTTCATGTGGTAACGTTCCACAGAAGCATAGACCACTATACACTATTACACTGTCAACTACGGGCTGCACTTAGGCCTACGAACAGCTCTGCACATTTGACTTAGGAAATTCCTGGCATGTTTCCAAGAAAAGTTTTTTTTTTTTTAACTGCAAAAATGTCAACACCTGTCCCAAAGTGGTAATGTCTGTATCTTATGTAAAATAGCTCATTTCACAGTTTATTCAAACATTAATTTATAGGCGGCAATTTCTTTGTATTCACGAATATTGCCACTCAGATATTCCCTTCTCTTTTTGGTCAGGGGTTGCTTTACTTTGCAAAACATCCATTTCTACGCTTTTACCCTTTCAGTGTTGACAATTTTTCTCATTTATTTGACGGCTTGCAGTTTCGTGTCTGGACGTTAACCTCAGTCTAACCTCACACAAAACACCTGTGACATTTATCGCATTCCTAACATTCAAATTCAGCCACCTGTTGTGACCACCACATTTGTACCGAACTTTTTATCCCTGATGAATGTGACCATTGCCCATACTTTTTTTACACAGGTTGTACGTTACACATTAGGACGGCCTTCTCAAACCCACGGTGCTGTACATGTACCATTGTGCATTAAACATCACAGTTGCACTGCCAAAGGCTTTTATACATAGAACATGTCTAACATATCATATGTTGGTCATTCGTGAGGCTTACAAAAGCCCCTGTACAAAACCAACCAATCAAAGTTGTGTTCGTAGCCATGCCCACTGCTTCCATGATACACAGCAAAGGGAACCAGTACTATCGACCCTGTGCGTGCGTTACAATGCATCGTTGTGACTAGCATCCGAACTTCCCTGAGTAAAGTACAGCCGTACGTACGTAGATGTAGGCTATGCAGGCTAGGCACTATTTACACAAAATGCTAGCCGTCATACATAGAGTCGGGCCGAAAGAAAAGTAATTCTGTTTCGATTGAAATCGAGCTGGTGTGGGTGAAATTCATCTCAAGATTTTGTGATTATGTTTGTGTTGGTTTTAGTGCAGTTCGCATGTTCTGGTAATGCTTTAGAATTGATTAAAATTTAAAACAGGTGCAAAACTTTTCAAACTGGACGGAAAACTTTCAAACCGGGCGCTGAGAAGCGATATTAAATTCAAATCAGGAGACTGCCTGCTTAAAATGGGCTGGTTAGAACCCTGTTATGTAAGTTATTAGCACTAAAGTTAAGCCTATTGGTAGGTTTTGTGTTTGGGTTCACGGAATAATACGTCCCCCGGTGCACTGTAACTACCCACAAATTTCGAGTGTTCAACATCAGCAAACATCGGAAGGTGAGCTTGGGCAAAATTTACCGATCCGATGTTTTACCGATATACTGTAGTCGAATATTGGCCCGATCCAATTTCCGATCCGATTATCAGTTAAGCCCTACTTGTGACACACTCATGAGTCATGAACATGAAAATTTATACTTAAAATATAGTTTAAATATAGCTTCTGCTTTTCTTCTTAAAGTGATTGTGTGCGTAGGCAAAAAGTAAAAACATTGAAATCTCATCTCCAAAAGTGTGGTAAGGGTTTTAATTGTGCCATTGAGACAATCTAGGAAAATAAATAGGTTTCAGTTGCTTAATTCTGCCATATGATTTCAAATTCTTCAAACATAACGACAAAAACTGTAAAATACGATAATGTAGTGGTTGACAGTTTCCATTCAAATCAACCATGTGCTTCTGTGAACAAGCCAATGGAAAGTACAGTATACTAGTGTTGAATATTCAGTTAGTCAAAACAACTCAGGATCCCTGAGGCCGCAATGTTGTGATTTGTTCGTAGGTTATTTGTAAAAGCAACGCTTCCTCTCACCAAATACTACAATTCCCAATCCCGTTCAAGGAGCGACGACTTGAGTAGTATGTTTGTGATACACCAATGAGACCTGTACTGTTGCATATTCATTATGTAGGTGCTCGTAGTAAGAACCGTTATTTTTCAAATGTGATTTCTGTTTTTTACTGTTTTTATGCCAGTCCCGTTTCTTTTCAAAGCAGTTACTGTCATTTTCCTTCACTGAAAGACGTAGTCTGCCCATAATCAACCTCACGTGTACACTTAAAGATAAACACACAATCACTTTAATGTGGCTGACAGCTCTAGAATATTTGGTTTTCTTACTGGTAGTTAATTTCATTATCTCTAACCATGATCACTTTTCTCTTCACAGACATATCTTCCGACAAACCATGAAGAGGTACTCACCAACATGAAGAGGATGGAAGATACAGTAATGGAGATGACTTGGGTTACTGCAGGTCAGGACAGGTGTGCATGTACTTCCTGTCACATATAATTCTTAGTTCTTACTAACTCTCTTGCAAAGTTTGGCACTGTATCTCCCAGTTCCATTTCATAGTACTCACCCCTGAAATAGAACCATGTTAGCTTCATGGTATCGTATATTCTAAGTGGGCTACGCCTACTCAATTTTTGCGCCTACAGGTAAATCCTTTCAGTGTGAAACTTTTCAGCATGGTTACAACACATGCTGAGTTAAGGGTCCTACTTCTAAATACAACTTATGAATAACCATACATTAATGTATAAGCAGAGCAAATAAGAATTGACTTAAGTGTCAGGAGTGGATGGAGACTTAAAATGCCTTACACATAATACATTCTGTTTGCACTGTTTTACAAATGTAAGATAATGTAAGAAGCCAGTTTATCAACGAGTAAATCAAATGCAAACTATGCTGACTGCCAGAATGGAACAATGGAACTTTTACTGGGGTCAGTCATTGCAACTAACACCACCACAAAAGGTTGCCCACCATCCATACTGGTGACTGAGTATAAGGACGACTTGGTAAATTTGCTTGACTAAATTCTGCAAAATTCAAACTGGCTATAGCCTATAGGTCACTGCTTGAAAACCCTTGAATGTGTGTATAATGGTTATTTGGACGTGATACACGAGAAATCAAGTGCACAGCGAATGAAAGCAGAGGCCCATCCTAGCCCTAGCGAGTGGTGACTAGGGGTCTAGTCTACACTGTACCAAAGCCATGGTGGAAGTCCAGGGTGGAGCCACTGTAAATTCTGAAGTCTTCACATCTATGGGTGAATTATTTAGTCTCAGGATGGGTATATTTTGGTTTATAAAGCATCAGCTTATGCACTTTCAAAATGATTTTAATATTCTATGTTGGCAAAAAACACGAAATCTTAGGGCTCCTGGTGGGGTCCAGTGTCATAGCATCTATGGGTCCAGGGAGTATGGCCTCTGAAAACTCTGGGGTGTTAGCATATTTCTGGGTGAGAAAAATTTGTCTAAGACCATATTAAAACAGAAAGGTAACTGCAATGTGCGAATAGATATCTGTCAGGACACTATATGTCAGCAAAGTGGGGCAACGGAGAAAAGTTCTGACTGGAACATTTGCCCCCCCCCCCCATGCCCTACTCCACTTGAGGCTGCCACCAGCACTGGGTTACAGCTAGCAGTCTTCTGTGTTATATTTGAGTCTATTCCACTTTACTGACTTCAAAGTAATATGTAACTGAAATGATTGGTACCACCCACAGTCGCAGGCAGGAATCAATCCTAGCCTTTTTTTTATTGAAACTGGTGACTGGTCGTTCTTTTTTTCCATAACTTACTGTACCTACATTGTTGCTGTAACAATTTTTTCTAGCATGAAAGTTGTTTTTGCTATCGTGAAAATTTTGAAACAATCACAACAGTATTCGATGTCAGTTACTTCAAGGGGGCAAACTGGTAGGTATTTGGGGAAAAAATTCCTTCCAATTTGGGATGAACAGGGAGTAATTTATCCAGTATCGCATCTCACTTTAACACACAAAATGGCCAAATTGCTACACAAATGGGATGTTGTGTAGCAGTTTACGCACAATACATGGGCTTTCACAGATTTTGCAAAAAAATACTAAAGAAACCTGAAAACTGCTATGCAAATTTTGACAACTAAATTATTCCCTGACGAACTTGCAAGGGGGCACAACGACCAGGGTGAACTGGTTGAAGGCAAAATTGAAAGGGAGCAAAATGACTGGTACGGGGTAACCATTTAACTAGATTATTATAGATAGGTCTACAGTACCTTCAGTTTTACAAGGGCTAGGTCATATTTATTTTACTATTAGCTGTACTAAGGCTAAATTTACATAGCATATGAGCTTAGTGTGGCTATATTTTTCATAGCCTAGTTATGGGGCCTGTGCCTAAGTAAGATCCAGTCTCAGCCCCTACTTCTAAATCTAACAATAATGCTACATTTGGTCTTTTCACTAAGGTCTAGGCTAAGTCTCTAATGACAGTTAATCTGAGTTAATAATCCTTAGTCTGACTCGTGATTCTTTCCCCATTTTGTAAAATTGCAAATGGCACATAACTTTGCAAATATGGCACTAGGCCTAGCTTATCTTAATTGAATAAACATACCGTTCCAGGGGTTTTGCCATTGTATCCTACACACGAACGTTGACCTTCCAGTAACGTTAGGACTGACGTTGGCCAGGTTAGGAAGTTAGAGTAAGAGTTGAAACCGTGCAGGGATCCTTCGAGGTTTGATCACCAGCAGTTTCGGCCGATGTACAGGACGAACGTTTGGTGCAAAGGCACCGTGTCAGACCAGAAGATAAGGATTTAGCCTGGACAAAACAACCAAATTAGTGAAACCACAAGTTTATCACAAAGTACAAATACAATTCCAGTCAGTCGTGGTTCCCTGCCCAGCCACTGATTAGTCGTAAATCAGTATCAGTACAGTCAGACAGTGAATATACTGTTAGTGAATCGGCCAATGTGAAGCTAGCACAGGATTGAAACACATAATTCGATATCACTTAGCAACTATGTGCCGCGGTCGCACTGCTAGCTTTCCTTGACTAGGTCATGTATTTATAATCGAACAGTACATTTTCTAATACATTCCAAAGTTTCATCAGGGTTTATAGCTAAGTGGGAAGCATCCACTGAACTTGATCTAAAAAGTTGAATCTAAAGAACAGCTTTCGGTTCTGCCGAATGATGTCTACATATAATCTTGAAGGCTTTACAAAATTACAATCTAATAGGCCTAGCTCTCCTAAGCCTATGCTACATGTGTGGGAGACGCAATCCACATTTCTCGCTCCGTCGGGCCTCCAATGATTTGGTAGCTGCAGTAGTCACAACTTATTTCCATAAACCTAGGCTATTGAATCATAAATTTCCTTTTATTCTGTCATTTTATTCTGTCATTTCCCTTTTTGTAGGCCTACATTTGTCACTTTTGTACGCCTAGATTACATTTGATTCCAATTTCTTGCACATCATATTGGTATATAGGCTAGATAGCATTATTTCGCTCAAAGGTTGTGTGACATGAAAATGTCAATTCTAGCTGTATTAATCATTAAAAATGTTTAAAATAGACACAAAGTAAAAATCAATCGAATGGTAACGATAGGCCGATATATTACATTACAGGCAAATTTCTGTCTTGTCCCTGCATCATGAATAAACATTAGCTAATTATGCAAAATTATGACGTCAAGAGAGGGATTCGACATGAAATGTTTAGTTTCCTTTACTTACCGGGTAACCTTTAGCTTTACTTGAAGTACAGTATGGAATTTTATATGCCCTACGGTTTTGTAGTATTGGAAGCATGTGTTATTATTATTTTTTTTCTTTTCAAACATTGATATATCTTACCGACGGATGTGAAACCCAGTTAGTAAGATGTAATATGCATAGACAAGTACTTACACTATATATGCGGCACTCACGTAATCATAGTTGAATTTTCATTAAACGTAAACATATCTCAAAAACGGCGGTAATAGGCAGAAACACAATTCTAAGATTCTAAGATTTTCTTCCAGGATTTCACTCTGCAGCTTTTGAATAAAGCCAGCCCGGGAGCGCATGTCACAATGCCGAACTAACCATAACATTGTTCAAAGATGAAAAAGCATTTGCTGTCGTCAACTTGATTTTATGAATTTAAAACGAAAAATGATTGTTGGTGTCTGACTATAAACAATACCTTTTCATAAATAAACTGAACTTTCGTAAAAATCATCTAAGTGAAACAGGGAAGGTTTGCAATTGCGTGAAAAAAAAGAAAAGTATTATTCTCAATGACACAACATAGTTGGAAAAATACCGAGAAGTAAAAAAAGGTATAATAATGAGTGGTAACAATATTTTAAAGGTTAAAAGCCAACTTGACCACTGGAAATATTCTCATTCGTCATAAAGTATGCATGCATATCATACTATACCGTAGATCAGTGTCAACCCGTAGCCACAGAGCTCAAAGCCTTTCAACCACCACAGTCCTGTCAAACCACTGCAGAGAGAGAATTCATTGGTGTATTGATGTAGGGATACGTGTGTGGGTGTATTGCAAACTTTGCCAATGGGAGACTTTACAGAGGTCAAATAATAACAAACATATGACGAAACGAATTGTTTCACATGTTGAATCTGCATTAGTTAACAGAAAATTAGTTAACTCAGCCAGTTGCAACTTTCACTTACAATTGAACAACTTCCTCTACACTTAGACCTTCAAGCAGTTCTGCAAGTATACAGTTATTTGCACTTATAAAGACAGTATCATCTCTTTCTTGTCTAGAAATAAGTAAATATTACAGAAACTTCTTTTGTAAGGTTTAAGCGTTACAGATAATAATTTAAACAGTTGTCGTAGCACTAGTCGCATACTCCCCGCAATGGAATGCAAAAGCACCCAACCGGTCCCCACCCCCAAAAAAAAATCATGACGATAACTTAAATGTAAGTGATGACGACATCAATGTGTTCAACGACGACGTAATTGTAAATGGTGACGACCACAATCTATTGTTACTGGCGACGTAAATGTAGTAAATCTGTTAATGACGACACACAATTACATACCGTATGTGGCCGATTTATGTGATTACGTGGTATACAATGACGATGTGGTACTGTAGGCGTATTACGACTGTTGTTGGTCACAGTGGGTATAATTACCAGTTAACGAAGTTGAATCGATTTAATGATGGCCTTAAATTAAATATCGAAATTCAATCATTTTAAATCCTAGTATGGAATCGGTAACTATATCCGTTTTGGGCAACCATTTACTGCGACGCTTTGTATATGTTAATTGTGAGCGCGTTTTACAAAATTAAAGTCCCCGTACCACATTTAATCCTTTCCCATTGACTTACATATTAAAATGGCGAACTTCGGAGGGCTCCGTACAAGCAAGGTACGTCATGTCAGAGATTCCTTACCTATCATGTGATTGGTAATGGCCATTAAAAAAAATTTTGTACTTCGACCATTCAGACTTTGAGCTACTGTAGAAGGGGTGAAAGTTTTGAGAGATGCTTACCCCCCCCCCCCCCCCCCGCTCTCCTTATATCACTACGCCACACCTTTTCCTTGTTCGAAACACTCTTATCTTAAACAGTCCAAATCTCCTTCAATCGTCTTAATTTTCACATCATTGGTAGTTTCATTGGTGGTCTTCAACATCCAAGTAAAAAAGTTGTGGCTCAAGTTAAGCACTTTTCGCGGTCGAGGATGTACATAATCTAATGTAGGCCTATGAGACAACTTCAGTCAGGTATATAATGTTGACGCTATAGTGTTGGCGCTATTTCATTTCTTGCCCACGGACTTGTATTACGCCCCTGGCTGCATATATGGCAGCCATAGACGTCCGCGAACTGTCGCTTGGATCCTAACTCAATCTGAATTCACGTTTATGCTAACGTCATTATGACGACACAACGACTTGTGTTGATAGAGCCGTGTCCTGTCTTGATTCAATTAACAAAGGCAATTTTTCGATTAATGACATCCTTTTATTAAATGGCGCCCTTTAAAGTGACCTTTAACACGACAATTCTCACAATCAGCATAATTAATCAAGTTTCACATCCAATAGTTATATGAAAACTGTCAATTTTTTGGAATTTTTGACCGTTACTTGCTCTGATTGTGTGCATGTGAATGTACTAATGTAAAAATGTCTGGTCACAAAGTTTCAAAAACCAAATTTAATCGTTGGTTTCTCACTCATTAATGTTCCAACATATGTAAAACTTTGGGATCCTTTTAGTTTTACTGTTTGTCATTAGTATGTGAAGGAAACTTGACCGGTTTAGAAAAATTGAGTGAATTTCACACAACAACTCAATGAGTCTCTTTAAGAATGATCTGTCGTGGACGCAATGTCAGCAACCAGCCCTCTTCTTTTCGCCACCCATTGATTGGTACACGTTCCTTGGAATTTCAGTCAGACATCTTTTTTAGTCAGACATAGTCCGAACTGATTCAGTTTTCTTGAGTCCTTTTTTTTTTTCGTCTGTCCTCGAGTTCCATCAGCCAAAGTATACCATCCTGAGACTTAATTTTTCACCTAGGGATAGAGTAAAATCTCAACGCTCCCTGGAGCTTTACCCCTGGACCCCCCGGGGGCTTCCCTGGGCCACATAAGTTCCCCTTTACTCAACTTAGAGAAAGCCCCCCCCCCCCCCAAAAAAAAATGAAATCGTGTGGAATCAGTTGGCGTTTAACAATGCACTTTGACAAGAATGAACCTATATTGAGGTTAAATTTTTCACAATGAGACATGCTAAAAACTCAGAGCTTCCCGGGGCCTCATCACCTGGAACCCCACCTGGCTTTACACATGCACCCCATTCGCTAAGCGTTCCCGCGAAATGTTTTGCTCCCTCCTAAAAATGATTATTTTGCACTTCAACCTCCCGGCAAAATAAAAGAAAAATCGTAAATCCTGGTACCGCCAATGGGGAGACCACGGTCTGAAAACCCAAGGAACCGCGGCGATAAATTTAGTCCTAGGGGAAGTCCCTATATAGTTAATTTAAAATATTGTTGTTGGCTATTAAAACTCATCATTCACTTTGGTTTTGCATGTAACTGATTCTGATAGGAGAGTTTGACTGGCTGCGCACAGAGCAGTTCCTGAGGGTGATGCAGTTCAACGTCACCCTCTCTCTCTTGCTTGCTCATGACTAGTTTTAATGGAGGCCTATACACACATATACACACACACACGCACTGCGTTGTTTTCCATTCATTCCGAGGACCTCTTTGTGCTTTCTCTTGTTTTTTCTTCCTCGACCCTAACCTTAACAATAGACTGTCTATTGTTAATCTTGAAAGGACCGGAGAAATCTACGGAATTTTCTACAGAGGACCTAAAATATATTGTTTCGGTCCTCGATCCCCCCGAAAACAAGGGCGCACGCACACGTACACACACGCACACAAGAAAACTTTAACACCGTTTCCGCTTACTGCCCTGAAGTTTGCTATATCTGTTTACAACTGTTTACTTGGACTGGAAATTATTTTCATGAAAGTTTCACCACATAGCTAGATCTTTGACGGCCCGATGAACCTGGAAAGTTGGACCTTTCATTTTCCAAATTGCATTTCTCGCTCCAGCAGACACTATATTGAGCCACGACAATGAAATAAGTTTAATTAAGATGAATCTCATTAATAACATCTGAATTTGTAATTTTGGACTTCTAGAAAGATCTGCGCTGCGCACTATACCACTCACTCACTTGAGCGACTTTTTATTATGTTGCGGACCGAAGTACTCATTTTCCTTTTTACTGGTGGTTTTGACTAAATTGTTAAAGCAAGGTGGGCCCTATATCGTTGCAAAAGTTTTCCCAGTATATGAGCTACCGCTCTCTCAAGGGCTGACACAATGAGTATTTATGCCATTTTCAATTTTCTGTACCTATTGGAGGTCACGTTAGGTGGTTAGATTTTGAGTCCCTGATGGGGTTCTTTTTTACGTCTTCTAAAGTGAGTAAAAAGATTTGTCATATACTTCTGACCTACGTCATCAGATTTTGTGGATGCATGCCGATTTCAAATTCACATAAATAATATATAAATCTAAGGGGCAATTAAAAGTGACCCAGAGCAGTTCATCCTGGACTATAAAGATAATACAAATAGGTCCATGACTGGACTCAAATATAAAGTTATGAGATTCCATCAATTTCATGAGTCAGGAGCACACATTTAACTTTCAATTAAATATAGCCGTAGACTTCAGAAACTACCAGTACATTTTTTTCTTAACCTCCTTCAATTTCACACTTATTTTGAATAAACAACGAGGAACGTCAGCTCATACATGCCAAGGAATGTGTAGTGTTGATCTTCAAAACAAAATTCGTGAAACGTCGACTGTCACATGAGTCAAGAAGTATGAAAGAGCTTTGAAGGAAACGAGACTGAAAAAAAGTTACGGTTATGAATCTAAATCTCATTGGACAGCTAAAAATCATCTTCTAGGTCTAAGTTCAAGGCTAAGTTTTGCTTTCGATTTCAGCCTGTGCAATCATCAATTCATGATAACTTGTGTGTGTGTGTATTTATGTATGTGTGCATATATGTATGTGTATGTATGCTTATAACTCTACCTTGTAAACATGATACCTTAAGAAGCTTGGACAAATCTCATATTTAGTATGTAGATGAAACCCACTGAGTTAAGGACCGTGCATAGCGGCAAGTCCAAGAAACGTACCAGGTTAGCGGGGAGGTTAACGGGGGGGGGGGGGGGGGTCGAATGCTGAATTTGGGTTGTTGACTGGGCGCTCAAGCGTGAACACTGTCTTGTATTTCTTTAATTCCTTTATTTGGTCAATGTTACGCTACAGTTTCTACGTTAAGTTACTTGCTTGTGTTGTTATTGAAGTTAAATGCTGCTTGTGTTTGACATTTTGTTTGTAAGACTACAAATTGTTTAGTTGAAATGTTAATGCAGACTTACTCAAATTGTGGAACTGTCCTATAAAACTGTTACAGTGTAAAATATAAAAAGAATATAGAACTGGGTTATATTTGATTATACGTTAAAGGGAAATTATCTCTGACGTCCATTTGATAAGTCTAACTGTTTTTGTATTTTTCGTATATTCTTGATAGAGTTATTTTTCTGTCTCGTATGTTTTGATAGACTGAAAATATTTTTGCATTTCCTACACTTGTTTGCAGGGAACCCTAACGTAAGGTATTGAATCGAATCGTTTATGTCAGTGGTAAAAAAAAGGAGAGCAACCAGCCTCTGGCGACCACTAAATTTTTTTTAGTGCTCACAGGGACAAAGTTACCCCTGGGGTCGGAGCCATCTCCATGTAAAATGAGTTTGCGCAGTGGTCAAATTGAGAAAAAAAAACATGGCAAACTTCGATATCTCAAGAAGGGAATCCTGCACTGTTCTCGTGTTTAGTGAGTGAATAGATGTACCACACTGAGTGAAAAATCCAATCAAATTTGGTGTAGACCATAAGTTCGGGTCACACAAGAGTCAATTTGTGAAAACCATGTACACACGGAATCTAAAGACTTAGGAAGCTTGGCGGTATCTCTGATTTCATTTGCAGACGTTCATGTCCAATACCACCATCTTACGTCAGCAGTGTGTTTGTAAAGCTGTGGTTTCATCTCAACCGGTGACACAATGAATTACTTTAATACACACATGAATCCTAACCCTTATGCAACTTGTCACATTGCGTAAAAGATCTCTTAATTACGTCATCGAAATCACAATGCATTTATGCACTCTGGTTTTACTTGTTTTGAGGCGTTATTTCGGTCGGTCCTTTTTTTTTTTTTTTTTTTTTTTGCTCTCCTTAGATTGATTTGGATGTGTTTGATGACTGATCAGATCCGATGACATTTCAAAACCTGTAAGAAGTGCTTCGTTAAGTTCATCCTGCGTGGTTGCCCTCAATGCAGAAAATGTAGCATCATCCGTCAACTGGTTTAGTTATCTTTAATTGCATATTATTAAGTCCAATATAAATTGATATTTCGAATATTTCACCGGATCAAGAAACTAGAGTTTTTCCGTGTTCTGATCATCTTTGAAGTAGGAGGGTTGATACGGGTTTAAAAATGAAGGTAACTTAAAGACAAAATCTCATCACCCCAGACAGTTTCAATTCTCTCGACCACTTACGTCCAGTTTCCCCCTCAGCTTGCCTTAAATCCCTCCACATGTGTAATCAAAACAATGGATCCCCGTGTACGCTGGGTAATATGAGCTACTCTGCATCTTTCGAATTTGCCGTCAATCAAAGAGTACTGTAACTTAGGACCAGTCGAGAATTTTGCTTTCCGGACGCCAAAAATATAGCTTAAGGTGATAAGTTACTGCCTTTAAGAAAGGCTGGAGATGTTATGGCCATTATTTAGACGGCAGAGATCAACTTCAGTCCTTTCCCGGCCTTTTCAGTGTAATAAAATATTCCCATAAACGCTAGCAGATAATACTCTTAGTAAGAATAATAAGTTTGAAGATAAAGAAAAAAATCATTACTGACACAGAAAGATAGATTATTCAACGTAAGGTAGGATTGTAGTTTTTGTTCAAGAAATGGGTTTCTCAAGATATAGGAATTCACTTGCTTGTTGCTCAAGAAGAATTTGCTCACCCATGTCGTTCAAAAAGTTCAAACGATGCATCATTCGTAACTGATCATATGGACAATACCATTTTCTTGGTTAGGTCATGTTTGTTGATGCATTCGTGAACACAAATCATTTCCATTTAGCCACTGTACAAGGACTAAGAGTATGTCTGATGTCTAACTATCACTGCAAGGTTAATGAAAAGTCGCGAGTGAAAGAAAAATCGTTTCCTCCTTCCTTGCTTTGTAAGAAAGAAACTATTTCTCTCAGAACGTTATTGGTATCGAGGACCATATGCAACAACATACGGAGACGTTTAAAACCTCCAAGGCTCTTTGTACCTTTCAGTGTTTTATGTTGGACTTAGCATAAGCCTCTGTTTTAACCGTCATCAGTGGTGGGGTGGTTGCAGGGAGGCTCAAGAATGCTAGTTATAATTGGGGAAACACTATTTTAGAGGAACGCCAGATTTGGTTGGTGCCGAGGAACGTACTAAAAAAACTTGTGGATGTAAATCCCCAATTGTAGATAGCCGGAAAACGCCTTCCCAGTCTGTAGAGGCGCCCTCCTTTCTTTATTGCGACCTCTTCCAAAGGGTTTCTGGTTGGTGGTGGCCCAGCCCTCCCCCCCCCCCCCCCCCCATTCACAGCCACCTGTTTGTCACTACACCTGCCTCATCCATATTTAATATAGCTTCATGTCCAGACAAACATTTTCATTCTACGATTGCAGAATGAATATCGAGAGGTGAAAATCTAGAAGTAAAAATGTCGGTCCTTCCGACCCCTCCACCCCTCCCCCTTACAAGATAGATGCGGGTCTCCCCCCATGTTGACCTCAGTCAGTCTCCATTGGTGAATAGAGACAGCGAAGTCATAAATACAACACATTCCGAGTTTACTCGATATTGCGTTGTTTTTGTAGTCATTGTTTTCATTCCGAGTACACCAAAGTCAAAGATTTTAATATTTTCTCACCTTTGACTTTTGGAAAAAAAAATGACAAGTATGATTTGTGGTACGCCATTACAAACGCCAAAATATAGTCCATCGAAGCCTGCTTCAAAAAGTACTTGAAACGAGTTACCTTGCACGTAGTACTGGTGCTGTTGTTGGTTGACCAAGAATGTCAGAAGGATGTCCTGGTAACATTTTTCTCAATGTTTGACGGTTGGGTAGATTTTATTACAAGTGACACAACCTGCAGATGACGGCACTCATACATGCCTCTCCGTGCGTGAGAGCCACAACTTCCGCCAGTATTTTCTTGGCAGCAACACTGGATCAACTTTAGAGCTTGGATCGTTTAAAGTTAAACTTCATGTTAAACTTCAGTTAAATTTCATGAGTTGTTGGGAGCTTGATAAGATGTAGTGGGCCTATACTACGCTGAAAAATAGTTAGGACGACATCGAAGAAACGGTGAGCCTTTATTATTAAAAATCAGCAAAATATTTTTTCCCATCGACACCATGAAAGCTTTGAAGTCAGTTCTTATCTATAATCTGTATCTACTCTACATACCGCTATGAAACCATCTGCGTCATGCAGCGTTTTGGGTTTGAGGTTTGTAAAGAGGGTCCCACGAATTCTTGAATGACGGTTAAATAATTTAAGAGAGGTTTATTTTGTAAGTAAACAGTACACAAATGCTGTCAGTGCCCATTACAATGAACAAATGACGTAACATTTACGCGATGCAGGCAAGACAGCTTAATTGTTTAAACATGACAACTGTACATCCTCCTAACAGAAACATGAAAATGGCACTCAACTGTTCTTGCATTTTTGTTTTCAGAACCGAGGTATTTTACTCGAAAGATGGAAAGACATGTCCTGAAATTATTTCAAGATTTTTGTTGGTGCTTGACAGATATTTAATCTCTATGCACACAACCAATGAACATTCTCTAAATATCGGCAAAAGATCATTCACATCACCATGGCAACGATGGTTTCTCAAAATATGTCTTTTACGAAGAAACTCAAATTTTGTCACTACGAGTTGAAAAAAAAGTATTCTCCCAGAAATAAAGCACCACACTTATGTTTAAGTTTTAGACGAATAAAACACAGCAGTCCCGGATGCTTGCTTCCCACCAACAAGCATGGCGTCGCCGGAGCAATTAGCCTACATAATGCCATGAACAAAATTTCTTGAACCCAGATGTTTGGTGAAAACTTTCAATGTTGGAATGCTGTAGGAATGTATCAAAAGTTAATGGACGTTTAAAGGACGTTATTTTATCATTCTTGTTGTGTTGTATATAGTGGATTAAAAACCCTGGCAGCTGTTCACCAGTTGGTCCTTCATCGCTATTTGAAGCACACACGTGAGACATTAAAGTACCCAGTACCCCTCCCGACAGTCGGTTTGCCTGCTCCAAGTTATTATCTTTCAGTGTCGAAACTTGAGTCAAGGACGCATACCTTTTTTTAAGTTCCCGTGACGGATGGGGCAAATGGAAGTTTCCAAACAAAAACGAAATCCTTTCAAATCATAGATACATATATTTACTTGGTAAGGTGTTATTTTGCCTCTTCTTTCATAATCTGGTGTCCGAATTACGGGAAAAGAGTCGAAAAGTTGTCATTTGGAACTAGAGGTGTGGTCTGTTTCAACTAGAGGTGTGGCCTATTTCCAAGAATCTGATTGGCTTTTTGGCATGATTTGCCCTCATTATTCCTGGGAAAAAAATATCCCGTCCCTCCCTACTTACTGCAAGCTTCCGTTGTGTCTGGCAGGGACAAAAAGAAGTGGAAAGATGAACTTATGTTATTTTTTTCCGAGGAAGCACTCAAGCCTTGCGTAACTTAAGGTGCACTGAAAGTATTTCAGATGATAGAAGAGACATTAATTTAAGGCACTCAAGAATATATGATCAGGTTTACCTTAAATGTGTGCAACAACTCCATGCATGGGTGTATTAATATGCATGATATAGGGCCTTCTTCGATGATCGATTAAGACAGGCTATAGATCATTTTCATTATCGAATTAGCTTCAAAACTGTTATGGGGGACGGGAAGGGAACTCCCACCCCCCCCCCTTCCCCGCCTTGGAAAAAAATCATGAACCCTTAAATGAGTTTTGAAGAAAGTACAAAAATCTTAGCTGAAATGTGCAAGGCCTGAAAGACTGGAAGTGCCATTTCCTGCAATCTGAGAGGCATTTTCATCAACATTCTTTTCTTCATACGCTGCGCTTCAAAATGGTGGCGCTCCGCTCAGATAGCGTCATTTACTACTTTCTGACCAATTCAACCTCATTCACTGCCTCAGCCCTTTCCCTCCAAAGCAAAGTCTCGTTACGCCACTGATATTGTTTGGTTGCAATAAAATAACATCAAACCATTCTTCTTTCAGAATTCTTGTGACATTATTTCAACAAGTTCTCATTAAAGTTAATGGTTCGTTGGTTGTGTTCAAAGTCCACTCTCAACGGAAGTCGAACAGGTGTACTAATCTGATAAATAGGCCTGAACTTTTTCAAGGTACTTCGAAACTATTTTAATTTTCGAATTTTTAGGAGCCCCCGAAACCAACCGCCACCCTTTAAATGCCATTAAAATTCGTACAAAGCCATATTTCATCTCACATGGTCGTGAACTTTTTTTCAGGTGTTATGATATCCTATACCACCATAACCCCGTTGTTGCGCTGTCACGGTCCATGAACACAGTTGAATAAGCGTGTAAACACGAAGCTTGGTACCGCTGGGCTCGAATTTACGTCAGTTACATTGTCTACTTGTTTGCGTGTTAGGTCTGATTATATTTACTCGAGAACGTGTGACAACGATATTCAAACCCGATAAGAATGCTAACAGAGCTCTCAAACCAGGTAACAACGGAGACTGACTACTACGTATGCCCTCGTATATATTTTAGTTGCAGTCATGCAGGCGAATATGCCGCTGCTAATAAAGATATAAGAAACAACTGGAAACCTGAGCAGCTTATTGTGCCATTTATTTATAGTGCATGGAGTCCTGTTACGGTGAACGGGTCTGAAAAATAAAGTTACTTATTTTTAGTGTTTGCATCTTCCACGGCGTAGCGCTATGACTGGCTCAGATGTTGTCTGTCACTGATTGAGAGGTATGTTCAGTTTTGAATTAATCCAGGTATGCAAATGCTAACGAGTATATACTGTATCTCTTAGAATTAGGTACCGTATCATTTGCACGGTGGTGTTGTCCACCTGTGGATATATCTAATAACGTGCATGTGTAAACCGAATATGTCTGTGCACGTGTCATGTTACACATGACACTCACTAATTTGCCGAAGGTTTAACTGTCAGTCTTATACAGATAAAGCCTTTGGCCTTACCGATCGTGAACGACGTTATACCTTTTTTACGCTTAACATGTTGCGGTATATCCTTTCATACGCCAGATGGCACTGGCTGTGACGCATTTAAAGCGGCACATATCTCCATCGATCAATAACTTAGCCTACGATTGTGCACTGCAGTATATTTCAGACGTTTATGATATTATTCATCGCATACATCGTTCATTTGCATTGCCTGTTGAAAGATCAGTGATGTATGCCGTATATCAACCGTTGTATTATCTTCGTGCCGTCTGAATCTCTCTCTTCTGTACCAGCTTTGACTGGATTTGGACAAACATAAAAACTATGAAAATTGCATTTACGTTTGTTCATTGTGCTGTTCAAATGAAGAAAAAAAAAGTTAAGGGTAAACGTTATAATAGATAGCCTATAGATAAGCCTGAGAACGCTTGAAGGTCTACCACGATGGAGGAGCGCCAAATGCTTTTTTAATGACTGTGAAGGACGGAAGGGAAGGGGGGCGGGGTCAGGTACACCTCGAAAGATTTAAGAGGCAGTAACATACTATTCCACATCACCATCATCATCATCGTCATCGTCATAACAATTGCCACGGTGACCATTATCATCACAATCTTCATCTCAGCTTGATTCAGTCTTGTGCACAAAGTCTCAGAAAAATGATCGAATTTTTCTTTGAGACCCTGAACACGAATCTATGTGCAGATGTCTTGCATAATCATTCTTCTGAATATGCAGAGGATTATTTAGGCCTACATAAATCGTATCTTTTCTCTATTTACATCGTTCTTAAATCTATCTCATTTTCCAAATTGAGAATATAAAATTGTGTTCGCTGCACTCTGGAAATGGAACATAATTCTGATAATGATCTAACAATGCCCAATTACAGCTCATAAATGCACAGCATTGCGCCCCCCCCCCCCCTCACTCCCTTCCCATGTATTGTTTTGGGGAGTTGAAATATTATCTGGTGTCAAGGGTCGAATTTTGATATCGTGATATCTCAAGAGCCCTTCAAAGTTTGAACAAATGTGATTTATTTAAGTTGTACATGAGTCCGTAACCACTCATACTTTTTTATGTAAGTCAAAGGTTATTTGGTGTCTATAGAGAAATGTTTTAACTGCATGTTCTCACGTTTGGACAAGTCTTATAATACAGTAAGTCCGATTGATGAAGTAAAATTAGCTGATATTTGTTGAGGCGAGAGATCACATAGTCAACCTGCAACAAATCCGAGAAACTTGTTATCGTTTAGAATAACTTTCTGTGGTCATTTACTTCAGAAGCTTTTTTTCTTCCCACTGACTGTCTGTTCGTCTCAATTCTTGGTATGATATTTCTATTGCATACAGTCTCTCTCTATATATACATATCATTACAGAGCCGACACAAGTAGTGCTCATGTTGCTTCATCAGCACGACAATGCATTTTCCTCTTTGTGTTTTAAGCATCAAACCAGTCCAGGAAATGAACTACCGTATTGATTAGACGTTTTAAGCATCATTTTGGTTTGTTCTTAATTTGCACGTCCCTGAATGAAAGGCCTGATGGATGAAACTCATAATCCAGGGAATTAATTGTTTGGTATAATGCTTGAACAAACACGCACGTTTTGCGGACGCACCGCAACTTTGGATAAAACGCAAAATAGCGCTATCTTTATTGCGAAAGGCGCCGTCAAAAAATGAGAACCCGTCGTTTGCTTAAGTAACAGAACAATTCATGTATAGTTTCAACTTTCAATACAGTAAAAAAAAAAACCTTTGAATTTAGTTTGGTGGATGTTTTCACGTGCACGCTTTCTTGGATAATTTGAAAAAAAGAAAAGAAATAAACTTAAAAAAAAAAAACGCAAATTGCGCCCTCCCCCGCAAAAAACAAAAGAGGAGATCACCACATTTGACTAATTCCCTATACTGTTGGGTTTTCTGCACTATTTAGTCATATACAGTCATTCAATACTCACATATATGTATATATTTATCACTAAATTATCATCAGTAAGTCAATTTCGATTATACCTATGGTATGATATTCCTTTTGCATTTGCAGACAGCCAGTTTAAATACGGTGCCGGTTTCGGTGTAACTCGTAATGGCAGCACTGAAAATAGGTCGCGCTACCTCAAAACAGGAAGTGACGAAAAAAGACAAAGGGCAATCGAGCGGGACAAAGAGCCCGATATTTACCGTGCAGTATCTCGGAAAGCTACCGGCACGAGGTGAGTACGGCCGAGAGTACATCTCCGAACCGGTCGAATGTTTACTGAAATTAAAGGAGAGGCAGCGGTTACCCAAGACGACGTTATCCGTATCTGAAAAGGGATTCCATTTTCTAGATCAAAATGGACCGTTTGGAAAAGAAAGGCACATTCTGATACCGTTACATAACATATGTTACGGAGTTGCAGACGAACAGTCCCCGCGCGTGTTTGCTATCATAACCAGGACAGACAGCAATTCAGATAGTAGCCTGTTCGAGTGTCACGCGTTTCTTTGCGACAAGAGGAAGACCTCCAGCGAGATCACATATTGGTTGCTGAGGACTTTTTTACAAGTTTTCGAAGAACTACAGAAGAAACGAAGACTTCGACAAGAAAAGAAACTTCTACGAAGGCAGCAAAATCTCGGGAGTGAAGAGGCTGTAGAAATGGCAAGAGATGAGAGGGTTTCTAAGTTAAGATCATCCTATGATCCCAAAATGCCGCTTGAAACTGGTTCTTACTCGGTCCTCTTAGAAGGGAGCAAGGGTCACGGTGCCGCTGTCGGTTTAACGTTGAATAAGTCAAAGTCTCGCCAAGGCCATAATCCAACATCAAATCGTACCGGTCGTGGGTTCGAACAACCTAGCAGAACCAGCGATCGTGACTTAAACGCAAACTTCTATTCGCGGTCGGAACATGGCCCATTGATGGCTGTAAATGCTGAAATACACCCCCATAGGCCCACATCTCAAACGCACCAAAGGATACCCCATCAGCGAAGCATCCCTGATGGGAGGAATACCTACATCTATTCAGGAGGAATCCAAGCAACCCCGACTAACCATGCAGCGCATCAGCGTTCGACGCCCAAAACAACTCACGTAGCCCAGAAGCAAAAGCAGAGCAGTGGAAACTACACCAAATTGAACTCACTTTCGTCAAATACAAACATTAAGGACAGAACATCGCAAAGTGCGTCGAGTATTCACGATGAGTCTGATTTTCTTTTCATAGATTTACTACAGGAAGAATTCGCGGACGGACGGCACAAGGGCGGTTTTCCGGTCAGGAGCGGTAGAAAGGGGGACGTTATCGGTCCTCCTAATCAAAACCTACGGAGCGAGGACATCGAAAGACGGATCCGGGAGTGGTTGTCAGCTAGGCAAGACACGGACGATAATATATCTGTCTTCGCCGACGATGAAACGACGGTAAATGGCGGCGATACGGCCAGTCGCACGTCTAGTGACTCGTATTTCTGACTTGTAATACGTCAGTGGTCGCACCAGGTACCCGAGTACCCGACCGACGATCGTCAGGTGGCCTCCCATGAAATTTGCTTCCTGGAACCAAAGGTTCACGAACTCACGACGTATACGTTTGACGAAATTCAACGTGCAGGCATTCAAAAGATCACTTCCTTGTCATTACCAGCACGTATAAGTTACATATGGTGTTACATTAACTTGCAAGGTAAAATGTGGTATTAGGACTTCACAACAAACTACAGTAACAGTCAAGCGGAAGTTCCATTTTCAGGTACTAGACCGACCTATGGACTGCGTATCGGGGTCTGCATTACGGATCCAGTTTAAACACCAGCGTAGGCTATGTGTTTAACAATGACAATGGTTTCTTATGTTTATGCTCTAGTCATGACACCCATCCCCCCCCCCCCCCCAAAAAAAAAAAAACCTCGATTGCTTCTTAGGAGTTCGTTCGATATTTCTCACGAACATGGTGCAGGGCAATCCACGTTCATTTCTGCAGATGAATTCGTCAAACTGATAGAACACCGATAAAATAATTCTGGACTTGCAGTCCTGGGCAATAAATATTTTCTATTTTTTCTTATCTTGCATTACTATCGCTGCCTTCTACAAGGTACACTGTGAGTGATATATTTTTCTTGGTTGACCATGTCACACGTTGGGTGTTACCATGTCACTTGTGTACGTAGTTTGTTGATATCACAAACACGCACGAAAAGAGTCAGTTCACATTGACTGGAAGCCGGTCGGCTGCAGATAGTTCTATATCCATGGTTAGACAATGGCAGCCTTGGCAGGCGCCGTGTGGAAATCGTATAGTAAACTGTAAAATCCTCGAACTAACAAGTTACTTGGAATACAGGCCTAGTTGAAAAACATTGCTTTTCATGTAGACATAGAGGTGAAATATCTGTTGGCTACGTAAGAAAGATGTTAACATTGCTTCATTTTTAAATGTTACGAACTCATGTACATGATTGTATACTGTGTCATAGAATTTATGCTTCGAGAGTGTTTATAAACAGCCGATTACAGTACACGTCTTATCCAACTGTTCAACGAACATGTAAAACCACATTTGCCATTTCAAAGACTTTGTCTGTTCAGCAATAAATTGCATAAATTCACAGTAACTATAAAATATACCAGTGCAAATCTTCACGAAATGGTTCCTACTGTTATGTTTCAGAAATTTCGACACACCTGTCCGCCTTCTTTATTGATATAGGCTTATGTAGACTGGAGTATGCAGAATTTCGAAAATGCATTTATAGATTTACACATAACTGCACTTCAAACAAATAGGCATAGCTTCTTCAATAATGTTAAAAAGGGTAGTTACGGTACACTTCTTTCCCAAACTTCCACTGATTCATGTATTTACAAAGTATGCATGAATTTATCCATGAAATCCCTCAAACAAACCCGTTGCTATATGTTTGCAAAATGCAAAGTAAAACAAAAAAAGGGGGGGGGGGTGCATATATCACGGTCGTTCATTGGGATGCAAACTGCAATGATGAAGCAAAAAATACAGGCAAAATTAATAATAAGGATAATAATGCATGAAATGTGATGAAATTTGCACAAAAAATGCAGTAAATGAAAATATTGAATGTGAGAAATAAAAATAGAATCAGAAGAAACAAAACTATTCGATACGAATATGAGATAACGGTTGGGTACCGAGAGCACGTGGTAGATAAAGAACCTTTGCAGTCATCTTATCGCTCGCGCGCGCGTGTGTGTGTGTATGTGTGTCTGTCTGTGACACTCGCTTAGGTACGCTGTAACTCAATAGGGGAAAATCAAATTGAAGTCAAACTTCGTATGTAGGTCTGCCATGTTGAGAAGGTGTGACCTATTGTTTTTGGTGGAAGTCAAAGGTCATCTGGGGGCACTAGGGGCAAAACTCTGAAAACCTTTTCAACAGGATATCTCAAGGTAAAAAGCGTGGGCAAAGGTTATACTTGGTGCATAAATGCATTGTGGTACTGGTGTCTTTGACAGATTAGCACTAGTGGGACATCTCACTGTTATATGGTGCCTGAAAATACTGTGGTGTCAAAGAAATGGACATCTCTTGTATTTGCAAATTCTGCACTTTATTTCACATTTCAATACATTCTTGCACAGGCACATTCCTCTAACATGTGAATGAATTATGAGAATGCATAATCTAGAATATTGCATACTTCTTGACTATATTTCACTGCTATCACAGATTCTGAACTGCAAGGAAGCAAAAGAGATTTTAAACAAGGGAACTAACACTAATGCCACCATATTTCAAAATGACCTCTCATGACTGACAAGCCTCGTCTGCTTGAGTAAAAGTACCAGGAGTGAACTACAGGGTATATGTATTATCTCGGTCAGTTGACAGAGAATGTGAAGAAGTCGGTGTAAATCAAAGTGAAGTTGCCAAAGCTGTGTCAATGTTAACTACTATTTGACTTCCAAGCCATCATGGACTCGTCATTATTTATTGGTAGAAGGGGGGGGGGGGGGAAGGGTGGAATGAATGCATGCCATACAAACTGTCTTACAGGAGGATAGTTTGTTTAATATGAAGCTGCAAACTTATCTTGGTTTGTAGTAGAAAATGACGAAACGGTAGTTGCACTACAAACACCCTCTGTGTAAAGGGTACCAGAAAATGCGTCTATTGATAATGTTTGAAATGTTCAAAACTTTTTCCTGAAGCCCTAAATAGTTGAAATAATCTTCACGCAAGGAACCAGAGGAACTCATCGGGGTCTTGTTTTTTGTGGCCTCCCACAGAGCCTGACCGGCAGATCATGTCCGCAACGAGTGTGCGTTCTATAGGATATCTGCATTTCTTTTGTTCCGACATTGAACTACATCGAAACTCCGGAAACAGCGAACGTCGACTTTCGACAAGTAGTTTTCCATTGACATAGTTTTGTTCTTTCTTTTTGTGCAATTGACTGTTCTCTACATATTTATTAACATGTCGACTAATGTCCCCTGGCTTAACTATTTTATATTTTGAGGTCAATATATTGACACGAAAATAGGATACCAGTCGGAAGAGCTGCGTGCAGAAAGTTTATTTAGTTTGGGAGTATGGAAATGAAATATGCAAAATTAATTTTTGTGTAAATGGCAAGAAATCTATTGACATGCGAATACAAAATAAATTGGCAGTTCGCAAAAGAAAAATGTGTGCTTTATAAAGACATTAAAATGTGACGAATTGATAACATAATACATAATAATAACATAATGACATATAACGTTACATAATTTGACAACTTAAATCAATGTAAGCATAACTTACAATAACAACAATTTTGCGGCGTGAACTGTATGCGTTGACTCTTGATGCTCGTGTTTTGGTTAACACTCAGATGAAAAACAACAAAATAACATAAAGAAAATTTAAAACTTAATAGAAACAATGTATTCATATTGATATAATAGCGCGATGATTTGAAAGTAGTCTTTTGCGGACTACTAGAAAAAATGATCAAGGTATAGAAAAAACCCTTGCCAGTCAGCGACATACCTTATACTGAAGTAAACAACAACAGAAGTTAAAGCAACAACTAAGTTGAAACAACGTCAACTGAAATAACAACATAAGTTGAAACAACGTAAGCTTACTCTTTTGGCGTTCCATAACAAACTACTTATTTCATTTATGAGACTGCGATACATGTATCGTGTTTTGTTTACATGCATATGCATGCAAACCGTTACGAAAGCACGATTGGTCCTAGTCATCAAACTGTGACCCTGAAAAAGTGATTGGTAAATTGCCCCAAATTAAACATTCTTTTATCACTTGATGTATATTTGGCAGTCCCTATAGATAGCAGCCGCCTAGTCAAATTGAAAAGGTTTATTCTCAACAGCGAGTATTTACCAATGAATGATTGCAATATTCCAATCAACCACAGGTCACTGAGCACTAAAAAAAGTCCGCGACAAAGTGTTATTTAACCATTATTATTATTATCTTTTTTTGGTAACGTAATGAATTTTCAAGTCATGCTGGAAAGAAACAAAAATTTAGGTGCAGACGGACACGCATATATACCAATCTTACGACGATGAGCTAAAATATATAGGAGATTGGCCCACAAAATTTAAACATGGTTTAATAATCACGGATGGGCCGGTGTTACATTTAGTATCTGTGTAATATACGTCTTCATCAAATTTCAAGACAACCGAGAATTCCCAACCGAAAGGCATAAACGCTCTGGTAGCATTCAGGTGGGATGGCATTTCTTGGATTGGGTGGCCTGTAGAGAAGTAAAAGTGTGTGAATACATGTAAAAGGTATGGATTGCATATAAGCCACCAGCTATCAGCAATGGAAGAATTACATAGCTGTTGACATTTCCTCTCGTCATTTCATATACTTTTGTACTAGGAAGGGTTCATTTTACGTACATTGGTTTCACATTGTCACGAAAAAAAATCTTGTTCTACTATAGTACCCGGCGTATTTAAAGAACGGTGATTTGCTGCCTATCAAACCAACATCTCCAACTACAATCAGCTTATACCACACGTGTAACTACGGTACTACTCTAGCCGAAATTTTGGCTAAAACGTGTACCACTGGTTCCGGTACCTCAGTTTATCTCGCTTTTCAGCAGTGAGGCCATATACAGTATGTATAGGTCTATCATCCAGAGTGTTTGTTTGATATCCCTTTGATGCCGATTCCAAAAAATGAAAATAATCTGCAAAATAAAAATTTTAAAACGTACACGTAGACCTCTGCATCATGATGGAAAGGCCGGGTGTAAGACGGATATGTCAATTTGCTGATAAATTTATATAATTTTAAGTAGAAGCAAGTACAACTTAGTTCTTAACTAGGCATATATGTATCCCTACAAGCTTACAGTACTGTATTTTTATTGATGTTACATAACACCTTTCCTATCCGTCGAGGTTTGCAGATGACAAAGATATAGGGAGATTTACAGCGACGATATATCCTAGTATAGACTTACACAGCTAAGTTACACTACACACCACCGTGCACACACCTTAAATTGAGCATAATGTTTTCCACTACATTTTCGAAATATACTGACACCTGTTCGGTATACTGACACCTGTTCTATCTCTGAAGGTAAGAATCTTATCAAGACGCTTCCAGTCTATTTTATTGTTCACCTCTGACCAAGAAAGCATGCGTCATTCAGTGTTTACAGGAAAAAAAGGAATGTGTTGTCTTCACTCTACTGGTATACTCTTCATGTATGGTACTGAAACACTGAGCCAACCATGTCTGTGCCCCAGTTACTCAAGTCAATGGTACGTGCCATACTGTTACATTTGCCGTGGCGCTATTTCTAAAATTGTATTCTAGTATACCGCAAATATTGCTGAACTTTCCACAAGCCTTCAACGATATGATTTTCTTTCAGTTTAAAAAAGAGTTAACGATTTATGATTTCAGGAATTGTACGTTTCGTCGATATTGATGGGGCATTTTGAACTACGTTAACGAAATTTTATATGCTTTTTACCCGTTTTCATTCATAACTCACATCACCGATCCTAGATGGCCCTGTGGATCTGTTCAAACATTTTCCTAGTTCTCTGAGGTGTTAGCTGGCTCGGTCCAAAACTCCAAGGAAATTATACTTGCCTATTGCTAGGTGAAAAGAAAATTTTTAAATAATAAGACAAAATGTTATCATTTTTTATTCCCTCTTTCAGTGACATGTCCACAAATATTCATACGAAATTCTGAAGACAAAGTTCAATGGCACTTGCTCTCGCTCGAGACATTCCCACACTGAAAAAAAAAAAGAAAAAGAAAGAGAAACATTGTGAAAGATATTATTCAGTATATTGCAACACTCATAACAAGTAATACCTTCTCAAAATGATAAAGTTGGGAAGCAACTTTTTTTTGAGATTCCTGCTTTTTTTTCAGCTCTTTAAAATGTGAAAAGACAAGACAACTAGCTAGATATGCATAATACCTGTATATCAGTATCTACATCATCATGTACTACTACATGACCGACCTAAATTAAAATTTAAAATATAAGTTTTGATACGCGATATGAAATGACATTATTTTATCGTAAAAAAAACTGGACTGGACTGAGCTGGTTAGGTTGGAGCGTCACAATGTTTCGACTCCTAGTCTTTCAACTAGGTGAATGCATACAACTTTCAAGGGAACGGGAACCGTAAATCTCCACTCATGGCCGGATTAACCGATGGCCTTGTGGAGGGAAGGAGGGGGGCGAAATTTAAGGAAACTGACACTGACACTGACATTTTAGGAAACTTGACAACTTTTGGGGAAATTTAGCCCCGAAATTTGAGTTTGAAGCTGCAGGTATACCGGGTTCCTTTAAATATGGTCTGCATGTTCAGTTTGTTACAGCGTTCTAATGTTTAAAGGAGGACGTGTGGAGTTATAAAATACATGCGTCTGACTTAACTTTTTGCTCTTTCTTTCTCCAAATCGAGTAGAAGCGTATCTATGTAAATAGATTTGTGGTGAAAAATGATCTGCTAATGACAAATTTTGTTAGAAAGCGCCCAAGTAGAGAGAAAAAACCGTTAACTTTTGAAATTTTCGTATGTTGTAGTACGAAAGATAATCAATTCATGGGTATGTGTTTGATGCCCATCCTTAACTTTGCAGGATGAATGTTGTTGATTTAAGGCTATCAACGTCTACTTGCAGAGTCCAGGTAACAATTGGCTAGGGGGAGGCATAAAAGACATACTTATTAATATTATCTTGCGGGCCACATGATAAGCAAAATTCAAATATTAACGCTTTTTCCCTGGGGGGGGGGGGGGTTCTCTAACAAAATTTATCATTGGCAGATCATTTTTGGTTTGTGATTTCTTGTAACTTTGTCAAATTGTGTTACAAATGCTATGGTTGTTCAAATCAAGACTAGATAGATATTGTGTCTGGAGTGTGTCTTTTCGAGACTATTTGTAAAAAAATTAAAAAGTTGGGCACGGTAGTTTAATTAAGAAGAAGTAAGAAGAACAAAAAGGTATGGGATTATCACTGAATGGAAACAAAGCCAGTTAATTAGATTAGACCAGCATAACAAGCTAAAACTTGAATTAATTGTGCCAAAAAGACGTTTAACTTTGTTCTAAAGAGTTGTTTGTGTAGCACATCATAACTAGTTTTGTGTTTTCACTTACACAAAGTAATGACGGAAATGCAATAAAACCTTTTCCCGAGGGGATTAAAATTCAAGTCCTTTCTTGTAATCTTGGTTTTGAAACGAGGAAAAGTTCTGTACCATTAACTTATTTCAGTGTGTCAATATTCTGAAAAGCTATTTAGTCAGACTCGTGGCCAGGTCAGATTCCAGGGGGTCGTGACTGCAACACAGAAACTGAAGACAGCATCATGCAACAAAATTTGAGACTTAAATTTAATGACATGAAAGAAGAAGATATAGGCCTACATACGGTAACTGATAACATGAATGATTATTAAGCTTATTTCATTCAATAAAGTTTGCAATAACCTCACAGAGTACTCATTTATTTATCTTAGCCACCCCCTTGCTCTTTAAGATTTACAATTAACTTGATTTTGGCACTTTGGTATGGCTTGGTATGGCAACTTAGTTTTGCGTTCTGAGACTTTTGCATGCATGTTCTTCAAAATATTAAAAACGATATACGCACACACCCGTTTTTTTCTTTAGTGTTCTACATTCCATTCAGTGGTTGTATCATCTGAGACATTGAAGGGTGTGGCGATAAATAAAGTTCAATCCTGATCGAATTGGGACTTGCCCAGCTCCTGCAGACTAATAGCAAGAGAACAATGGAGTATCGCAGAAGCAGTTGTAATTTATTTTTTTTTGTTTAAACGAGCAAAGAAACAGAGCAAGAAAGCAGAACTTGAACTATTGGAGGAAGGGATATATATATATATCTATATTTGTAGCATTTACTGCACCCGGGGTTGGGAGGAGAATAGGAGGCAAGATGGAGTCAAGGAGGGCTGCCCCAGACCTGACAGGCAACACTTAAGGGAAAGGGGGTCCAAAGAACACAAGGGACCCCACGGTGACCGCACTGTTTCACCTTTCGGCTATTCAGTTCTCAAGTGCTCGAGCCACCGGTTTCCTAACCTTAAAGTACTTAGGCAACCCCCGTCCCACCCATGGTCAAGTCTGAGTGGGGTGGGGGTGGGACCTGTATGTTTTATTTAAACTGATCGACTGAACTTTCGCTTTCCAATTTCATCTGGCGTGTGAATTGTTTATCACAGGCTGACACAATATTACTTGTTCAAGTAGGGGTGGCGAACAATTCTCTGCTAGCCTAATAGGCCTACTAATGGCATGATGGGCTCTAAAGTGGATTTAAAGAACAATATCTCTCAAGAATGACTCCAACATGGGCCCTTTATTGACGAATATATAGGGCCCATATATGCCTTTGCACCAAGATCTGTAAGGTGCATTGTATTTGCAAAAAGTAAGCCGATGATGAATTAATAAAACGAGTTCAGTGTTATTGCAAGTATGGCCTATAACTGCAGGGACAGATTCCAGATAGGCCTATCTATAAGTGAGTGAGAGATATATGTGAACGAATCTGAGATAGCTACAACAGGCCTATTCACAAACTAATTAAGCTGTTTAAACAATTTAAGCAGTGCATTTCCCCTAAACGATGAATAAATCTAATCAGCTTCATGTTTGTGGTTAACTTTAAAGGAGATTGCGCAGAACAACAATCTGACTATCTTTTGTTACGGCTACCTATCTCCTTTAATTAGGGCAACTACGTCATATTTGTAATCTACCATGGTTGTCTAAGCAAACAAACTGTGATGAGAAAACGTGGGTTGTATACTGGGTTGCACAATAAGATTTAACAGACATCTATTCAAGTTAGTGTTAAATACAAACAGGAGTTTCGGGGCAGTGAGCCTGGCCTATGGTTACGCATGGGAGGAGCTCTTGAAATAGGACTCCATAACTGGCTTACAGTGCGGTCTACATTGCAAGTGCCTGACAGGTTATCTTTCCATATACTTGTCCAGTATCTCACCTGCTGTTCTGTAAGCTTGTAATCCCATTAGACAAGTGTTATTTTGTTTATTTTCGTCACTGAGAGCCTGTCGTCAGATTCAGTGGCTGAAAGTCCAACGTTATGCGACAAAAACACAATCGCCGCTGTTAACTTGGGGAGAACTTCTATCATGTTTATTCCATCGTAGATGACCAAGCCAGCCGTACCACATGTGGTAAGTTGTACTCCATCTGCAATGCAGATTGTCGGCTGATGGGCGAACGCAAGTGGCCGGTGCCAATTTTAAGGGTTTAGCCCTAATCGATTACTGATTGATCATGAGATCAGCAATACTTGATCAGAATTGAAGTTCATCATTTTACCGAAACCTTTTTTCGTTTGTTGTGATGGTTGTTTGAGAAGGATGGCAGAGGAGTTGGGGCTTTTCCATTGGAAATGTACCGCGAGTAGCTTACTTTGGATATCATTCAGCCAGTGAAATCATTCATGGAGTTGTTTGGTATACTGTTCAAGATTTTAGTTTGACATGTACGCTAAGTAAGTCAACTGAATCAACGTTTTGAATTTGTGTGGTTTATGAAACTTCTCACTGTAATTTTCTCGTGTCACTTCGACAAGTGTAGGTCAATGTACATCAACATTCCATAAATGTTGTGAATACATGTAACTTTTGATTGCTATGTGAGGTTCAGTGGTAATGTTCTTGCATGAGATCTGACCCATGTAGGCCTATACAGTTGCTATCAACTTGAATTGCAGTCTTTGAACACAGGCAACGTGTACCCCATCGCTTGCTCACTCAACCGTGTAAATATTTGACTCATGATCGTGATTCGCAGATTTTCCAGGCAAGACATGGTATTGGCCATGCTTAATTTTTGTGGGTGTATCCGATTTGATGGAGGTGGTATAGTTGTAGAGGCCGGATCCCGCCAGAGTTAATATTTCAATTCAGCTTGCATACTGGACATCATCAAACAATATCAGTGATACTGTGCTATACTTACAACAAATATATAACAATTACTTGAGATATCAAAGTAGACAAAAGTAAAGTTTACATCTGATCTTGATTGACTTGATAATGAAAAATTTGGGTACTAATCTAGAATCAGTGGCCGGGAGTGACGTATTCTTCCTAAAATCCCTGTTTTTGCCCAATTTCACCCTAAACTTAACCCTAATTTTCAATTTTAACCATGATTGGTGGTTGTTTAGGTTAAAGCTACAATCTTGGACAAAATTGTTGGGATGCTTTGTCCTACATTACAAATATAATTTTAGGTGGGGGTATAACATGAAAACCTGTTCCCCATTCTGATGTTGCGCTATAAAAGTGAATGTACCCTTTGAACAGCAATCCTACAGCCAACATTGAACGGGGGCGCGGGGTGTCCCAAGGTATTTTGTCCAAGATTGTACTGTAGGTCTAAATACTGTAGCTGTTTTCACCTTCAACTTGGTTTATTCTCATCAAATACATAATCCTATACCATCATCAATAACCTTGACTGGTGGTCACTGATTCTAATTAGAGCCAAAATTTGCTGTTAATGGCTGGAGTGCCCGGTAAATGTCTGCATGGGAAAAGGGTGGAATGAACTTATCTAGTTGCCTCCAGTCATGCAAGTTTGTCACTCACCATTAAAAGGTGTTTGAAAAGTAATTGTATGTGCATGGATTGTGTGTGTATAGAGCAGTGGCTAGTACATTAATTGTCACAAGTAAAGATGGAGTACAGTATCTCTAGGTACTGGGGAGCTGAGTTTTTGGAAAAAAATGTTGCTTAATGAACTCTAGGCAATATATGGTACATTTATATTGTATGAGTCACAGTTGTGTTGGTGATCTGTTGTGTGCATTATAGAAATTTATCTGACAGTACTGTAATTAAAATGGGCTTAAAGCTGGATATGAGTTGTAGCTGGTATTCTGGTAATCGGTACTCATCGTCTGGTCATCGACCTTTGTTCTTCATCAGTGTTTCAGGGAGGAGAATGTAGACTAGGAAAGATCACATATATGTCAAAAAACCTGAAAGAGAACTATGCCCTCATCTTTCACATATTTGAATGTGAAAATTCCTTCGCCATTTTTGTTGGCTCTACAAAATGCACTGTCCAAGAAAGCATAGCATATTCAACAACTGTTACATGAAAACAAGCAGACCATTTGGGAGTAGATAAGAATATTCAATATGAAAAATAGGACTTAATTTAAACAATGTTATTTTATAGGGGCTATGACATGTACTCTGCAGAATTTGACTTTCACTGACAAATTTTCAACTCATATTTCATCTTCCAGTTTTGTTAGTTTGCAGGAGTGCAGGTACTAACTTAAATATTGATGATGTGAAGTGCATATACACAGCCTTCGTAAGTCGAATTTAAAAATTGTTTTGAAACTCAATAGAGTTGCCAGTATGTCAGCTTTGGTATAGGAGCATACGTATAGATTTTCATGAAGGTCAAAGGTTGCAGACAGCAGAAGTCAGCATTGAAAACCAATTACAAATAGATATCTATAGTTGTGGACTAATTGCAAATCTTCAAAACCAAAACTCAAATGACATGCATGAGCCATATACTGTACATGAATGATCGCTATTTTCTGTTTCACAACTATAGAGGTCAATAAAGGTAAAGGTCACTTAACATTGTAACCCATTACAGTGCTCTCATAGAAAAGTTGTCTGCACTTCAAACTTTGTAGGTAAAGGTACATGTTGATTTGCTGAGTAGGTTGCAATAGTTTTTTAATGAATTAAGGTTGAAGATCATTGGAGGTCAATATGTTGGTCAAATGCAAACACGGTGTCAGCAGAATTGAAACAGTTCATCAAAACTTGCTTGGTCATCATAAAGCAAACCACCTTAGACCTAGAGCTTTCTTCATTAAGGTCAAAAGTCACTTAAATTCACAATTGGCCAAAGGGGAAGTAATTTTCAAATGCAGTGTGTTTCTGTAGTATATATGCTGCTCTAATCACACAGCTGTTCAGCAAAATGAGCAAATTTATGTTCTTACTTGAATCTCTTACGCAAAAAGCTTTCGCAATTCTCACATTAGTTGGCCTAAAATGTTTTCTGCAATTAACTTCCTCCCATGCCACTATCCCTCTCACCTTTGACCTTCACTGACTGTATTTTGGATGACAGGCAGGGATGAAATATTGCAGTAAAGCCAAGAGCTGGCTTTGTGGGTGGAGATTCTAAATTTCCATTGGTCTTTGTCATTTCACTGCTTTTAATTACTATTTGCAGCCATTTGTTTCTGTTAACCATTTCTACATTTTGGCTCTATTTTAGATGCCCTTTGTTGGCATTCCCAGTACCAGTTGCCATGCATTTGATGCAATTCTTTTCCAGCTTGCAGTGTGAACAGACTTTCTGTGATTGTATCCTTTTGCATTGACCTTTATATATTCAGCCTTGCATATTAACATCCATAGCATTATGTATAGTGTGTCCCAAAGTTGTTTGTCAAAAATGGAAACAAGAGCAAGTAAATGGCTAGTGTAAATTCAGTTTCAAAGCTGAATTCTTGAGCATCCTCAAGGTGAAAGGGAGGGAGGGGGTAAATTAAGGAGGGAACTTGCCACCCTACATCCAGGCTAGAAAATCATAAAGTTAAAACCTACAAAAAAAGAGAAAGCTGGCTAGAAAATCATAAATTTAAAACCTATAAAAAAAATAAGTCAGCAACATACTGTTGTGTATCACTTAAAACCCTGGCAGGTCCCTCTTTAGTGTGCAGCAGTGATTAAATTATGCAGTGCATTATCAAATTATCAATTATCAAGTTATCAAATGACAACAATCAATGAATTTGAATCCAATGAAATCCTTTTAACCTTTCAAACCTGTGTTCCAAAGAATGGAGAATATGCTGCCCTTAAAGACAAAAACTCATCACCCCAGCTAGTTTCAATTCTCCCACCCACCTACCTCTAATCCCTTTCTCAGCTTGTCTTAAATTCCTTCTCATGTGTAATCAAAACAGTGGATCCCTGTGCACGCTTTGTAGTACGAGCTGCTCTGCATCTT
The DNA here is from genome assembly GCA_021234535.1 of Stichopus chloronotus. Taxonomy (NCBI): domain Eukaryota; kingdom Metazoa; phylum Echinodermata; class Holothuroidea; order Aspidochirotida; family Stichopodidae; genus Stichopus; species Stichopus chloronotus. The sequence goes on along the minus strand of CM037837.1, from coordinate 21,344,790 downwards.
TTGAATTTGCTGTCAATCTAAGAGTACTGTAACTTAGAGCCAGTTGAGAATTTTGCTTTCCGGGAGGTAAAAATATAGCTTAGGTTGATGCAATACAACCTTTAACTGAAACCCACAAGGCCAGAGATCTGAGAAGGCGCCCCTCCCTGCAGTCTGAGTCTCTGAGAGGCATCTTCTGCCAAAGATTTCTCTGTACCCTACAATGCTATTGATCAATGGCAGGGTGGTGCTCCGCCGCTGAGGTAATGTTGCTGTAGCGACCATTTTCCTGGTATCGCTCCTCTTGATGAAAAGGTCTGGTTGTGCCACTGTGCCTAAGCTTATGTAAGCTCTCTTAAGGAAGTAAAATTTTCCCCCTGATTTAATCTGTCAGCACATTTACCCTTCCCCCCTTCTCCAGTTAAGTTTTGTGGGCCTGCTTCTTAAAGGCTGTAACTCATCACCCTAAGCCAAATTTTTTGGAAAGCAAAATTCTCAACAGGTTCTAAGTTAATGTACTCTTTGATTGACAGCAAATTTGAAAGATGCAGAGTAGCTCATATTACGCAGTGTACACATGTAGGGATTCATCGTTTTGATAACACATTTGGAGGAATTTTTTTAGACAGACTGAGGGATGGAGTAAAGACGTAAGTGGCTGGGAGAATTGAAACTCTCTGGGGTGATAAGTTTTTGTCTTTAACTGAGGGGCAAAGAAAAAAATAGATACCAGCTGTAGGGCAGAATAAGCTCAAAAAGTCATTAAAAATATGCTGCAGATAATTCAGCAAGTTTAGTGCAAGGAGTGTCGCTGTCTTTTCAATCGCATTTTCAGTCGTAGTTGGCAGAGATTCAACTTTTGCCCTCGTTGACTACGAAGGAATGCAGCACAGAGGTTAAGATTCCAGAGTGCTGTAGATGATTTGCTTTGTTGAAGAATACACCTCTTAACTTTTTAATTTATACCCTACAAAAAGAAGCTTATTGTCTTCAAATTTGACTGCAAGGCACAGCATAACAAGTAAAGTATTTGACCTTGGCATATGAATATTTCAACAAGTCTGTGCGGTATAAAGACACTTGGGCACTGCTTTAGTTCCTACAGGGTACAGTACGTATCGTATCTATCCATTGCATATACAGTATGTGTAGTGGGCTGAAGCATACACACTGTCATACTGTACGTTGCTGGAGAACGTAATTAATGTTTTACATGTATAACAGGTATAGAATGTTGTATAATATTTCTAACAAATGGGCTTGGGTAATTTCTTCTCTCATACCCTTTGGGTACCTCATGACTAAAATGGCAATTTTGTGGTAACATGGTACAGTATTTCCACAGTGCAGTACATCATATATGTGTGGAGGGATCTTACTACAGTAGTACGTACATACACCCACCGACACCTAGGACCACCTAGTTCTTGAGAAAAGAAGAAAATTCCATTTTGAGCTATTTGCTGTGTAAAGTAGGCAAAATTCAGCAATCTGGCAGAGTGTTCATGCAGTCGTTGTTTCAATTTTTTACTGTCATGAAGGAACCAGGAAGCAATTTTGGACCCGGGTTATTCTGGGTAATAATGATGGTTTTGATTGAAAAAAAAAAATATGATGTAAAAATCAACAACACTGCATTAATACCCAGGTTGCCAGGTGTCTGGATATTTGACCAGAAACAGCCCACTGTGAGTTACCAGGAGCTTGCCAGATCCATGCCCTTTTCAGAAATGGACAATCATGTCTGGTGTTTTTGGCATACTGTACATGACTGAGAGAGTGATCTGCTTGAAAATCATGGCTCATGTATATACATGTCCCGTTGCAAACTTGCAATGAAGTTTGCATGTTTAATGTGGCAGTATACATAGCCTGGTAGAGAAACAAGCACACACACACACACACAAAATGACAACAGCTTTACTGTAGAAGCAAGCAGCATAACTTATGCCTTAAGTCCTAAACAAAAATAGAAAGTCATAAAGTAATGATGCTTAAAGGGATGATGACAATTTGCAACATATATAATCTGTTAAATTAGTATAAATGGTAACTTTTTAAAAAAGGAGTTCAAAGGGCTGTTCATATAGCAAAGGCCATCCCTGCAACCCATGAAGGAAAAAAATTGGAAAAAAGTTCAAACAGAATTACCAATGTCTAATTACCAATGTGTGTTTTTACTTTCACTTTAAAGGTATCCAGGGTCATGCATTGAATCTACTATACAGTACAATACCAAGGAACGGTAAAATTTTGCTGAGAGGAAGGGAGTTCCAGAATTGGGGACCTCTCACCCTGGGTCAGATGGAACACCTGGGACATGTAAAGTGATCCAAGATTGGGATCATAAACAGTATTACTAGACTGAACCAAAATCACATCTAAGTAATTGGGTGCAAGACCTCTCCAAATGCTCAGTCACTTGAAGCATTCTTTGTTACCTCTCTACTGAATTCTTTTGTTTCAACCATAGACAACAGGTGAAGAGTTTTCAAAACGTACCAGTAATGTGCCAAAATTGGTAAATTGATCCTCTCCCAGAAATTTGAATTTGATTTTGAACAGACCTTACCGTAGAACTTAACTACGGTGCTGCGTGTGGGTGCAATCATTGACATGTTCAAAGACCGTCTATCCTGACAAATGTCTACGATTTTTACAACAATTGGTGCATGACTCAGTTGTCACATTACACACCCACTATTGTCATTGGAACATGAACATTGTCAATTCATTGACAAGAAGCTGCAGAAGGAATTTGTTAGTTGGAATTATTAGTCATTACCTTGTTACTAATTGTTTCGATGTTTAAGAGCTGATCACATTGCTTGAATGTGCTGTTGATCTGATGGCGATGAGCCGGGAGTCATAAACTGGCAATTTCTGTGTATAAACTGCTTTTACAGTATAACTGTCAGTGGAAAGTACTGTTTGGAGAGTATGGAAAGTGCATTGGGCAGCACTCGCCAGAAAAAAAGAGGTATATTTGTTTTCTGGGAAGGGTCTAATTTGCCACAATCCTTTAACCATCTGCATGCACAGAATGGTAAGATTGTCCTTCAACCCCTAAAATTTCCCTCCAAATGGCAGCCTTTCCTTGGAAGGAGCCTGCTTACGTTTTCTTGGGGATATAACACATGAACAGTAGGAAGAGTGAAAGAGTTACCCTGTGCATTGGGAACTGTATGTACTGTAAAGGGGAATCCTGGGATTATGCAGTACTTTGCACCATACAGTACAATAGCAATATAGATCACATTCTAGATGATAGACAGGTGGTTACAGCTACTCTGTTACCGGACATTGACAACTTTAAATCATGTCTACCAGATGTGTTGACAGATTTTGTGAAAATAAAGTAATATTGGATAAAATAATATTCTTTCATGATTCTATCGATGATCAATATATTATATATTGATCAGTATTGATGGGAATTGTAGCTTGTTGCTTTTGTAGAAGCCACTCCAAATATACATTACAGTGCAAAGTCATGCACATTGTTACTAATGTATACCACAAGTAAGTCACGTTAGACAAGTAGCTGAAGGCCTTCATCATATCACATTCAATGAAACAATGAAGTACAACATACCTTGCACATGCACTTTCTGTTTCCCAATTCCCACCCTCTGTTTGTGTCAGCATTTGAACTATTCTGTTTTTGTCCTCCCATCTGTTTGTCAGTTAATCTGTCTGTCTTTCATTGGGATCAAAGTTCATTAAGGGGTATAGGGTATAGGCTGTGTGGAAGAGGTACAAATTGGTTCTCTTTCCCAGAGAGGATACTTAATTCTGGTTTGTTACAGGTGTCAATAAATGGTTCTTGTGGCCTGCACAGAAAAAAAGTCATGGAAATGTCATGAAATTTTGTATTAATGACAGAAAGCATAGAATTTGAAACAGACTGCTAACTTTTTTTTTCAAGATTAAAATGTTTGCCATCTATGACAGTGGTTTGGCCTTTATTCATCCATCAAATTCTTGTATGTTTGGTCTTGAAATGGTCATGTTACTGTATGTAAGGGTCATGAAACGATCATTTATAAGACATGAAATTTTATTTTCCATAGGTTGGAGGACTTAGCTCTGTCACTAGCCGTACAGTGATTCTTCAAGTTTTGCCTTTGGCAGAGAAGTCATGCATGTTCTGATTGCACATTACATGTACAGTATAGCTGGCCTGTATGCGACTCATGAATGTGTACCAGGGAGGTGGTAATTGCTTGAAGTACTGGACTGTTTGAGGTGGTCGATAGACCAATAATTTTACTGTACTTGCAGTGAGTCGATCGCTTCATTGACCCCTAACATATTCAAAATGCTGTAGTTCAACAAATTCCTCTTCTCACCAAACTTCTGTTCTAATATTTCTCTTTGATGTATACTCTCAGTGAATTAGTTCCATTAATGCAGTTTTGTAAATGAAAATTGCATTTGTGAATAAATGTACTGTTCATGTTTGCTCTCGGTACAGTATGTGAGAGTTGTGGCACCATGGTGCATGCTGTACAGTACTTCAGGTTATGATATATACACAGCTATCACATACAGCACACTTTGATTTTTGCCACTTGACTCAAAATAATTTTACAATCTTCCATATTGTGTTACTGATTTTTGTATATTACCTTAATTCGTCCTATCTATCTCTTCTTTGCAATCTTTCTATCTTGAGAGGTGATGACTCTGTAAATTCAATATATCAGTTTGTTTGAGTTGTTGGTTGTGCATATACTGTACTCAAGATCTTGGGGCTTTGAGGGTATACAGGGGTCATTTGCAGCCAACCTTTTGTACTCCCAGGTTCTTAGATGAAAGTATTTCCTGTATCTGTGTGTCTGTGGGATGACTATGTTGAGCACAGGAGAGGGCAATACCAGGTTGAAAGTATTTGCGATCACAGATGCTGTAGTGTTGTTTTCTGGAAATGTTTTACTCTCACATACCACAGCAGACACTGGTGAAAAGTAACATCCTGTACTAGAGAGTTCTCCATAAATTTGCATTCAGGAAATAGGATTGTGTACTTGAATTGTGTACGAGCTTGGTTGACTGTATGAGCTTTTGTTTATTTTTTTTTACAGGTTTCTTGTTCCCTCAATCTCAACACAATGTTGGTAAATATCAGCATGTAAATCAGTGTGTTATTCCGTCGAGTCCACTAAACCGAGTAAACTGTTCAGACTGTACAGTAGTTAACATGTCGTTCTTTCGCAAGAAGAAAGAAGTTGATCTTCATCAACAAGAGAAGGTTATTGACAGGGAAATCGCTAATGCAAAGTCTCAGGCCGAGAAAACAAGAGCCGGAGAAGAACCGCCACTCAAGGAAGGTGAGGTTCGAGTGAGAGACATCGAAGTCCAACCAAAGCAAGTCATCAGTGACGAGACCTCAAGAGAGCGAAATCGTTTAAAGTACAAAGACACCTCAGGTTTGGTGACCTCTCATGAGAAGAACAGTTATCCTACGTTTCATGTTTATTACCTTGGTCGGATACCGACTAGCGTCGAATATGGGACGGAGGCGGTCGAAGGCCCTGTGGATCAACTGTGCCGACTCAGAGACAAGCAAAAATTACCAAGAGTGGCTGTTGCATTTGACACAGAGGGACTCACAATTAAAGAAATGTCTTCGTCTTTGTTCTCCAAGAATAAAAGCAAAAAGGACGGCATAGACGTGTATATACCGCTGCATCACATAACGTACGGGGTAGCCAGCGAGGGCCACCCAATGGTTTTCGCTTGTGTTTCTCGTATGACGGATGATGATACACCTCAAGATGACGGCATGCCTGTCCTCATGCTGTATGCTTTCTTGTGTGACAAAGCAGATGTTGCACAACAGATCACTTACTGGCAGTTGCAAGCATACATCGAGGCCTACGAAGAACTCAAGCGGAAGAAGATCCTGAGAAACAGGCGAAAACAAGCACTCGGCTCTCGTCAAGCCTCGCAGAAGATCGCGCCATCAAGCGTCAAGGAGGTGGTACGTACAGACCACAAACAACCGCTTCCAATTTACCCCAACGAACCACCGCCGCCAATGGAAGACGAGGAGGTCCTTTACGCGGTTGTGAAAAAAGGACACAAAGTAAAGAACAAAGGTTTCAAAAAACCAAAGTCTAGCGATGGCGGCCCACCAAACGACGAAGCGAACGATAAACCAGAGAGTGACACCGATGTGGATAACGCCGAACCAGATCCAGGGTCGCTGGAGACCCCGTCATCACCGACCGAAACCGTGCGAAGTGATTCCGTCACATCTGATGATAGTCAGAGTGGGGCAAGGGATTTGGCATTTGAAAGAAGAATCTCAGAGATGAATGACCTGATGGTGGAAATGGATGCAGAAAAGTTGAAAAAATTGATGATCTCCAACCATGCTTCCCTCGCTCGGTAAGTAGAGTATGATGACATTGCATTTGTGAAGTAGAACACTTGTTGAACTCAGCAGATCACAACCTGTGCTTTGAAGCATGTATTGCCTAAAAGCAAATATATCATAGGTATGTATGTGCTTTTCCTTTGTGATTTGTTTCTGATATCATATTTTTTACAAGCTATTTTATTACCTTTTCGTGTGTACTAATAAATATGGCAAAATAAAGCTTAAGGGGGATCTACAGTAGGCAATTTCTCAAGATCCAATAAGTAATCTTGCACCTTGTACTAACAGAAACTACTGTAGTGTATTATGTACCCTATTGACCTATGACATGACCAATCAGGTGGTGAACACTACGTATCATAATCAAGTACTGTGCTTATTGACTGAGTTTGAAGTTCATTGGACTTACTGTCTAGTAGAGGAAATTGCGACACACTTTTTCAAAGCATTTTGTCGATTAGAGATTTGACCAGTGACCTCAGACCATGGGTCCACCTATCTACCAACTTTGACCCTCATTTGCTTGCGGTCTAGGAAATGTTGCCGATGCAAACTTTTTTGTGTCAGATTTCACCTTTGACCCCTGAACTTGACCTCTCACCACAAAACACATATAAACATGATTTTTTTTATAAAATCTTGTATATCACTCATATATTTGAAGGTCCCATGTACATAGACATTTTGAATTAAGAAATGCAGCAAAAATAAGATTTGTACTAGTTTGACTTCTGACCTTTAACTTTTGACCTTAAATTTTGATGGGAGTCACAACTTCAGACCATGGGTCACCTATCTACCAACTTTGACCGTTGGTTGCTTTTCAGTCTAAGAAGTGTTGCGGATGCAAAGTTTTTGGTGTCAGATTTGACCTTTGACCCCTGAACTTGACTGCCCACCTCAAAGCACATAAAAACATGTCTAGCTATAAAATCTTGTATACCCCTATATATTTGAAGGTCCCCTTGTAAATAGACATTTTGCAGTGGTGAAATCCTAAAAATCCTTTTAAATTTGCTCCTTGTTTCCCTCCACAGAGAAATCTACTTCAATAAGAGCAACCCCAACCGTATCTCGACCGATTCCAACGGACATGCAGAAGACGAACACGACAACAGCAACGTGTAACAGAAAATGTTTGATTGTACAGAAATTGGAACAGTGTGAGGTTATTACCTCTTACTACAACACACTACAAAAGTGACATCATTGCAAAGCAATGCATGATGTTTGCCGTCTTGATTCAGTAATATTTAAATTGCAATTGTGCTGCTTAGTTTCCTGTAGCGTATTTGGCCTTGGATCTCCAGGTATCTGATGAAAAAGGGACAGTAAGGACTATGGTCTATGAATGGCAATTAGAAGGCAGCTGGTAACCAGACCTTACATTTGAAAAGTTATGAATATCATTTAATCCACTTGTTTGTCATAATTCTGAACCTGTGAATTGCTTTAACTGGTGTGCCTGAACAATGCTGACTGTATATATTCATTCAGTTTATTTATGTTATTACAAAGTTGTAATATTTTTGCTTGTATGCAATAAGTCTTTTTTTTTCTTTTTTTGGGCTTCTTTTTTTTTAACATCCTAACACGAAACCATTCGGCCACAGCATCTAGAAGCAGAATCATGATACCCAAAAACATGCATACAACATACTGGATGGTATATCAGCCTCTATTTTAGCAGAGTGCATTATGCTGTGCATTCATTTTTGAATTTGTTCAAAAAGTTTATATTTTTTATTGTTAATAGTGTAAATTACAAGGTACTGGTATCTGTACATAAATTATAGTCTAACAGTTGACTAGTTGCCATAGTAACCATAAACCATACCTTTGTAGGTGAGAAATTATTGCATCCAAACCATCATAGGCACTCCACCGACATTCAGTTGTGTTTGTACTGTAGCAGATAAAAAAGGAAATGGTACTGTGCTTGAAGTATTTAGGTACTTTGTTTTTAACTTGTTATTATGTCATAGACTGTCCATCATTCTGCACATCAGGCTTCTTCAGTTTGGGGCACATGTGCCACTTATGTGTTATGCGACATGGCTTGGGACGGCATGCAGGTAATTTCAGGAGGAAATTTGTGAAAAATAAAACATGTTGCAAACGTGCTGCCAGGTAGGTAAATAAATATGTTACATACCAAAACTCACAGCTTGTTAAATGGTTCATTTGGTCTTTCAATATGTGTAAATTACCGAAAAATGGTTATTTTGTGGAGAAATTTGGCTTGGAAAAGTGAACAGCTTTGCACCATTTTGAATTTCAAGTCTTTTCTGAAACAAAAAATTCAAGGGGTATATGGGGTGGGGGAGCTCCCTGATCCCCTCCCCAGGATGAGTGGCACATTACCATACATCAACTTTATTACACCATGTGGTACTTCATCAAATAATTTTTAATTGAGGAAGCGTGCTGTACAGCACACAGTAGATGTCAGGCTATTTAATAATGTTTTTGTTGATTCCTAAAACTCAGAATCATGTACAGTAATTTTTTGTCATACCCGTCGGGTACCCGAACAAAATGGCGCCTTTATTGTTAGCATTGGTACTTCCACAGTACCATACATCACATTTGTGTGGAGGAACCTTACTAACTACTCGCCTATACCCTATGAATGGGACCACCTACTTTCCTTGAGAAAAAGAAGAAAATTCCATTTTGAGCTCTTTCTACATGGTGAGTTAAAATTTGGCACTATGACACAGTTTGTTCACCCAGAGGTTGTGTCGTTTTTCAGGAATTGGGTGGTACACTAACTTTGGATTCGGGTAATAAAATGCCATTCTGGTACTCGAATATACAGGTTACCTGTGAAAACACTTTACTAGTTAGGCTCAACAAGTTATAAGCTCTTTGTCGTATTATAACCTGTTTTGGCCATTTACCCATGTGTAATCATGAGTTTAATGAAAGCTTCACAATGCTATATGAGACAGCTTCACCAATGTTGTAATCATGTAGAAATTAGAAAATTCATATCATTAAAAATTTTAGAATGTCACTCCAGTTAATACGTAAATGGCTATGGGAGTGAATTACGTACTGCCTCTTTCATAGTTTTGCCATTATGTTTCTTAAAAGTAGTTAAAAAGTATAAACACATGCAAATGAACCATTTAATATTTGCTGTATTTTAAATAAATGATAAAGGTAAATAGCTTACATGGAGAAAATCAATGCGACCATGAAGAAACTAAACACCTATAGCCTTTTCATCACTCGTGTGGCATTGGGAGTTGCTGGAGTATAATTTAAGCCGGCAATTATTTCTGAAAGTTGGGTGTAAGACTGACACCAATGACCGAAAAGCTTACATCTACGTTTCATCGAACGCCAACCTGAGGGAGCTGTCACCAGTTAGTACTGTGAACCAGGGATGTATGTAAATATACTCACTTTCATGTTAACTGATGCACACTTTGAATATTCATCTGGGACTAGTAGATTGACTTAATTCTATAAACTATAATGTAAGTACATGATAAAACGTTGAGTTCCATAATTTCCGATCCCGTCTTTCTTTTTCCTCTTGTTGATTTGGTTTGGTTTGCTATATAATCGACAATTGCTGTGCCTTGCTATGCCATCACTGTTGTGAGATCGTGGCACACGGAAAGAACCCAAACAAGTTGTGCTGACCATGTAAGGCATAGCTGATCTTGTACAAAAACCTTGCCATCATGTTTAAAAATCATAGCATGTGCAAAAAATTATACAATGATGCACTCAAAATTGATTGAGTACATCACAGCTCACATAAGATCAGATCATGTATTTGTACTGACAACATGTATTATGAACTTAAAAATGCACATGTTAAAACAAAATGTGTATGCATACACATTTATGTGTAAACGTCCGTTTTCATTCCGCAGTGTGTAAGTGTGTATCCACTTTTTTAAGTAAGACAAACTTCTTAAACAGCTTTATGGGGGTGATTCGACATGTAAAGTTGAATGTTTGTCATGGTACCTGTATTCAGTAGCCAGTCATGTTGAGTTTACTATAATCAACTTGGGCTACAGTATATGCAACACTCATTTGAACTGTTGCAATGGTTAATGTATAAGGACATCTGGTGTAATGGGCAGGGTAGGTTAAAGGTCTGGTAACAAGGCAAATATTTTACAAAACACCAGGGATTGGCAATTCCCTGCTCAGTGCATGTATGTTTGATACACACTACCAGTTTGAGAGCATCGCCATGATGTTGGTACATCACCAAGTATGTCATTGATTATTGTGAGGGTATACTTTATCTGGTCATCATCTTAATGGCTATAACCCAGGGGAACATGGCTATAACTTACCCAGATGGATCTTTGTATTAATTTTCAAGTTTGTTGAAGTGGAATATACATCCTACCATTCTATGCAGTCAAAGACTTGTCATACACCATTTTTCATTTTACTTATGCAGTAAAGGTTTTCCACCTCAACCCTTCCCACAGAGCCCTAGCTCCCACATGCTATTCAGGAGAAATGGATACACCATGAAATCTGCTGCACCCTCCTTCTCATTTAAACTTCATGCATACCCCTTGCTGTGTACAGACATGTGTGTTGTCACTACCATCGTGAGTTATCTATGAAACACGAAATAGAATTAGGGAGACAAGATAAGCTTTGAATTCAAGGTTTGTGTCACCAAAGTCTCACAGTAATTTGTCTTTTGCATCACTCTTGACGTTTCTGTGAGGCTTATCCAAGATGATTAGCATGCATTTCAATCACAGGTTCCTGCCATGTCAAGATACTTTTAGTGCGCTATGCGTGAAGATTCCAAAATTTTGTTGGGGTCGTTCCACAAAAGGAGAACAATCGTAAACGTTTAAGTCAAACTTAAAGTAGTTTGCATTGCCTAATTAGTTTGTATCAGATACCTCATGTTAAGACAAATAAACTTGCCTATATATATATCTATACCACTTCCAGATCTGAAGGACCTCATTGGACTCATTGCATTGTACATGCATGCATTCCTTTGCTGCTAACTACTGGCTGCATTCAAGGTGGGGTGGGGGGAGTGTCATTTAGCTCCACACCTGCATCAGCTTTTTTACATTCTGTGCATCAGTTGGTATTGGTATCGATAAGTTTGTGAGGATTTATGACGCATGTAAACACATTGCAATGCTTATAATTAGCATAATCAGTCAAATTCCCCATCCATTAGCTTATATGAAAACTGAAAAGTTTTGAGTTTTTTATCCTGACTTGTGCTGGCTGGTTCGCATTTGAGTTAGAGAGAAGTGTTTCGTCACAAATATTTCAGAAGACAAAAGTGAATCGTTAAGCACTCTTTAATGTTCCTTTGTATGTGACACATGGGGATCCTTTTAGTTTTGACTGTTTGTCATGAGTATGTGAAGGAAATGTGACACCTTTCAGGAAAATTTTGTGAATTTTACAAGTCAGTGAACCTCTTTAAGACTTGATGAGGAATTTCATGAGGACCAAAGAGAGGTACTATTACTGATGAGAAATGAACTGCTACTGATCACTGAAGAATGTCCCCTAATTGCTGATGTCGATGCCACTACCTTTAATAAGTTAGACATCCCCAGTAATTGTTGCACCTACCTCAAATAAGGGACATACCTTGGTAACAGACTCACCTCCAAGAAGAGAGGTTTAGCTCAATGGGACATAACCTGTAGTAATGAGGACCTACCCACAGGGAGAGACCTAGTAATAGTAAGGTATTTACCTATAACAAAGGGACCTCCCATTTCCAATATGGGATTACCCTCTAATAAAGGCCTTACATCTAACAGCTCGGGATCTAATCAGGCTAGTCGTGGACCTACTTCACGTACCAGTCTCCAGTCATAGGCCCGCCTCTAATCATCGCTTTCTCCTACCAAAGGATGGTGAAGATTTACAAGTTCTCACCGTGGACTTGCTACTACTATGACCAGGTACTGTGGCTGAGCACTGCTACACTACAAATACAGCCAATACTCTTCTACAACCAATACCGGCTAAAGTGATGGCGCTATGCATATTTTGTCAAAGTTATGTTGCATACCTTATTAGTGCATCATCAGTGTAACTTTAAACCAATCAGAGAGTACTTTTCATGGGCGGAAATGTTAGAAGTTGTTAATATTTCTGATAACAGCTGGAGAATATGAGAAGATGGCAGGGTTTTTAAATATGAGTAGTGAATGAGCTAAGAAATTCAATACTTAAAAGTGAGAAACAATTGCTAAGACCTAAAGTTTGTAAAGAAACCAAGTGGCCTAAAGTTGTGGCATGGATGGGAGGAATTTTGCACACTCAGCAATAAAAAGTGATTTTTTTTCTAATTTCATATTTTGAGCTCTCCCCCCATTCATGTAGCACTGCCTCTGGAACAAAGAGATTTGCTACGACTATTTAGACTAAACTTTAGTACATGTATAACAACCATTATGGACAAAAGGAAACCAGCAAACCAAGGCACTGCTGCTGGCTGTGATAATAAAAAGAAAAACTGTAGCATTTATTCTCAAGTTTGGGACACATTGTGAACAGAGATTTTCTCTAATTAAATACTCCAACTGCTGGATCGAAACCAGAGGGGATTTATCGATGGGGGGTGTGTTTGCATGTGTGGGTGACAAACAGTAACAGCAGTTTCTTGAAATTCTTATATGGAATTGTTTACAGCTAACGGTATCTTCAATCATTGGCTTGTCCAAGGAGGAGGGAGGACGGTAGAAAAGGGGAGGATGAGATCCATGGCCCCAGTCAAAGGTGCATGCCAAATTGAATTGAATAGCATTTGTACCTATGAAAATCAAATTCTGTAAAAAAAATAGCCTCTGGATCTTCAGTTACAGGCAGATTTTCTAAAAGGAAAGGGGACCCCCACCCCATATCCCTGTGTCACCATCATCTTAGATCAACAGAGGTTGACTCGTTATGTTGGTAAACCCTGTCACTAAATCTGATGAAATATATCTAGCTACATCAGATAACAAAATGAAACAATATACCATTGATTTGAGGGAAAACGTCAATATATTTACAGTGTACACAAACATCATGATAAGAACACTTAATGTTTCGGACGGTCAATTCCCATCATCACGTTACTGATAGGACTAAATAAGGAGAAGTGAACGACTACCGATTGGTGAGTCAAGGAAAAAATATTTAGAAGTGACACTTACTTGAATAGAGAAAATAATGGGGATTCCAGTTGTTTGTTGAGATTAGACAGATTCCAGTTAATATAGAGGCTTACTTTGAGTTTCAGCTGCAGCTAAGTAGATGCCGAGTCAATTATTTTGAAGGAGTTGTGATCGCATTTTGCCTTACAAGAGGGAGATTTGTATAAGTGTTTGTAAACATGTGAATTCTTATCGGATTTTAGATGCTCACTGATCCTTGTAGCCAACTGTCTGTGGGTTTCCCCAACATAGCAAGCATTACAGCTTGAACAATTGAATTGGTAGACTGCATGGAATTTGAGATTTGTTGAAAGAGAGTCCTTGGTGACAAGCAATTTGCTTATTTTAAAACAGGTGAACACAATCCTGGCATCAATCTTAGAACAATGGGATTTGATTATTTGCCTTGATTTTTTGTTGTGTGTGGTAAGAAAAATGTCCAATGTAAGGAAGCTTGTAATATCTAATGCCGAGGAAAGACTGTTCGGACAACACTTTGTATTGATATTTTACTGCCTAAATAAGATGTTACAACTTTATGAATTAAATAAGAAGTAAAGCATTTCCAGAGTTGTGAAAAGTTCTTTTAAATCAATGTCAAAGCCTTTCCAAGTTTTGTTAATCTTAAAAAAAACCTGTCAACAAGAGTTTTTATAAGGGCCGTTTTGTAAGAAAAGGGTATAAAACTACAAAAGTTCGCAAGTAACCCAGTAAACGTAGCCTTGTGATACAAAGAACTATTGCACTGATCAGTATTAGAAATTAGCACATCTAGAAATTATAAAACATCACGCTGTTTTTCAATGGTGAATTGCATATTGGGAGGCTGATTATTGATATAATGCAAGTAAGAGTTCGCATCATTCTCAACAGAAAATGTCATCTACATATCTACGGTAGAGATACGGTTTGGCTGGAGCTGACATGTCATTGAAAAAACAATTTTCCAAATGGCTCATGAACAAGCTGGTGCAAGCGGGGAGCCCATGGCTCTTATTTAACCTCATATCAATGTAAAATACTGCACTCAGGACTTCTTCTCATTTGCCCAGGAAATTACATCCATGGACATGTCTAATCAATGCATGGTTTCTAATGATGTTATCAGTCTGTTTACCACTATTCCAGTGTATGAAACTATAGACTTAGCCGTTGATCTAATTATTCAAAATGATTTAAGTGTTGGTATCAAGAGACATGATCTTCACAAATTACTGGTATTTGCTACCTCCCAAACATTTTCTTGTTAATGGCAATTATTTTGACCAAGTGGATGGTGTGGCCATGGGTCCCCACTTGCACACACAGTTTAGATGCCATGCCTTCATCACCGTTTAGATCACATGCATCATGTTTTAGGGCTAATGAAATTGAAACTGCTTTTTTCCACTTTATTAACAAGGTAAGATACATTAATAAAAGATATGAAAGAATTGACAAAACACAAAGTGGAGGGGGCTTGACAGAGGCACTGCATATCAATGGCCATGTCAAAGAAACCCAGACACTACAAAGAACATCAAAGTAAACTTAAAACCGTAACAAAATACAACAGCTCTTTGACTACTAACCCCCAGTCTTCGAAATTCATCCCCCTCTCTGCCCCTATATTTAACCAACAAACTACTAAATGTCCATTAGCTTTTCATTTGTCTTTTAAACTGAGGAAGGGAATTTGAAGTTGTCAGTTCTCTGGGAAGTGTGTTCCAAAATCTAAGACAATTTTATACTTTTATTGTAATGTAGGGTTTGAAATCTGTAGCAAGTAGCAAATGTGTTCCATTTTTTTTTTGTCTTTTAAAACATAAAGATCATTTTGCTAACATAGCAGTCTCTCTGATATATCACCATAAAGGAATAGCTGCTAGGCTGTATCAAACAAAAATTACTTGCAATGTGCATGAATTAATTTACTAGGTCTACAAAATGCCATACAGAATGAAATCCCAGCACGACAGAAACATTGTTACGATCAATTATTTGTAATATTATTCCATGAAGGAAGCTAGGGATGAATGTTTAATGTTTTCTGGTCATGAAATGCATATAGTGACCCTGTATGTCCAAATGTTTTTTTCATCGATTGAATTGATATTGCGAACCATCCAGCCATCATTCCTCACTGTGTCCAAGGATCACAATTCGGACGCACGTGCGCTTATAGCGGCAGAATCACTTTCACGAATTGTTGACGGAAGGGTGCACTGATAGACAGGCATGAGTCTCTATTGTTTACGATGCATCACACCAACATGCTGGTATGAGATAAAAACAAAACAAACCATTACAGCTAGCACACCTTGTGAGAGCAGGTAATTAAGCCTACAAGAAGAGGAAATGAGAGGAACGTAAATTTACAACACTATCAGCACTTCATAGCTACAGGGAAGAGTTCACTGTGTCAGTGATTGAGATATATGTGTTCTAGTGAACTGATAGTGATGTAACCACAATCATGGAAGAAGGAAATAAACACATGTCAAAAAGGACAAGAAAAAAGGAAAAAAAAATAAAGGACAAATGTACAGCAGAGTTTCTTTTAAGAGAGAGCTGAGTCAACCGTGTCCCAAAAATGGAGACAAAATGGCGCAATTGGCATGTACTGCACTTTGAATGTGAGATACAGTGCCTAGCAAATGGAAGCAAAATAGCTTCAGCATTCGAGTTGGCGCAACTCTCTCTATGTAGAGGGAGTCTAATATACAGACTTACGGTACAATGAAAGCAAATTGACTTTGATTAACTTATAAAGACAAAGAGGTCATTTTCCCTAATAATGATGAGACTTTTCCTGCTCTGATTCTACCATAGATCATGTAGAATAATACGCATGTACATTCATGCATATATTATTATTCCAGCATGGTAATAGAAAACATGATGTTTGGAATGAACTCCAGTTTACCACTCACGAAAAGAATGGTAAATGGAAAAGAATGAAGTCTCAAAATAATTCTACAAGATTATCCCGTATACTGCATACAGAGTTGTGTATTAATCAAATAGCGATTATAACTTGAAGCTATAACTGAATTACGACCAATAAATACTAAAATTAACATTTGTCTCTTAAAACAGCCTTCTTCCACTTTGCTAGTGTTCTCACCAGGTGCCGGGGTACCCGCCCGACAATGTCAGCACTTAAGGCTCTAAATGCTCTGGATCCAAAGTCTTACCAGGTACAATGTACGTGTAACAAAATTTAGGATACATGCAAAGTAATCTGAATTTCATGTCATTCCCACAATGTGCAAAGCAAACTGTGGTATTATGAAGTCACAACAAACTTGCAGCCTAATACAATTTCTATTTTGGGGTACCAGTGCAAAGGACCGTTTTGGGGACCTGGTGTAAACACTATATATGATGTACAATGTCTGTTCTTTTTGCAACAGTAAAATTTAAAACCTGGGTTTCATAATCGTGTGCATATGCCCTCTAGTTCACATCTGCTGAAATTTGCTGAAATGACTTGTAATCAGCCGTGATCAAGCTATTGAAACATTAAATTATGAAAATGATATGATCTTGTGAAAATGTTACTTGCCACAAAATGCTTTGCAGACATTAAGGTTATTTTCAAGATGATTCATTTAATCTTGTAGCTTACTACCACCTCATGCTTTTGTACCCTCAGCCACGCAGTTTTGTAAAAGGTTGCAAGAAATCCACAGGTTGTTAAAAGCCAAGCCATCTCCACATATGGGAAGTATGTCCTCAATATCACAAAATGTTGTTCAGAAGATGTCTTACATGAGGCCATTACTCCTTTGAGAGCTACACAGCATTTTCTGCAGGAATATGTTCTGGTTGTTCGTCACACTCTTTCTTAATGGATTCTTCTTTGGCATTGGTTTCCTTGAAACTTGGCACTTTTTGGTACCGTTTCTTTGACACTAGCGTTGTGATGGAAGATCCTGCCTGGCTGACCGGCACAGTCACAGTTTCGGACTTAAGATCTACAATGTCCTTACCTGTTATTCTCGCAAGTAGAAGAGAGGCTTGTATCCTCATGGTCCGACTACGAAATACGTACACGTAAGGATTAAGAGCACAACTGCAAAATGACATCCACACCGAAAATGTAGCCCACCACGGTCGCTGTTGTCCGTCTAGGTAGAATATCATCACCATGAATGCTGGGAACCAGCATATTGCATACGCAGTTACCACCATCACTCCAGTTTTAGCGATCCGCCACTCGCTCACTGCCCATTTTTTTTGTTTTTCCTTCCCTTCTGTTGAATCGGAATCTTGGCCCGATGAAGGATTGGTTTTGATGCTCCTCTGGGTGGGATTCAATCGAAGAATTAGCTTTCTCCCTTCAATGTAGATTTTCACGTACACATAGCTCATGAAGAGGAATGGGCCTAGGAAACCCAGAAAAAACACAAAAAGAATGTAGCCATGCCCTTCAGCAACTGGTGAAACAGAACAAGCATATTGGTACTCCGAGTACGTGATCTCGCTCCATCCTAACATAGGTGGTATGGCCATGAAGGTAGAAACTACCCACACAGTCAAAAGAATGATGTACCAGTACTTAACTACAAAACTGATTTGGTACATCATTGGTTTAGAAATTGAGATGTACCGTTCCACGCTTATCAGCACCAACGTTAAAATGATCGATGTGAGCAGCAAAAACTTGCAGAAGGCGGTAAATACGCACCATCCCTGAGAGAATATCCACTGTTTGGTGAAAACTGACACGAGAGTAGATGGCATGACCAAAACGGTCATGCTGAACTGGCAGACTGCCAAATGGAGAATGTACCTGTTTGCTATTGTCAAGAGAGCAGGCTTTATATACGCGATGAGAAAGATCAGACAATTTCCGACAAATGAGGATGTGATTATGCAAATTAGAGTAATTGCTAAGATGAAAGTGCCAAAAGGTGTCGATGAATCTTCTCGGTAAGTTTCTTCAGCCTGTGAAGGTACGAGGTCTGTGGAGAAGAGTACACCACCGGTTGACGTCTGAGCCATGATCGACTTTTGCTTGTAATTGAGCACTTTGGAAACGTATACATAAACTCTTCTGCCAAAGCACAGCAATCTAGAAATATGTATAAAATGTGTAAAATAAAAACAATATTAAAATTAGCAGAACTTTAGAAAATGTTTTTTTTTGAGATTGCAGGTAGTTGTCTCTTTAACTAAGAAGCCAAGTATAAGTAGGTAGATATCCCCGTTTAAGGCACCTCTGTAGGTGCCGGAGGCCAAGAACCCCATTTGTTTCTTGTAGAGGTCTATGATCACTAGGTGATAACAGAGTAAACTGGGAGATATGCAAGTACATATAGTTTGATATGTGCCATCAGGGCTAGCACCGGTATGCGGTAGAGGGTGAACATTAAACCCCACTCAAATTTACAGATATGGTGCCCCTTTTGAAAAAAAAATGCAATTATGACACATAATAATATTTGTTCAGAGTGCCTTTAAGACATTTAATGCCCTCTCCCTCTGCTCCCCCCCCCCCCAAAAAAAAAACCTTGAAGATTTCTTCAGAGTGCCCTTTTGATAGGCATGTACGTTGAACTGTCAAAGGGTTGTGCTGACCTTGAACATGGAAGCACTAAATGTAAAATTTTCCATTGGAAACGTCTCTTACCTGCTCTGGAGGTTTTAGGGAGACATTGCAAAAACAGCTGCCATTTGCATTTAGTTTCAGTTTCCAGAGCTCTGAAGCTACTACATTTTAAAATGATAAAATGAGCTCCTGCTCAAGCTGCAATAAGGCTGTGAATCCTCTTACAAATCTTTGTACTTGAGAGACAGATAGAAAAAACTTAAATTTCACTGGATACTTGGAGCATGGAAATCTCCTAGTAATCTCTTCTGTCCTTCAGTTAGATGTTTCCTTTGCAGTCAGCTCTAGTAGCCCACCCTGGATATGCAACCAGTAATATGACCATGCATGGTCCCTCAAAGACTATCTGATGTATTTTAACTTCATTTAATCACATGAAATGCCATCACACAGGTATAGCGTATAGGCAGTTATGAACTGAAAAATATAGTTTTCATCAATTTCAAAATGTCCCAATGAAGGTAAATGTTTTTATATGTAAGATATGGAAGGTTGGTCTAAATGCCAAAATTTCACTCAGGTTCTAGGCATTTATTAATCAGAGATGTCCACCTTTCATTTGGCACAAAATTTCCCAAATGGGTGGGAGCATTAAACTCCACCCTCAGGCCAACAACCATTTCATCAGCTCAATCATTTCAAAAGTCAGCCTCATTCATAGTTCAAATCAACTTAGTATGCCTCACCCTCACGTTTAACATCAAGCTGGCACTCATGTGGCTCGAAAAATTTTGGAGAAATTTTGCCCACTTACATCTGTGAAGACAAATGTGCTACCGTAAAAGTCAGTAAATGAGTAGCTGGAACAAAGCCGGCCAAAAACAACTGTCGCATGGTTAAAAGCTGAAATAATTAGTCCAACTAAATGTTACTGATACTTATACTGATTGTCTCTCCCCCTACCTGGGTGAAACTCCTAGCTATGCTACTACTTGGACTGTATCTGAGCTGAAGGGATGTCCACCATGCTGTTTCTGTATACTGTAATCTTAATACTTGATGCCCAATGTTGCTAGCTGTGTGCATACAAGGAGCACTCCAATATGCTTGCATCACTTGGGGTTTTGTTTTCTGCCCCGGCCCTTCCGGTTGCTTTTTATTCGTGCAATTGGCTTTCTGTGAGGTTACTAGATATAGGCTACAATTGTTGACTGTTGCATCGGCAAATGAAGTGCTTATGAGAGAGGACTTACGTCAAAACAAGACTTTTAGAAACAAAAAGGAATGAATGATTACTGAAGATGAATGTTACTGATTAACCATAGGACACTGGCTGAGGTTTAATTTGTTTCAAACATTGGAACAGCATATCATATTGAAAAGTGTATGCAGTATGACAAACAGAATTATTGATAGAAGTTGTCTATAGTGATAGTCTACAGTACGCAAAATTATCATACTGTACCAATACATGTTTCATATCTGTTTAGGGAATAAAGTTATTTCAACTTTTTCTCTAATACATGTAGTCCTACAGTATCAAAAAGTTGTTTTTAGCTTTGCACCAAGGATTCTTTCATTTGTTGATATTTAGTCCATTTGTCTTTAAGACAATTAGACTAGACTTAACTTCTAAAACATGATTTGCCCTGATACTACTTTAGTTCATGCATAAATCTGTAAGAGTCTGCACTACTGTAGCTGCCACAGTCCCAGTGCCTAAATTGTCAGTGAACAAAATAGGACACGGAGCTAGAACAAAAAAGGAGCAACTGAACTATACAAAAATCGAGTTGGTTAGATCAAAGTAGATGCCACCTGAAAATGTTCCAGTCAGCAGATATTAATTTATCCAGCCCTGGTGTTGCATGTCTCTTATCAGCCTTCTTTTTTTCCACCTGGAGGCAGTCACTATGATAGTCTTCCTAAGTCATATGTACACACTCTGAATTCACCCTTCCTATCACCCTGATGTACCCGGATGTACCTGATAATACTAGCTAGTGTATGACCCCTTGCTTGTTGCAACACAAATGGCCACCATTCCATGTGGGAACGTTTTTTTCTTAGAACACTTTCAGAAATATCTAGCCCTATGTAATTGATGGCTAGCCTGCAAAACGATTTGGTTCAGCACCTTCCTGTGGAACCCTTTCTGGTGCAACTGTCGCATTGAGTGGTCAGACCTTTTGTTAATGTAACGTTAGAATCTATGAAGGGTAGCCTTTTAGCCTGTGATCAATGTGTTCAACAGAGTGCGACGAATCAAAATTTGCAGTGTAGGGAAGGGGTTAAATATAGCTAGGCCTTTTGTAACTTACTTAGTAACTAAAATGGCGAAGTCGCGATATCTTGCTATAGATTCACAAAAATTTATCACAACGTAACATTTAAAGACACAGTGACAACACTTTTAGAGATCGGCAGAAGAAATGCTCAGATTAGTGTTGGAATCGAAAAAAAAGCAACGAAGGCTCTCATAAGTTTACACTACGGTCATATTCCTGTGGCACATGATACAGGCCTAAGTTAGGAATGGTGGTACAGTCTTGTGTCAATGTGCAAAACAAATTGGTAAAACTACAGTAGTTACGGAATCTTTCTAAAGGGGTTACGCAGTTTACCGTTGCAAAGAGTTAAATGAAATTCCAGTTGCCAAGTTTACTGGAATGAGAACTTTACTCATATTGTTTCCCTACCTGGTCACCTTCGTGTTTCTTACTCTACTTGTCCGAGGAATCTATCAGAAAGATCAATGAGCTGGCGTACGTCCGGCCATACGTACGTTTACACAGTATCGTTCCATGCCATGGACTGCAAGTGCATGCAATGCATGCAGTATACGCGCACAAAGCAAACTGACTCATCTAAACATTTGGAATGGTTTGGGATTAAAGTGCATTGACTTAATGGTTAAACATTAAACGGTTTTGGTACAAAGGACTTCAGTTTCAAGTGAAGGAAAACCAAAAATAATGAAGAAAAAAGGAAAGCTTAGTGACCTCATTCAAGACAGAATAGTTGCGGAACATTGTCATTCTCGATTTCTGTTCATCCGTGTGAAAAGAGGCCTACTAAGACTATTGCATGTCAATTTATTATGCTGCCTTTCATTGCAGTGCCCCAAACTGAGTGCACTTTGACAGCTATACGTAGTACACATGGAGGAGATATTGTACTTACTTGAGCGGTTAAAATGACACTTAATTGGAAGTCGACCTTACCTCTTGTAGCCCTTATGTAGGTACCTCATGGCATACAAATGACATGGATCGGGGGTTGGGGTTGAGAAGGGGGGTGGGTCAAAATGTGTATGTGTGTACAATTGAACTTGGGTCACGATCTTCGCCTAGACGGTACGTCGGATGAACCTCAAACTTGGTGGGTAGGTGCTAGCATATGAGGTGTAGTGTCCGCCCACATCATAGGTCAAAGGTCACAGTCAAGCAACCGAAAAACACATTTTTAGCATTATCTCAATGTGAAATTTCTTAAAAATATTGATGACGTCACAAGGTCAAAGGTCAGGTGATTGAAGGTAAATCGGTAAGATGCTTCAAAATGTGTGTAACGATCTCCTCCTAAACGGTGCATCGGATACATTTCAAACTTAGTAGGTAGGTGCTTAGGTTTGTGGTTTAGTGTCCACTCGACAGATGACGTCATAGGTCAAAGGTCACATGTCATGAAAACGAAAGACACATTTCTAACATTATTTCAGTGATGCAATTTAGAAGTACGGTGCTGTTGTCTACACCAGAGGCTAATTGAGACAACGTATTGAAGTTTCAATTCAATTTATTTCTCATATGTACAACAATCATCGACAGAGGTATCATTTAACAAATGCTAAAAAACAAAGTACATATGATGGACACTAGAAAAACAATACAGTTTATCAAGGCTAGTGACCATACAAACATAGACAAAATGATGACAAAAAGAAAAGAGAAAAACTTGACTGAGTAAAGAGAATTGAGACTAATTACTAAATTTTTGCTAATGGTAATTCCCTTTAAGGAAAGATTTCAAATTCCTTAGAAAAGAATGGAGTGAAGGGCTTGATCTAACACTAGGGGAAAGTTTGTGCCAAACATTATAACAATAATTTTGGAGAAATAATTTGACGTGTAAAGTTTTGTGATTGGCTACTGAAAAGAGGCAATTGTGGCGGGTCTGCATTGGGAACTGGGCAACATTAGATGGCTTTATTACATTAGATAATACCTTCGGTAGCATATCATTTCAATATTTAAAACCAGTTCTTATTCTCATTTATTTATTTCTTTCATTTAAACTTTTTGTCGTAAATAACTATTGTAAAGTTTGGTTGTTCTTAAGTGACCTGATGTTCATTCCCAATTAGTATAACTTTGTTTATTTTCTGTTGAACGTCACCTCAAGCTCTCTCAGAGCTCATGATGTCCCTTTCATGTATGTGCATATAGTACTTAATAATTACCAAACAAGTTACCTATGTAATTAAATCATTTGTATATATATACATGCGTGAATGAATAAACTCAAACTCAATTACACCAATGCAATACGTGTGGATATCCTTGATTTTTAATATGTTATAATCAAAATAAAACTGATTTGTACTGAACCGTCTCGGTTTCTTTAAGAGAAGCTTAAAGACAAAAACTCATCACCCCAGACAGTTTCAATTCTCCCAACTACCTACCTCTAGTCCCTCCTTCAGCCTGTCTTAAATTCCTCCACATGTGTAATCAAAACAATGGATCTCTGTGTACGCTGCGTAATCCGAGCTGCTCTGCATCTTTCGAATTTGCTGTCAATCTAAGAGTACTGTAACTTAGAACCAGTTGAGAATTTTGCTTTCCTGGACGTAAAAATATAGCTTAGGGTGATGCAATACAGCCTTTAAGTATTCTATTTTGAAGTGTCTGGAGAGGTTTAAGGACAGTAGCACAGGCTGTACCATAGACTTCAATAGCATAAGTAAATCTAGAATAAATAAAAGAGTAGTAAATCTGAACTGCAGTATCAACTGGAAGAATGTCAGTAATATGATAAAAAAATACCAATATAGGCCTATTTAAGGAGGGAATTGCGTAAGTCATTCACATGCTGCTTCCATGTTCAATTTTCGTCAATAACTAAACCTAAATACTTTGTAAAATTCGATTTCCTAATTCTGGTACAATTGAAGCAAAAGCTATCAATGCATGCGTGATTACAGTTTTTCTCGAACGAAAGATTGTAAAGGAGGTTTTATCGACATGGAGGGTAAGTTTATTTGACTCAAACCATATTTTTAATTGACTTAGTGTATAGGTAGCCATTTCAATCAAATGTGAACAGTCTTTACTGGCTAGAAAACGTTTGTATCGTCGGCAAAAAGACGAGTTGATAATTGGGGGCAGCATGGTGAATATAACATAAGTGAGAAAAAGTAGAGGTCCTAAAACAGAACCTTGGCGTGACTCCAGTGATAATATCTGCATAGTGTGAATAGAAATTATTAACAAAAGAACATTGCTTTCTATTCAATAAGTAACTAGAGAGAATATCGTAAGCTTTGCCACGAATAGGGTAGTGTATACAGTTTTTGCAATAGTATTACGTGGTCAACAATGTCAAAAGCTTTCTTAAGGTCTAAATACAACCCTAGGACATTATAACCTTTATCTAAATTTACGAGAATGTTGTCAACAACTTTTAATAAAGCATGAGATGTAGAATGCCCCTCCCGAAAACCAAACTGAAATTTATAAAAAAAAATCATCGTGCCTATTAAGAAAACATCGCACTCTTTTTTCAATTACACTTTCAAGAATCTTATCTAAACATGGAAGTAAACTAATGGGCCGATAATTTTCAGGAAACGAGGGATCACCCTTTTTGAATAATGGAATAACCTTTGCAGTTTTGAGGGCATCGGGATATACACCATAGGTAAAGACGTTATTAAAGATATATGTGAGTATTGGGACTAATACACGAGAGATAGATTTCACTAGCCTAACAGGTATTCCATCGATTCCTTGGGCTTTACCATCTTTTAGTCCGTTGATGAGTGTAAGAATTTCACACTCAGATACGGGAGTAAGAAAAGTTGAATCATTACAGGGATTTGCTAAGAATGTGGATGGGCGTATAAAGGTGAATCTAGTCTCTGGCTTGGTGTACGGCCTACTGATGAAAAGAAGCCATTCAAAGCAATTTAGCTATGTCACAATCATTTGAGTAGGTAGCTCCATTACAACGGATTACGCTAATATGTAAACGGCGTTTCTGCTTTCCTTTCACTAGGGAATTAATAACTGACCAAGCATGCTTAGAACTGGTTTGTCTAGACGTCAGAATGTTTTTGTGATACGAGGCACGAGCAAATCGAATAATACGTTGGAGAACACGTCGATAAGATGATAACTTCGATTTGTTGTTAATGGTAGGATTATTCAGATACTTTCGAAACAGCACATTTTTATGAGAAATTGACTTTTTTCATACCCCGAGTAATCCATGGCTTATCATTGAACCTTTTCCTAGATACTCTTTTTAAAGGAAAATACTGAATATGATTTGAGTGTAAACTACTGTTAAGTTTATTATACGAGACATTAACATCAGCATTGCTGTCTATAAAACTTTTATCAGTAGATTCCATAGCCTGAATAAAGTGATCGAAGTTACACTGATTGTGAAATCTAATTAGCGGTCTTTCTGTGTTACATTGCTTACCACTTCCTTCGATAATACAGCCATTTGGAAGGTGGTCACTGATATCTGTGTACAAGTTACCAGAATAGGTTTTATTGTGAATTAAGTTCAGAGGTAATTTAAGGAAAAAATATTATCAATGAGTGTAAAGCTATACAATTGTTAATCCTAGTTAGTTAGCGAACCGGCGCATTGACATAACCATAAGCTAAAGAGTACGGTATTGTGCAATGACCATCTATGTCGACATAATTCACGCCTTGAAGGGCAGTCATTTTTGGATTACGATAGTATATCGTAATCTAATGCAGCCATACTCTCCTTTTGCGAATTTCTTATGTTAAGCCTTTGTTTTGAGTGCACTAAGTTTTAATCACTCCCTAGCCTCGTACGCGGTGAAAACAAAGACCATAGATTTCTCAACAGATATCACTAATCATTTCCGATGAACTCGTGAAATTTGTTTCGCAAATTTAGTTCAATATAATGATTACAAATATAGACAAATCAATAAATACTGGTATTCGATTTTGAATTTTTGGTACGAGTGCGGTGGATGGATACAGCTACTTGCGTGACGTGATCAGTAAAAGTCTGAAAGACAATCGACAACGCCGTGTCGATCATACCAACATGCAGTAGAGTACGCATATGTAACATGCACAGACTCATCTGTGCATCGACTAAGATAAACCTAACTTTTACGTACACACGGGCAGTAATCCTACAGATTACCGTGTTGCGTAAGGTCTTCAGTAATTTGGTTATATCTTAAGCAGTACTCTTGCAGGACTACATAATTCCAAAATGTGGGTACAGAAAAATAAAATTTAGGTAAAAAGTTACTACAGACCTAGGCGACGGTCGGTAATTATTTTCATTAGGCCTCATGCTGTTCACGACATTTCCATTGGCTCATTTTGCGATATCAGATAGGCTAGCCTATATAGGATAAACTTAGTCACTGGTTGGCTATCAAACTTTACGTTAGTGTAAGTTATGCTTAAGACCTAATAAATGGGCCCGGGTCTGACCGAAAAGCACAAGTAGAGGGGTGTTATTTGAAGGTTTCTGTCATTGGAAGGTTAAACATTTTGACAAATTTGAGCTACGGTATCATCAGGTAGCCTACTGTTTAAAGAAGGTCTAGTACTGGCGTAGTAAAACTGAAAATTGTGATAGTACGCAAATCACGAGCCTTGTAATTCCAACAATTGAAGCTGCAGCCTTCGATTAATTTGCCTCCATCAGCTGTAGGCCTATCAGAATCTCATGTGTATGGTGAAACATATTGTAATCCATGAAACCATCGGTTTTTTATTACAACTCTAAGCTTCAGGGGTTACATTGCATTATTCCATTGAACGTTGCTACGTCACATATGTAAACCGTTTGTCCAAAAGGAGACTTGGTGTGTCTGAAATGACCACCTTTGAGCATTTCAGGTTATCAATATTTAAAAAAAGCACTTTTGTATGTAATTATAACCGATGTATTATTAACTAAGAATACTGTAGTGAAATGAGAAGTGAAATGAAGATGCCAACAATACATAGACCTAGACCAACATCTTGTGCATGTATATAACATATAAAGGTAATAGTTCAGAGGTTACATTTGTGTCATACATAGATATCTAAAGCTATCTGCTTAGAAAATACCACAAATATACCACAATATATTGATGATTAAGCTCAGTTTATAATCATGTGTAAATGCTTTTCATGTCTTGATCACAGTTTAAATATTATCCAGCCATGCATTATCTTTACATTCCAAAGTTGCTCAGTTGGTAGTCACCCGACGTGGCGTACAACATATATAAGCCACATGCTACACTACTTCGGGCGCTTGTGGTCTAAAAAAAAAACTGTTCTTCGAGGTGTGAATTACGTTGACATTAAACAACAAGCCAGAAAAACCAAAAGATAAGTCAGAAAAACGAAAAAAAATCAGAAGAACGAAAAAGAAAACGTCAGGAAAATAAAAAAGAAAACGATACAAAAATCAGGAAAACAAAAAAAAAAAGGCAGAAACGAAAAAAAAAGTCAGAAAAACGAAAGAAAAATCGGAAAAATGAAAAGAAAAAGGTCATAAAAGCACGAATTAAGTCGGAAAAACGAAAAAAAAAAAAAAGGTTAGAGAAACGAAGAAAGTCAGAAAAGCGATTTTTAAAAAAAAAAATTTCACGTCGCCCTACCAGCCGCCGTAAGTTACTGTCAACGTATACCGTTATTGTCAAAATTATTTTGACCTAAAAAAGGCGTAAAACTTAAGTTTACAAATGAACTTTTTAATCTGATTTACAGATTAATAACCTCTTAATTACAGTTAACCTTGCTATCTCGTGGCCCTTAAAATCATTATCATCATCATTATTGTAATTATCATTATCATATCGTTACTGTTATGTGTTATTAATTATTATTACTACTGTTGTTACTATTCATTCATGAATTGTTATAATCATTATCATTGTTATTATTGTGGAAAATCAATATAAAATTTTACTACTGTAGTAAATGCGTGGGTGCACGTGTGACTTACAGCAAAAGTAATAACAAACTTAAAGGTCGTGTGACATGAAAATTACTTTTTGGAGTATTCGATGCAATAAGCATTGACAATGTTGAAAATAGCCACAAATTCCATTCAAATCCGTCAAAGATTGAAAAATTTGCAGGCAAATTAGTGTTTCACAGTGTCATGAATAAACATTGGTTAAGTATGCAAATTTTTTGACGTCAAGAGGTGGATTCCCACGATATGTCTTACGTTAATCCTTTGTTTATGTAACCTCTATTTCAAGTACAATTGAGAATTGTACATGCCCAGAGGGTTTTATTTTGGAAGCATGTATTTTTTCCTTCACAAATATCGATATCACTTACCAATGTGAAACTCAGTAATTAAGTAATTAAGAGGCAAAATATATAGAGTTAACAAAAGAAAAATTGACACTGCGCAACACTCGACGTCATCTGTTTTGCATTTTTTTTTTCAAACTTTGAGGTCAAAACTCAAAAACGGTAATAGATATAAAAAGAATTCCAATGGATTTTCACTCAGGGCGTCACAACTTTTGCATGAAGGGTGCTCTTTTCTAGAGGAATGTCACACAACCTTTAAAGGGGAGTCCAACAACACATTTAGCTTTGATGTGTCTAAGAGTAAGTTAATGTAACTATTCTGGTGAAAATTCCTTCCAATTTCCGTGTGTGGTTCTCAATATATTATCAGTCGAAGTTACCCCCTTTGCTATACCAACTGTGAACTTGAAGCAACCACGGGATCAGTGACCTCATCTCCTAGCATTGTTGAAGAGTCATTTGTTTTCATCATTATCGGATTTATTTTTTTTTTTTACCTTGAAATTAGTAGGTGTTCAGCTAAACTTCTGGTTATGTGAAGGTCGCAAAACTCCCATGCCCTTCATAATATACATTCACATGATGATAGCACTAGATATTGAAGTATTGTATTTAGTGTACGGTTTAAAGGAAAACATAAAATGCTTTATCAATGTGGGAAGATGACATCACTCCTGCTTGCTTCAAGTCAACTGCTCATATCTCGGGAACCACCCATGGGAACTGAATGGAAGTTTCACTTTAATGGTCAGATTTGCTTACGCTTCAATATATCAAAGCTATATTTGTAGCTGAATTTTTCAGTTACATCTTACATAGACTGTCACTCGTTTCATACATGGTGGTTATGTAAAGGTTCCTTAAGCTAATACTCTTTCGTGTAGCCATGATTCTAACGAAACACAACATGGTCATGGAGAAGGTCTTGAAATCTATTGTTAAAAAATCTATGGTTAGTTTCTTCAGTGGTTATTCATTAATCAGAAAGTCTCAACATGGCTTTTGTCAGAAAAGGTCCTGCCTCCTCAATATTTTTTTGAGTTCATGTAAGATGTTA
The DNA here is from genome assembly GCA_021234535.1 of Stichopus chloronotus. Lineage (NCBI taxonomy): Eukaryota > Metazoa > Echinodermata > Holothuroidea > Aspidochirotida > Stichopodidae > Stichopus > Stichopus chloronotus. The sequence continues at coordinate 21,315,092 of CM037837.1, read as the reverse complement.
CTAGTTTATTGAATAGGCAGAAGTATGTTGATTTTGTTTTTCTGGATTTCCAGAAAGCTTTTGATAGGGTTGCCAACCAGCGTCTTTTGCGTAAATTGAAGAGTTTATATGGGCATCTGCGGTAAGTTACTGATCTGGATCCAGAAGTTGGCTATGTAATAGGAAACAGCTAGTGTGGTTTTAAACGGTTGTGCTTTTTCTTGGCAGGAGGTTTCTAGTGGGGTCTGCGAAAGGTCTTCTCCTGTTTATTGCTTTCATCAATGACATTGATACTGATATCGTGTGTAGATCCAAGAAGTTTGCTGATGACACTAAACTGTATTCTGAGGTTTCCTCTGAAGGTGATTCAAAAAGTTTTCAGAAGGATTTAGACAGGGTTTTCGCTTGGTCTCAGGAGTGGCAAATGCTGTTCAATATTGATTAGGTGTTCACATAGATTCTGCTTTACAGCCAGCTAACCAGAGTGTTGAAGCAGCTAAAAGAGCGAATAGGATTTTCGGTATGATTAAGAGAAATTTTAGTTTCCATAAGCAAGACATTGTTGTTAGGCGCTATAAACAGTTGGTTTGGCCTCATTTACAGTATGCTGTTCCGCAAGCTTGGAACCCATAGTCTAAAGACAAGAATTTACTTGAGAAAGTCTAGCGCAGGGCCACTAGATTGATTAGGGTCTTCAAGGGTGTTCCCTATAACAATAGGTTATCTCTTACTTGAGCTGAGAAGATGAGAAGAAGTGGAGATTTGATACACATCATTTTCTGATTTTTTCAAGTTTGCAAACAGTAAAATTACAAGAGGTCGTTGTCATAAACCCCTGCAGAAGGTTCAAAGTAGGATAAATATTCGTCGTTACTTCTTTTCTCAGGAGGTAGTAAATGAGTGGAATGGGTTGCCTCATGATGTAGTGATGGCAAGAAGTATTAATGGGTTTAAGAATGCACTGGACAAGTAATGTAAGCTTTGTGACCATGTTTGATTTTTGTACTTTTTGTCTGTTTGGGGTTTTTTCTTTTTCAGGGTCGGTGATGGGGACATTATTGTCCCTCCTCCTCTTTTTTTTTACAAAACCAAACAAACAGGAACCCATAAGATATAGGCCTATGTAAGAACTGTTTTATCTTTTTTTTCTGTTTGGAAGATTCTTATCATCGAATGTACTCGACAATATTTGAGTTCATTCCAATCAGAGGCGCCGACCTCAGACCCTGGCTTCACTCAGGACGATGATAGCACTTCTCACGTTGTACCAAGTGGTTGGACTGCCATATGTCCCCCCCCCCCCCCCCCGCATTGTTGCATGTTCCTAATCATCGACCGTATTTGGTTTTCCGCAAGCCTGGCCCCAGCAAAATAACGGATCTGTGGTATTTTTTGTCTAAAAGTTTGTTTTCGCCCCGTGCCAACTGAACTAAAGGTGGCACTGCGCTCAGATAGGCATAATCCACAGTTCTTCCTAGTATGTACGCGGTCCTAAATTCGAGGTCCTACTTGAGTCTCCTCAACAATGCAGGCGTGGATATAGTCCCTATTATGAAAAGGACAAGTTTGTTTTAGATCAGGTTCAGAGGAGGGCCACTCGGCTTATTCCTGATCATACGTAATCGCCCCTATCATGATAGCCTTAAATGTCTGGGACTAATTACTACTCTTGAGGTAAGAAGGATCACGGGGGATTGCAGGTTTTCAAATTACTCTCTGGTAGGAATTCTCGGTCTAACTTGTGATTACTTAGAGGTTTGTCCTAATTCCCGTGTTCGTGGCCATTGTAAGAATCTTGTGAAATGCACCTCTCAGATGGGGCAGCCCATATTCCACCCATATGGGTGAGTCCACGATAATCCCAGGTTAAACCCACATGGGCCAGCCCGTATTGGGCCCATACATATTTTCCCAGAAGATGGCCATATGATACCTATGTGGGTTGGCCATATCAATTCCCATGTGGATTTTGCCCATATGAGTCCCTTAGGGTTCCAATATGGGTATAAGGGTATTGCCAGATGGCCCAGTTATATCCAACATGAGTCCCATATAGGAATACTACCTGCGCGGGTCTGGGCTTGATGTGAGAAAGTTTAGTTTCCCGCATAAAGTTGTCAATGAGTGGAATAGGCTGCCCGATTGGGTTGTAACTTCCACTTCAGTTATAGCTTCAAGGGTAACAACCGTAACATTGATAAGTTTTATCGTGACTGTGACGTACAGAATCTGATTTTGCTGGGCTTTGTTGGTTATTAGGCCTAGTTACGTTAGGTTTTTTTTTTTTTTTGGTGGATAGGTTTTTTTTTTTTTGGGTGGGTTTGGATTACAGCTGGGCATATTATGGGGTTTTTGCCCTCCTTTGTCCTTAAACTTGTTATGTTATACTAAATGCATGCATCCTCTCTACCACTGGTAGTGCCGTTCCAGCCGTTAGGCATTGTTTGTGCCCCTCCCCCTTTGTGACAATTCCTGGCTACGGCCTGTTTTTAGTACAGTTGAGCTTGAGTAACATTTGCCCTCGAAAAGCAAAAAGATGGAAGATTGTCGTGAACTTGAAGACCCCGCCCCTGGGAGTGGGAATGACTCCGAATCCACATTGGATGCCTTCAATTCTGTAATATTCTGATGCGAAATCTTTTCGATATGCACTATTATACTTAAGTTTCCTGTCTGTCCGTTACCGGGTGCTCAATGATACCTCAACAAAAAACAATTAATTTCCCACATTTCTCATACAGATTTCCCCGAGGACGAACTTTTTTCGGCGGATGCACATCGTGAAATTTCATTGTTGTTAATTGTGTAATCTAGTAGGAGCTGGCAACTTGGCCCGGAATACTAGGCCCTAGTGAAAAAGAAAACCCAAGCCGAGTCAGTGAGTGAAGAGGTTTTCCGATAAACACTCTTTTGACAAAGAACAAATTGTTGAATCATGGCACGTATCGTTTTTTTCTCTTTGCTTTGATTTCTGTTTGGAGTAGGGCGAATGGCAAGTTAGGGTAACTTAAATTCGTGAATTTAGGCCTAACGTTATATTAGTTACGTTACTAGTTATGCCTAAGAAGGCTAGCCTAGCCAGTTCAGAGTTGCCTTACTCAGACCAATAGGCAATACCTAACTTTGATTTGGCCTGACATTAGTTAGACCTATTGCGCCTGCCACTTGTTATATTTTGCCGTAAGGTAACTGTTCGCAGCCCGAGGTCTAACAAGTAACTTGACAAACGTTTGATATAATAGTATGCATAAATCATTGGTAGACACCATTCAGTGGTTAGTGATTAGGACTTGTATTTCCCTGTGACATTACCCTTGCCTTTACTTTTCCCCCGGAAAATTGTGCTGTACGCCGTGAGGATAAGCGCTAATTTTTGTGGGGCGGGGGGTTGGTGGAACCAGTCATGGGAACAGTCTCATGAATATAGTACTTACTTGACTATTACTGTACAATTGAACTTAATTAGTTTTAAATTAATTTATTAATGAATAGGACTCACATGAGTACTTCAGTATTGGCAACAGTATTTTGATAACAGTGTCAAGATAGTGCCACCTCCTTTCTATAGATTCTAAAGTTAGTTTCTGCCTTGTAGCCTTTAGCCTTTGTATATGCCTTTAGCATTTACACATGTGCATAAAACAACCTAGGGGGTATAGTGACATTTCATCGTTGTGTGTAGGGTGAAGTGATTGCGTGTGTACTGAAAAATCAAAAAGATAAGATTATGTTTGGTCTTAACTTTTTCTTTATTTTTAAATGTACACGCGAGGTTGTACATAAACGGACTATGCCTTTCAATGAAGGAAAATGACAGTAGCTACTTGGAATGGCAACGGGATTGGCATGAAAACAGTAGAAAACAGAAATCATATTTGAAAATTAACGGTTTTTACTATAGCCACCTACATGATAATGAATGTGCAACAGTACAGGTCTCACTAGTTTATCAAAAACATACTACTCAAGTTGTCGCTCCTTGGTAGGTATCGGGAATTGTAGTATTTGGTGAAAGGAAACACTGTATTTACAAATAACCCACGAACTGAACACAACCTTGCCCGCGGCGTCAGTGATCCTGAGTTGGTAACTGAATGTTCAATACTAGTTTACTTCCCATTGGCTTGCTCAAAGAAGCACACCGTTGATTTGAATGAAAACTGTCAACCACTACATTATCGTATTCTACACTTTTTGTAGTTATGTCAGAAGAATTTGAAATCATATGGCAAAATTAACCAACTGAAACCTATTTATTTTCCCACATTGTCTGAATGGTGTAATTAAAAGCCTTACCAATATTTTGGAGATGAAATCTCAATGTTTTTACTTTTTGCCTACTTTTTGCCTTTTTTTCTTGTCCTTTTCATGTAACGTGAGTCAGGCAGCTGTCACCATTAGTTAAACAATTATAGTTTAATCAGAATATCATCTCTCACTGGGATTTCATGCATTACGACATCATGTCCCATCACCAGCAATATTGAATAATTAAATGCTCAGCTTAAATATTTAGCTCAAGATGTGTTTTAAAAAACTGGCAGAAATGTAACGTGAGTCACGATGGAATTGGCCACAACAGGATTGCAAAAGGTTTCAGCTATTCACCTGAACAAGTTTGTGTGAATGAAACAAGTTAATGGCTCAAACAAGATTTTGGCCAATCAACAATCGTCGTCAGGGTTTTTTTAGGGGAATGGGGTTATGTCAAATGAGTAACAGAGGTTATTCACCTGTCATTCATTATAGGGCATGTTTCACAGTAAATGGGGTCCAAACATAGAATAGAAAATAAGTACCAAGAAAAACAAGTTTGGAGGAAAGAGTTGCATTGGCAAACATAGTATGCTGATCAATATCATGCTTCATGATAGAAAAAATAGCTATTTCTTATGTCCATTCAAGTTCATGGAATTACATGGGTAAATCCAATCAAACTGTGGGAAGTTTGAACGGACAGTAACTCCCAACAACATATATGAATGTTATAATCAAGAAATAACCAAGGAATTGAAATAATTTGTTGAGCTTGTACATCATATTTATTAATTTGGACATGTAATGAATACAGTTGATACCATTTATCAGTCCAAATAATTTTGTAGTTGGTACTGGCAATCCAAAGTTAAGCGCTCATTTTTGTACATTAGTGTCCGTCCAGTAAATGGAAAAATTACAAGTTGGAGAAATTCCTTGATGTTGTGACCTAAAATGAATACTCATGTTTGGTTATGTACTAGGAGTAAAACATTTAATACCAACCAACAGATCCCAAATGCTGCAAAGCTGTTCATTAAAATAAGCTTGATCAAATGTTGCAAATGTAACGTCCGTCGAATTTAAGTGCTGCATTAGCAACAATTAGTGTAATCCATTGTTCTCCAGATTTAGGAATTCACTTCAATATCTTTATATGATTGCACATCTTACCTACAGTTTAGTAACTTGGCAGAGATTCAATAGCTACAGTCTTTACCGTGTCTATATCATTGAAATTTTAGTGATGTCTGTCCACTAGTAGTTATGTAAGGAAAAAAATTACATTAGCAATAAACAATTTTGCAGTACCTGTAGTTGGGCATGAAATAATTTACCCCTTTTTTCTTTTGAATAATGTTTTGGTACATATATTGACACATTAGTGGAAACCTAACTGCCATTCATATCCAATTATTTCATATAAGACTGTCAGTTTTTGACGGAAATGTTACATTAGCAACAACAGTACTGTATTTTCTGTCCAAACTGAATTATCATCAGTATTGAGGCATACTTCATGTATTTTTATAATTTGTATCATGCTTTGTACTGTTTTACCAATAACACTAATCTGATACAGAAGTGAAATTTTGAAAATGTTTTTCCTTGTAGTGAATAGAGAAATAAAGGTAGACATAATGTTGCTAATGTAACTCTACATTATTTCACTGCAACACTGCAAGTAGCAATATTTTTGGTTCTTTGGTACAGCAAGAGCAGCAATGGGGAGAAAATGGAGGTAAAGCACTGTACACCATGAGTGTAGACCTGCTGAAATTCTGCCTTTTCAAGCTTGCATTAGTGTATGAAACACCAAAATAACATTATTCATCCAAATATCGTCATTCCATCTATTCCAAATGATTTGTCTGTCCAGCAGTTACATTAGCAATGCCTGTAATTTTCACAAATGCTGATCTGAAAATGGGTTGGTTTTCATTTATACACTTTTTATGTAGCCCCCTTTGCAAAAGTGTGAATGGATTATTGCAAATTTAGGAACTGTCTTGAAAAATAATAAGGAAATTTAAAACATTGATGTGATGATAAGTTCAAATTTTGTCCGTCCAAAAGTTACATCAGCAATACTGTGTCTGTTCAAAAGTTACAATGGACACATTGTGCTTAGAAAATAAATAAAAATAATAATTAAGTTTTGACAAAACACATTTTTAAATTTTGGTGCCTCGTGGGAGTAAATAGACCCCATTACTGTGAAATGAGCCATATGAACAACGATGATCCCGTGTCAAAATCTGTCAATATTACCTTGCTGCAGAGATGCAACATGTAGGCGAGACATTAATTTTCTCTCCAATGGTTTGAAGTCAAAATTTTGCTTGTGACACTTACCAGAGTGAGTTGAGTTGTTAACTTATTTCCCACTGCAAATATCCGCTAGTCAAAGTAGGTTGACTGCTGACTGATTCAAACATTGATTTGGCAAAACTGATAACTAACATGTACACTTCTAATCACACTTCAGGGAGTAGATGATTACTCTAAGATTATTTCGACGTCCTTCAGACATGCCACATGCACTTCGACTTGCCCTTTTCATTTACCCCCTTTAACTGCTGATCATTATGGGAGATATGAATGAGGAAACTTAAATGTGGGAATCATTGTACTGTATACATGCTGATGCATTGTATGTTCACAACTGAAAACTCATTTCTCGCTCTTGCAAAATTACTTCAGTGTTTATTATTTAATAATCCACAAGTGGAACACATTAATAAGTCTTTGTGTTGGAGCACATCATGGCAATACTTACAGAAGGGAGTTCTAAATACTCAATACTATCAGAAAAAATAAAAAACTTAAAAATCAAATAGGGAAAATTTGTTTCAATCTCCATTAGGTTCTTCAGTTTTTCTCGTTGTCGGTCTAGAATGGTCAGATTGATCGGGATCGAAGAGATGTCAGTTTCATGAACGGACCGACCACCTACAGTAACCGTCAAAGTTCAAAGACGTCACCCAGAAACCGTCTTCAGTTTGGGATGGTCTCAGTGGAGTTCTGGTTTTGGGTGGTATGTGCACAGGTTTAGTGCATATGCATGGTTTACAGAAGAATGTGACTAATAGTGTTTTGCTGCAAGTCCAGCAACATTGGGTATATAGATTTTTTCTTCCAGTGAATCAGTCTCAGGAATCTTAAAAAAAAAAGAATCCATTTTGTATTATCCAATGAACAAAATGTGCTGCTCTTACCATTGATTACCGATGTACTAAGCCCACATTATGTCTAAAGGATCCATTGCTATGCCAGTGGTGTTCAAGCATGGAGAAACTCACGGCTGGAAAAAAAAACCCGGCAAAACGGGAAGCTCGTTGTGGGGATATCCTACCCACTGGCGGGAAATTTGCTCAAACAACTATCGAAATCAGTATTGCGCTCAGGAGAAGTAAAATAAAAGTTCCTTGTCAGCTTTCATTCTGATCATTTAAATGCACTCCGTACTCCCCAGCTAGGGCCCCCAAATTTGGAGGCCGCCGTTTCAAAACGGCAAATTCCGTTTTCCACTTCTCAAAGTCTGTGTTTTTTTGCTCTCAGCTTTCCCATTTCTGTGAATTTCCGTGTGAAACAAGTGGCAATTGCATCTTACTTGTGTGAGAATTGCCCTACATGTGTACAAAAGCTGAGATACCCATATAAACTGTAGTGTTAGGATGAATACCACTTCAGGTGTAACAAAGGATTGATAAAAAAAAATCACTTGATATTGCTTCAAAACTTAAATGCTTCACAAAATGTTGCATATTTCATGTAAACCGAACTTTGTTATGCATTTTTAAAATAAAAATGTACATAAAGGTCCAGTTTGAACAAATACAAAAGATCGCACAAAGCCTTATGAAAATTTACAATAATTTTACCCTAACGTAGTTAGATGTATAGTGAATAGCGTAACTCCAGAGATTATGTGCATATTTCATCGCCTGTGAAAGAACCGCTGACTGTTACTTAAAGAGTTCATATGTTATTTGAAGCAACATTTAAATGTATTCCTCTGCTTTTAAACCCCAGAGGCTTAAAATATTGAGATTTCAGATCGAATTCGTATAAAGACAGCTTCGTTGAGGCTACAGTAGCATTGATGTTAGTAACTTACCCTCCTCGAGTTTTTGCAGGCTAGGCAAACCGTAGTCAGTGCTAGCGCTCATATGGAATGCTCGGTTGATTCAATTGGGTGTTTTGGCCAGCTGCAGCTGGTCTGCCGGGGTCGACTTTCATGTTACGTTTTGCACAGTGTTACAATAGTTTTTTTTGATATATTGATTGGAAAGTTTATGCAGAAAACTAAAAAATTGTGTAGGAAGCTATATAAAAAACCTGACAGGTTAGTTAGTTTTCTGGCCACTGGATACATTCACCAGGGCCAGGAAGGGTTGTTTCCTGCAATCTGAGAGAGGTTTCATTTTTCCAAAATTTTCTGCATGCTACGGGCAAACCCATGGTTGCGCTCTGTATAGTGAATAGTTATAATCACACAGCAAGTAACTGTTAGCTCGGCAGTGAATCTCGCTTTTTCCAGCCGAGGAGAAACTATTTTACTGCACTTACGATGGTAAAGCCTGACCTCATTCAGATTATTTTAGATCAATTTCCTATTTTCCATGCCTAAGGAGGATGGTTGCAGGCCGTTAGGACAGTCGGCAGCATGACAATGAAAATGGGTACAGCATACGTGGAAAACTGCCAGTGATTTTTGTCTACCAGTATCATGTTGTCTACCAGTATCGTGTTATCTACCAGTATGATGTCGTCTTCCAGTATCATGTCATCTACCAGTATCATGTTGTCTACCAGTGTCTTCTTTCTCTACAATCAGTGACGAGCAGGTCCAGCATTCATCCACTGGTGGATCCAAGTCGTTTCTTTGACAGGGGTCAAACTGGTGGAACAGTTATGTTGGGGTGGGGGATGTGGGGAATTTTTCTGTAACTGATTAAAGATAAGGTCTTATGATCCACTTTGCAATGCCAGTAGTACTCTATAGCAAAGAATATTTTGTATCTCAAACATATACGCCCTCCCTCAGTCGAAGCCGTTAAAAAAACTAAAGAAAACAAGAAGATTTCTGAAAATAGCCGAAGTGTCACAAACTGGCCATGATGATGCATTCTGAAGCGCTCACATTTCTGAAGTACTTTGTGAGGTCAGGAGTGGATCTTCATGTGCAAAGCGCCGACCTGCTTTATATGTGTCCTGTACATGTGCATGTAGTTGTTTTCGTTATCACGTAAAATATTTGTCATAAAAGTGACGTTCGATTGTCCTTCATGCGCATCTTGCGTCGTGATACCGTGTCCTTAAACTGAATGCCCCAATATGCTATTTGGTGCGACTAAGTGTAAAAGTTTGTAAATTTGCGTATGGCCTATTGCATTAGTGTGTAGTTCCACTCAATCATTAAAAGCTTTAGAAACATTTTCTGACACTAATGTTCTTTTTTGTTCCTTTTCATGTTTGTTAAATGTTTCAGGCATCATCCTCTGTTCCTCGAGGGATGAGAATGATCATCAATTATGTCAAGAAACAGTATCCAAAGGTGAGGGTCGTCGACACAGAGACGCTAAGCCGGTGGCTAAAGACCGCAAGTGCTGCAAGAGGAACAGCATCAAAAAGCACTGCCTCGGATGCTGGTGGAAAAAATCCAAAAGTGGCTTTGCTTGTAAGTCGGTGATAGAAAGATTGAGTTGTAAGCTTCATAACTACGTAAAGTAAAAGTTGTGACTTTCATTACTGAAAGGTAGGTGATACAGTCACCCCTTCACATTGTTAATACCAATTCTCTTAAACACTTCCCTTTTTAAGAAACTATTAAAATGGTGGAAATGTTGAGTCCACAAAAACTGGACATGAACATGATTGGTCTGTAAACAGTTCTGATATATGTGTGCACTGGTCTGTGTGCAGTACTGGTCTGTGTTTACAGTTATGATGTAGACCATGCCGTTATCCTTGAGAGGTGTTTAAGCTAAAGACCATGTGTTCTTCATCACTTCATCCACTTAGGGTCATTGTTCGTAGGTTGTCTTAACTTCTTAGACAATGCACTGTGTGTGAACTTGTTAATAACGTATGGTCAAATACAGTAGAACTTAGACCATCGCAAATGTGTTATGTTGTATCGAATATCAGCTGCAGAAGAGACCATTTGATAGATTTTAACCACTGTTGTAGGAATATTGAACTTCACATTTCAGTGTGTTTTAACTTTCTAGGGCAGACATTTTATGATTTTCTTTCAGTGGTTATTTTACCAGACAAAAGCGTACACAATTCAGTTTTATAGACATGCAACTTGTGAACTTACAGTACTCTCAAACCCATTGGCCACTTCATCCCATGTTGTGGGATGAAGTGAGGGGAATAGGCTAGCAGGTGAAAAGGAGACATGGCTTCTCACTGTTTGATGAAAATGCAAAATAGATGGAGCGTTGCATATAGTGTCAGTCTTTCTTTCATTAGGCCTTTATATTTTATCTCTTTATTAATGGGTTTCTCATTTGTATTGTGAGTATATTAATATCTTTAAAGTAGGCAATACATGTTTCCAAATTAACTCTTTGTTGCATATGCAATTCTCAATTGTTCTAGAAATAATGGTGAAATAAAAATTTTCATGTATATCAGGTGAGTTCCGCCCTGGACAGCTGGATTGCTATTGCTAGGGTATGGTGTCAAAGGTCATGAAAAATGACAAGGTCAATGTAAAGGTCAGTTGAGGTTACAACAAGGCCAAAACCTAATCCACTAGAGTGAGATCTGGGTTGTCTTTATTTTGTGATTGGGTCAAAAGGTCATTCAATTTCAAAATGAGTCTTCTTGGGAGGCTAATGCCTCAAAGAAAAATTGATTTAATGAGTGTACTAGATATGTTCATCAAATTGACTGTTAAGTTTGAGCAATTATAATTGTACGAAAAAGGTCAATTAACACCCAGTTTAGAAAACGCTAAGGTTCATTTGTATGGAATCCTTAGCTGGGTGTTCCTTTGACCTGAGTATTCCTTTGGCTGTGTTCTAGTGTGCTCTGAATGGGGGGGGGGGGGGGCTGCAGATGGGGGAATAATAGCAGTGTTTTAAACTCAACCCCTGAACAGGAAAAAGTGCGTTTAGAATACACTGATATTGCATAGCGAGAAAATAGCTTTAATAATTGTCAAATCACTCAGTCTCATTACTAAATATCTACAAAAGTTTCATCTCCTCGAAACATTATGCATGTGACAAGTAACAGAAGATGTAACATTTGAATTTGGGAAAGTTTGGGTGATCAAATTATTCTTGAGCAACAAATTACTGAATTTCTAGTATGTTAGAAACTTATTTGTTGAAAAGAAGGCTACTCTCTTTCCTTATTTTGAATGACCTGTCATTCTGTAATCCCCAAAGATTGGTTTTAAGAATACGATTGTTTTTTTTACCACAAATGTGCAATGTGCATATCTCTCTAAATGCATTGCTTGAACAGCAAGGGGTTAATTACTGAAGACCAGCTCTGTGCAGAAGATGACAAACAAGCTCATTGTAAAAAGGCCAAGCGCAGATGATTGTACAGTATTCATTCAGATAATGTATTACCCTAGGAATGAAGTCAATACTCATATTGTTGGTGCCTTCTCCTCCTTTGCATAGGATGTCAGACCCCAGGTTGAGTATGAGGTCGGCTTCATACCAACCGCCCACAGGGTTGACCCCGAAGAGAGCGACATGAGGAAACTGATGCAGAAGATAAACCAAATTGCTCCATCTCCAGGTAAGAGATGTCCATTTGACGACAATGGGACTCTCTGAAACACTTTGTCCAGTACTGGTTTTCTTGAAGCAAAATATACCACACACAAAATTTAGGAATGATGCACTTAAGGGGAGATGGTACCATGTAAAGTGGGAAGCAGTGTTTTGTTTGTAATGGTCTGTCGGAGCACTGTTTCACATGTACATACAATGAATGATACAGAAACCCTGGCAGTGCTGCAAGTTAGTATGTTTCTGGCAAAGAATGGATCAATACTTTTCTTATTCATGAGTATCTTATCATGAAATTGGGTGTTCCTCTATTTACAGAGCCAGACGAGAAAGTCCAGGTGGTCATGTACTGCTCCGTTGGATATCGTGCCTCCATCTTGGTTACCAGACTGGAAGAATTCTTGAAAGCAGAAGGTCAGCACACTGTGCTATAGCATCGTCACTGATTGGCGTTCTTAGCAGGAATCAGAGCCTCCAATTTAGTTTTCTCCGGTAGTTCGCACAACTGCCTCATGCCACTGTGGTATAAAATTCAGAAGTTAAACAGAAAATCAGGATAGTAGTAAACCTGCATAGGTGTTGTCAAATGATGTAAATGTTTGTTTGGTTTATATTGTAAAAGCTTGGCACACAGGGCAGAAATGTGTTTGGTAGACTGTCTTAATCACATTCTGTCTTCTGTTTTGTTTGGAATGTCTGCAGAATGTTCTTTACTTCTTTGTGACATGCTTTCAAATTGTAAACTGGACTCTGTACACATGGTATCAGTCACAATGCCATATATATGGTGCTAGTCATAATGCTGTGAGTAATACCACATATACAGCATTGTCACGGACACCATGTACACAATGTTATGACTGAAGTGGTGTCAGCCAATATGCTGTGCACTTGGTGTTAACCAATATGCTGTGCATGTGGTGTCAGTAACAATACTGCTCATGTGGTGTCAGCTGCTCTGCTGCAGTCACACTGACATGGTGAAATGGCTCAAAAGAGAAGCTACAAACTTCCTTGTAATTTGTTTGGGTACCAAATTCTGATAGAGAGTATGCATTTGAAGCCTGGCCACAGATTTCCCACTTTCAAAATTCACAAAAGTCAAGGTTTCGAGGTCATAAATTCTGATAGATTCAGTTTCATGTGAGACAAACTTCCGGGTTTTTCATCATCTCACATGGCAGAAATGTTTTCAAAATGGCAAGTGTTTGCAAAAAGGTTTCAGACGCTCATATCTGACCAAAGACTGTAGGAAAGCTAACAGTCACAGTTAGTGTATGGAGTCGCCATAGTTGGACTTTTTGTTTTCGATATTGTTTGCAGAGGTTAGCCTTTTTTTTTCTGCTGATTGTATGGCCAATGTTTGATTACAACAATATTCGATACTATATTTTGGCTATCAAGATTGATCTTACCTGCAAAATTTTGAATGTTAAGTATGATGTTTGCCTCTGCAGTGCTCTTTTCGCTTTTCCAAATTATTGCAAATTTTACAGGTATATTTTCACCTTTCTCCAGAAAGTAGCCTTCATGGGATATTCATCAATTTCTGTCATGGATTAATACATACCCTGGTGCGAATATATTTTCTATCCAATGTTTTACCGATAGTGGTGAATATTGGCCCAATCTGATGTGTGATCTGGTTATTGGTTGGCCCCTAGTTGTTTGTTTTAGCCTTTTAGGTGATTTGATTGACAAATTTATGTAAATTAAACATGATTAGAGAAATCAATTCATAGATTTTCCATAAAATGTGGAAAATCAGTGGTCCAAGGATGGTTAAACTACCTAGTCCTGTTAACCAAAGAGTGATGTTAGACTTAATTTGATGGTGAGCTTAAGGTTTGCAATGGGATAACACACATAGGTCTAGCAAACAACTTCAGATACTGTTGCTGGTGTAATGTAGAAGGTCGGCCATATTAGTTGATAGAAGCAGATTCTGCGCTTAAAATAGTAGTAACAGCAACTTTTCTTTCGGTCATAAATTTGAATTCATTAAACTTTGCAGAACAGCCTAATTTTGGAGAATAAATACATGATGTTTTGATGTGATGGATATTGCTTGCCTACCAATAATGAACGAGATAAGTTGGTTTTAGGTAGTTTGGTTTTGCCCCTCAAACCAATGAATCAGACTCTTTGTACAATCAAAATGCAAACGTTGAAAAAGTGTTTTTTTTATCTCTTAAACTCAGGTGGAGAACCTCCAGTGGATGTTTACAATTTGGAGGGCAGTATATTCAAATGGGCCAATGAGGACAGGGAGATGGTCGATGGAACCGGCCAAAAGACGCAGTGCGTCCATCCTTACAGCAGGGTGTGGTGCTACCTCGTTGACAGCCACAGACGGAAATACAAACTCTAGTATTCAGAGTTGAGATGTGTCGAATGAGACCAAAGGTCGTGACATCGTCGATTTAAATGTGACCACAGTGACGCCGTCGATTTAATCACCACGACGAATCATTACTCTGTTGTTGTTGCACACGTTCATCTTCTTTTACAGCATTATCCCAATCACGACAAGCTTTTAATGTAATCTTAATTACATAATCAGCGATCTCATGATTGTAAAATTGACCTCGCACTTTGCTTTTACGGCTTTATTCCTGCTTGGGCATCTTTTAAATGAACACCTTCAGACAATGTCACATTCATTTTGAGTGAAGATGTCAGGCTAAGTTAGCTTTGCGTCCAAAATTTTTAAAAAGTTTGGATGTGCAGACCCACATGCAATTACCTGAAAGGCCTGTTAGCAGCACAGAAAAATGTTTTTACGTGCCTCATCACTTGACTTTTTAGTGGGGCACTTTTTAGTGGTTTTGTGAAATTCACTCAATTTTTCCAAGCCTGATAAGTTTCCAAATGACGAATGGTCAAACTAAGAGGATCCGCCATGTTTCACGTACAAAGGAACATTAATGAGTGAATAATCACCATCCAATTCAGCTTTTGAAAATTTGTGACAGGACTCATTAATTTAGCGCCAGTTCGTATGAACACAGCCAGTGAAAACCAGGATCAAACATTGAAAAAAAAAAATCTGACAGTTTTCATACCTTCTGGATGTGAACATGAGCTATCATACTAATTATAGGTATTTCAATGTGGTGGTACCTTTCAAAATCCTCATAAATTTATTGATGTCAACTCAATGTGATAAATTATTATGCACTGTGCCAACCATTCAAGGAAAAGAAAAAGTGTTTTGTCTCAATGAAAACAGCTGTCTCGTGCCGATGAGATACAAAGTGTGCTTGCT
This sequence comes from Stichopus chloronotus, assembly GCA_021234535.1. Classification (NCBI taxonomy): domain Eukaryota; kingdom Metazoa; phylum Echinodermata; class Holothuroidea; order Aspidochirotida; family Stichopodidae; genus Stichopus; species Stichopus chloronotus. The sequence goes on along the minus strand of CM037837.1, from coordinate 21,299,822 downwards.
GTTAATTATTTTTAGATGAGGGACGAGGACAGTTCGTCATCCTGATGATAGAGAGGACATAGTTTGTAAGAAAGACAAGATGGCGTATATCCTAGTTACGGGTAGAACTGAGTGGACTAAATAGCGGAAAATCTCAAAATGCTAAACAGAAAACACAACAAGAGTTACAATTTGTCAGAAAACTCAGGAATCCTGCTCTCAGTTCAAATGAAAACCTAGTTTTCTTGTCAATTTAGTGATCGGGTGTCATGGTTGGGGGGTCAAATATTTGTCGTCAGGTCCGCTTCTCTTGTTTGCAGAATGCGAGATCCCCAGTTTCATCCTGGAGGAAGATTTGCACAGAAAAGTATGTGAGATCTTTCTCAAAACACCACTCTTCGTCCTTTCTTTATTTAACGTAATGAAAATACATACTGCCAAGAATCATGTTTTCAATCATATTTGATAGTCAAGCTCCGACATCCACGTGCATGAGCAACCACACTTCATCATTTCTAAAGTGACGTAATTGAAGTACATACTGCCAAGAATGCTGTTGATGATGTGTGATAATCAATGTCTGAAATCGGCATACATAGGATTAATGGCTTCATCACCTCACTGACCAGTTATAGTTTTAGACAACTTAACAAGAAACTTTATGTGCCACTTGACAGATGTATGGTGATGAAACCAAAAGCATGGACCATATTCAAGACAATTTTTAAGTAGCATGTAGATGTTTCACAATAATTTTCTTAAAAGTTAGTACCACTTCTACAACTGTTGTAAATACACTTGAAAGATGAAATCAGTTGCTTAAATTTTCTCCATCAAAAGAACAGTGTGAACTTTTTACAGTGGCATTTGAACAGAGGTTTAAAGTGGCATTCAAACAAAGGTTCTACTAGGGCCCTGATGGTCGAGATTTAGGTTCGTGAAATTCATTCGATCTAGAACACTCTATCAGCAAGACTATTGTTTGTGCAGTTTTGTCAGAGTGTGAAATGGGAAAGTAAAGTATTCATTTTAGATTTATAAGTCAATTTCTTGAGAGAGTATTCTGAACCTCCCAGCTGCAGCTATGTTACAAAGAACGGTTTGCTTGTGATACACTAGAAGATAGATCAAACTGCTTTAACCGGAGTTGACAAAAATTAAAAAGAAATAATCCTTCCCATTTTGTTATTCCTTCTTGGATTCTATTAATTAAAGATGCAAGGTCCCTATCAGCATGTCACAAGCTACTGTATACCTGAGCTTTGCTTTGTAACCGTTCATTGAAATTCTTGCCGTCTTTCAGCCATTTTGCTATTAAATATAGAGGCGTTTTTATTTTATGTTATGTATAATAAGTGAAATTCTGTCTGAAATATTTTGTAATCATGAAAATATTGTATTTTCACTTCACAACTCAGCAAAGTGTTAACTTTGAAATAATGTAATCATCAATTGAACTATATCAGGTTTTTATGTTTTGCTGCATTTTAAACTGTTTGATCCATTTCATAGGATTTTGCGAAACAACTTTTTTTATTGCTTAGGCTTCAAATATAAATACCTCACTACGTAAGTGTATTGGTTAGCAGCGAATGCAGTTGTTAACAGCGTTCCTTTCATCCATTAATTTGTGACATTTAATGATTTTCATATGAGCAATGTTTGATAATGTTTACATGCCAAAAAAAGGGAAAGTACTGATAAATTCTAAGAGTATTAACAAACAACTCCACTGGGAGTAGGTAACTTAGAAATCACTTCTATTACTCATAAAGAAATTCATCTTAAGCACAGGTTAACAATTTGTAACTGCAATATATACAGACTAGTGTACTAAAGAACCCCAATCATACCTTGAGGTCTCTTGATCGCAGTTGTGAATGATACTTGGCAAAAAAGTAAGGGTTCTTTGTAAACAGAATTATGTGTTGATGCACTTTTTGTGCAGTTAGCAGGTGTAATTAAATGTTGAAAATGACTTTCTCGACTTCTTTCTTTTTTTTTTTACTTTTGTACAAATCAACGTGATAAACTATGTCTGTCAACATTTTACCCAGTTGTCTTCATTGAGAGACACTTATACTAATGATTACCAAAGTTCCACACTCAGGTCACAGTGAGCAACCAGCTACAAAACTACAAGCACTGGAGAACCCAGTCAATATACACTCATACATGTCGCATATTTTCACTGGTAATTGCCAGTGCTGGTCCTTACTTTACAAGACCGTGTGTTCATGGAAGATCTATGATGGTTGATTAGATTACAGTAAATTTTGCAATTCTTTTTAAGAAAGTGCCAATTGTGTTGATTGAATCATTTCATTCGTTGAAAGACTGAACGATACACCCAACTTGGGTTTGCCTCGATAAGGGGAACATCCGATCTTTCAGCTCGTTGAATTATTCTTAATATTGCACTCACAAACCTTCAGTATTTGTATACGAGCGCATCGATACCTACCACAAGATTCAGCAATCCACAGATTCGCGATTTAATTTCCAACTTGCGTCCATCTTAGGTCTGTTGACCTGTTGGCTCTACTAGTTTAGGTTCAACATGAATGTGCTTTCTGTTTTAGCTGTGGGACCAGGCTTCGTCAGTTAAATTTTGATTAAGTCCCACAGGATGGAATCGTGTCAATGTGATGTGCCACCCATCATCTAGGGGAGAGAGGTATAAGGAGTTGCCTCCCTCCGCTCACATCCCTTGAATTGCTTTTGTGTCTCAGAAGGATGCAAACCACTGGAAAATTTGTTCATTTTTCCTAGCCAATTTTTTTCATCGAACAATGGCCAAGTTTTTTAATCAATGGTAATGTCGCATCTTGTGGGAATCAAATAAATTATCACTCGATTTGTCGGTGAGAAAGTTTCAGAAGTAACAGATTTAATTTTGAGACAGAATAATTATCGTAAGCATGTCTGTAGTATGATTCAGTTTCTTTAACATTCTTCCACTAGTATTTGGCTTGCTACCATTAACCATATCATACACATGATTTGAAGTTGTCTGCTTTTAAGTATCAGTTCAACAGAGGTGGTCTAGCCTGTTTGAAGCCTCACAAGTTCCTTTCTGTGTGCAAGTTTCAAAATTTTCCATCTCGAAATTCGAAAGAGCTCTGTGGTGCCGGTAAACGGTGGAAAACAATGAGAGACACAAATAATGAGAAATACAAACAGTGTGTTCACTTGGCAAGTATATATATTTAACAAATGAGTCACATGATAAGCCATCAGGTTGTTAGTACAAAGACAACAAACAGTTACGACGATAATGCAGCTTTCTTCAAAAAAAGGACCGTTAATCTGGCAAAAAAAAAGCATGTTTGCAAAATCTTTAAGAGCCTTGTAGGACCACAATGGTTGAACCATCAGAACAGGAGTCGGAATAGCGTTGAGATGGAGAGAACATCGGTTACCGACATAGGAGTAAATTAAGAGGATGATCAGATGTGACCATGTGAAACTGAAATGTGATGACTAGCCAGAGATGAGATTTTAAGTTTCCTTTGTAACTGCCTTTGCTATGTGTGCAGCAGCTAATATTGACCACGACAGAAAACCCAGATGAAAGATTTCTCCATATTGACCCTGTAAGTGACGTTAAAGGTCTGCGAATGTTTCGTCACCATGGCAATGACGAATCTTTTTTATGTCAAAATGAACAATAATCATACTGTCGTCAATTATTCTGGGTGGCATAGAGTCTGTTCATAAATGTTCTTACACTTTCAGATGGAGCTTCAATTTGAATATCCCCGCACCTGAATTTAAGGAGATAATATGATGATGCTATGTCCCTCCTCACCCTGGCTGAGTCACAAACTATCTAGACTAGCCAAAAGGCATGTATGGTGAGGATTCGAGCAGTCAGTTCTGTTAAATCGAGTTAATTCTTCTTACAAAAATCTGCAGCCCACTTAACAAGATGGTTTATTTCTCTTACAAACACTTTTTCATGCAGTCACTTGTCATTTAAGCCGCAGAGTGGACTTGCAAAATCCACTTTCAAAATGAAAAATGCTTTGGCGCATTCCTTTCAGAGTAGATTTTGAGCTGTTAAGCTTTAGTCATCAGTTGTTCCTTAAGGGACAATAACATGTATTCAGACTGCTGGAGAAAATGGCAAGGAAAAGGTCTTGGAAATGGTTTCTGTGTGAATTTGCTTTATGCAGAGTAAGGTGACCAATGATACAGCACTATCTTTTGCCTGAGGTATATCTCCTGTAAGAGAGAGCCTCACAAATTAGATTACAAACTGTGAATCATGCCCCAGCATTTCTGATCTTTTCCTCCTTTAAAAGTTCAATGGAACTGAAAATCTTCATTGTTTTTCAAGGCAAAGTTAAGTCAACCTAAAATGTTTAGTTTGAGCTGGTCCTTCACCTTCCAAGGCTGATGGTCATTTGATGGGAAATTTGTAGCAATTAACACTTCTTTTGGTACACCACAATCCTGCCCTGCACACAAACTCGTTGTTTTTCCACTCCAGCCACCGCTTTGAGGTAAATGTGAGAGGACGGCAATAAAAACAAAAGGTTCTACGAATAGCAAAACCAACTCCCTTTGTTTTCAGAGTGTGAATGGATCTTGCTTAAAATGTAGATTTCAGATGTTCACAATGAAAGATAAGTCTTGCAAATAAAAAATTGATTTCTGTGACAGATATGAAAACATTTTGTAGCTTATACTCAATGTTTCTCACGATGCAAGGCCAGCGTTTGAGTGCATATACCAAATGCGAATGTTACATCTAACTTTTCATGTAGTAATGGACCCTACATTTCGGTGACAACCTAAATCTGTCTGGTCTTTTGGAGATCCTGCTAAAAGTAAGCCATCAGACCAGCTACCTTTTATGAATTTTATGTGATGGATACCACATTTACTGTAACAAAGGCCCCCCTCACTGCTATATGCTCCCCCTTGCTATTTTTTTTTTTTTGCCTCATTAATTGCATGTAGTGACATTATGTTGAGGTAAAGATTCTGTTAATGCTGATATTAAGGTAAGATTCCTTGCTGGTACACTTGACTTTCATAATTGCCCCCCAACCTTGCAAAAACTTCATGTCCCCCCCAGAATGTTCAGTAGAGAAGAAACTGTGATCAGTTTGATAAGAGTATTACTCTCTTAATTTGATACATAACAAAGCACCCATAGCTTTCCATTGTTTCAATCTCTAGAATCGCATCAGCATTACATGACTGATTGCAATCTTGATACTAAAGTTCTCCAGACATTTGTTCAAACACCAAGTAATCCCTGGGACTTGCAGCAACCCATCCTATCATTAGTCCTTCCATATCAGGAATGTGATTAACCTTTCAAGAGCAGGATACAGATGAACAGATATACGATTCACACAAGACGGGGGTGATGGGAGATTGTTTGTGGTTTTCATTTCCTGTCCAAATACGACAAATATTTTCGTTATGGCGTCATGCTGCTTGTGTGATATGTGAACTACATCTTATGCAAAACACTATGGCATGCTGATCAACAAAAATAATTTTTCTTAGACTTCAAAAGCAGTCAAGTGTGACGGCTGGATAATTTAAGCAAACTGTATAGTGAAGCGATAACACACCTGGGGTGTTGGTTATGTGCAAGCATTGTACTACAGTTCATACAGATGTGTGATGCAGTTCACATGCCCTAAAAGCAAATTTTTGGCTTTCGAAGAAGTAGGTCCCAGGCTGACTGAGTTTATCAAATTCAGTGATTTCCATACATGTCTGAATGCACATATTCTACACTTAACATATTTTTCACATTTAACTTTGATGCAATCGCAACTACACGGCCAAACCGATATTAAACGGCTACTCAATCAGCATGGACTTCAAGACTTCATGGACCCATCAATTTTGTGTTCAAGCTATCCCCGTGGCAACTGAGTGATACTTTCTACGGCATCATTTTGCGCAATTTCAGACTTGCTCCTGTTAAATCTGGCTAACCGCAGGAAACAAGAGCCATGTCTTAGTCTGAAAAAGAATCTTGATATTCTGTGGTTTCATGACATGATTTTTTTTTTCACATTGAATGTTTAATAGATCTACTTGCCTGGTAGGAAAGGGAAAAAAAAAATTAACTGAAAAATAGAAATATTAAAATGATGAGTCTAGATGACTAACTGACAATTCTCCCCTGACACAGTTTCCTGAAAGCCTACACATTTACACATTGCCGTACATATCTATTTACAGAATAATGCAAAAACAGAAAAAAAAAGAAGAGAAATTAGAGTAATCAATAGCACAGATCGAGTAACACAGAAGGGAGGGTCGTCGAGCAACGCGATGTCCAGACGACCCAAGAACAGCCCATCCGTCAGGTCTGTTTGACAACTTTTCCAGCAAGTTTCTCACGACTGCATGGCTCCGGAAGGGTCTATGTAATGGTTGACCAAATTCCTGCATTTGCTTGTTCCCTCCCAGGTTGATACACCTCCTTCACATGAGTTATCACAATCCAGGGAAAGATGTCCTCATGGACCAGATATAAAAAGCATCTTGAACCAATGCAGGGAAAATGACAGACGTTGACTAGAATTATGTAGATTTGTGTGCATTGCAAAAATCCTGTGAGTGAACCAAGCAGTGTCTGCAATCTTTTGAATTTTTTTTTTTTCAAGGTTTTCCTTACATTGAGCTCATTATAGTCTGATAAATGGAGCCCTCAATATCACTGTGCAGTTTGTGTGTATAATGCTATGCAACTATAGAGAAATGGTGACATGCCTTCCGCTGAAAATCTGACATTTTTAACAACTCGACTGTAACGGTTGAGAAGAAGCTACTGTTCAAAGAAGTTTCTCAACAACAGGTTTTCCGGCCAAAATATTTGCTCAAACTTGTTGACAGTGATTACGATATTGTTTTATTTTACGACACATCTTAGGGCATCTGAGTATTACCTGACCTTCAAAACTAACCTTCGATTAGGGTGTAACCATTCACCAGAAAGGGAGTTCAGCTCTTACATATTCATGAGACTTTTGCGGCTACGTTCTGGAATGGAATACTTCCCTCCCCTTGTTTTAAGTACCCTCCGCAACGAATCTGACTGCGGTGACATCTCCAACTTACAACACCACCACGACCAACCCACGTGACAGTAATTTTGGAGATCCTGACAGATACACACCAATGTTGGCCTGATAGGCTTCTTCTTTGAGCGAATCATGTTAAAAACAAAGAAATTACATGAGAAGTCTGAGCAAAGTGTACAAATGAAACCAGATGCTTTGAGATTTTGTTCTGAGAACCCTGCCATGTTTACACGAAGCAATGCTGTCCCACCAGACAGCTTACTGCAGTGATAAACTAGTCCAACTGACTAAATGTTTTTGGGGTACAAATACTCTATACTTGAATTGCATCTCCAGTAAGGATTAGCATATTGTGTACATCTACTGACAAAGGAGAGGAATGCATCCTGTGGGTGACAAGGGTGGATGGGGGGTACTATGAATTTCGACGATCACAATATTACAGGATTTAATTCAACCAGCGCTCCTAACCCCAAACCAGACAGTAATATCTCATCAGTGGGGACTGAACTAAAAACTTCTACGTGCAATACTAATCAATGAAAGTTCCACCCTTGCCAACATCTGATTTCAGCTACTGTTATCTTCTGTTACCTTTCAGAGAGGATTTCAAGGTCAATTGTTACATGCTGTACATTGCTGTGTCGGTGACACCGAGGCTTGTTGCACCAATGTCACCGAGAGTAAATGTGGTGTTTTTGTGTGCATATGTTGAGTTGATAACACAGAACACATTGCATAATCAATGCCAACTTCAGCATTACAACAACGTCCTTTTTGTTTTGTGTGAGTGTTGCATCATTAATGTTACTGATAACAAACACTTATCTTTTTGTTTTGTGTGCTGAGTTGTTGACTTGTAGGACCAATGAAGCAAATCTTGAGGGCACCAACGACAGTCCAAAGCTGGATGCTGTAACCTCTCCTCATATAAGTTCCTTCAAGATCACAATGAAAACTGAGACCCAAAGAAAATCTGCGTTACGTGTGTGACTGTCAAGCACGAGAACGACTGACCACAACGAGAAGCGTCGAAAGAAAACACAAACAAACGCGAAACAATTCAAAGTACTCATCCGAAACAACGGCACGAGACCGTAAAAATGCAGTTCGAGTTGCTTTCCTTCACACTGCAGCTATCATCCCATGTCCATTGCCGTGCACATTCGAATGCCCCTTTTTCTCTTACTTTTCCTTTTCAAGTTTTCTTCATACTGGCTTTGGATTCCTGAATTTGCATCCGACTTCCACGAACGTCTCGACCTTTGGCTTTCTCCCACGCTTTTCGCACGCCGTCTCTAGGACGAGAATTTCTCGATTGTCATTGTTTTCTTATTTGTTTGTTTCCCTTTTTTTTTTTTGCATGACTGTAACGGAGACCCGGTCGGGGCCAAAGAGGACGTTTGGACCGGGGTCATACGTCCAAGGACTGCGTCTTGATGAAAGGGTCATGCCACATGCGCTTCAGGTCACCCTGTAGGATCGAGAGACGATAAAAGACAGATTTGTCCGTAAAATTCATAAATTACTGCACACACTTGACATGTCTCATCTTTCTTTAATAATCATTTGAAGAAGTATTCTGAATGGTGAAGGTATTCTACATCCGTACATTGACCCAGACAGAAGAGATCAATTTACGGATTACCTTCTAGTCCTATGAGAGTTGCGACTCTCTCTTATCGGGTACATTTTAATCAACTGGACAACAGCTGCACTTTGACTGCATTTGCAAAAATCAGTAGAACATTTGAAGTGAGTTTGTGGTAATGGTTCTTGTGAATTCCTTTCACCTCTGTCAAGTTTGAAAATTACTTTTTTGAACCTATTTGCCCCATCACTATACTCTCAATTCAACATCTGAATATGTCTGGCAGCAAATCAGTCAGAACGAATGTCAACAGAAACAGTTTTTCTTAGGATTACAAAAGCATTTTCTGGCAGTATGAACATGGGGCAATATCACAACTTGTACAAGTTATGTCAACAGGGGAATCAGGAGCCAGACACCCATTGTGCAATACAATGCCAGCACACCAAGGTTCATCTCTCATTGTTAATGTGCATGATTTACAAAGCCCATTCCATGATTGCAATTGAAAGTTTGAAAAGCAAAGCTTGTATGAAAGGCAAATTTCGTGATAAAGAGGCACCTCAAGATGTTTGTAAAATTCACTGAATTTTCCTTAACCTGTCGAGTTTCCTTGACAAATGATCAAACGTAGAGGGTCCCCTTCATGTCACATACAAAGGAAGATTGGTGAGTGAGTAATTAACGATTCAATTTGGTTTTTGGAAATCTGTGACCAGACGCTTTCCACATTTAGATTTAAAGATTGTGTGAAATGCTTCCGGAAAAGAGTACCCTTCATTCAGAAGTTGCAAAGTGAAGATCCCTTGGAATTTTGTTCCTTGAGATATGTCTTTCCAAAGTTTGAAACAAATGCAAAACAGATGATGTGGAAAGTTGCACAGTGTCAGTATTTCTTTTGTTAAACCTATATATTTTGCATCTTAATTACTTAATTATTGAATTTCTCATTGGCAAGTGATATCAATAATTTTGAAGAAGAAAATACATGTCTTCAAAATAAAACCGTCCGGGCATGAAAAATTCTCAAATGTCCTTGAAATAAAGGTTACAAAAACAAAGGATTAACATGGGAGTCCATCTCTTGACGTCACAAATTTGTATACTTAGCCAATGTTTATTCATGCTGCAGCTGCGAGAGACACTGACTTTTCTGTACATTGGTCAATATTTGAAGGATTTTGATGGAATTTGTGGCTATTTTTAATATTTTCAATGATTAATGCACCCAATACTCCACAATGTCATTTTCATGTCCCACAACCTTTAACTGGTATGCAAACAGCCAGTGCAAAGTCAAGATGAAAAACTTATAAACTTTGACAGCTTTCATAACTGCTAGATGTGAAACTTGACCGACTGTGCTAATTACAAGCATAGTCATGTGTTTCTACCACAACAAACTTATTGATGTAAACTCAATGAGCCCTTTCAAGAAATTAGTAATATTCTACGAGGTTGTGATGGTGTTGATTTACGCCAGTATTCAAAATCCTTACCAAAGTGAGATTCATTTGATGTATATTCCATTGATGCAGGCACTGTAGACTTTTGACTGAGACCTAGGAGTACCCACAGGGGTGTTACAAAATCTGTCCCAAGTTAGTTCAGATAAAAGATCTTGGCCTGAGAAATCTGAAGCCAGAAAATGAATACTGTTGCTTAAACAGACGACGATACAGGTCTTTTTAATCAAAACCTTGTTTTGTACAATCAAGAACAAAGCATTTGCAGTTCAGCCTCAAAGTCATGTTAGATTCCTGGGACAGGGAGAGGCAAAAGAAAAACAGGGGGGAAGCTTGCCTGCACATATGATTCAGTTTTGATCATTTTTCACTCCACAAGAAGTCTGGGGGGGAAACCTTTTTAGGGGGTGGGGCCCCTGATCAGCCTCCCCTCACTTTAACTATGAGAATGTGGCAGTTTCCACTGGCTGCAAACTGGTAAATGAGGCTTCAACCAACTTCTTTGGCATGATGAACCGAAATCCTTGTTACTAACCTTGAGATATGCCATTATGACGAGGGGAAGAAGCGTGAATGGAACCAAATACAGTAACGCTGGCTGAGCATTCTTGTAAACTTCAGAAGATACCGTGGCCGTCAGAAGCCCTGTGATAAAAATAACACAATCTTGAATGAATGCCAGCACTAACGATGCATTTATCTTCAGGTGTGACAAAGACAGAGTCAAGAGGATATGAGGTCATCGACAAGGAGAGTCGTCTGGATGTGCTCCTAAATTATTCACAAATGTGACAAGTGACGAGCTTTGACTCAGCAGACACACGCAACTGAAGTTTTTAATGTGATTGTGCGTTTTCCACGACCAGAAAATTACGATAGCATTCTTTTCCCTCCGCACGAATTTACAGAGTGCTTGACTTACAAAAACCACGGGGGGTTTCTGCCAAAGGATGTTACAAGGGGGCCAAAAAAAAGGGTGATTTAGTTTGCAGCACAAACTGGAAACCACTGCATCAATGTGAGCTGTGTGATGGAATCTTCCTCATGAAGTCTGAAACGCTGGTCTGCAGCTAACTTGACAAGCCGTATGAAGTGCAGTTCCACTAAATGACCTACTGTATACAATACTGAACAAGCTTTTTTTCAGCTTCATGTAATATGTCTGTTATCAATTCATGTAACTTATTCTGATCAGGATAAAGGTGAAACCAGGACGATATAATACAGAAGATATAATATGGAAACATTGGTGAAGTCAGAAGCAGAAAAATGACAAGAAGCTTGGTATCTGGAGCATGTAAACATTGACACAGACATAAAACAAAACAGAAAAAAAAACAACAAAAAACAACATAACGAAAGAAGACTACTAACATAAAAGTAGTTTGTTACAAAAGAGATGTTTGAGATACATAATGGGGAAAGGTAGACCCTAAGCAAAATGGAGCAAAAAAAAATGGGAGGCACACAAAGAAAATGATATTTTGAAAAAGAAACTAGATAACAGGATATGTACTTATCTGGGTGACTTTTAGAGGGGATTGTGAAAACATTAAGGAACAGTATTCACGATAGTAAAACTCCCTTAGGAAGGGCAATATCTGACAAAATGTCACTTCTCACAATAGTGGAAAATCCAGCAGCTTGTACTTTAGGGTGGTACTTTGGGAAGGAGCAATTTGTCTGCTGTGGGTTAGGGTGAAAGTAAAAGCTTAGGTTTAGGTTACCAGTAGTTTCAAGCACATTAGAGGAATGTGCTGTAAGTTGTGAGCAGACAAGCAAACTTTGAAATAAAGTAAACTGAGAAATCGAATGGTGGAGGGAAGACTAGAGAATTAATTAATTATAACAAAGTGGGATATTTCAAGGACATTGTGACTTTCAAACAGACTTTAGCTAAGCCCAGACAATCGCAAAAGATTTTGACCAAATGCACTGTGGGTTTGCTTATATTGTCAGAGAGCAAAATCACTTGCTGGAATGTAGTTTCACATCTTCATTGTTTTACATCCTGAAGTGAAAATCAAGCTGTTTTTACAAACAGCTGTTTGTTGACTGAAAGACAAAACAGGAAAGTAAACACTAACACGTTCCATAAATCATTGTGTGGAGAAATTGTAACCTTTGTGTAGACTAAGGAGTCACATGATCCATCACATCTGAATCTGACAAAACAGGTTTCCCGATGTACACCATGAATGGAGAATACTTGATTTAAAAAGACTTAAAATAAATATTCTGAGGAATGAATTCAAATTAAGAAAGGAGTGATACAAGACATGTGTCTGCCTTTGTAATGGAAATGCTGTACAAGAAGACCTTTAATGCAATAAATCTCTCTGGTTGTGTTTTTCTGGTACTTTATCAAGCATTTAACGGTATCAATGACCACTTGTAGAGAGACAGGGAGGATGGAGTTACCTTTTTCAATGATTTTGAATAATTCATGCATCATCAGGAAGAATTATTGCTTGTGTCAGTTACAGCATAGCTATTTTCTTTCACTTGTGTCCGGTTTTCACCTACTGGGTGCTGGTTTGTGACGTGATGATGAAAGGATGACAAAGAACCTTTTGACTTTATCATCTGAACAACAAACATCCACTGACTGACTGACTATCTTTGACTGTTTTGCTCTGAAAACTGTGTTGTCGATACCAGACTGCCTTCAGAATTACGTAGACATCAAATTGGCAAGGAGTAGGATTAACTACACAGGGAATGAAATTTTTATCTTTTCCAGTTGCATGATGTTGTGAAAACATAAAATGCATAACTTCTTCCATTACAATGTAATTGTAAATAAAATATTCCGACAAGGACACGGTGGAAAACTCTGTGACAGATGTAGATAGGGAAAAGTGTAACAGTGTTTAGATTCAACAAGACGCTTAAAGAGCTGTGACATGAAGACCGCCCTAAAAGTCTCATCAATCCGCAGCAGCTGGTTTGAAAGCCGATGACAGCAGTTCCATCAGAGATAACTTCGGTCTATACGAGCTGACGAATCTTGATGGAATATTCAGAATAATATTCAGAATGAGCTGCTAGATGACGGTTCAGAAATTACTCAAACTCCTCGACAAGCCGTCCTGACAGCTCTCCAGCAGGTAGACGCCCAAAAACTAACAGACTTTGTACCTTCTCTTTCCAGAAAGGCAAGAAACTTGATTTCATAAAAGAGCAATTTTCTCGTTTGCTTTTATCTAGTATAGACTCTTGGGTTGTTTCATCATGTGCGGGGTCTCTCACCGGCCATGATTGAAAGTGTTGTTGCTCATGTTACCTTTGCAACGACAAGCAGACATTGCTAACCAAAACAAGGGGTAGATGAATACTACCACTGAGGCAAAGGCGTTGGTTATCTATCACTGCTAGTAACATTAATCAAATGTGAATGTCAGACATCAGAGTGTCCACTGTAGATGATTCTCGACTAGGCTTTCCATGCTGGATATTGAAACCTGACTAAACAAACTAAAAAAAAAAACAAAGTTGTTTGAACCACAATATTGTGTCTTTCATGTCTCTGCTTTCTGACATTGTGATACTGAATGTGCTCTCTGGCAAAAGATGGCTGAATTGGTGATGATGCCAGTCACACATGCAGTCCAAAGATTATGTAGTCAATATTATCGTTTAACATGAACATGTTCTGTCCTGCTGGAGGTCTCTGTTTTTCAATTCTGTATGACATTACGCCAAAATAAATTGCTGAAAAGTCATTTCTACATGTCATGTTGAAAAGATGCCCATTTCCACACCAACATATATTATTGACTTAATGCCCTTTGGGCAGTTGTTGTGTGAATATTAAAAGCGATACTGTACTGGGCAAGAGTGATATTTTCTGTCCACCGGGTCAACTTCTTTTTGCAACGGACCTCCTTGCTGGCATTTCAAACCTTGAACTCGGAGAACAAGGAGAGGCCCTTAAAAAATCTTTTACAATGGAATGAAAAGTTTACATACAGATAAATGGTAAATCTTCTCTTAATTTTCCTAGGGAAGTGCTTTGTATCGAAACTAACGCTAAGAAAGTTAGCTGATGTCATAATCGTGTACAAATTGCTCACACTGGACTCGAAAACTTCATACCGGGCTTCCACATATTTGGGCTTGGACAAAGCACAAGGTTTGAAGGGAATTATTTTCAAGATGTGAAGCTTTCAAGAAGATGCTTAGACTGAAACAGAAATACATCTGGACAGTTGTCAGAATAACTCTGGACATTTTCAAAATGAGCGTAAGTATCATCCTGATAAGACAAACTTACCCACAAAATAACCAATGAGTGAACAGTGAAAGTAGGTGACTTTTTGTGCCAGACTTCCGTGATTTATCAAGGGCATCGGCGGAGCAGAGGGGTCTGCGGTCTGCCTCTTCCAGTTATCGTAGCGGAGCACAAAGCACAGGAGAAGTCCAGGCATGACAATGTCTCCAAGACCCAGCATGGAAAAATGACCGGTACTGTGCATGCTATAAAACATAGAGAAGTTACCTTTGAAAACCTCACTGACCTATTCCAGAAGTGAATTCGCTGTGAAAATTGTGGTACCAAAACATGGTTGAGAGGATACCTTTTTTTTCTAACTGTCAGTCTTCAAACAGAAGAGATGTAATATTCTTTGCTAACATATGCACATAAACCCTGACATTATCAGAAAAGATGCCCCAAGGCATGGTTGCTTTCTTTTGGAGTTTACTTTGCAACAACTTTTTTTAGTCTTGTCAGGATATATCTGTCACTGAGCACACACTCTCTCAAAAGCCGACTATCTACAGCATCTGCAATTCACCAAACTCTTATACTCAATGCTGTGTTTACCTCCCAACAACCACAACAAGAGGCTTTGATTGCACAACACGCATTCTACGAAGATCCAAAATGTCACGGGTCGCTCTTTATCGAACCTAAAGGCATTTGACAGTTCATGAAGAGAAAATCATCAAGGCAGTAATACATGTTGTGACACACTGCACTACCGGGAGAGAATTACTGTCTTGCAACAGAAAAAAAAAAAAATACAAAATGAATCTCTTCAGCTTCATAGAAATGTCACTTCAGATGATCAACCTGATTGTCACAGGCTGATGAACACCTACCTCGGAAAAATGAGTTTACCAGGTAGGGAAAGCTTTGGCGCATCTTTGGCAACATTCGGTAGATCCAGCCGTTTGGCTAACATTCCGACCTGAAGGAAGACGAGCAGGTGAAAACATGCGGTAAAACAAAAACGAGAAGAGACGCCTTTTCTACAGGGTATTACTGATCTCGGTAAACGATGCTAAGGATACAATTAACGGGAATGCAATTTATTGTGTCGAGACATGTACCTGAGGAATGAATGGGTAAATCATGCATAGTATTAAACATACTAACAAATTCTCTTCATTCACAAAACTGACCTTATAAGAGTGTTAAGTTAGAACAGAGAAAGTCAGAAAAATGCATATAAAATGAGCAAACATCAAGAATGTTGATGTCGAATGACAACCTGACAGTAACAAACCAAACAACCCACCCACCCCAATTAAACCAACCCAATTAACCCTACCCAACCCAACTAACCCAATGAAGTAACCCAAACCAACCATCCAACCTTTTGCACTGTGAGGAAGGGGCTGGAGAGGTGAAAAGGATATGTAACACTACCAGTAATTGAACTGCAGTGTATATTGTTAACTTCAAGCTTTCTGTGCAGTATCAATGACATACAAAAAATGGTTTCTAAAGGTAAACAATAAATGCAGTATTAGCATAAACCTCTTCTTGACGACCAATGGCAAACCAATAAAAACAGGAAGTGTCCTAGACAATGCACATTCAGTACTGACACATGCAACCTGGTCATGGCCCCTTCTCCATGCTATGGAGTGACATATGGTGACATGGAGTGACTATTCAAACTACATGTAAAAACAGACAAGCATCACTTAGTCACTGTCAGAACTTTCTCTGTGCCGTCTGCAGTTTTGAATTCCAAACAGGATCACAACTGTTTCTGTTTCCATGATTTTGGGTACATTTCCACCATTATGGCTACTTCAGTCATTTTGGTTCTATTTACAACATTTTGGTTTAATTCTATTTCTTCCATTTTGCTTTTTTTTTTCACTTGTTCCTCTACTCAAACCAAAGCAGAATTGCACGTGAAGTGGAAAACAGATTCTTGAGGACATCGCGCAAGGGCTAAAATTGTTTCATACCCTCATCAGATAAAACTATCCATCCTGGTTGGTGATCACACTCGAATTAATTCCACTAACGTCGTCCCATGTGCATCCTTTGAATTTTGGACATGCATGGAAGCTTTTCAGAGAAGAAGCAGAGATGCCTTTAAAATGTCAATTGAGTAACAGATACCTTCCCTCTAAAACTAACACAAGATTATCAAGCCAAGACTTGTTTGCTATGCATAAATGTCATCTCTTGTTACCACTGAGCCACACGTTTGGCAAAATGAATACAGGACAATTCCAAGGGGCTGCATTGCTCCATGGGAAGGCATCCTATCGCAACTGCTGCTTCCTGAGAGCAACTGTAAATTGGTTGGAAGTGGAGCAAAGACGTGGGATTTATTCCTGCTGAAGGAAAGGGTGGAAGACATGCCTGCGACGTAACCACCTCGGTACATTCTACTGAGCAGATTCTTTGAAATCATGTGTGACATGGGTCGCCAAATGCAATTCTCTTACCAACCTCAAATTCTAAGGGGTGTGGTCATCACCAAAAGCTGATGCACTCGAAACTTGCAAAAGGATGGTCCAGAAATGGATATGCTAAGTCTGTCTTTTTTTTTTGAGAGTGTGTGTAGGGCAGCTAACTGTGAACTTACATCCGTACAGGCCACTTGACACGAAAGATGATGCTATTTGGATCATCTTGGAAGTCGGTACTTTTAGGATGACAACGAGCATATTAGAGACAAGTTTTTCTAGGTGGGGTGATCACCGACTTGGTCAGTTACGAACAACGAGCTTACCAGCCTACGAGAGCTACCAACTCAGATTCGACTATGTGAAAAGAGCTGTCTCTCAGCACTGAAACTTTTCAGCCAATTTCACCTTGCTCCCCCCCCCATTCTCGTCCACCAGATTACTCATCTAACTATCTTTGATATCACACTATTCGGAAAGCTGTTATAATTTGCCACAGAGTTGCTCTTCACACAGTTGAATGTGAGTGTAGTAGTCGAATGAGATAGGTATGGTGATGGCATGGTGAAACAAAGCAAACTTTACTTGTAACCCTGTAAACCGAATTTCCCCCAAACTGTTCTTGTGATGTGAACAGGGAGGGAAAGGGGACAGGAGGAAATGCAACTGCCAAAGAATGTCAGCTTTTCATCACCACCACAAGTCCTAACTTCTCCTTCACAAAACACGGTGTTTGGAAGATGTTCCATGGAACAGTGGCTGTTCGCCTCATGAAGGAAAATTGTGCTCATCCAAAACAGGTCCAAAGTGATGGAAAAGTATGAGCATGACTTAGGAAACGATGAAAATCGAAGATTCTCGTGAAAAGGCAGTGGATATAAGCAGATGCAAAAGCAGATGCAGAACTTCGTAGTCTACGGAAGGGCGGTGGCCAGATACACACACACACACATGCACACAAAATTGCCAGATGCTAGACCATGGTCAATACGGTAATGCATAGGTTATATGAGGTGAGGGAGTACGTGCTGTGAATTTTGATTTTACGATTGTTGTTTATCTTGGTTAGAATTTTTCATCTTGTTACGATTCAAGTGGCCTGTTTTATGCAATTGACCAAAACCCATTGCGAATCTGCCCCTTTACATAACAAAGGAGAAACAAGTATAGTAGTCTAGTAGGGTTGGGGGGACACTTACGGGATTATCTGCTGGTCTGGTCGCTACCCGGACCATAACATTTGCGTTAAAAATATACGTGGAGAAGAAGACCCAGAATACATCGTAGATTAAAAGACCGGTCAGAAGCAGCGTGGAGACCTTCAGGCTCGGTAGTTTGACAAAAGCTATCATCGTAACACAGAGACCCATCGCTAAAGCTGGAAAGAAAATAAAAAAACATTTGTTAGGATACTGCACCGGAAAATTGCATCAGTTGTGTAAAATAATCAACAGGAAAGGAAAGAGAAGAAACTGTCCGACGCTCTTTCAAAAGTCTGTATTTTGGTTAGAGTGACAGGTAGCCAGGTTTACACCTGTTCACCGTAATCTTCAACAACGAGCTAATCTAATGCATGAGCGCCATCGCTCACATCAGAGCAAAAATAATTACCAACTCACTTGAAATTAGTTCTACCACCTGATCTTATACTTGATAGTTTGTTTCTTTTTTAATCCTAACATAGGCTTAAACGAGATGAAAGTCACTTCTTCGACTCGACGCTTCCCTGAATCTTGTCGTTAGAGGCATGAAGAGGGGAGCAAGAATTTTGTAACATAACTAAGCTGTCATTCAAAGGTTCATGAATAAACAATGATGGATAAAGTAAGCCCCTGGGGACTGCAATGTAAGTCCCTGGGGACTGTGATGTCACCTTAAAGCAGGGCTCAGTTTTAATTCATGATGCCCTAATTAAAAACAGATCCTCCTGCGGGATACTTTGTGACACTGTCATGGCATTTCAGTGAAACTTTGAAAATCCATCATTAGTTCACTTCAAGAGAGTGCAGAGGAAATGCAGCATTTTGAGGAGAGACTACAAAATACTTCAGACTACCTAGATTCTCTCCGACTTATTTTCAACGTTCTAAAGTCACATTTCTTGAGGGTGATGATGTAGGCCATTCCAAGTACAATTGAAACAAAACGCCCTCCTGGTGAGAATGAAAGTAAATTCTGGTTGCATCAATATTCTGTTTGTCTCGGTGGGAGACAAAAACCTGAAGTAAAAAATTCTGATGGTTTCATACTAAGGGAAAACTGTCACAAAATTCAAAACGTGCAAAGTTAAATGTTGTGTATAGATCTGCTGACAGCGCGTAGTACTGCAGCAGCAAGTACTGGTACACTCCTCATCCCATTTCTGTCAATTCTATCCCAGCATGTTTATTCTTTGATGCATCAGAATCACGACAAACTCGAGTGGCGTTTATTAAGCCCTTGGGAGCATTAGTCATACTGTGGCTAAAGCAATCACTCTGGAGAGCTAAAGAATGATCCAAGGCCACTGTGGTTCCTTGCTCAGATGTATAGTCATGTAAATTACGAAGTAAAAGGAGCGTTTTGCACAACAGCCAATATTTCTGACCATGAACCCTCACACAAAATCGGTAGAGAAAGAACATTGTTCATGATTTTATAAATTTTGATTCTAAATTCCTCTAACTCGTGCAATCTGACTTCCTTCATCTCCTGAACAAAGGTTCTTAATTCTGGCTCTTTATCCCTGAAATTCTGGTTCAAAGTCAATAGCCAGTTCATTTGGGATTTCTCAAAACCTGAATTTGGATTCTTCATATACAGCTCCCAATTCTAGCTGTACCAATGTCCTCTCATTAGGTGACGCCTCCATCCTAGACATTCTGGCTATCTGCATGCTCTGAACTCTGGTTTTCTCTCCCCCCTCCCCTTCTGTTACTTCTGCTTTTCTCCTTTATATGGTACTTTTGAGTCTTTTCCTATTAACTAATTAATTCTGGAATAGTCTGCAACTCTTTAAAACAGTTTGCGGTGTTCCACCCATCTCATTATTGGCTTAAGAAAAAAATCTGTCTGTTAGAATCGGAGCGGTGTCAGGGATATTTCTTTCCACCTCCCTTGACTCCTCCGCCCCTCACGCTCTTTGTCACACACAGTGACCCTGACCAAGTGTTCCTGGCTACAATTCTGGTCTAGGAAGAAAAAAAAAATGTCTGACAGAGACTTAATTTACAGTTCCTATTAATCTAAATTTAACAATTACTAAGGCAATGCATGGAATCACCTCCCCATACTGTAACTATACTTTGGGTATGAGGACGAGAAAGTGCAAACTTACGACATATTTGGCAAAATAGTAATTTAATCAATTGCATCAAAAGTGCAGAAAAATGTGGGTGGAATGTGCTGTGAGCAGAATTTTGGAGACAGTTGCAACGACATATTACTCACTAATCAAATATCTTTTAATGCTGGTGACAAGAGATCTTGTCTGAGGTAGTGAAAAGTAGATTGCTTTCACTATTGACAATGAGGGGTAAAAATTTCAAATTAATTTCACCGGCATTTGTCACGATTAAAGCGTCTTAAACTCAGCCACTAAATTCTGTCATGTCAAGTAAATTGTACACCAAGACACACAAGTCGGTTAAACTTCAATTTTTTGTTGTACATTTTGCATGATTAACTCACCTCAAGTTCACTGTAATGTTCAGAAAATGTGTGTATACAGTACACTGACTTTATTGACGAGAACTGCTGCGGCTCAGAGGATACGGTACTCTGTACTACATTTGTTTGAGAACACAATATAGACTGTGCACTGCGTGTGATTTACATCCAGGGGACAAACCAATCAAATAAAGGGGTGGTAAGACATTGAACAATGTTAAACGACAAATGGCATACTGCATTGGGCGGTTATCTGTTGGGTGAGGACATCTAGGCCACTATGAAATGGATGCCACTCTCTCATCTAATTGGTACAGCAGATGATCAAATATGAGAAGGGTACACTGAAGAAAGAGTTTAGCGAACAGCGAGTTACACGATCTCGGTGAGAACACACAGGTCATGTTATATATGTACATTACATACTTCCATGATGTTATCAGTACAAGTCATGCTAGTGTATAATACACATATTACAAGGTAAAAAGTTACTTTGAATGTATGAGGGACTGTGAATGGGAGCAACACATGAACAAGAAAGGCACCAACTAATTCTTGCCAGAATGATTTTACAAAGCTGATGTCACATGTTGATGAGGGAGTTTATCTCGTAGACATAGGAAGAGGACCGTGGAAAAGTATTGAGCTTGTTATTCAACCTGAAGGGCACAAAAGGGGAGATGTACTGAGTGCAGTACTGTACAGTACATGTACTCTCTACAGTGTGAATACGGGATACACAATGCAGCTGTGGAACTGATTAAAAAACAACAAATCATGCGTTACATCGCGAAAGAGGGAGACATGGTCCGGGTGAGGATGGATTAGAGCTTGCGGGGGGGAGGATGCCTGAGATACAGCGTCACCAACCACATTAATCATCCGTCATGACAAATTCATGACAAGGTCTGTTACAAAAAGAAGTTGATACAACTCTAATGACGGGCATTCTTCTCCTCTGCAATCATGCCAAATGGTAAGGAACTTGTGCGTTACATCCGTAAATCATCTTGACACCTTGTGAGGTCTTCGTTTTGCATTCCAAACCTTTGGTGCTTTTCAGGGAAATGTTACAGCAGAATGCATACGTTGCAAAATCTGAGAGAGACATCTGTTTGGATTTTGATCTGTCTTATCTTCACATTAATCTTCATTCTCAACACCATGTCATAATTGTTCAGAGTTGGCACAAAAACTAGCTGAGAAGAATAATTAGGAGGTGGTTCTTTGGCAAACAGATCAATCATACAGATTGCCATCAGACAATTCACATATAAACTTCCATGCTTTAACTTACAAGTTTCAATAACTGGAGCAACCACCAGTATTTAAGCAGGATCTAAAAAGTCTTGTACATACACTGATGGAGCCAAGTTCTTTGTACCGGAGGAACCAAAGTGGGTGGTACTGTGATGTGTGGAAGGGGTCTAAGGAGAGTGGGTGTCCCCTATGTACGGGTGGGGTACCAGAAAAGGAAACTTCCATTATGCCACAAGTTCATCCTTAAGTCGACACAACATATTGCTTTGTACAGTGACAAAACACTATCCACTTTTTGTACTGGTTTACGGTACAATGAAGCGTTCTTTTATAGTAAGGCATACATGCCAAATTTTGTCACACATACAATGAATGCATTAGTCAAAAGGTAAGTATATGCCTCTGATGTGAATCTTCAATATTCCCACTGAAATCCACAAATTACAGTTCCTGCAAGCACACAGAACTTTTGAAATTACTAAAGAGGCACATTGAGTGGTTTCATGGAATCAAGTTTCAACTAAATTTTCCTACCCCTATGAAGTTCCTTTACAGACTATCGACAAATGGTCACGCTGCAGTAAGAGGATCCCCATGTATCACAAACAAACGAACACTGATGACTGAGTAATTAATGATTCAATTACTGTAAGAGTTTTTGAAAATACGTTTTCATATTTGTACTTCATCACATGCCCACGGCCAGTACGTGTCAGGGCCAATGATTAAAAAATGCTGACAGTTTTCATAACTACAGTATTGGGTGTGAAACTTTACTAATTATGCTAAATTGCAAGCAATGCCATGTGACATGTTTGCGTCCTTCAGAATCATCACGAACTGAAATACATCAACTCAATGCGTCCCTTTGAGCGAATGAGAGTGAGCAATTGGTCACTTTCTGATCTAGGAGTGATCTGCCCCTTGAGTACTTCACCGACTGAGACACCATGCATCAGTGCAAAGCAAACCAAACACTGAACAAAGGGAAACCAACTTATTCACCTGCCATGTTCTGAACTAAGGAAGTGAAAATGTTACAATGTTTTTCTTATCTAAGAGGAAGCTG
The DNA here is from genome assembly GCA_021234535.1 of Stichopus chloronotus. Taxonomy (NCBI): domain Eukaryota; kingdom Metazoa; phylum Echinodermata; class Holothuroidea; order Aspidochirotida; family Stichopodidae; genus Stichopus; species Stichopus chloronotus. The sequence continues at coordinate 21,277,088 of CM037837.1, read as the reverse complement.
TCTCTTAACTACGGTTCAGTGAATGTGGTTTTTCACTGCTAATATGATGGCCGATGTCTTTATCGCACCATCAGCGCTCGGAGAACTTTTGCTATCAACGTTTTTAGTACATCCCTTCACCGTGCGATCAAACATTCTTCATTCAACGTGAGCCATGCCTGTGCACGAATGTCGGGATTGTGGAATTTTGAAGACAGGACAATGTCTAACAGATCATTGAAATATTGTATTGATTTTTTTTCTCTTTTCTCAGCTCATGCTTTGTCCATTCAAAGACTATCACAAATTTTACAGGTACTGGAAAAAGAACCCTTGTGAAAGATTCAAGAGTCCCCACGAAAACATTCACGAGGGCGTTACCTTTTCAGAAGGAGAATAGTCCTTTAGAGCACAATTCTTAATTCTTACTCTGGTGCATGGATTAATATGTTAATTTGATACAACTTATATACTGTTCAGATGTCTGAACATCAGCAAACATTGATTGGATAATGCAATTTGCTAAATTTCACACATCCAATGTTTTACCGACAGAGGTAAAGATGATCCCAGTGTCTGACCTAATTATCAGTTGATCCTTAATCTTAACACATTAACTGGTACACTACCTACTGAAGCACAAAAAGGGAATCAAACAATGAACACAGCGAACTTTATCTTATTCACCACTCATGTTTGGACTGCACTTTGCTACACAATATTTCACAAATGCAAAGCAACACTACCTCGTCTGGGTGAATGCAAAGTCATGCAGCCATATATCTGATAACCAAAACAAACAGGCAAGCCACAACTGAACACGCGCAATTACCGATGCACATTCACGAGCCTGCAGATCTGGGGCTTACAATGTTTCTTTTCATCATGTGGTGCAGGAAATCCCCTCCCTAACGAAATACATCCACCTCACTCCGATCATGTGACGCACAGACCGTCCACCATCATCAATGCAACGACGACGACTGCCAGACTAGCGAGAGTTCATCGATTGATTCGGGATGGCATCCCGGCGGAGTGTGAAGTATCGATGCCACAATCGTGAGGGCTCATTCCAAAGGACTGCAGCTATTCCCGCCACGGTGTGAAGAATCACACCGTTCGGTATGGCCTGGATTATTGTACAAGGGCAATTAGAGGCCAGCATCTACAGAAGAGGTTCATTCTGCGACAACCCTCTGGAGTATGACTGATCCCCCGGGCAAAGGAGAAACGCATTGGCAGAGGCACTAGGTCATTGCAACATCTAATAATACTGCATGTAACAATCACTGGTTGATATTAAAGTGTTCTACATATCTTCATTTCAAACACTTTCATGACTTGAAAGATGGAGATCTGTCTTTGTCTACAAACCTGACCCACTAAACATTTTAAGTAAAATTGCAACAGCTGTATGTTTTGCTGATTACAGGCACTCTAAACGATCACACTGCCTAGTGAAACTGCAAGTTTTGGTTTCATTGGAAATACGGAGTAAGGGTTTGGGTGCGTTACTGGACTCTACATCGGAGTAGCAGCGACCTGACTCCAGCTTTCCTTGGAGTCATCGCCCATGTAAGTTTTCAAAATTATGAAGATCACTTTCACATGCTTTGAATTAATGTTCTTTTGCAAGTTCGATAAATTATAGTGTTACAAACAAACTTCTACTTTTTATTTTTTTTGCTTGGGCTTGTCAATCGCCACTAATACTACATCAAAATTTTGCCTAACAAGTTAGATGATAGTGCATTAGCGAGAAAGGCCAACTATTCCCCAATCATGAGGAGGGAGGAGAAGCATGGGGTTACAAATGGAGAGATAGGGTCAGGGAAGAAGTGGGTATCTTTTTGGTCCGTATCTTACCATCCATGAGCAGCCAGTGGCCAGTCATCACCCACATGAACACAAGCATGACAGACATGCAGAAGGACAAAATTTCAGCTGAGGTAAAACGCCCACAGATTCCAAAAGATATTCTGAGAAGAGAGCAGAAAAAAAGAAACAAAAATAGCGTTTGTTTTGTACAATCTCAGTGGGCACTGTGAGGAAGCAAGGTAGAGTGTGTACAGCACACAGTCATACATTACGCTGTACTCGTAATGGAATGGGACACTGCTCAAAGCAGGAATTCATCGTGTAGTTACATCACATTACTACTGTCAGACAGAAATTCCAAACTTCACATGGTTTGAAAATTTTGAACGACTCACTTACCTGTCTCAACACAATACATGCACTCCCATCTATCATGCCAAGAGCACTGGTAACACTTAACACCACCTTTGGTGCCTTTCAGTCTAATACTTGACTAGCGCCCCATCATCAATAGAACAGGACTTTGACGTACATTGCCTTCTTCATTTTGCTTTTGTATTGAAAGGGAGTAAAAGGTTAACATGAAGTAATAGCTACCCTGCTGGTCATTATTTGTGAAAGTTGAGCAAAGGGTTTTGCTTGGACTGCTTTCAGTAAATCATTGAAAAGGTGCGAAAAAGAATTCAATTGCTTGACCCATATGACTATGGGTGTATAAAGTAAATCTTACTTTAAAGTTTTGCCTAACTGGTACCTGAGAATTAACCTCAATGAAAGTATAGTTATCAAGATAAGATTTCAATGTTAGAGAAGAGTATATTCCAGAACAAGCAAGATGACTGTTGGATATACCAATTCGCTTCCTTCATATCTGGTGATGGCATCACTCATGCTTGCTGTATACCATGCAGGTTAAGGACATTGCACACAGCTGTATATACCAGTGCTGTACCCACCCATCAATCCAATCAGCCAGATGCCCTCCAAAAAGGTATCAGTGTCCTTTGAGAGCAGGTGTTACAAACCATGAGTACCTGGCAGAATCTTCAATGGATGAATTTATGTCCGTAGCTATGTAAAATCTACAGAATATTCATGTCATCTAAACCTTTGATTTGTGCAGGTTAGAGTTCCTTACCACTTCTGGCCTGACAGTTAACACGAGACAGTTAGTGGTTTGATCCAGTCCTGAAGAAGGATCCGCGATCTAAAAATACTGCATGGATATGCATACCCGCATTGAGCCAAGACCTAAAGGAGGAAATGTGGTATGTGTACGGCCAACTTCATGGCAGGAAACTCCCAATTAAAAATTACATCTTCCTTACTTCACACATACATCAGGTGAGATTCTAGGGGCTTACGCAGCTCCTTCCAGACACACAAATTGCAAATGCTGTTTCATGTAGAGTACTTGATTTGCCACATGTCTAGGACAGTAATTAAAAATTCTGCTGAGCGATGCATGATGACAGTTTACGACTGATTCATACTTTTCATACTTTACATCATATTCATACTGAAAACTGTTGATGGTCTATGCAGCGGGATTGACAGAAACAAATTGTCCATTCTGATTGGTCAATTTGTCAAAAGTTGAATGGAAACAAAGCGCTACAAATAATCACAGAATTACAGACTAATCCTTTCAAAAGTAAGATTACTAAACGGGGCGTGGAAGACTGACACACTGTGTACGTGAAGCTGTGTAACAATGGAACCTTCTAACTGTGAGAGTGGGACATCCAAAGACCTGTGTACACTTTCAACATTTCATGGGGGGAGGGAGGAGGAACTTAAAAATAGAGGTGAAACTACGTTGGGGATGTTGTGGATATGTGGGAGGAAAATATCAGAAAACAACACAGCACATGCTTCAGTTGATTTTTGTGAGAACTGCTTAATTTTCAATCCATAAAAAAATGTGTACCCATAAAAAGGCTTCAAACAACTTGTTTCAGAATCACAATTTCCGATAATTCAAAAAACGGGACACAACCCATTCCCCTGCAACAAAGCATACATAAAAATATCATAGATTTATGGTACGGCTTGGCTTTTTAAGATAAAACTCCTTGAGGGGATGAGTTCAACTAATTTGCCCACAGAGGTTCTTTCAGTTTCATTGAATTGATATACGTATAGGAGGGTCCATCTCCCAACCTAAGCTTCTTCAAGAGACAGCAATACACCCCATGTTGCTCTCTCATGGCGATCCATTGCCCTGCCTACTGGCCTCTTTTGTTGTGCGTTTCAAAATTTCTGTCTGATCTTTGCAACAACTGCCAGTACTGCTGCAGCTGCTCCCAAAGCACATCTTCTCCATAGTGAATCCTCCATCTTCCTTCCAAAATCCTGCTTTCCTTGCTCATTTTTTCACATGTCGCCTACACATGCTGCCCAGTGTGTTGCAACAGGTATCCGCGTCATTTTCTTTAACTGTGACGATGGAATTTTCAACTGTATCAATGGGACTTCTAACTGTAACAATAGGACTTCTAACTGTGACACTAGGACTTCTACAACCATCAGAATCTAAGAAACACCTTAATCACTATAACAAGAGGTCCTCGCGTAGAAGGATAACGTCGATAACACCTCTACCAACTTTGCGAACAAAAAAAAACAAACTAGAGCACCAATTGGTGCAGAAGCTCATACCGCAACATCCTGAAGGTACCATTTATGTATCACTATGTCACATTATAGGCACCACTGAGTATCACTATACAAAATCATCAACACTGTACAAGAAAATCTAATCTGTAGGACTGCACAATTTTTCAAAATTTCATAAACTAGAGCAACAAAATTGCAGAAGGTTGATCTTTTAGACTAACTTGAAGTTCATGAAACAATTCAAAGTGCCCCTTTAAGTCCAAATACTGGTCAACATACCTGAGGGCAATACAGAGTTTCAGTTAGCATAGCAACTGACTCTGTCCAATTACTCAATTATCATTCATGCACAATAGGGATATTTGAGATGTGTATGCCAGTTTAAAGGGGCACTTTAACAGTAGAAAAAGAGGTAATTTGCAGAATTCCATAAAATGGGCCATTGGGCCCACATGGGGGTCTTGGACTACCAATTCCTGAACACCCTGAAGGGACCAATAACTGAGCATCATTGTGACAAACCATCAACATTGTACAATATAATCTGTAAGAGAAGAAACATTTTGTAGAATTTCATAAAATGGGCCATAGGGTCCACATGGGACCTTAAACTGAAATTTTTTGCACACCCCAGATGGAACACCACCCAGGGATTATTGTGTCCAAGTTAAATATAAATCCATGGATGCATGTGTGAGAAGCAACATTTCAAACAGAATTTCACATAATGGGTCATTGGGCCCACATGGGACCTTGGATCAAAAATTCCTAAACACCCCGAAGGTACCACTAACAGAGTATTATTATGACAAACCATCAACACTGTACAAGTGTATCTGTAGGAGGAAAAGCATTTTGTAGAATTTCATAAAATGGGCCACAGGGCCCACGTGGGACCTTGGACCAAAAACTCCTGGACACCCCAAATAGCCCACCACCTAGGGGACATTATGTCCGAGTTTCAAATGAATCCCATGAAAGCATGTGGGAGGAGAAGCATTTCGAACAAGTGTGAACAGATAGACAGACGGACGGACGGACAGACAGACAGGACAGATAGACGGACAGACAAACAGACAGACAGACAGACAGACAGACAGATAGATAGATAGATAGATAGATAGATAGATAGATAGATGCTGTGTGATAACAAAAGCTCACACCAGCATGCTGGTATGAGCTAAAAACCAGCAACTTATCCGCTGCACTTTTTGAACTGCTGAAGTGCCAAAATGCAAGGAGCAATATCTTTGTGGAGTGCAGGTTTTCATACTTTGAGCAATGTCCTGCAGATTACTGATGAGCAATCCTTACTTTGACTCTAAAACGTAAAAAAAAAAAAAAAAACACGAATCGAGGACCCCAATGCACACCACTTTTCAAGATGCATCAATAAAATAATGAATCCCAGGATGCATAGGCACGTCACTGGATGGTGCCACTTGAATGGGAGGTCTAGGGTGTTAAACTAATTACTCTGGATGTTTAGGTTTATTTGGACTCTGTACCCATACACCAACAACAATCACATATACATCCCCAGCACACTACCATACCACAGTGACTATTGTATGTCTGCTGCAAATGTAACAAGTACTGTTAAAAGGTTCAGTATAAATTACTAAATACAATGAGGTGGCTGAAAGTCAAAGGGAGTTTCTGCACACATGCAGTCATGCTCATTGCTCCTGTGAAGAGTGAGATTTTAATGCATGCAAAGCTGCATGTACAGAAGTTGAGTTCATGCGATGAAAGGGGATACGTGTAATCCTGGATGTATTCTGTCTAGACGAATAAATTTTCGGCGCAACTTTCCTCTATATATATGTATCATCTACTTTATGGATTGATGCCTTCTGCCAAAATGTTTCACCAGAGCTTTTTGGGGCGATGAAACCCTTTTTATCTCCCCCTCGACTTGTCTCAACTAAGTAACGATGCCAGCTTACAGGATCCCTAATTCTCTATCTTTTGATACAATCTGAGTAATTTACATGGCCTGAGAAAGGTCGGGGATTAACTTCAATTTGCTTCAAGTTTTTTGAACCAATGAGATCAATGGAAGGCAACAACATACATGAACACTTCTGTATTTATTGACGCATAGAGGAGACTTGCAACTATGACTTCTAGGCTAGAAATCACAGAAGCTACTGTGCATGACCAGAACCAGAATGCAGAAATGTATTGTGGTTTCGATGATCTATTTAAGAGAAATTTTTTTCTGAATTTGATATAATAGCATTAGTATGTGTCACATTTGTCACATTTTCACAATCTGACCCCTTTTGACCCCAAATGACCTTTGACCTTCACAAAAAACGATAGGGTTCCTCTACTCAACATGGTACAACTACATACAAAACATGAGATCTCTACAAGCTTCCTTTCTTGAGATATCGTGTTTTCAAGGTTTTCACAACTTGACCCCTGATGACCCCAAATGACCTTTGACCTTCACCAAAAACAATAGGATTCTTCTTCTCAATATGGTACACCTACACACCAAATATGAGATCTGTCCAAGCTTCCTTTCTTGAGATATCATGTTTACAAGGTTTTCACATTTTGACCCCTGTTGACCCCAAATGAGCTTTGAACTCCACCAAAAACAACAGGGTTTTTCTTCCTAATGTGGTTCACCTACATACTAAATATGAGATTTGTCCAAGCTCCCCTTCTTGAGATACCGTGTTTACAAGGTTTTCACCATTTGATCCCTGTTGACCCCAAATGACCTTTGACCTCCACCAAAAACAATATGGTTCCTATATTTAACATTGTACAACTACATACAAAACATGAGATCTCTACAAGCTTCCTTTCTTGAGATATCGTGTTTCCAAGGTTTTCACAATTTGACCCCTGGTAACCCTAAATGACCTTTGACCTCCACCAAAAACAATAGGGTTCTTCTTCTCAATATGGTACACCTACATAACAAATATGAGATCTGTCCAAGCTTCCCTTCTTGAGATATCGTCTTTACAAGTTAGGGCGTCACGGACATACATACACACACACGCACACACGCATACACACACACATATACATGATTACAAAGGTTACGATTATCATCGAAACCAAAAACATACACACTATTGGCTAGCAGTAATATTTGAGTTGAGGTTGCAGCTACCTCTACGGTCAATACGGCACATATCGCACAGTTTATCATGTGACGGAGTACCAGTGCTGTGCATGAAAATGTTATTTTACGGTGGTTCCTACCACTCGCTCTACATTGAGATAAATGGACACTCTCACTGTGCATAAATAACTTAACTCTATCTGCAGTCCAATCTATAGAACGCAAATACTGTTCAACTACATCAGATGTTTCACACTGATATTGTAATGTGATCTATATATTGATCCGATACCTAGATGAGACCAGCTTGGTCTGCAACTTGGTTTAATACCAATACATGTGTGAAAACATTACGTCTGGCTGTGGCAAGGAATCCAGTCCGACCAGCTATACATGCAAAGCGTGTACATTGATTTTGAGCACTCTTCGCTATAGTCCCAAACTAATTTACATTGGAACGACTATGCAGGCATGCAGAATGAGCAGAGGCAGCTAGTTAAATTTACATCATAACCTCTGGAAAACTGGAAATGAAAAAAGCCACATGTCAAACCTTTCAGGTTTGGAAACAAGGAGAAACGTCTAGAGGGCAGAATTGCAACAGACTGGGTACATCAGGTACAGTAATATTGAGTACCATGTAAAGCTTTATAGCAAACTGAAGCAGAGTGTCTTTGTTGTGAAGAGACAGGTAAGAGAGGAATGAAGTAAATTTACTCTGTGGCCCCAGTTTTCTAGAATACATTTATGACACTACTTTAACGATTGGACAAGGGTTAAGCAAGTGTCAGAGTGACAGACTGCTTTGCTCTGCCAGTATGAGCCGTATGTAACCTGTGAATCTTCTCAAGCTTCATGGATGACGACACAGATGGCATTCCATGAAAAGAGACTTTGAGGTATAAGAACAATTCTCTTAAAAAAAGGAAAGCTGTAGACGGATTTTTACCCAGTGCAAGCTGATAGACCAGCAGCTTCCTCATTAATATCAGATGAAGTGTCACATGGTGAAATTATGTTGACGTGATGTCCCTCACCACCGTCCAGGGGAACGGCTGAGGAGATACCCCCCTTATATCCCCCCACAATTCACAGGTGTGGGTATTCATGATTGACTACACTTGCCCCTTGCTCACACTAATGACCTTGCTCAATGTGCACTCAAAATCATCTCTAACACTCTCTAACACTTACAGTAGGCTCCTATTTTTACATGTCTACGATATGAAGACGAAAATTTTTTTGTTTGTTTCAGGAAGAGGTTCAGTTGCAGAATGGTGCAAAGTTTGTCTTCTTTTCCAAGCCCAACTTTTCCCACAAAATGGCCAAGGTTTTGGTATATTATCTCATTTTAGGGGAACCTTTCAATACAGGCTAAGTTTTTTTCAAGGAAAGTTTTTTTTTTAGTACTCTTCCAGGGTTTCTTTTTTTTTTTTTTTCGGCCATCCACACCCAACAAAGGGCACACACCACAAGTGGCGTGCATGCCGAGGAGCCTGTGATACACCACCAAGCAGGCTAATTCCTTTATTCACTGTGAGTCAGACTATTAGTAAAGCAATACTTCTGTGCTAATTGTTAAATATCCTTGCTGTCTGACTTGCTGCAAATCTGTCAGTCATTTTAATGAATTGATGACCAGTCGAGCAGAACCAAGAATGCTTTTTTTTTTTCTGTCCAGGGACAATGCTCTTAGCCTTGTTGACAAATCTGTAACCATGAAATGACTTTTCACATATTCATTTCATATCAGGAATTTCAACTAACACTAACATATCTTTCCCCACTCGTAGTACACTGCACAAACTTCCATGGAAGTTTACACATCCAATAATGTTCGACAGAAGTGCAACCCCTTTTACACAATGCATCCACGCATTGATACCCCAAGTATACTCAATGAGGAGGAGTCACCCTTAAACAGATTTGGTAAGTGTATTTCCACCAGAGTATGCATCATCATGCCTTGACGTGTCTTTTACAAATTTATCTACGACGCTAGCTGTTCATCAGCTGGCAAAGGTGAGGCGCAGAGTTGGGTATGTAAAGACAAAGTCTCAGCCAAAGGTAACGTAATCAAATCGATGAAACACTACGGTGCTAACATCGATAATGACAAGACTTAACAATAACAGAAACAATTACATTGGCAGCAACAGTAACAAATACTACAAGCACAGAATCCTAGCATAACAGGTGCTTTACAGCTACAGTAGATGCTGGGAGAAAACAAGAGCCCAAGGGCACTGTGGTTCCTTGCACAGATGGAGAGCACATAATGTAAATTATGAAGTAAAAGGGAGCATATTGCATTACTTTGTGCGATAGCCCATATGGTCCATTTCTGACCATGAACTCTCACTTTTGTAACATAAAATCTGTAGAGAGAAAAACATATTTCATGCTTTTATAAAATGGCCCATTTCAGACATTGGACCCCAAACATGACAAACAATGCAATGCTGTGATGGCCCTCTGTAATCCTGTGATGCCCCTTCATAATACTGTGATGCTCCTTTTTGATGCTGTGATGCTCCTTGGTAATGCTATGATGCCCTTTGTAATACTGTGATGATACCCTTTGTAATACTGTGATGCCCCTTTGTAATGCCCCTTTGTAATGCTGTGATGTTCATGCTACTATACTATCCTCTGTGGATATGTTAGGCCCAGACAGGTAAGCGATGTTAATCACTGGTGCATGCTAAGTGACAATTTATACTGAGCAGATGTAGTATTGTATATAGTATTATCATGTGGTATATCAATCACTTACTTAAGCAAAACATGAACACCGAATGTTACTCGATGAAAAAAGCAAACCAGAAAGCACAGACAAGAAAAGCATTCAGAACTATGCTATTTTAAGGAGGTGGGTCACCAAAGGGCCAAAAACAAAAAAAGGTTGTTTATGGAAAATTTCTACAGTACAAATAATCCCATGCTGGGAAAATGGAAAAGAATGACAGGAAAATGTAAAAGACTGAAGTTGCAAATGGCACTACCGATTTACACAACTGAAAGACAAGACTTTGCGGTGAAGATTTTTCTATTGATTTTGCTACTCAATAATATATGAAAAAGAAAATTATCGAAATAGTTTTCATATGACTCTTTCTCAGTTTTGAGGACAACACTGATGTTACTGTGACTTGCGCTACTCAGACACTGAACACGACGAAATTTGTACAGAGCTGCTACTGTATTGTTTTTCAGTAAAGCACGGTACTTTCGATGTGGTATTACACCAAGTATTGAGAGGCAATACCTGGGGATTATCAGGGAAAAAATTCAGAATGTTCCAGATAGAGGTAGTGACCTATATTGTTGGATTTTTATGTTTACATAAGATTACATGAACTAAGCCAAACCAGATGAGCGTGAATGAAGTGAATTACGAAGATCTGATTGGTTCCGAGAGAGGTTCTGTTTCTGTGCAACTATGCGGATAATATTTGTAATACTTTAATACAGAAGGTCAATTGGATGTTAGATAGTCATCTCCCTCGGGACTAGCTCACAACAGGCGGTGGTTGATTCACAAATTAGAATACTGGAACAGAGTCAGCTGAGTTTGGAAACTAGCCTAAATAGCTTTAATTCAGGATTGTAGGTTCAGAAGGAAGAAAAGCTAGCTGAAGAATGGTGTTAGGTCATCGTGATTACTTGGCAGTTGGTATTTTAAAGAGACAAACTCATCACCACAGGCAGTTTCCATTCTCCCAACCACTTATGTCTAGGAAGCAAGTTACTCTCAAGTGTGTACACCCACACCAGTGAGCTGTTGGGAATTCACATCGTAGACGGATAGTTATCCCTTGCTTCATTAATGCATTAGAGTGACACTAAAAGTGGCAAGTCACCGGGAGGTATTGAGGATGCACAAGCCAAACGCTGTTTTGGCACTTAGGGTGTCCATGAGGTAACAAGCAACCAGGCGTCAGCCTAAAAGATGTCCTCAATAGTCATCCCAGAAAACGCCTTTGACGCCACTTGTCCAAGCACCTCGTGATCCCTGACTTACCCTTGTGTATGCAGCATAATGACCTAGGACAGCCAGCACGAAATGACATCTCTCGATGTCACGGTATGTGGGCGTCTCAGGAGGACGAAGAGTCTATCGGACGAACAAATGTCCTTCGTTCGATGGAGATACCATTTCAGCATCCTTACCGGACACCACTTTCTGTCCTCATTAACAGAGGATGCCGAGAAGATCTCTGGGATGAAGACGACCCCAAAAACGAAAGTGGTCTGGCTTTTGGCCAGAGATGAGGAATTCGGGAACCATGCGAACCCCATGGTTCTCAAATCTCAGGTGGCTCAGTTTCACGGACAGGGGCTGGAGGCAAGAATGCACTGGCTCATGTTAGGCCTCTGCTAGTGCTCGCAAGACCCCATTGATAGACCAGGATGAAGCCGGGTGCTGCACAACTGGTCTAGAGTTGGCTATACCCCAGAGTAGCTGGGTGAGGACCTCACTTATACCCAACATCACACCACCACAATGGCCAAGCGGTGGTCCTGGGTGGTGTTAACCTGATAAATACCCGATGGAGCAGGGGTGAATATTAGGGGGAATATGTTTTATGAAAAGCAGAATATCAATGAAACCTGACATTATGAATCCCCAAACCCCCTGGTTGGGGGCATCCATGAGTTACTATACTTACCCCTTGCTTCACTAATGCATACATTTGGCCTTGCTATAAACGCCCTCTACGGCCTAGCACGCCCTCTTTTGCATATATGTCTACCATGTAAATAGGAAGAATTCTCAAGGTTTGTGCCCCAAAAACCCTCGCTAGAGGGAATACTTGAAACTTACGATGCTTCAGACAGAGCGAAAGCCAAATGAGGGTGACCCTAGGTTTGGAGGGCACGGTGTCAGAATTGATTCTCCTTTTAGTGTGTGTGGGTGTCACAATTCCAGAAAAATTTTCCAAATTAAATCTGCCAAATTAATTCTTTGGTTGAAATTTCTGCCCTTTTTTCAGTTGATACTATAGTGATAATCTCTGCTGGTGAGATACACTTCAAAGACAAGTTAACAAATTAGAACTCCAGGACAGAAGACAAAGACTATGGCATGATACACTAAATGGGAGGGGGGCGGAATTGCACTTACCACTGCAGATCCACGGACAAACAGACTAACGTACTGTACCATATAATTGAATATTTTGCACAGTAACTCGCCACGATACCTCGGGGAGGATATTCTCTGTCTGCATGTAATCCCTCTCCGAATTTATGGAGGATGGACTTTCAGTAAAGATGATGTTGAAGAGGATTTCTCAACTGCATTTACCAATCCTTTTTATAACCCTAAGAGACTTCGCCATTTCAAAATTTACATGTGGTGGCTCAGGGCATGTATTTATGTTCACAACTCTGAATGCAGACTGAACAGCATCTCAATGTAGACTTAATTATTACAGCTTCAGTATGCATTAACATATCAATAACAATGCCAGTGGATCAAGCATGATTTCAAACTGTAATCTGACAACTTTCTATCTTATTTAAGCCCATCAGCACAAACTGGCTGCTAATTGTAGCATGTACATGCACATATGCTATGTTTTGATAAGACTAATTTCCCAGAAGTTTCTATTCCCTTCGAATGTTTTTACGCAGACTTTGACCCAATGTAAGTCCAACAGAAGATGACTACCATGTTTCAACTTCATTTTTACCTCAACATTCAGGGGCAGTATCAGAAAGGAAACAAGTGTGAAAGCATGACCATAGGAGGACCACATGTGGACTTGAAGCATATCAGATACACACAGGCACAGATAAAGGATTTTGAGAAAGGATGGGGGGGGGGGGGAACACACCGACGTGCGAGCACACATGTTAGACTGCTGGCGCGAGTTCCACTGAGGATGGGCAGGGTTGACGCATTCTTGTTCCAGTTTCCAGTGGCTCATCAGACGATTCGGATATGAGGCAAAGAAAAAATTATTGGTGAGGAAAATTATTGTTGGTCATCAGAAATGAAAGGGGGGGTGAACTGGGTGCCCCCCTAAGAAGCCTGAACACAAACATCATTTAATCACAATCCGGGTTGTCTCTTATCACTTTCCAGTTGACTGGGAAAAGCACCTCCACACATTTGCAAATATTAAACAGATGGGAGAATACATGCATAGTGCATAAATTCATTATGTTAATTAGTTTCATACATTAAGCGCTGTCTAACGTTTCATTGTTTGCACATGTATGACTTCAAATAAGAATCATTGTCAAGTGAAACAGAGACAAAAAGATCTGAATAGACTTGTGTCATTGATTTATGGTACTGTTTGACATGACAGCCCATGCAACTCCCTGCATATGTGGGCATTCACACACGATTATACCTCCCCCATACACTGATGCATTTTTTCAACCCTGAGCAACGCGCTCCCCACTAATGGTCTAGCACAGTGCCCTCTATGACTAGGATCAGTTTTCAGTGTATTAAGGCAAGGGTTTAGCATATAAAAAAGATGTGATTTATGTATATAATATCTTCAGGGTAAAGACCTGCAGTTTGTCATCTAACAGTTCAACTGGTTTGGCCAATCTAAGATGATTCCAGGTGGGGATGGTCCGAGTATAGAGCAAGTACTTGCAATAGTCTTTGTGTGATGAGGGAGTAACGTAGTTCAGATTACAGGTGGATCTAGCACGTATGAAGAGTCTTACTTTTAGTCAGCAGATGAGAGACATTACTTTGTAAGAATCCACCAACCAGTCAATCGGGCTCAAATCAAGGATGTCCCAATACAGGTCCATCAGACTGCTTTTAAACACTGCCATGTGTATCATCCGGTCATTCTTAACAAATTTCGCTGCACAACCTTCCACTTTTTCCGTTGCACCGACCTGGGCAATCATGATCCCAGACAGTGGTGGCATACTCCAGCTATGGTACTGTCTGACTAGAGATTTGAAGGACCACCCAACCCTTATGTCATCACTAAGAGATAACGAGCACGTAATTTCATACAAGTGTACAATGTCTGAATGGAGATTTGACACCTGAGACCGATGACTATCACCCTATTGATGCTTTTTTTTAATATTCCCTCCGATCAGGGAGAGCTGAAACTACTCAGACAGAGTAACCCCTCTGGCACACTTTTAACGAGGATTATCACAACAAGCGTAGCTGATCCTCTCGGTTCAGCTGGCATTCCTGCGACCGGCAAGTGAGTCACATTTACATCCCCTCGATTCCTCATTCGCAGTTGTGAAAACCCCTCGACGAACAAATCAAACCAACGACCAATATAGGATGCTAACAAAACAGACCTCCCACCGACCATTCTATCACCCTAAGTGTTTAGAGTGCAGGTACCATCTATGCAGTCTGCCTCTTGCATTAAAAATTTTGCTACAGTACACTATCTAACCACACTCAGTTTGGCTTCTCCCTGGTTTATATAGTTGGAGGCTTTTTTTCTTTTCTTTTCTTTTTTTATCATAACATACTTTTGACATGACACCTTGACTGTCAGGATGATATGTATCCTAATCATAAAGTTCCTTCAAAGAAAATACGCAGCACTATCTCACAATTACCCTTCTACATAATTACGGACTAGGCACTACTGTTCTTAAACACCTCCACCAATCACACAGAAAGGAAAAAAAAAAAAAGAGAGAAAAGAGGAGATTTTAATTCACACACTGGGTGGACTGTACTTCATAGGTTCTTGATGGGGTTTTGGGAGCACCCTCCAAACAGGAATCAAGGACACACAAGGTATTACTCAGTGCAGTGGCTAACATCATGGAATAAATCTTAGTGGCAATGTGACATTGTGACACCATGACTGGTATGATGTCAATACTCATAAAAAAAACTGAGAACCACCATCACATTGTGGAGGACAGTCACCAGAGACAACAATCAGATATAGAAAAGGAAATGTTTACTTTGAACTATTGCTGTAATTCCTTCCTTTTAAAGCACCACTTGTCAAAACAGAGGGACAGGAGGACAGATAGAGACAGACAGAGAGGGGGGGGGGAGAGAACTCAGAGCAGAAATGAAGGTATAGCTGTCAATGGCTGGAGGAGAGAAACCACAATTACAGAGAGAGAGCAGAGATGGATGGCCTGCACTTGATCTTTGACCTATAGGCACTCCACTTCTAAACCACAAAATCAAACCTTTTTCCTTTCTTTGAAGAGGATGTGTTGCCAAGGGCAAAATACACAGGTAACTTCCACAACACATTTCAGACACCATCCTGTAAGTTTATGCAGGATGTAAATGTTGATTCACCAATTTCACAGAGGGCAAACAGATTGAACACTTTCTTGGGGGGAGCATTTTCCTTCTTTTGTGTGTGTTTTTTTTTTGTGTGTGTGAAAATGATTTCTATGCTTACTAGAGCTCATTATGAAGGCAATCTACCTTCTTTTGAGGAACACACTACACTAAAATGTTGATAGCTTCAGTTGTCACTCTTGATGAAATGGAAGATGCAGAAGTGGAGGATGATAAGGGCCTCAGTTCTCATAGCACAACAGTGCAGTATATGCATCTGGTGCCCAAAGCACAACCAGCGAGTGAAGCAACGAAATCGTTGCCAGAACAAAACCCAGAACAAAACTCTATGACACACTGCCATTTATCACCGAGCAGGCCTACAGTTTGTGCTGGGTGGGTTTTAACAAATTTAAGGTCATGGTATAATCTAGACAGTTGTGATGAATGATGATACAAAAATGCACAACATAAAACTTTTTCTCACTCCCCCCCTGAGACTGACATATTCAAACCAATAAAGTAACTGGCACCATCCAGTCACAACATCTAACCAATACATGGAGAGAGGCTGGCTATGAACATTACATCAAGTAACAGACCCTGAGAGAATTAAATACTGTTAAACTCTTTTGAACGATCATAGAAACCAAGACGTCGTCGTTGCTTAAAGTTCCTTGACTATAACATCCCCCTTGATGATCTGCAATTTTTCTGTGGTCATATAAAGACACAAAGAGAGCTAATGACATAGATGGACAGGAAATACCATACAGTACCATGCAATAAAGCCAACTCAAAAAAGCAAAAGTTTCCCCCTCCCCATTTGCTTTGGTATCCACTATCCATCACCTTATTCAATGACCTTTGACTGCATGTTTGAGATCCATGATGAACCAGCTTAACCTAAAGACTGGTCGCTGGAGACAAACAACTCTGCATTTATGTTAACAAATTTTCCCAGCAGTGAAGAGCAAGTCCAGTAGGGCCCCCCATATTACTCACTAAGTACATTAAGTGCAGGCTTAATAATTTATCCCTTCTGATATGCGGTTGCATCTTTCTTTTGTTGGGTTGTATACGAACATGCCGTAACAATGACAAATTGATAGAGGCTATACTTGTACAATATATAAATTTCCGAGCAAGTCAACACTTAAAAAATGAAACCTGGAAAAAGTCCAACTGAAGGGAGAAATAATCACACAGAGAACCTATCAGCAACATCTAACAAAGGTCTTCACTGAGGGGCTTTAGGAGGTTTCCAAGTTCTAGACATACTGTCAAAAAATTCTGAAGAAAGTGCATCCCGGTACATACACTAAATACTAGCATACAAAAGCTAAGAAGGGTTGAAGGAATGGTCAAGGATATTAAACAAAAAAAAACTTCTGAAATAGCTATCCTAGGAGACTTTCTAAATGTCCCCACCTGAATTCATATAAATCATGGACAAAATGACAAAGGAAAGTGTCTTTCAAATATGAAGGATGATCACAAAAGGATTGTAAAACTGACAAGACGAGACTTTGGGAAAACAACCTTGGAGAAACAGGGGGAAAAACCAAAATCAGCACTGCCTTGAAACATCTTCCAGAGAGAATGCCTTTCCGGAACACTCATTCAGCAATGCAAGTGGAGCACAAAGTATTGCATGCCTTCCATTAACAATTTGTATAGGTCTACAACCATAAGGAGGATGACACATTCTCTGAGGTTTTTCCACTTTGAGCCTCTTGGTGAAAACAAGATTTCTGAGACATTTCTGGATAACTTGCAAAATGTAGAGAGGAAACTCTAAATCTCCACTCAAAAGAGAAAAAAATTTTGCTGTTCTAACAAGAGGAAACAAATATGACTGTTCTATAGCCTCTTCAAGAGTACCCCCTGTATCAATTAAAGCAAATTACCACGGAAGCAGTGGACAGCATTGTCTGACAGACACACAGTAGTTACAAATGAGTTACGGCATTTCACATGTACAGTGAACCAATTAGTCACAACACATCCTTGCCCAAAGTATATATGTCATCACCATTTCCCTCACTGGCTGGTCGAGAGGAGGGGAGGGAATTTCGGGCTGTTCACTGACTATTTCCCAGCCCAGAATATTGACCCAAAGACCAGTGTCACACGGCACGACTGAATGAGTGCCACGTGTCCAGATGAAAAGAAATGACGCATGTCCAATTTTGTTTCACTGTTAAAATGATCTGAATCTCTTTGTGCTGTTATTTATTGATCAGAACATATGGTCGGCACTGTTTTACTTTGTTTGTATCTCTGGTGGAAGTGCCAAATGAAGGACACTCCAGAATCATGCGGGCCATTTTACAGTTTAATGCAAATAGGAATACCTGGAGGTCTGCCTGCAGACCATTTTAGTGATGTCGATGAATTTCAAATGAAAAGGACATACACAGCAAAACATTCAGCAGATGTAACAAAGAAAAGGACAGTTTGAAGGTCTGTAATTCACATTACAAAGTATAAACAAAGGCATATCTAATGGTACCTACATACACAGGGTTGGTACACATACTGATGTAAAAATTTTCAAGCACTTTCCAGGTGGTAGATTTGATATTCCAGCCATCACCACCCTTAAAAATCCTAACTTGCATCTACCGTTAGGCGATAACGTTGGCATTTTTTATCACATGACTGGGTTGTTTGCTATGGATATCAGATTAACAATTTTCCAGGACTTTACATCTCATGAGAAAAAGAGCAAATTCAATTTCTCTCAAGGCCTTGAAAATGGACCAATCAAGTTGAAGGGCTTTCCAGGTGTTCTTGGGGCCGGTACAAACATTGCATACGTCAGTTTTTCGTTTTTCATGATTTTTTTCTCTGTAATCACCGTTTTGAGTCTCTGAAAATACTACTCTCTCACCAGAATTACTTTTTGCCATTCCCTTGTCTTGTTAGATATCATTAAAGTTTGTGTGACATGCTCGTAGAAAAGCGCACTCTTCATTCGGAGGCTGCAAAGTGAAACGCTGAGTGAAAATCTGTTGCAATTTTGTCTGTATCTTTTACCCTTATTGAGATACGACTTTTCAAAGTTTGAGAAAAATGCAAAACAGATGACGAGTAGTGTTGCTCAGTGACAGTTTTTCTTTTGTTAAGTCTAGATATTTTGCCTCTCAATTACTTAGTTTCACACTGGTATAAAATGATATCGAGATTTTTGAAGGAGAAAATACAAGCATCCAAAATAAAACTCACTTGGCATATAAAATTCTCAAATGTCCTTATATGAAGGTTACATAAACAAGGGAATTACCATAAGATATATCATAGGAGTCCATCTCTTAACAGCTGTGAGACACTAATTTTCCTGTAAATTGGTCACTCTTTGAGGGATTTTGATGGAATTTGTAGCTATTTTCAATATTTCAAATGCTTAATGCACCCAATACTCCAAAATGTCACTTTCACGTCACACGACTTTGAACCTAGGCAGAAATCCTTTCACGATAGATCCAGGTTTCCTTCACTGAATCAGTTTTCACAATTTTTTCCATGACTTTCAGAAGAAAACAGAAGAATTTCCATGACCTTTTCTCCTGATGTCTTACGTAAATATTCAACTACAACAGCAAAAGTCAAAGCAATACGAGGTAAAGCGAATAATTTTGATACCTCTGGTGAGGATACTTTTGATATATGATCCGTGAGAAAAGGACAAAGTCAAATAGTGGAAATTTCCATCACTCTTCACGGACTTCACACACCATCCCTAATATTTCAAAAATTTTTCCTGGCCTTGAAATTATTTTCCAAATTTTCATGACTCGTCCAGGTTTTCCATGACTGCAAGAACCTTGCACATCATGTTATTTGAGGATAATTTAGACGAAAGCTACTACACTTGTATGGCAGTTTTGCGATGATGATGCCTGGCCCATGGAGATGCAAACACCCATCTCTCTGGATAGGAAACAAAATAACTGATCATAACATATGGTTGAGTACTGGTACTTGCTGTACTTGCAAGCTGTCTGCTGATGTTTTCCCTCCATGGTGATGTAATAACAGGAGCAACATCACACGCAAAACCTCTACTAAATACGGGTCGCCGAACATTGCAGAAGGAGCACTGGTGAACACCAGCAATTGTACTTGCCGTGGTAGAAAGTTACAATTTCTGTCATTTTCCATCGTTCTAGGAGATTATCTGTAACTTTTGTCACAAATTATGAACTTGTCATACATTGCCATATTTGCATTGTGATTAATTCTGCAAAAAAAAAAAAAAGGCTACAAACCGATCCTTGATTTATCAAGCACAAATTAGCGTAGCTCCATCTGCAGCTCGCTAACTTTGTTTGGACATATTTACGAAGAGGAGACTAGCTCGGTCGTGACACAGAGAGTAGAAAGCCGCTCATCGATACCGTCCTCCCTGATTCACGATCGACTCAAAAAGCTACTGCTCATTTCATACTCTAGAGAGAACAATTAGCATCTAACTGCTGGTGTTCTCATACAAACCAGAAAGCCAAAAGGCTTAGTGATTCCTTGCCTCATGATATATATTGCAAGCAAAATGAATCTACAACAGCTGGCCTACTTGAGACACTATCTTGGTAAGGTCAAAACCTTTTGAAATCTTGTGACCCAAAATGAACTTTCACCTTCACTTAAAACAATAGGGATCACCTACCCTATATGGCCATTAACATGCTAAATTCACAAGCTAAGTATAAGATCCCTCACATTTATCACCCTTAAAATTTCATGTATACAAGGTTTTGACCTTTTGTCACCCCAAATAACCTTTGACCCCCACAAACATGAGAAAACTCCCAAACGGATATGACAATATATTTTGTGGTGTCTAATAACTTTATAAAAGGTAACATGTGTATTTAATCAAGATTATAGCGCTTTATTATGTGGAGTTACAGCTATTGGTGGCAGCTCTTAAGTATTTGATTTTTTGGCATGATGCCTTTCCCAATGGCTATGAGGCCCTTGAAAATTAACTAGAGCACCATTGGTGCAGAGGCTCATACCTCAAAATCCTGAAGGTACAATTTATGTATCATTATGTCAAATCATAGGCACCTCTGAGTATCATTATACCTAATCATCAACATTGTACAAGAGAATCTGTAGGACTGCACAATTTTCAGAATTTCATAAACTTGTGCACCAACAGTGCATAAGTTTGATCTTTGTCAATAAATTAAAGCTGTAAAAATTGTAATGGGTGCTACCAAATAACAATGCTTATAATCAGCATCACTATTCACATCCAATAATTATGGAAACTGTCAATTTTTACTAATTTTTCTTATTGGTTTGTACTGGCTATGTGTATATGAATTGGTACTAATGTGGAAAAGTACATTTTCACGAGTTTTCCAAAACCAATTTAAATCATTAGCAACTCACTTATTAGTGGTCATTTACATGTGACTCATAATGGGCCCTCTTAGTTGAATTTTGATCAGTTACTAAAAGTGGTATATTTTGTGAAGACTAACTGAAGTTCATAAAACAACTCAAAGTGCCCCTTTAAGTCCATATACTGGTCAACATACGTAAGGGCAATACAGAGTTTCAGTTAGCATACCAACTTACACTGTCCAATTACTCAATTATCATTCATGTACAATAGGGATATTTGAGATATGTAGGACAGTTTTCAAGGGGCACTCTAATGGGAGAAAGAGAAGCAATTTGCAGAATTTCATAAAATGGGCCATTGGGCCCACATGGGGTCTTGGACTACCAATTCCTGAACACCTTGAAGGGACCAACGATTGGGTATCACTGTGACAAACCATCAACATAGTACAACATAATCTGTAGGAGGAGAAGCATTTTGTAGAATTTCCTAAAATGGACCATAGGGTCCACATGGGACCTTAGACTGAAACTTTTTTGTACACCACAGATGAGGCACCACCTAGGGATTATTGTGTTCAAGTTAAATATAAGTCCATGGATGCATGTGTGAGAAACAACATTTCAAACAGAATTTCACATAATGGTCCATTGCATTCCATGTCAAATAACCCCAAACTAAATTTCATTTCTACAAAAATGCGTAGGAACCATCAAATCAACAAGAGGATTCTACATTGCAAGAATAAAATTCACTAGAAGTACCATTCTTTAAATATTGTATATTCAAGTTTTTCACATTTTGACCTCCCATGACCGCAAATGACCTTTCAGCTCTGCCAAAAAAAATAGGGATCATCTACTCGATATGGGCAATCCGCATGCTAACTATGAGATCTCTCACATTTATCGTTCTGGAGATATCGTGTTTACAAGCAATTTTCAAGGTATTTACCGGTGACCACAATGACCTTTGACCTCCACCAAAAACAATAGGGATCATCTACTCAATATGGGCAATCTACATGCCAAGTATGAGATCACTCAGAGTTACGCTTCTTGAGATATCGTGTTTACAAGCAGGCGTCACACACGCACATACATACATACACATACACACACGACATCACCATTGCATAGACTCCTCTGCTTTCGGCAAGGAATCAAAAAATCTAGCACCTTTGTTCTATTTTGCTTTTTTAATGCCAGTGTGATTGCTAAATTCGTCTACAGTGGCATGTCGCTTTAAACATCGGTGACAAAAATTTAAGCATCTGGTAATGTCAATGACAGGATGAGCTGCTACTGTTTGCCAGCCATCGCCTGTGACTGATTGGCGACGAGCATTCGTCTGTGGATGCAGCCACCTTCATTAAAACACTCATATTTTGGATTCATCAATAGTTCATGAATATTTGGTCAAGGGTAGATAGTAAATGAATTATTAATAAGGGGTAGAGATTACATAGTGGATTTTTTATTTTCATTTTCCTGCCATTTTACATAATGCACAGAGGGAAAAGACTGTACTGAAGAATACAGCTGGGTTTGGGGAAACTTACATCAACAGAGACTACGACATCCTGCCAGAAGAATACTTTCAACTTCATTGTTCGATCACATTGTGGGAATTCAAGGGCAACCGTACGTTTCCACATCGTCAAATTAAAGTCGAACTAGCCTTTCGCATCATCGATGCCAGCGAAAAGTATACTGAGGTCGGACCAAAACATTTTCATACCATGCAGAGAAATCAGGCTCGTAAGCCTATTGGCACACACAACCGTACACATGTGCTTAACCTCAACATCCGAAGATACACAAACCCACTGTTGAACCTACAACATCCGATACACAAACACACTGTTGAACCTACAACACTGGTACACAAACACACTGTTGAACTTGCAACACCTGCCAAAAAAAACTGAGTTTATTTTAGAAGAAATTCAAATCCACTTTCTTTTTTAAACCAAATTTAAACCAATTGCAAATATACAGAGGGTTCACACCTGTGGTTCTTTGTCTTGAAAAGCATGTGAACCTCCTCTCAAACATTTGATTTATATTCTAGGGAAAAGTTTGTGTACTTTCATGCTATGTACATAGTGAGCACAGTCTGTAGGGTTTAGCCGATGTGGCTTTTCGCTGCCGATCCGATGACCCATGCTTTTGTTAAAATGTCAGCTGATATCAGATCCACTGTTTTGCTATGAAGTGTGTTCTCTCCCGAAAAATGTTTATTTTGCGTGCCATGTAATCTGAGGAACATTTTTATTGTGATTCCAAAATCATCACAACTTCTATGGATATTAGAACAAGAGCACGGGCAAACGATGTAAAACCACAATCCCCTCCAAACCTAGACCCTTCACAAAACCTTTTTTACCTTTTCAGATGGAAAATGGCCCTACTAGGACATTTGACGATTCCTAATCTGGTGGACAGATATCTGGTGGACGGATTAAAACGTCTCTGGTGCAAATATTTTTTCCAGGTAGGTGAACGAGCTGGCAAACAATGGCAAAGACAAGTTGATAAATTTCGCCAATCCCATGTTTTGCCAATCACGTCAAATGTCAGCGCGATCCGATGTCCGTTCTGATACTCCGTTGATCCCTAGCGGTTTGTTTTTCCTACATGGATGAACACAATTCCTCTCACCGATCAAAATTGCCAAAAATTCTTAATTCAAACAGCGACACTGGTGACACAAAAAGTCGGAGAGGCGGGTCACAAATCGTCAGATATTGCAGGCTGCTCTTGACTTCAGACTGTGATCGATCATTGAACATGAAAACCTAGCACTGCGACCGACATTTTTTGTCGCAAAAAGGAAACGTCACATTAAACCTGCCGAAGGACCTGAGGTTCAGAAGAAGATGAGTGGAAAGCAATCAAGCCGTACAGCTTGGTCATAAAATTTACCGGCTTACAGAAGGGGGAACTGAAGAACAAAGACTGCTCCATTTTTATGGAAACGTTTTCTTTTTTAGGTGAAACAAGCCCTCTTCATCATCCAAGGTGCCTCTTTTTAAGAGTTAACATGTTGCGCTTTAAAATGCTTGTTCACAACCGATCAGGTTACAGGTCTATTAAAAACCTACTTTTCCACTGTTCGTTTATGCTCTGATATTCCAAATGTACAAATGTATCGATTCACCTAAGATGAAAGCATCAATGTCTACCTACATTCTAATATTACTACATGCTTGATGGATGTGTTACTTAACTGGGCAATGTCAGCTTTCGCTTTGGGCTTTTTAATGGATCTATCTGAAGCACTCACAGCAAATGGTTGTCTGCATGGGAAAGATACCAGTGCAGACTGACGTGTACCTAAGGTTATAATCCAGCGTGTGGATTTGCCCTGCTCACACACATATGGAATCTTGATCATCTACAGTACACACAATCAGACCCAGTATTTTGGAATAAAACAATGAAAGTCGACTAATGACTTTAACACCTAAATGCCATCAGAACCAGTCTTCATCCCGGGAAGGAATTTCAGACCTGGGCAGGTCGAATCATCAAGCACTCCTAAACCCAACAAGTTGTTTTCAGGCAATGCAAACGTACACGAACAGTAGGTATGGACAGCGTATACACAGTTTTACATTGCCCCATGGAGTAGCAAAAATAAAAAAAAAATTCAATTGCATCTACCGACTCAGGATGCTCAGGTATCAACTATCAAGCTATCATATATCCCCACCATAGCACCCTCCCAAGAGTCTTTGAAGTATTTCAGTCCACCACCAACACAGTAACACCCTACAAAAGTCCTTTAAGCATTTCACCGTACCATTCAAACTTCAGCAAACTCACATCACATCTCTCGAGCATTCCACAAACCATCAAAACTTACATTCCATCGCAAACTTTTTTCAAGCATTTCACATTACCACCTCCACCTCAGTACCCTCATAAAAAAAAGTTTTAACCCCTTCACCTCAACATCCAAACTCAAGCAACTCACAAGTCTTTTGAGCATACCTCCTAACTGTCCCACCTCAGTGCTATCACAAGTCTTTTGAGCATATCACGATACCATCCTGACCTCAGTACTATCACAAGTCTATTAAGCGTATCTCCTAACTGTGCCACCTCAGTGCTACCACAAGTCTTTTGAGCATATCACGATATCATACCGACCTCAGAATCCTCCCGAAAGCTTTTCAGGGAAGCTTTTTCAGCATCTCACCTTACCACTAAAACTTACACACAATAACATAACAAATAAGTCTTCTGAGCATTTCATCTCTCCATCCACACCTCAGAATCCTCATGAAAGTCTTTTGAGCATCTCACGTTCTTGAGCACCATCACACAGTCTCATGAGCATCCCACCTTACCACTAAAACTCGAGCCTCATCACAAGTTTTTTGAGTATTTCACCTTACCTTCCCTACCTCAGAACCCTTATGAAAGTCTTTTTACCATTTCACCTTTAACCATCCACAGTTAAACAAACTCACAAAAGTCTGTTTCAGCATTCCCCCTAAACCGTCCCACCTCAGCATCCACTATCCCAAAAGTCTTTACACACTTTCACCCTCCCACTGTGAACTGAAGCACCATCAAAATCTTTCAAAGATTTCATCTTACCCTCCCCACCTCAGCACCCTATTACAAAAGTCTTTGGAGTATTTCACCATTTGTATGCCAGCAAAAACAAATAGATGGCTACTTACTTGGTTCCAGAAGAGCAGTTCCCCATGATATACTGACACATTGGTAAAAGCAAAAAGGCAAATGCAACAGTTGCTAGTACTGTGTGAAGAGAAAAACAAGGAAAGGAAAATTTTACCACCGATTAAGTAAAAGCAGGTCTTTTTGAATAAGGTTTTTTTTCTTTGTGCAATGAAAATGAACAACACATAAATCAAACATCACACAAGCATGAAATAAGTCGCGAAAGTTTGTGCACCCCCTCTTCTCCGCTGGCAAGTTAGGTGACGCCAGCCTGTCGCCTCTCTTTTGCAGTTAGGAAGAAGTTCCGAGGATTGCATGGTACTGCTGAAGTTCAGAAAATTTTATGGTTGTCTCTATCACGACCATTTTACTATCCTACGTTGTCTTCAAGGGAAGTTGGTTTTACGAAACATTTTTGTGCAAATGTAAGACAGAAAAATTCAACAACTGTTTGCATTCTAGGTTCATTCATTCCAGCTTACATGTTTCTACCACATATTCTCCGCCATGACTCTTGATGTGTATGCACCTAGAATGTGATGCACACACTATTTGTCTTGCAAAATAAAGACATGTGCAATATTTGAGAGACAAAATACTTGATTAACATGGAAATGTGATAATGATAAAGTTGCACAAGTGGATCAGACAGCGGTCTAGTCTTTAAGTGTTCTTTTTTTTAATTCTCACCAAGAAAAAATGATTGTTTGTCAGATAACCAACTTAAGGCTTTTAGTTGTCATATGTTGTTAACCTGATTTCATGGCATTCTCCCAACTGTGCTTTCATTTGGAGTCATTTTTCCTTCCAAGTTGCACAACCTGCAAAATCCTAAAATAGCAACAGCTACTCTTCCTGGTTCGCATCGCAATTTGTAGCTCGGACTTCTTGAGCAAAATACGACGTTACCGAAGCCCTTCTGCAGATGTTAAATCAAATTTGTTCTCCAGATTCAAATTTCCAACATCACAGCTGAATGATTTAAACTCTTTGTAATGTGCACTGCCACTACAAAAAAAAAAAAAACCACCGAAAGAAGAGAGCAGAACTTGCCACCTCCTTTCCATGATGAATATTGATCAGACACGCCAGGGGCTATGTCAGATCTGAGTTGCTGTTTTGAGGTGGTTTATCGTTTGGAGAGAGACTGGCGTGCTGTTTACACACACATTTACAAGTTTCAAGGAAGCCTGCCATGCTGCATAGGTTTTCAGGTTCTCACCTTGTGGCAAGCACAACAAAACCAGAGACACAGCATAAACAGTTGAACATACGAGATTGCACTTGCAAAACTGAATTTGGACAACTTTGATGAAACACAGTATTTGTTGATGATTGCGCTTCACTATCTGTGCCAAGTTTGAAACAGACAATGCTCAAAGGGAAAATAGGGTATTTTGCTTTAGAGAAGAGAATCATATCTTTACAGACCCTATTTATGGACACTGACTGATAGCTTATTCAAAATGAGGCAGAATGGTAGCCTTCTTTTCATGAAATTAGTTTCTCATGAACAGAAATTCAGTTATTTGTTGTTCAAGAATACTTTGTTCCCCAAACCTTCAGAAACTCCTACAATGTATCTTCCTTAGCACATCTTGTGCGCCGTGTTTTGAGAGAATGAAACTTTTGCAGATCGTTTATCCATGAGGCTCTATGGTTTAACAACTATTAAAGTTATCTTCTCTGTATGACATGCCGTTGCATTTTAAATGCCCTGTTCTCTTTAAATTAGTAATTAGAAAAGGGTCACGAATTTACGCATACTTAAATTCTGTACAGCTTGTCAACGCTCTTCGCAGTTATCATCTAATGAGTATGGCATCAAGTGTGCAGGTACTCTCAAAGATTGTGTATACCTTTGAAAGTGCACATGATGTTACTTCCACAAAAACAACCTTCCCTTTCAGTAGTGATGGAAGGCAACAGTCAGAGTCCATCCAATGACGTAGGTATTTTTTTTTTTTTCCCCCAAGGCAAGTTTGGTCGTGGGCAAAGTATCTGTAAATGAAGCTTATCAACACCAGAGATTGACCACTGCAAAGTCTGAACTGCATCAGAATGCAATCTCCTTCTTACCAGCCTCTTGCTCCTTCTTTCCACTGAGTCATTCTGACATCCCTCGAGGATAATGAGATGGCCAGGCAGTGACCTTTCAGGGTTGAACAATACTGTAAGTAACTTTCTGCTAGTAGCTGAGTAAGACTGACAACTGTGTGTGAATGTGGATTTAGCTTTCACTTCCTCCTATGATGCAGATACACCTGTGGCTTAAATCCCTTGAATAGTGCTGCTTTGTATTATGGTCCATGGCTGAACAGAGGCTACTAGTTGCTCCTCCTACAGTATTTACAAGATACACAATGGGGCACATCATGCAAGACCACGGTCTACCTATGACAACAGCTACAGCATCCTGGTCATGCTCTCTGATTTCAAAGTATGTTGGATAGGAAAGCAGGTGCCCAACTCCAGTGAACCACATGACCTTTGACCTGAACAAAGTGCAACTGAGATAAACCCTTTTCATGTAATACTCTACTGTCAACAAGGAAGATGTATTTTGTCTTCTGATCATAATACTGTATATTCAGGAAGGAAAAATTATGAGGAAAAACAATCTTGAAGCCTTACAAAGGTACACCTCAAACCATTAATGTTTGGAACATAGCAGTGAACACTTGGCTGCATGATAGTAATAAAGGATACAGTCTGGTGCAATATTTAATATCAGCGTTTGCAGGAGACAGGTGGGTAAGGAGTATAGTCAACAATGATTCTGGATTTGGCAGATAGACACGTAAACAAGAATTGAAAATACTATTTGTTTCTTCATTTTACCGTACCTGCTGTACAAACAGCGAAAACCATCTGCATGGAGTCGAAAAAGAAAAACATCACCAGCAAAGAGACGGAAGCACCTATCGGAAGGAACATGGCTTGAGTTGTATCTATGTTGTGACCGTCTGAAAAACAAAATGAAAGAGAAACAGACAACTGAGATATTAATCTGTACTTGGAAATAAAGCATTGTCAGAAATAGGGAACTTGGACTGCCACAAAGACAATCACTTTCAGCTAGAACTCCAGAGCTAACTATAGTTTGGGTATTTTAGTAAGGACAAATTTTTACTGTACCTCGTCTGGTCTCTCTCTCTCTCTCTGTGTTTATAAAAGTCGGGATGGGAAGTTTGACAAAAGCCAGTACACGACACGTGGTGAGAGGATGACGGAAAAAATGGCCACTTGTAAATGAAGTCAGTTTAAGCATTTGTGACTCATGGCGTGACAAAATTGGCAATTTGTAGTTCAATGTGGAAGACTGAATTTACTAACGTCGAGTATCATCCGAAGGACCCTGCTTCACTTGCATATGAGGAGAAAAGGTCACTCTGCTTCCTCTAATGTTGCAGACATTGCTCGTGTTCTTCTCTTCTGTACTGTAGTGTTCCATACTATTGTCTTCTGTATTGTAATGTTCAGTACTAATGTGTTCAGTACTGCGGCCTTCTCTTCGACACTGAAGTGTTCTATACAATGGTGCTCAGTATTGCAGTGCTCTGCACTGTGGTTTTCTTTTCTACATCTTCTGTGTGGTAGCGTTCTGTGCTGTAGTGTTCTGTACTGCAGTGTTTAATACTGCAATGTTCTTCAATCACTGTGCCCTTCTCTTCTATACTACTGTAGCAGTCTATATTTTAGAGTCCATTATTGCAGTGTTCTGTACTGTGTTCTCCTCCTTTACAGTGTTCTGTGCTGTAGTGTTCTGTACTACAGTGTTAATACTTCAATGTCTAGTACTGCAATGTTCTTCAATCACTGTGCCCTTCTCTTCTATACTACTGTAGCAGTCTATATTCTGAGTCCATTATTGCAGTGTTCTGTACTGTGTTCTCCTCCTTTACAGTGTTCTGTGCTATAGTGTTCTGTACTGCAGTGTTTAATACTTCAATGTTTAGTACTTAAATGTTCTTCGATCACTGTGCCCTTCTCTTCTATACTACTGTAGGATTCTATATTTTAGGGCTCATTATTGCAGTGTCCTGTAATGTGCTGTTCTCCTTTTCAGTGTTCTGTGCTGTAGTGTTCTGTGCTGCAGTGTTTAGCCTGCTTGGACTGCCACAAAGACAATCACTTTCAGCTAGAACCAAAGAGCTAACTATAGTTTGGGTATTTTAGTAAGGACAAATTTTTACTGTACCTCCTCTGGTCTCTCTCTCTCTGTGCAAAGTTATAAAAGTAAGGATGTCAAACTGCTTTCATTGCTGAGGTCGTGGCTACAATAACACACAATAACTTGCAATAGAATCTTTTACCCAGTGACAACTCCCTCCTTCACTTTGAAAATCCCTCCCAAAAATTATTTTTCAGAGAGGGATTTCCCTCCCAGGTTCAATTCCTTAGAACGAACACTGCACCGATGTCACAATCTATCCCACAGTCTGGCAAACCCCTTCGGACTATCTTTCTCCAGTGCAGCAGTGAGTCTGAGGTCACAAAAACTGGAACGTGTTTTTGAGTTGGAAGTCATACAGGTTATATACTTCCTGCACATTCATGTTGGAGTGCATTGTTTCTTCCAATGCCAACGGATGGTTTGAATTTTAACAATCTGAATTGACTGTAAAACAATAAACATTCTTCATCGCAAATGTAGCATCACGCCCATGGAATGAATTGCATATTTGCCAACTATATATGATATAGAGAAAGATTTAACTTATGGGATACATCCAGACATATCAGTTTTATGTATCATTCAGTACAGGCAGAATCTAAGAAATATGATGTAAAGGCTTCACGAGACAGAAGTTCATAAACATTTGGTACTCTCCATTACAAGTACAGTATAGGAATATTGCACGATATATATACAACCCAATTTGAAACACAGCGAAAGACAGGCCTACATTTCATCTGTCTCCTCAACACTGGCTTCACATTTCCCCAGGGGACTGATTATTGAAGCTGTTTCACTTATGTTTTAAATCGTTAAGTGCGAAAGTTATATTGGAGGGAGATGAAAACGACCAGTGGGACAATAGTTGAAACAGGTATGAGTTACTATATAAGTTATTGATGCTAACTTGCTTTTCACTTGAAACCTAAACTAAACTATGGCACTGTAATGTTCACATTAGTGCTGCAGTCCATCTTTAATACTGACTTAACAAAAATAATGCGTCTTCATACTTAGTAGCCACTTTCTACGGTGAGCGAGTTTCTGCAAAAATGGCTGACAGAAGGATCCTATCACCATCACATTTTTTTTTTTTTGTTTATATTTTTTGTCTCGTACTGTAAGTCCACATCTTTTCATAGATAGGAGATAAAATAAAGGAATTAAGTTTAGCAATGACAACTTCGGTACGCTAAACTTGTGTTCTTCTGTGATTTTAGAAATATGTCATGCAAATCTTAGTAGCCATACTTGACAACAATGAGCCGATTTTAAGAAATGTAAGCAAGGGACGATCAGTGCTCTTCATTTCATATCGATGGGGTCAATGAGCCTTTTATCTCATCGATAGGAACCTTGTACACACTGCTATATGGATTCAAGTTGTCCTATCTGTACAAATCACAATGCGACAAAAGACAATTCTGCTCCAACACCGAAGTTGGCAATATGCTGCAACAACAACAGCAACATGTCCTGTGTGGGTACTTCATACAGTAGAACTTCCTCGAAGGGAAACAGGGCGTTCAGAATATACCACAACATGGCATACAAAGAAAATAGCTTCAGTCAGTATTAATAATTAAACCACTCAGTCTCATCAATAGACATCTGCAAAAATGTCATCTCCTCAAAACATTACGCGAGTCATAAAGTAATGGAAGATGCATCATTTGAATTTTGAAAAATTTGGGTGAACAAATTATTGTTGAGCGACAAATATACTGCCTTTCTACCTGTGAGAAACTTATTTCTTGAAAAGAAGGCTACTGTCCTTCCTTATTTTTAATAATCTATCATTCTATGTCGATAAACATTGATTTTAAAACTTTGGTTGTTTTCTGAACAAATGCCTTCTTTCAATTAGGATCATGGATGCGCTGCAACTGATGACTGCTGGTCAATTAACTTTCTCCAAGGGATGCTGTTAAAGATTTGTTCTGTTTTACTCCATTCAGAATTCCAGTGCCTGCCTTCACACTTTGTACTGCAAGGAACAGTACGGAAGCACAGACAGTACTGTAGGACATGCTGATGACAATGAATGGATAGGGGGAGGGGTTGGGCATGGGGATTAAGCAAGTCAGGGGTCTTTAGAGCATGAAATACATTCAAAGGTATATACCAACCACATGTATACTGTAATTGACAATGACAATGACATACTGTAATTCACATCAACATTTACTTTGCTTATTGTCCATTAAACGGTGCAGCAAAATCAAGTCACCTTAATAGAGGTGACTTGACTTGAGGTGAGTTGATCTTCAACTCAAATTCTACGACAAAAAGGTTTCTAGAAAAAGCAGTTTTGCATATCTACCTGCAGACTGGGACAATACGTTAACTGAATTCGTACAAACAGTTTTTCTTTCTTTTAAGACCTCTAAATTTATTCAGAATTGTAATCACTCAAGTTCACAAATACATGCAAATGCTGGCAAATCACATTTACCATGCAGCTTGAAGACATAGACATAAACAAATTAATGACCTCAAGAAGATTCTCGCTATCATTTGAATGCATGTGCAACTCCCAAAAATTTCCAAATTGATATACCACAGACATCTCAAGCATTGTTGCTCTTCTTGTCACAGGTTTGGTATACTTAGAGAACTATTTCTATGTAAATCCTGCAGTTCAAATGGAAGAGTCCCACATATCAAACGTGCAAAGTAATATCTTGTTCAAGTGTTAGCAACTTTTCATTCGGTGATTTTCAGATTTTGCCTCGCTGCCCCTACAATTTTTTTTTTTTTTAGAATTGCCTTGGTGCCCTTTATATTGCTGAAAAATTGCCTTGTTGCCCTGACCTATTGGCAAAAAGGGCAAGCAATTTTTATCTTGCCCAGATAAAATTGCTTTGCCCCTTGTGGGTGTTAATTCATGCCCTGGTCTGAAGGAGATGCCTTCGTACCTAGTGACCTCAAATTTGGCCAGATGCTCAAATGCCAAACATCCTGCCACAGTGGCTAATTACGATGGCAAAAATATTTAATGATGACAGTGTGATTCTAATACATGTATGTATTTGCTCCCTGTGAATAACAGGTCACCTTCATGCATCAGGGGTGAAGAGGCGCTGACTCCCGGTTCTTAATCATTGTATTCTCATCTGCAACTCACCGTACCGGACAATTCATCCCACCGTGTTGGGGTGATTATCATTTAGACGTGTTAGAGATGCCAAAAGCAATGCCATATGGGGGAATCAAATTAATTACATGGTTTATAGGCTGTGGACAAAAACTTTTCAATGCCTTTTGCGAGAGGCGTTCAGCGTTGTGTATCTTGTTCTGGTGTTGTTTATACCTTCAAGCTACTGAAGCATGATGTATTGGGTATTGTGACTAGTGAGACAGCTGACCTTAGCGCTGAACTAATATCACTCATACATCATGTACTGGGATGAAACGAAACAAAAATTGTCAACACAAAATGACAATGACAGCTTTCCAATTGTGCAGACTTACAAAACAATGAAAGACAAAGATTGCAAAAACACAATGCAAACGTGAGTGATCAAATTAACCACTGTACTGTAAGGCCTCCTGGAAATTTCATTGCCTTTTAAACTAAGGACAATGGCAAATTTAGTCTTGACTTGCAATCAGGAATTTATTGTCTTGCATAGACAACAAAGACAACAATAAACTTCGCAGTTTACCATCTGATGAGGTCCTCGCTCTCCCCTTGGGGTGACATGTTGAACTTCATTCATATTTTGACAGCCTGTTCGGCGGTCGATACGATACACAGACTTACAAAAATCACGCACGATGCACATTTTCGACATCTGACGAGAAGAGTGATGTCAGGAGGCATGAGGGAGAGAGAGAGAGAGAGACAGACAGACAGACAGACAGACTACACATGTACTTGGGTCTATCAAACTGTAAGCAAATTAAAAACAACAAAAATATGCAGACAGCTGGCACCAGAGCCAACACATACATCAACAATAAGCAAGACACATATACAGTACTGTATATGTTTTTCAGTGATTTTATGTGGACAACATCCAAAATTCAAAGAAACTGAAAGAAATAACTGTATGTAAATACATGATTGTGACACGCAAATGGTGGTCATATGAAAGTGGAATGATCTATGACATACACGACAAGATATCGACTTTCTCAAAGACAGAACACTACTTGATTGCGGCAATGGGTGGCATGTTTGATGTTGGGCCTGTCACACCATCTCTACAAAAGTGTACTGTACATGTCCTCTTAAGCCCCACAACTCCCCTGAAGGGAAAATCTCAAATTTATACCTCCTCGAGAGCATCTGAGGTAAAGAAACTTTCATTGGGGAACCCTACAACAAGTACAGTGACACGCAAAGAAATGTGAGAATTCAACTTCTAGAGTTGGTTTCGCTCTGTGGGCAATCTAAGTATCCTCTTTTGAAAACATTTCAGCTTCAGGACTGAAAGTGAAAGGAATGGATTCAGGGCATACAGGGGACGGTGCTGGAATTTTATACCAGTGAACAATGCACTAATGTAAGCAATGAGTAAGTGTATGTCTTAAAATGAGAATGTCCTCAAATTTTGACAGATAATTACCAAACAATACTTTAGTGATCATGCCTCTGCAGCAATAGCATTCAGTGGTCTTAATATCCATAACGAACTAATTCAGTGACAAGGGACATTAAACCAAGGGTTTGTGACCACAATTTCAGCACATTATCATAAGCAAGGAGAGTGCTCTTGTTAGAGTATAGGTCACTATAGCAGACCTCTACTGTGTGTGCCATGCATTAATGCCTTTTTTTTCATTCATTTCATTCTCGAACATTTATCTGAGTCAGTTTTCAGAACCAGACAGCCAAAAGTCATTGTGGTTTTGACGATTCAATTATTCAGCATTTTGAAACTGGTATAAGGTGAAGATTGATCCCAAATGGCCTTTGACCTCCACCAAAAACAAGTGGCTTCTTGTACTCAATGAGGTACACCTATATACCAAATATGAGAACTGTCCAAGCTTCCCTTCTTGTGATACCATGTTTACAAGGTAGACGTCACAAACATACATACACACAAAGACACACACATACACATACACACACCAGCCAGCATGAATGCCAACGTTACGAGTGTCATCGAAACCAAAAGGATACAAGTGGCAAACATAAAGCAAAGCAATGTACAAGCCTGAAAGTGATACATGGATGCTCTACATTGATCTAAGGTTACCATACTACTTACAGCCATCATTTACAGGTGGGCTGGGATTTGGCAGACCCGGCGGGAAAGGGGGTGACGACGTCTCCCTCTCTTTTCTTTCCTCCTGTTCCATGTTGAGGGATCTAAGAAGAATGAAAATGAGAAGAAATAAGACCTCCTAGACAAGTTTGCTAAGATTTCACCTCTTTTACATTCCCCAAAACTTATTATCCAGTCTAGCAACTTCTAGCAATTTGCTCTCAATATTGGTCCGCAACAACACTTAACACTATCAGTTAACCTTTTCCCATGCAGTGTTCTGGTAACCTTTCGTACCTTCCACCCAAGAGCTGGTCAGTGAAAACATTTGACACACTCTGACATGGCTGTCCAAAACATAGCAGACTTAGAGCCCAAGTCTCACTCAGTCATTCATGCTAACGGCACTTCAAATACTGCCACTGTCTTATGCAACTCATACACTCTTACCTTTTGGTCTCAAGAGCTCTTTGGCAACTTTAAGACAAAGTGCCCTCAACGCTACTATTAGTCACACCCTGCTAGGCTTATCTACACTTTTTAACAATGAGAGATTTCAGCATATACTAACAATTTTTCATGAGCAATGGGAAAAAATGTGCCTTTTATTCAAAAATTACTTGAGAATTAAAACTAACCATGACAGACAGAGATAAAACCAAAGATATATGTCTTTTTTTCTTTTTGCATTTCAATATTGAAGGCAATAATCCCACAACTAGAAGAGGAAGTTGTCATTTAATGGTGCAGAATGTTAACAAATACTATCAGAAGCAAACACTAATTATAATTTTTATGGAACATGATAAACACAATCTTGTAACTACCGATGAAAGGGCAATGCTCCCTCAACTCGAAGGAGACTTTTGTATTTTGATAGAACAAAATGTTGACATGTAATGATAGAATCAAATACAAATTCTACTTCTTGTAACTATGAACGAAAAAAAGTAACCTAGTCTCTAAATCCAACCACAAATCAGCTTCCATACATATTATAGCATGTCCGTTTAAATTATGGAAGGACTTTTTTGGCTCATAACATCCTCATATTTCTTTACTGTTTTATTCCCCCCCCCCCTTTTCTTTTCATGATGTTCTTTTTGCATGCCAAATCAAACTTCATTGTTTGTTTGGAAAATACTGATCATGTCAAAAATTCCTTCACGCTGACGTGCTGTACAAAGTCAGCGTGGTGCTTCGGCAATCTTCTCCGCCGATAACTTTTTCACTGATGCATGCAACCCTCTTCTTTCAGGATAATTCACAATTACCGAGCAAATCAAGCGACTCCTCGAACTCGGCTGAAATAATACGTCAAGGGTCTCTCACCTGAAACTGCCGTATACGATGAGCAGAATGGAGATGAGGAAGGTCGAAACTCTCGAAGAATCCACCAAGGAATATGCCCTGTGGGGAGAGAGAGCATGATGATGTGAGATGCAGTAAATATGTACGCAAAATTAAATGACAAGAATATCATATAATGATGAACAAATAGGATTTTTCAGAAACACTTGAAATTAGCGAGATTCTCTTTCAAGAGAGCTCTACATGCACTGAGTAAGGAAATACTGCCCCCCCCCTGTGAAGAGCATGAGCGCATGAAATGTGCAGATGTTGTATCCTTCTTACTGGGAACTGGAGTGAAGACTTTCCAAATATATCATGAATTGAACATGTTTGTTCATCAACTATCCCACCAATCACCTGCTTTGGATACTTACGACTGCTGTCCTTACCTGTCTCCACACAATTATTGCACATTCCACAGCCAGAAAGAACTGGTGAACTTTAACATTGCTAATATACTACGCTTCACTGAGACCCAAGTGAAACTAATGTCTCCTTCTGGTCATGGCAAGTGCAACAGTCGTGTGGAGGCACGTAAGTAAGGAGCAAAGTATACAACTTGAAGATTTCCAACCCTGATCTGAGCAAATTGTTTCACTCTGAAAAACAAGTTTGCAAACTTAGGTGCTTTTTTAAATTTTACATACCAACTACTATGAAGAGCAACAAAACATTTTCGGTGATGGCTTCAACTGAAGAATTCTAAACACATCACTTAAACACAATGACAAAACACTGGCATAAAAATAAAAAAGAGAGAAAAATACGAAATTGGTTCACTGGATACATGGGAACAGAAAAACCTAAGAGCATTTTGGAAGCAGATGACGATGACAGCCAATGTCCTTTCACTGCATTATTGCAGTACAGTCTATCCATTTCCAAACATTACACTGTCTACTTCACCATGTCCCTGGCAATCAACTATATTAAACATCACTTGTTTCTACATACATGTACCATACACCTGACTGCATTCGTCTCCAAACATGCAGCCAGACAGGAAACATTCAATTTATCAATCAATATTACCACTACTCCATCCTCTTTTCTCTCTGTCATTCCTTGAGCCCCCCTCCACTTTCCAATTAAGATACAGTTGTTACAATAAAGGAAACAGTCAATTTACTTAATATTAATCTATCAATCAATTAATTCCGATAAATCAATCATTATCAGTTCCAAATCTGACAGCTGAAGGTACTGTCAAGGTACTAAGTCAACTTTCGGCACAACTTAATATATGTGTACAGTAGGCCTATACTTTCACATCTTTCTTTGTTACACTAATTGGGGACATACAGTACCACAACAGAAGGAATTGTACTGTTGGTTTACCTCAAATAATACTTCAATGAGGGAAATAGGGCGTTTAGAATATACCAACATGGCATACAAAGAAAACGGCTTTAATCATTGTTAAATCATTTAGTCCTCACCATTAAACATCTGCAAAAGCATCATCCATAATATTATGCATGAGATGAGTTACAGGAGAAGCATCATTTGAATTCTAAAAAGTTTGGGTGAATAAATTATTGTTGAGCAACAAATAACTGGATTTCTATCTGTGAGAAACTTATTTCTTGAAAGAAAGGCTACTGTTCTTCCCTACTTTGAATAATCTATCATTCTATGTCCACAAACATTATTTTTAAAAATGTGCTTGATTTCTGTAAAACAAATGCCCTATTTCCCTGGCAGGGGGTAGGGTTGAAAAGTGCAAAATTCATTTGGTATATTTCAAGACAAAAGTAATGACTTGCATCGCTACAACGGGAGTCTGTAAAAGTCCCAAAACTTACTGCAGCAGTGCAGATACTGTAGGAATTTCACCAGACTTTCACACTCCTAGCATAGGATGGCAGTATTCCAAGGAGGCACTCAGCCCAGAATTAAACTAGACCATACGAGAGGTGGTGCTAACGGTTACCATAACTCACAACACTGCAGATGGGAGTGCAGTTGATGTGCTAAGACAGGTTAGTGAGTCATTTATCAATAGGCCGATGCAAGGTTCTTTGTTGCATCCATAACAAAAACAGTCCTGAAGTGGTCGCACACAAACAGGTAATAATAATACTAAGAAACATTTGCACTACCTCCTCTAATGTTGCTTTGCAAAAACACTTCCACAAACATACTGACAGATAATAAGAGATGGAGAAAGGAAACGGAACAAATGGTGAACAGGCCTATGAATCAAAAGTGCTAAAATTCATCACTTATTCCTGCTGCAGTTCACACACACGCATCACTCCTAAAGTCTGTCCATAATAGTTCATTGATTGAAGCTTTAATGCAGTGCTGACCACACAACACTTGGGCTAAATGACACTAGAGGCTAGAATTGTTTGTTACATGTGAGTCATCTGTTGTTTGCATTGTAACAGTACGTTAGGCTTTGTTCATACCACTGGGGAACTTATGTTGTACTGAGAGCAACACCTGCTATTTGCAAGTGACCTGTTTCAGTATCATTAATCGCACAAAGAAGCAGGACAACAGGAGAAGTGAATCAAAAAGATAATTTGTAACATCTGGAAACAATTTTTACGGACACAGGTATCATACTGTAGACCTACGCCTACCGCCACAGCAGACCATTTGCAAACACAAAATTGGATAATGAGTATGGTCAAGATATTGCCACACTATCACAACACAGAGGACTGTGAACTTGCCAGTGAAGTTTTTGTTCTAGTGTAAGACAAAAGTTAACGATCAGGCTAAGGTTGCTTTTGAGCTACAGGCTGAATTTGGCTTATGCGTTTTGCTATTGTCACATGGAGAGGGAATTATTTACTGTGTCCTAAATTTCACACATTGCCCAGTTCTCATTGTGACAAATTGTAACTGCTGCAAATTGTGCAATGTACAGGAATCTCAGGGCCAATTACACTGCTGGGGGAGGACTGACGTTTGAGGGAATATTTACTCCCCCCGAGGTCCTTACTGACATTGTATTATTTTAATAGACATTTACTCCAAACTGCGAAAGGGTTGTGTCCTTACAGAGATTCCTCCTCCTCCCCCTAAATGTAACATGGTTTGAGTCAGCCCTGCTTTTAAATTCACATTCAAATAAGATTCAGCATCACAGTCACTCGTTCCCTGAGTACTTGAACTTAAGTCTTGGGATCTCAAACAGAAACTGTATGCATTTTAATGCTAATTTAGTTTCATGCACTGCATTTGGGACGATTACCGCACTACTTCAGCATACCCTGATCCTGCACTGTATACACACTGGACAGTAATTAATAACTGCATCAGTATTACACACCAGCTTACAAATTCAACCAGAAGACTTCATAGTGATTGAAATGAATCAAACACTGATTATTTAATGCAT
The DNA here is from genome assembly GCA_021234535.1 of Stichopus chloronotus. Lineage (NCBI taxonomy): Eukaryota > Metazoa > Echinodermata > Holothuroidea > Aspidochirotida > Stichopodidae > Stichopus > Stichopus chloronotus. The sequence goes on along the minus strand of CM037837.1, from coordinate 21,237,146 downwards.
TTCAAAATCAGTTTTACAGTACTGTACCTGCAAGGGTGCACCTGTTATCACCCTAAGAGTAACAAAACACTCATAAGAGAGAGGGCTCTTGAGGACAAGATATATGAATACATGACCTTAAAGTGATTGCGTGTGAACTGAAAAACCAAAAAGATAAGATAATGTTTGATCTTAACTTTTTCTTTATTTTTAGATGTACACGCGAGGTTGTACATGAACGGACTACGTCTTTCAATGGAGGAAAACGACAGTAGCTACTTCGAAAAGCAACGGGATTGGCATAAAAACAGTAAAAAACAGAAATCATATTTGAAAATTGACGGTTCTTACTACAACCGCCTACATAATGAATATGCAACAGTACATGTCTCACTAGTGTATCAAAACCATACTACTCAAGCCGTCGCTCCTTGGTAGTTATCGGGAATTGTAGTATTTGGTGAAAGGAAACCCTGTAGTTACAAATAACCTACGAACTGAACACAACCTTGCCAACGGCGTCAGTGATGCTGAGTTAACTGAATATTCAATACAGTGCTAGTATACTTCCCATTGGCTTGCTCAAAGAAGCACACCATTGATTTGAATGAAAACTGTCAACCACTACATTATCGGATTCCACACTTTTTGTCGTTATGTTAGAAGAATTTGAAATCATATGGCAAAATTAACCAACTGAAACCTATTTGTTTTCCCAGATTGTCTGAATGGTGTAACCTTACTGTACCAAACTTTTGGAGATAAAATTTCAACGTTTTTACTTTTTGCCTATGCATGCAATCATTTAAAAAAAAAAAAAAAGGGCTCGGTAAACCCCAAGGTTAGAAGAATGACTCTACAGGGTAACCCTGATATCCACAGTTCATTTCTCATTTAATTTTGAAGTACTGTTTAGTAGAAGAGCAACTGTACAGTAAGCCTGACAGGAGTGATAACAAAACATATCTACATCTCAAAGAAGGGGACACAGGGGAAACATCTGAGTTTTTCTATGGAAGTAAGATGTCTGCTACTTAAGCCTGTTGTAATGCATCATATCTGCCCCAGTTATTGAGACAGCAGAAATTCTATCAGGCATGTCCAGTGACAAAACAAGGCAAATTTCAAGAATTCAGTGAACAAAAGGCTGGGGAACTCAGAATTTATACTGGACACAGCTCTCTCTCCTTGACAGAAGAAGGGGTGCGCATGAAGTCAAGAATCTGTTGTTCCGCTTGCTACTGTAGCATTACACAGTATTACCTGATGGATTCATAATAACCTAGGGTATTCTGCCATTTGAATATGAAGCAATTGATCAAAACAAAACGTCGGTACGTCAACGACCAATACCACAATTTCAGAACCGGGTTCTGTGGTATATATGGGACTTCAGTGCCAATAAACACAACAATTGAAAAGCATTTCTTCTGGAAAGTGATTTTCAGAAAGCTAGTCCACGGTTCGATAGTTTCATAGTTTTTTACAACTGTGTTAAAGAAGTATAGCCAGTCCTTTGGCGTACTTCTGAAAATGCATGAACAACAGCACATCTTGCTTCACTTTGCAGCATCTACTCTACAGTAGCTGGTGTGCATCAACTCTAAGAAGACCATCAGCCTGCAGCATCTTTCAAATGCTCTTCACATTGGACAGTCTGTAACTTTCATTTTTCATCTCCTTTTTCCTTTTCTCCTCATTTTGTCCTCTTGATTGCACATTTAAAATAAACATCTGCCCAGATCATCCGATGACTGAAGTGTGATGCAACCATGTGATGATGCTGCAACGGGTCACAGAGGTTATCAAACAACAGGTCATGTAAGAATGGCATCTTCTGCACGAGGAAGGGATGCGATGACCTACAGTAACAAGTATGCTATCCAAGAAAATGTAACTTTCCGTATCAAGTGTGTGTGATCGATTAATCAGCATACCGTGCTGAAAGCCTGCAGTTAGCATAAAGACGGAATATTGTTCTAATAACAATACTGAATATAGCCTTGACATATCTTTATGTACACTAAATACTCTTTTGAAGAACTGTAAGGTTTCTTGTACAACAGTTACAACATGAAGATTTTCAAAATCTACAAAGAATGAAGACTGGTCACGGAGAAGAGACACCTAGTCCAACGATGGTCAGGTCACACACTGTATTTGAGAAACAGATTTAGTCCATTGATTTGTTATGGTCTAGGGGCAACAAAAATTCAAGGTCAGTGAGTGACAACTTTCCACACAGCTCACCAGCTTGGGAATAAACTAGCAAAAACCTCATATAACCATTACCATTCTCACTATAATCTACGGCAACAACTCCGGGATTGCCATTCTTCGCGAGTAGCAGTACGCTACGGAATCTTGGTGCAGTTTGCATCCTCCTTTACTTGTGCAACTGTCCTTTGGTCAATTGTTTTCTGAAAGTTTGCAGACAATTTCATTCAAGAAAATCTTTCAAGGACCTTTGATGGGTATATCTCTACCTTGTCCACTGAGTTGAACAATCATACAATCTTGTGTGTTGTGTTGTTAGGTTATATGAGGTGAAGGAGTACCCTGAATCACTGTTTTGATAGAACAGGGAGTAGCACCGGTGAAGTGGTGGACACACAATTCAGATACATGTTTAAGATGCAAGACGTTTTATTGACCATGAAAGGAATTGCCATTCACTTCATGTCAGTCAAACAGACATCAAAGTTCATACAAAAAATATATGGAGTTTAATATGAAAATAGAATAATAATGAAACAAAAGCGATACAAAAACTTCACAGACAAGATCGCAAGCAGCATGTGGCAAGAAGGAATGCCACAAATTGTATTGTAAAAGCAGTGTTTTGAAAGGACTTAAGAAGCACTTTGCAAAGCAATTGAATAGTGCACTGTCTGGTGTCATTCATTTATATCAATGGTGAAAATTATTAATTTTTTTGCTAGTCCCACAATAAAAAAGCTGCTTTTACCAACGGTATCAAATTAGGGAGCTGCTCATACTATACCCTCTGTAACATTCTAATCTGAAAGGTTTTGACATTTCATAATGCCCAAATCTTGGCCTATTTTATATCACTCACAGGATTAACAAAATACAAAGTTACAACAGTACATAGACACTGCAGCAACTTGGATTGCCTTTGTTTAGCAGGCAAGAGGGCTTTGTCATGGTAGTGCCAGGAAGTCAGTTGTCTGACAAATTTGACCGCTGCTTGTGACTTCATACAGTCCCTGCTACAGTCAGCTTCAGGAAGCCGTAATCCAAGCAATAAAGATCTCAGCATCACCAGCTCCTCCATGTCTGCCATTCATGTTTGGGGTTTGATTAAATTTCCTTCGAACAACTCTAGCCAAATGTTCTCATGATCTTTGCATTCATCAATAAAGAGAAAAGAACAAAAGAGGAGACGATGTGCAATGCCTACTGTAGCTTCCAGAATATTCAAGTACGGAACAGTAAGTACTGTACATCAATAGACAAGTATGCACTTCTAAAATACTGTAGGTACTGTGCATGATACAGGGCTCTCATCTCTAATGGTCTGAAATCTAATAAAAACTCAAGGATCATTAAATTTGTGGGTCAAAGCTTTAGAATGCTCTTCCTCTACCAACCCGTTACTCAAAAGTGCTTCAACTATGAACTATGGATCAGCTTTGAAACTGGTTTTTCTCCCAGTTTTAAACAAATTTCAAAATCTGTGTTGGTTATGGCAAATGTTATTTGTTTAATACAGTAGGTTTGCTGTTTTATGGAGACATTATGGCCTTTTTGTATGTTGTTTGCATAGATTTATTTGTTTGTACCCCTCTCCGATTCATTAGAAAGATGCACATGTAGAGTACACTGAAATCATCTGCGGCACAGATAGATCAATGTCGACTTAATCTACATTGCTTCAACATCTAACAGCAATGGCATAAAAAAACATTCCCACTACCTTGACTGACCCCAAGCTTAAAGCAGAGGGTGGGCAACCGACGGCCTGCCAAGGATTTTTTTTTGCAGCCCACGAGGTGTCTCAAGAAAAAGAAAAAAATATCATCAATGCCAGACAAATCATTGAATGCTGTAGGCCTAAATATTCCCTAATACTTATCAACAATATTATGTTTAAGTGAATTAAGGTTTATACTGCTCAGAAGTCCTCGCAATTTTTTAAGTTTGAAATCAGTAGCAGGTCATTGGTCAAGTGCAGCACAGACAATTTTTCATTAATCTTATCTGGCCTATTCAGTCAAAAAGGTTGCCAACCCCTGCTCTAAGGTCATCTACCCCTTGACAAACTGAACACAGAGATCAACCAATTGATTGATCTGCCTCAATGATTCTAGTGTGAACACACATATCTCACAAGGGAGACCCCAGGGCACTGGCCCAATTGGAATTCTCAAATGGGTGCAAATTTTCCAGGGATCCATCAAAAACAGGTTGTTTATGACTGTGCTAATTATTGTGTATGGATTTGATCAATTTAGAAGCACTGGATACTGCAAAAAGTGCAAAGCATCAATGCGGTTTTCTCCTGTTTTGAGGAAAAATATTTCAATAACAGACACTACGTTAAAACTTGAAGAAAAGACAGACACGGTACAGTGCTTGGAAATTAGATCTTAAATTTACATCGAGAACACATCTGGGATTCCCTAAACCTAAACATCCCCCAGGAAACTTTTCAAAATACCCCCAGACCACCAAAACATCAAAGCCATGATGACAACTCCTTAGAATATTGACAGGCTGGTTGACACTATGATACACATTGGATGTTTCTGCACATGCAGTATACAACACATGTGACAAACCTACAGAGCTGAAAAATTTGTACTGTCCAAAATGGTAAGCACAGAGAAAATCAAAACTGTTCTAAGTGTTCATCTTTCATTCAAAAGCTCTTAGATTGAGGGAAGTGTCAAATTCCATCCATATCAGCTAGGAGCTCTCCCACCGTTAGCATACAGGCCTACTGTACATAAACTGTACTAATTCCCACACAAAGGATGGCAGATCCTCGATCAGTTAAAATTCATGCAAAAGACCAAATAAACTACACAAATCCCACTTCAAGGAATTACTAAGACTGGACTGTAACCAGGGACTTGATTACCGACCTGTACAGTATCACAGGATACAGAGAGTGAGTGCAGGTTGGTAGCAAACCCAGGAGTCCATGCAAAGATTGACAATACAGAACTTTGTGTTTGCAATCTGTGCCGTTTTATCCCTGTTGACTTTTGCTGAGAATGGTGTTGTGCAAACCAACCACAACAAAAAAAAAACTAAAAAAGCTCTCAGTGTCAGTCAATGTATGCCAAATTTGCATGGTGGCAACTGTGGATTGTGGCATTTTTGTTCCTGTAAAATACAACCCAACATTTTGCACCCTTGGTAATGACTTATGTGAGTCCCATGCACAGCACAATCTGTAACAAGTGAAAAACAGTAACATTTCATCCCAATCTAGTTGTACTGCAGATCAAGATGTACAGCAACCTGCACAACAGAAGTGTACTACTCAAGCATCGGCTCTGGACTGCATTCGGAATACCAACATCCGCAAGCTATGGCTTGGTTTTCAACTGAATGTGCATGTAGACTTAGAAGCTATTAAACTTCATGTATGCAGACATTTATTACTCTCAGTTGCACTCAGTTCTTCTTTTCCTTATGCTATGATCATTCATGCTCTTTTAAGTCAATTATCAGATGTTAAGAAAGACTCATACAGTAAAAAAATTAAAAAGGGGCTATGGATCTTAGATGAGACAAATCTCTAAGAGCTCACAGGTGTCTAGGTTTGTAGGCCTCCTTTAAAAGGACGCTCATACCAACGCCTGCTGGGAAGGTTTGTCAAGATGAGGTTAGTTGTGGTGAGAACACCACATGGAGGTTCCAAACTTGTTGGGAAATTCTAAGCACTTATTGTATACCAATAAATTAACAAAGAAGTAAGGTTTGTAAGACTTAAAATGCATCATCATCTGAGGGACCACTCGCTTCTAATGAAACAGCACCAATAAGCAAATTGATACTGTACATGCTGTTGCTGGCCATGGTTCCTGTTGAACACAGTACACACACCTTGTGTGAATAATTCTATGTACAGTACTGATATGCTTGTAGTTACTGTAGGTTAGTTTAGCTTTCATAGAAAATGTGTGACCACAAAGATGGCCACTGTGACAGGAAGTGGGTGCAAAAGCTTTCTTAAACAAAGTTTGTAGTCCGATGATTGCAGCTCCTACAGTGGGTACCATACCATTAGTTTCAACATTACGCTTTGGCTCCATCTTGGTTGAGTATTATTGTTACAATACAAGAGTTTCCTTTCTACTGCTTTATGGCAGGACAGACTTACAGACACATACTTAATTTACACATCAGAAAATAAGATTACTAAAATTGACTCTAATATTAGGCTATCCGTGGAATATTCAAACCCACATCCTTACCAATACTTCATGTGAAAAGTTAATGAAGTGTGATAAGAATTCAGTTTCACCAACTTCTACCTCAGGAAATGTCAGTATAAATATTAGAAGGTCTACAGTATTGATGTGTATTGATGTGAAAACTGGGTCCACTGTTTTGGCAGCTACAGCAATGCACACCAGCGTTAAACAGTAGTCAGGAAAAGCTGTGCAGTTCAGTAGTTAGCTTTATCATTGCCAAGTGTGGCTAAGAGCTGATCTTTGTACAAGAGTGGGTCATTAGGAGGGCAAAAATAGTTTATTATAAAATATGACTCGTCATGCAGAAAAGCCTACAAAGCTTTGATCGGGCTGCACTCTAGGTGGAATGACAGGAAAGATTGCGTACAATCCGAAAACTCAATGTAGTTCTGTGAATGTCATACATGGCACGGTACCAAGTTTTGAATGATTTTGAGCTCAGGCTTTGAAGAGGAAGTCTTGCGCAACTACAAGAAGAACAAAAATCTGAACACTTTGCACCCCCCAAGGATCAAGCACTTTATTCCAATGTACACTGCAAGCCACTTTTATGACTTAAAACTGTGAGGCTGTTTTTCTGCTGAATTTTAGTTAACTGCAACGTTTTTGTACAGTGACTGCTGTGTTCTTTACGCGACTGTTTACTCTGCCTGAGAAGGCCTGTGAAGATCCTTTAAATATACCCCCAGTGTCAATCATGTGGTGAATTTACTAAGTTCTGTCGATGAAAAAACTCTTTGGGCAGATAATTTTATGAACAAGTTTTAATGAAAAGCTGAACATTTTCTGCAAACATTACACACCTTTTCGCTTCAAGTTCGCTTTCAAAATTTCGTATTTTTATGATGTCGCTACCTCAACGAGAATAACATGACGGAATCGCATGTAAAATCTCACAAAATCGCCACGGTAACTCCACATTCCTCTTTCAGTTTGAAGAAAACATTATCCGAAGCAATGCAAAAATCACACACAGTCTGTTTGCTGTATATGTCACTTTCAGCATCAGTATTCGCATTACCTCAAAAGCAAAAACCTGGAACATTTGGCATACATGTTCAGATCTCACAATATCAGAAACTTTCAATTTTCCAGCTCGAAAAATTCACACTGGTCTGGAGAAGGTCCCTGCGTCTGTTCATTGACAAGTACACATACTGCACTGTACTGTACTTAAAAATTCAAATCGACATACTTTTAATCTTGAAAAGGTAATGAGGAAAATTGGATTGTACATTTGCTGTGATGAATGAGAAAACCTAAGTCATGTCTTTGCATTTTTAACCTGCATAACATGGGCTTTCCCATGACGTTTTAATTATAGGGTTCAAGCAGGCACGAGGGCAGATTCTTCGAGTCGGTGGTGAAGGCAGAGCGGCACAAGAAGACATCGAGGAGAAACTGCTGTCCAGAGGGATGAGTTGTGCGCATTTGCGTGAGCACTGGTATGCTTCCCGTGGAACCTGGCAACAGAGTGCCATAACAAATGAACTACAACTTACACGAAGACTAGGCTAATTTACATTAAAAAAAAAACAGACATAAACGACCACCTGTACATACAGCTGCACATACAACTAACTCCAAACATACAGTAACTGCAGTATGTTAACAATCGAACAGAATGATTAAAACATTTAGCTATATGCTCTTAAACTGCGACTGAATGTTGTCGACTGCACCTTGAATCCAGGTCAGCTACAATACTTCACCATCTTCCCATTGAAAACTAAACGAAAGAGGAACTTCTAAGCAAACTTTTGAGTTCAAATCAATCTAAGCACGACTTTCACTGAATGATGCACAAAAGAAAACAGATTCTATTCAAGAAAAGAAGTGCAACAACAACAACAAAGAAAACCAATGAGGTCTCGGAAACTGTAACAGTGTGACCCTGAAGAACTTCCAAGACTCAATGGCAGAACATGACTTTCTTCAGGACTGTTGCGTGTGAAACTTATAAAGCACAATAGACATTGATTGGGTTTTAAATGCTCCATGACCTTCAGCACCAGCTACTTTAGCAGGTTTGTAGGAGCAGAGAGTCACTGTAGCTACAGTAGCAGCTCGCTGGTCTGAGCAATACAGCTCACAACAATTTAATTCACCGCTCCACTTACTGTAAGCTTACAGCATCCATAAAGACAAGGAACGTGAAATGTTCTGTACGCTATTTTTTACACAAGTTAGCGAGAATTTGTTTCCCTTAAAGGGAAATAAGGCATTTGTTTCACAGGAAACAACCATATTTTTAAAACTTATATTTGTGGACATGGAATGATAGATAATTCAAAATAAGAATGGACAGTAGCCTTCTTTTCAATGTATAAGTTTCTCACAGATAGAAATTCAGTTACTCGTTGCTCAACAGTAATTTGTTCACCCAAACTTTTCAAAATTCAAATGATGCATCTTCCATTACTCATCACATGCATAATGTTTTGAAGAGATGAAGCTTTTGCAGATGTTTATTGATGAGACTGAATGGTTTAACAATGATTAAAGCCATTTTCTTTGCGTGCCATGTTGGTATATTCTAAACGCCCTATTTCCCTTTAACAGCAGAACGATGACTTGTATTTCATCATGATGATATATCGCCTTACCAGTCACACAAATGTATCAGATACACATGCATTCAACCTGTGCATACACTAGTACTGTACATACTGTACAGGCTTGCTGTAGTCAGATTAAGTTTACCCATGCCCATCTGAAAATTTCCCATAAATTGTGCGATTTCATCATCTATCCATTAACCTGGAAGAAATGTTTGTTCCCACATTTGGGAATTTTTTATGGAACCTGAGACATCCATTCACTTCAAAAGGAAAAAGAAACGGTTATTAAGCGTTCAATTATCATTTAAATGAGCGAATTATGAGCCTGAAAATGTTTATTTACATCATGGCAAGAAAAGAGGAAGACAGCTGAGCGATAAAGCTGCAATTTTAAGAGGAGCTCCGAGTACTTTTAATCTTGGAAGATTTCCATCAAGATCAGCAATGAAAACACCTCCCCCCTAAAAACAAAAGTTTAAACTTTAATGTTATACATGATGTACAGTACTATACCAGGATAAGACAAGTATATATAGTTAATGTACTCTTATTGATCACCTACTGTGAAAGACATATTTCATACAGTATCGTTATAATTGTGGAATGTTGTAGCCTAATTTCTTTTGTGTGTTGTTCTTGATGATTCAATAGGCTTAAGAGGTGTTAAGAACTAAGTACAAGTTAGAGATGTCGTCTGCTACATCTCGATGAGCAGCTCGCGAAATTTGCCCCTTGCCTTAACATTGCCAGTCGCTTAAGCTGCAAACTAATTTGAGGGTTTCCACACGTTTCGACGCTATTTACAACATACTTGTCTAATACCCTACAACTTGCTCTAAATGAGAGTGTCTTTTAGATCATGCGAGCGAATGCGAAAATAAGTCAAAAAACCGACGGCAAAGTTTAGTCTTGTACTTCTTTTGCTCATTGGCATAGATCATGAGCATTGGTTCATAGCCAGCATCATTAGGTTTCTTGGCAATAAACAGTCGTTTGGAATGTCCGAACAGTGTTTCGTACTTGACTGGTGGCAACTAGTTAGACATTAAAGCATTCCTTTAAATAATCCTTTTTGTTGGGGTCGCTGTAGGTATGAATGAGCAGATGAGGTTGCCTAGATATTAGCCACAGGTTTTTCAATGCCCTTTAGTTCAATAATTCCCAATTAAAGGATTAAGTCTCTACTCTGAGGTCAAACTCATTGGATTAGCATAGATTTAAGTTTCCGATGGATCTCCATCTAATAAAACCTCCCTGATATGACAACAGTTTCCTCATCCTTTCCAACAAAAGAATAGGTGGTGAAAACTATTCACAACAGCTTTTAGGTGTTATCAACCTATGCCATAATTCTGTCCTACTTACCAGTATATTCCTATGCAACCCCATTAGCAGTTATATCTGAACTTTCATTAACCTCAATTATCATGCAATAAACATTTGGCGAGTTGGCTCGCATAATGAACATGTACCGTACACACTTGCAGTGTGGTGTCAGTGTTAATCACACTTTGCATAGAGTTACTAAGGAAGCCACAACTTTGGAGCCTTTTGCACTGTCTTTTATTATCACATAATGAACAGTCAGTTGTGTAACATCAGTGCTGCTGTTGCTCCAAGCTCTACAGGAAAAGATTGTTGCAACGAAGAACTTCCTTCTACAAACTTCCATAAATTCTGCTGAATGGTGTATCACAGCTGATAGTGGTACATGTCCAACTCCTGCAAGCTCGGGGATGGTGAATTTAAATCTCTTGCATGAAGTGGTCTGTGAGTATAAGCCATGACAAAGGCCAGACACATTTCTGACAAGCAAGAAAATGGACATCTCTTTGTCACAATTAATGTACGAAAGGGCTGGTGTCAGTAACAGGAAGTGAATTCACAGATACTTTATAGCAGCCTTGAAACAAAAGATAAGGGGGAAAAGTGTACCCTTCACAAGAAAAAAAACCCTTTCAAGTGATGTTTTTCACACAAATGGGATTGTTCAGAGAAAGGAATTTGTCCAGCAACAATTCAGCATCAAACACATTTACCTGTTATTTCCTGTTCACAAAGTACCTGTGTCCTTCTCTAACAAAGGTATGTTTGTCAGCAACTCAGCATAGACGATACCTGTACCAGATGCAGGCACTTGGTGGCAGTGGCACAGGAACTATTTACTAAATGAATCAGAGAAAAAAACTACAAGGTGGGACAGGGACAGTCTAGATATTGAAACCACCACCCACCCCCCTTTCCTGTCCCTCCTTCCTTCCTATCTCACTTATCTACCAAGACACAGTCACCTGGTTGCTATGCAATTAACTACGACGCTTCACACAGTTCTATTTGAAAAGTGACCTTGAAAATGCTACGGTTGGCCAGCTTACGCAATTGCGCGGTCAAATTTTCAAACGATGATATCTTCGCCCCTGTGCATTCGATCACGCTAATATTTTCACAGCACATACTCTGTACACTCCCCAACTCCCCTTCCAAATTTTGCAACCATACACGACCATCCGGCAGAGATATCGATGATTTTAGCTTTTGACCACGCCTTCAAACAACCTTCAGTAAAACATGTCAGGGAACCGCATCACCACTCTGTCAATCTCCAAAGCTACTCCATGTCAATCATGAAACTTGTTTCCATATACGGTTATAATCTCCCCTTGTTCGAAAGACATTTTAGTGATATTTACACACTAAACAACTCCCATCACTTTCACTTGCCTTCGCAGTTGGTTGCTCTCTATACAAACCACGCCAACTCTTGTTTCGTCATATGATAATAACGTGTAATGACGTCACACGATGTCGAAATCCGAACAAGTCCAAACTAGTTTACAGTATTGCATTGTGGGTAGCGTATGTCTTGCGTGTGCGCCTACGTATCAGTAGTACATAAACAGTACGTATATGGAGCAGAAAAAAAAACAGTGTAGCCCTAGCAACCAGAAAAAGATTTTAAAACTTGTCACGGAAGTGCATCACCGCACCTCTGTTATCATTTTTGTCATTTTCATGTGAAAAACTCAATTAACTTTGTGAAAGTGAAGTATGAAACCGTTCGGGATTCCCATTGCGGATATTTTCGACATTTTCTGTGACGATCACGAGGGAAAATTTTCGAGACTGTGTTGAGATGTCCAACCTTCGTTTGGAGCAAATATTTGTGCGATTTCTCTCTTTTGGAACAATTATATCAGGCCATACCTCTTGGATAATGTGTTCCCAATGTTCTGAGTGAGTTTTAAGAGATAATTTGCTATAAATTGTGAGATTCGGATGATTTAAAAATGTTAGATTTTTGCTCTTTCTTGGTTAGCCCCAAGGACGATCCGCTATGTGTGCTGCAGTGTTACGTAATCCAATTATCTTGATGTTAGCAACGGTGCAAAATGGGCATAGCAACCCGGTGACTGGACAAGAAGCAGAACCTAAGATGGACTGATTTTCTGACAACTTAAAAAAGGTGCAAGGACGATGCTCTCTAAAGGGTATCTGTACCAAAGCAATCAATCCATAGAACAAAAGATTGGCAATGTGAAGTCACCCGAACAGATAAACCCTTTCACAGCCACTCAGGTAATATTACCTATCCTGAAAAATTTCCATTTACAGCCACATAGTACTACGACATATAATACAAATGTTCCACTTTATGTGGAACTTCGGCTGAAAAGGGTGGTGTCCAAGTAATGGGCAACAGCTGTGAAAGGGTTAAGTTTCTTCTCATATGTCACTGAGTGAAAGTGGATGCTGAACATTTGAAGCAAAATGCTCAGAGAATTTGATCCTTACCCATGCAGACTAACTTTTCACCTACTGTACATATTTACAGATATAGAATCTCAACTACAAACAGAGACATGATCCATGCAAAGACAAAAATTCTCAGACAATAAGAACTTTTGTGTTCTTTACATTTTGCTTCAGATTAAGAAAGGAACCAAGCTCAACAAGTTCTTACTTATTACTGGTTTCTCTTCAAGCCAAATTGTTAAATGCGTAGTACATCTCTTAATTCTTGTTCTGTTACGTTACAAATTTTCTTATTGTGCTATCACTTTACAATTTGCCATACAATGCCATACAATTGTAAATTATATTATATTGAAATGATTTGTAGAAAGTAAACTAAACTGCAAACTTAACCTTCTAAAGTGCAGCACAGACAAGTGCAGTATGATATAGAATAGCGCAATGTATGTTAGGTGATGGTCCTTGATTAAAAGTAATTATGTTTACAATGAAAAATCAAATTACTGAATCAGCCAGAGAATTACTTCCTATTGGAACAACTTACTGCTCACTTAATTAGATTCAAAGTTGCACAAACATAGTTGACTGAGTCACTGACAGACAGACATACTTGAACTAAGTTGAAAGTTCTACAAGTACACTATGCTCAGTATGTACAGTATACAGCAGACAGTATACAGTAGCATGCACACATGTACCCACTTAACGTACAGTACTTGTGCTGCAGGTTGTCTTTGTGCCATATGAATGATGCACACAGTACTTAAAATTGATACATGTATGTAAAAACATTTCTGATTGGGGAGCTGAAGCGACAGCCCTCTCGCAAGAATTTAAACTTAACGAGTGTGTACACAACAACCAGTTAACACCCAGTGCTGTAGGGATGCACTGTACTGTATTGCTTGCAGTGACGTACAGTACTGTACGGTACGATCCCGTCGAATTCACCATGAAGTGGTTGACCGAGGATAGAATTAGTTTTCACAATTTGCGTAGCAGTTTTCAGGTTTCTTAGGCCTTTTGTTGCAAAATCTGTGAAAGCCCATATGTTGCATACATGCACAAAAACTGCTACAAGATATTTCCATTGTGGAGCAAATTTGACCATTTTGTGTAGCAAAATGAGATGCGATACTGGATAAATTATTCCCTGGATTCTGTTACAATGGATGTATTGCACGGCTGGTACTGTACTGTACATTCTTCGATGTACTGTACACGTACTGTACAGGTCATGCGATAATACACTACACCGTGGTAGTTACAGTACAGTAACTCATCCTTTTCCAGCTAATCCATCAAAACTGGAACTGCAGTGTAACTTGCACTGTACAGTTTGCAGACGTGTGAAATAGTGCCTGACCTGTACAGTACTGACTGTCTGCTACTGAATTTTTAATGTGAGACTCTCCTGAGCGAAGAGTGGCTGCCAACAAGATTTCCACTGCATTTTGAAATACAGTGACTCTAAACCTCACTACAATACCAACAAAGAACCATGTTTACAATGTGACTGCATAATTCATTTTGAGTGGTTGAAAATACAAGGGTTTAAAGTTCTACTGTAGAACTCAGATCTCAACAAAATTGATAATGGTCTTTGACCAAACCTGTCCTTGCTTGTACAGTAGCACTCATTGACGGAAAGAGATTTTCTTGACATTGTTGATTTGCAGATTTCCTGTAAGAATTTCACTTTGAGGTTCGCAATGCCGAAAATGGATGACCTTTGACCTTGGCTAACACAACAAATTGCAATTTACTGTACACATATGACCAGTGAAAGTTCTACTGTACTGTACATACATGCGAACTTTGAATTCTACTGTAGCCAGTGTGTAGTTCTATGATCACTGAACTTTGAATCTATTATAGGGCCTACTGTAGGTCAACCTGTGCTTCAAGGAATATTATTTTACAAATTCAGTCTTTACAAGAAAATTGTGTCACACATACTGTATGTACACAAGTGTGTCTACAGGTCTGCATACAATATTATGCACAATTGTTAAACATATTGAACACACAAACGGTCGTGGCTGCATACTTACAGTGTGCCTAATATTTCAGTTTACTACAGACTCACTTGGCCTCAACTGGCAAGTACTTCCTCTGTAATCAAACAAGAGTTTGACAGTGCACTGATACTGCGATGAGGTATTAACGACAATAGAACAATCGAAGTTAATTGCACCTACACTGCAGTAGTGCAGTCATTGTTTTGACACAACAGCAAGTATGAGCACATGTATACATGCAAGGTTGCAGTGGACGGGTGGTATGTCTGTACTGATACAGCATACGGTATGTACAGTATGTCCAAAACTTGTATTGCCCATGATACCAAAAGACTGATAGAGGGTACGGAAAAAAGGAGAATGGTCCTTCGAAGTATTCCTAGGCCCACAGACTGGGCTCGTGGCAATAATTGTAACAGTCCTGAGAGAAAACACACGAGCCATTCTTTAACAAAGTAAAGTGAATTGAGCAACCAAGCAACTTTGTGACAAAATGCTTTATTGACACACTTACTATTTACACAAAATATCATGCAATTACATGGCATACTGTACTGTATACACAAATTATGTTTTTGGACAAATGCTCAGGACACATCTACAGTATAGCTTTTTTTGGGATGGAGTAGGGAAACACACATTGACAACTTCTATCACAGAGTAACTTCATCTGTACATCTTCATGAGAACAAATTTGCATGCACATGTGTCATTGAAAATATGAGACTAGATCTGCTACAAGATCTGCATACAGTTCCATGTGTACATGTACAGTGTCTATACTTTAGAATGCCCTGCTTCAGAACCTGTCTACAGGACAGCTCCATAATAGACAGATCTGTGCATTGTATAGATTACTGAAAGCCATGGCTGCTTGGCATGTGGCGTACATGCTGTACAGTAAGTTGCAAAATACAGTAAGTACACTGCAAATCAAGAAGGTCAAGCTTTATTTAGATATAGATAGTCAATCAACTGGTAGTAAATCAGGCCACTCTACCTAGTGTTCAGGCGCACGTACAGTCTTCTTTGTTGCAATTTTTCAACATTTTCTTTGGCTGAAAGTGAACAATTTCATTCTAGCTGTACTGTGCATGTACAGTAACAAACTATGAGGTCAAATCATCCTGTTCTATTTTAGGGTCGAGTGCAAAGCTTCACCAAGCGAGTCCACTTACTGTACGCGAAACTTTATGAACCCAACATGTATTAATATAACAGAAGAACAGCATGCTAAGTACTGTAACAAGGAAGGTAAATTTCACAAGGAAGATCATGAATTGCTACATACTGTACTAGACCTAGCGACCACGACATTGACACCTGAATTTGTCTAATATTTCAACAGATTTCTGAGCCGTGTTTTTAAGCAAAGTCCTAACACAATGTAACATTGACACCTGAATTTGTCTAATATTTCAAAAGATTTCTGTGTCGTGTTTTTAAGCAAAGTCCTAACACAATGTACACATACAGCAGGCTGTAGAAATCAAATGTATGAGTAAATTTATCATTTTCTTCTCTTATCCTGCAATGAAAGGTATTACAACTTTGTCTGACACATAAAAATAAAAACTTTAAATTTCAACTTAAAATGCATACTCACCAGTCATATTCAGACAATGATACTGCTTCTATTCTGTCTGGTCTATTCATTTTTTCTTTTGCTAATCTGTGTGATACCCAAGTGATTAAAGCCAGATGTTCTCGCTTCTGTCAATGATTCAAATATACACTACTTGTTGTTTTGAAGGGTCTACGCCCTTCAATGATGTGTTTTGTTACTGAAACTTTTCAAAATGACAAACATCGACCCTTTAATTTAACATTATCATTTATGGCCACATTGCTTTCCATGCCAATATTGGTCCACTCCCTGTGCAAAGAAAGTCATAGGTAGAAATGGGACAGCAAGACATACAGTAAGTCAAACTTAGTGCTCTGTTCAGGCTCTGCCTGGCCTCACACTGCACAGTAGAAGGTAAATTCTCAACGTCCAAGATTCCAAGATGATTTCTCAATTCCTTCCATATAATTAGTAACATGCCTTATCTAACAAGCTGAGACAAAGTGTCACGCCGTAAAATTGTGCACTCACTTGACTACCAGTACCACAAAATGCTGTCCGGCTTACCATAACTTACACATACACACTCCATTTTAGTCTCATAATATTATTAGTGCTCAGGTCAGAAGAACTGTTAATAGATGTTCTTCTCCACAACTTTAACAGAAAGACAAACACTTGCTCAGTAATAGGGAAGTGTTTCTGTAGACTGAATGAAGAACTTTAGTGTCACTGTCAGACAGAGAGCTTACTTGGCTAGGCGGCCAAGGCCCTATTTGTGTAAAGTAGCCTCGGACATTACAAATATCACCAAGTCCAAGGCAATCTATCTTCAGCGATTCCTCACAAATTCTGTGCTACTTGGGCCTATGCCTTCAAGACTTCAGTGCCGATAACGCGTCTTAGTACTTCTTACAACTCAAATGCAACTACACCGTCGCGGTTCAAACAAAGTGAGGGAATGCAATGTTCAACTAGAAAAATGTTCATCTCTGGCAAATAAAAGTAGCACAGGCTAGCCTAAGTAAGTTAGGCTATGTACCAATTCAATCGTTGAGTGATATGCATAAATATATAGCGTAAGTCTAAAAATAGGCTCTATCATTGGTTACTACTCTCTCCGAAAAAGCAACCATTCGTAGCATCCACAGATGTAAAACACTTATTTCCGTTAATCCCTGACTAGTCCTGGCTGGTAAAATTGTGAATATATTCCTAGATATGCCCAAAGTTGAATGTAAATCCGGTACAAAGAAAGAGCACTGGGCCTAGTTAGCATATATACAATCAGATACGGGAAGCAGTATTTGTTATGATATACTGCGCAGGTGCAGTTAAGTGGAAGCAGGTCATATGTTGATGAACGTACCACTTCATCGGAATGGAAAATATATAGTAAGAGAGATATTAAACAATGGGAAGATGATGGGGCAAAAATTCATTTTATTCTTTACTTAGCTACATTTGTAATCGGAAATTATGTTCTTTCATAATGTCATTTATATTACTTAATTACAATACATCGCTTAAGTTATTTACATCCCTAATTATAATGCAAATTTAAATAGCTTAAGAGCTGGGGGCGTAAATATGAAATCCAGTGACCGTACAATGAGGATGAATCAGAGATTGCTAAACCTGACTTCGGTATAGTACATATCATTTTTAGTGGCAGTCGGTAGTTTGAATCTATCTTCATTTTAATTAGTCCATTTATGGAAACATGTGTACCACCACTGCAGCTTAAAAGTGTCCCAAATTCCGAGGTGTATACAAGCATTAAGTTGATGTATACCAGTTCAAAATTGATGACGTATGTATCGTCAAATCCATGTACTGAAGTTGATACCAAACTCATTTGGAATCATGTATGCAAATAAATCACAAATCATTATATGTTAAATTAAAACGACATAAATTTTAAACAACTATTTAATTCAATTCATTTATGTAGTTCAGTGACATATTCAAATTCTCCGATGATAAATACAACTGGCACTGCACTTAGCTTGTAATAAGGGGTTTTTCCAGTCGTCCATTATTTTTGACATAGGGAGTTTATTGAATATGACACTACAGTTAAATCAATTATATGTCGATTTAAAGTATTAAGTACGTCTATGTCAATTTTAATTGGCAGGTGGACTGAATTAACCTAAGCCGACTATGCCGATAAAATTTATGATATCTACGATGTAAGAATCTTTTGCATTGATCGTAGGAGTCGAGGTATAGGCCCATCATGGAAGGGCCAAAGTGCTGTTTATTCAGAAAGCAAAAGTTTATAGGCCAATGTGGTTCAGTTCGGCACCTGGATACTGACGTTAATCTTACACGAGTTGATCACGGAACTGGGTTCCGTGTAGGCAAGAAGGGGAACTTTCTGCACTTTTTTTCATGATTTAGATAATTTATCATTCTCTGATTTTTTTCAAGTTCGCACTGATTGTAAAATTACTAGAGGTCATTGTCTTAAACTCCAGAAGGTTCAAAGTAGGATCAATATTCGTCGTTACGTCTTTTCTCAGGGGGTCGTGAATGAGTGGAATGGGTTGCCTATAAGGATGTAGTGATGGCAAGAAGTGTAAATGGATTTAAGAATGCACTGGACAAGTACTTTAGGCTTTGTGACCGGGTTTGATTTTTGTATTTTTTCTCAGGGTCCTAGATGGGGACTTAATTGTCCCTCCTGATCCTGTTTTCTACTAAACTAGACAAAGAAAAATCTTGGAAAGTAGTGACATAGATTGGAATATCCAGGAATCCACTGGAAAGGAATTCCTCTCCCACTTCACATGTAGGCTACGTAACTTTACTTCCCCGAAGTAGCTGCTTGTAAATAAGCAATGGTCTAAAGCCGGCATATCAAGGCCCCACCTTACCGCACTCATTGGTAGATTTAGAGTCCTGCCGAAGATTCGAATCTGCATCCCATCAACACTCAAGCAAAAGCTTTATAAATTCCACTGCACCCTTTCCCCACCTGCCAGCATACACCCTGACACACATGTGAACCATTTACAATAACCATTTTCAATAAGACTTCCAGCGTTAGCGTGAAACAGCATTGAAAACTGATAATGCAGAGACTTTTAACGTTTTTTCTTCTAAACTGCTTCACCTGTCATCTGATTCCCCAGGGATGCTACCAAGATCTAGCCTCCGAGGGGCCCACATGCCATATTGCCATGCATATGTCTATAAGGAAACTTACTAAGTCAAGAGCCACCACAGTTGGCGCGGTGCCTGCCATGTTAGAACATTTTTGGCCGAAAACACCTTCCTTGTCCCCGGATTTCATTTTCGGGCCTCTTTGAACTGCACCCGAACATTCTATGTATTTGTTGATTCTGCTTATTTACACCCCACCAGGCCTACAAATAAATGTCACTTAAATATTTTAACAAGTAAATTTATTTTGGAGTCAAAATATGACTCGGGGGAATGCCCCATGCTCCCCCTCCCTCGTGTATGATGAGGATGAGGAAAGTGAAGTGATGATCGTAAAAAAAAAAAAAAGGAGAGAGAGAACAGTCTCTCATGTGAATCAAAAACTGTTAATAGACACAAGCCACATACACAGCGATTTAAATGTGTCAAAGCTGTTTTTACTTTTGTGGATGTGAACACACTTACATGTTTGTCATACAATACGAGAAGGCCTTTGTGTTTCCCCTCAGATGGCCAACTCTCTTTTAATTAAGGGGCTACATTACCATCTTTGAAAGTCCCCCCCCTCTTCTATGTCCTTTTTACATTAGCGATTTAGTCTATGTTTGTATGGATGGAAACAATTGTCTGCCAGGATACTATTTATCACAAGCTTTTCTAGAAATAGTAGATTTATTACGTTTCTCAAGTTGTTCGTTTATTTATTTTTATTCTCTTCAGTTTTTATTTCTGCTCAAAGGGGGGGGGGGGGGCATGATGCCTCTCAGCGGCCTCAGGGGAGGCCAACCTGCAGACCCCTGGCCACAGGTTGGCCACCCATGATGCAGGCCTACTTTCTACTTCTATCCATTCGTCTGTGAATGAATCTAGCATAAAGATGGAGTATCATGCTTCAACCTTCAGTCAAGAAAATATCAGAGCCAGTGCTGTGCTATGATGGAACATTTCAGCGTTTGAAAATGCCCGCTTGTAAGAGTTCCCTTTCAATTTCCTCACAACCAAGACAACCGAAACGTTACCTTTTTCTGCCAAAGTAAGCTATGATTTTTCCTTTTTTTGTTTTAATTTTTAAATGCATTTTTAATATGTACACGTCGGACAGACAAATTAACAAAACAGGTTTTCTTTTTAGCCTGACTTTTGAAGGACATTTAACAAGGAAATTGTTAACAAGCCTCTAGCGCGCGACCACTGAAAAAGAAAACAGAAACAAACAGGAAACAGAGAACAAATTATAACCAAAGTCACAGAGGAGAAAAATTATTTTTTTAAGGATTGTAGAGAGGATCAAGAGACAGGACTCAACTTAAAACAGGAAAAGGATTCGGGAAGGAGGATATATACAAAGGAAGAAAAAGAAGAGTTGACTGGTAACAGGGAACACTGGGAATAAGTAACAAAATAATGAAGAGTTCCATTACCTAAAGTTACCGTAGCCTTTAATAGCCATTTAATAATAACTCTTTTTCAATTATCGAAGAAAGGCATAACAGGTCTTTCGGAGCTTCAAACATTATGCTATTTCGTCCAAGACAAATGTATTAAACGCTGAGGTTTAAACAGACATAAATGTGTTGTGGGCTGGGGATGGAGAGGAATGCTGACAAAGTATTGGTGTAAAAACAGGCTGCAGGGAGTGTGACATGAATGTTATTGAATGTTTGACGAACACAGGGACAAGTCACATGACGTTCCCCGTAACGTTCTCAAATGCTGGTAAATGCTTTTTTCAAAACGGGACTTTTAGAGCTAAGGAAATATGTTGCTCTGTGGAGTTAGTGTCCACAAAGCATAAGGGACATTGTGAATAATAGCTGATGATAAGGTAAAAAATTAATGTTGAAAAGAAATCAACGGTTGATGCTTGTTGGCTTAAAGTTTTATTTTTTTGGAGGGGGGTGGGGTTAAAGTTTTTTGGGGGGAGGACACTGAAGAAGCTATTTGGATATAGCTGCCTCCGATGGTAAAATTCAACATAACGCACAGTGAAATTCATGTGACGAATGTTTCCTCAACTCGTTCTTTGATAACGCCCTCTTAAAGTGAAAGAGGGCGGGCGTAAGTTTTCTCGTGATAGTGGGCAAGGAAAGGTTAGCTCATATTGATGGGCACTATGCTTTTCGTAGTAAGTGTTTTCTTCTCTGTCTCTTTTTTGGTTGCGATGTTTATGCCCTTTTTTACACCAAAAGCATCACTTTGATTAGCTAAAATCTAACTTAACGTAGGTCCAAGTGGACAGTCTCTCACTGTCGGGTTATGCCTCTATTCTAAATCAAGACAAAATATTAATGTTATTCATCAAGTGATCAGAATACGTGACGTCATACTACATCTGTTTTTGAATGGTTTGCCTATACCTTTGATCAAAACAAAGTTCTGCAGGATTTGTGAAAACAGGCAAATGTGAGAGCAGAAATGGAATTTTAAACCGTTTAATGTTGAGGGACGGATTCTTCATAAGAGAACCTCGATGTATGCACCTTGGCGTTATTAATCGTGTGACAAACAAAGATAGTCTCCACTGTGAGGTTTTGTTCTCTTTCTTTTTCCTTTTTTGTTTCTCTCGGATATCGATAAACGATCTTTCCTTAAAGGTAAAAATGGCAGTACCCTTGTTTGAATATTGAAGTGTATAACTTGGGAAAGATGCAACATTTTTATTGAAACTTTGGAAAATGTTTGGCAGACACTTTTTCATTTTCACTTCATTTAGATATCCCCATGTTTTCCTTCTCCTTTTAACTCATTTAACCTTCAGAGATTTACTTCTATTGATATGTGATTAAATTGAGGAGTATGTGTGGTGCAAGAGAAGGAGGAAGGGGTTGGGGGTTGTATATTTTGACTTGAAATTGTCTTTCACTGCAGCATATTATGAAAGGCTTTCAATGTGTTATAAACGGTCCATTGGAGTCCCTAAATATACTCCAGACCTTTCCTACTGTCAAATATTTTCAATCTAAAGGAAAGGAAGGGATTTGAAAGGGGGGGGGGGGAGGACTGGTCAGACGAACTCAATCACAATCAACACATTGGACAACACCCTTCCCTTTCACAAAGCTAGTATAGTGACTGTGCTTCGTTACATACCATTTTAATTCAATGTTTATTCAGTACGTTTTCAGACATTGAGGACTTTTTACACTGTGCCTTAGTAGTAAACCCTTAAATTTGTTTATTGACTTATGTATAAGGTAAATTAACCTCCGTACTTGAGAGGGTGTGGATCGTGAGACCGAGTGACTAATCAGGGAGTTGTCAACTCCTTGGACTAATCACCTGTGCCTGGTACCGTGGCGTGTATTGCTCAATTTTAATGAGTTTATCCTAAATCGGTGTATGACGTCACCATCGTGTTGTGGCCTTCCTCACGTTAAAGTTCTTCACTAATTCTTCAATGTAGCCACTGCTGTTCAAACAAATACATGACGAATATTAATCTGCTTTTGTGAAATACTGGCAACATTCGAGTCGCATACTTCGCTGAGACAACAGTATGCGACACTAGCTATCAAACGTGTTAGTTGTAAGACTAGAGTAACCTTTCAAAGTAGGTTGGCAGACTTGGATATGGGTGAAATGCATCATGGGTACTTGAAGTCAAAGAAAACTGTCAATTAATCGTTTCTCATCACCATCGGCATTCAGTGACTGTGTTCGAAATTTACACGCGTGTCGCCGAAAAAAGAGGAGGGGTGGGGAAGGGGTGCGGTTGGGTGATATGTCCTAATGAATGAGTCTACTCATCTTCAAACAAACAACAATAACTCAGCAAAACATTTCAAAATTTTTATCGACCGTTCTCACGATTTGAACTGTGGTGAATTCACCTAAGCAGTTTGCCACGTAACCTCAATTAACAACTTTTCCACCTTCAGTTATAATGTTCGCTGCTACAATACCAGGTTCTTCTAACCATTTAGTTTCTGTTCGTTGTGACCTTCACAAACTCTCCATTGTCACTTCCGGTCTTAACTTATAGGGAACAGCTTTAATCAACTCACTAACATTATCTAGAGCATCAATTCATTCTATTTTAACCTTTGAAATTACCTTGCATCTAAGAACGAACAAATAACGCCTTTTTTGCATATTTATTCTCATTTTTGTTATAACTTTTTGTCCACTTGTTACCTTACACCAATTTTCATGAACGGGATTAGAGTGAGGTAGGGTACGGTTGAGATAGATTTGGGGGCAGTGAATGTGTGGGGTTGATTGTTAGGGGGGTCATAATTTCTTTGACATCTTTCTCATGTGTTATTAATGGAAAACGCTGGTGGGGCTACTCGTACAAGCTTTAGCTTGTCCCCGAAATCCTTCCAACGTTTTCTACTGCATATCTATATCGTGCTACGCACATAAATCTTTAATTCATTTTTATGTGCTACTTAAAATAATTGTACATATTATGTCTTCTTTGTTATTCTTTGTTGTTGTTGGATGACATGAAAAAAAATATATAAAGTCAAGGCAAAAAGCACTTTGTATGTTTTACTCCTTTCGGAAGCGTGTACCATGACGTGAAATTACCCATCAACGATGTTTAATATGGATACGATGACCTCTTGCCCAAAGTTATAATTTACGGTCAATACTTCAGCACTTGTAGAGGACATCGTGGACACAGGTCTCATCAGACGAGATTATGAGAATCCCGTCGAGAGGGTAGTCAGTCTGAGGCCCATGCAGTGGTGAAGAAACATGAGGATGGGGGGTTATAGCCCCTCCACTGACAAGGGAGTTAAGCAACACTCTTAACCCCCCAGTTTTCAGGTACACTTCCGAAAAAAATAGTTCACGAAAAGTGAAAAAAAAAAAGCCCATGAAATAATAATAAAAACAAGCGAAATGTGTACGTGTGTATTGATGGACCATTCTACTATGGAATGCCAAAAGGGCAAAACGAATCTGTAGCGGCGTGCTTTTGAGTGGTAGCGGCGTACAATGAAGTAGTAGCGATGTGAAATGATACGGTATAGCCATGTAAAACGAAGAAATTGTAGCCATGTAACATGAAGTGGTAGCGATATAAAACGAAGAAGTAGCGACGTAAAATAAAGTATTATTGATGTAGAATGAAGTAGTAGCGGCGTGATTTCAAATGGTGGCGGGATTTGAAATAGAAGCGGCGTGATATGCAACGGTAGCGGCGTGTTTTGAAACAGTAGCCATGTCAAAATGGAGCGTTAGCGACGTGATTTCAATTGGAGCTCTTCCAAAACCTTAGAGGTGTTTTCTGGATTTGAAATATGTAGGATATATTTATCAGCATGTTTATCTTCTGTCCAACTTGGTCACACCGTATGGGCGACCAGGCTAATTTGTCTAACGTATAGACCTTAGGCCTAGTTAAGTAAATCCAAAATTGAACCTAAATTGGCGTCGTTTTGTTCTTGTTCTTCACGTTGCTACTACTGCATTTTACATCGCTACTACTTCACTACACATAGCTTCTGTTTCATTTTACATGGCTGCTATTTCAAATTACTGTACATGGCTACTACTTCGTTTTACTTGGCTACTGTGTCATTTCACATCGTTAGTTCTTCATTGTACGCTGCTACCAGCTATAATCACGGCGAATCGTTTTGCCCTTTTGGCTTTCGATATCCCAGCTTGCTGAGGCAACCATTTGCCTAAGCAAGCAGGAGAAAATAGTTCATAAAGTACGTAATTATTACGCACCATATCCAATATTCACATTAAAAACAAAAAAAAAAGGTAACCTCAAAGTTTAAGGGGACCCCTCCCTCCCACATCCTCTCCCTCGCGAGGAAACGTGCTGGCTCTCGATCGTTTCCCTCCCTCTATTTGCTATTAAGTTGAGTCGCCCAATTGTGAATTTTGTAAAGTTGAAATTCAAACAATAGAACATTTTTTTCTGGAGATGTCCCCATACGTCCACTTTCCTTTTAGACACATAACAACACCTTTTTGGCAGACAATTTATTTTTTTTTTTTCAAATCTGACTTTTTCATTGATTCTAATCTTCTGCTGCATCATCCGTACAATTTTGTTTCTCTTTTTTTGTAAATACTTTATGTATTGTTGTAAACTCAACTGTTCCTTGTGTTTTGACTTTTTTTTTCCAAAAACTTAACTAACTTCGTGTTAGCAGTCGAGAACCATAGGTGTTCTAAGTCCAGCTGTTCTCCACGAAGAATAACGAGATACAATAAATGAACTTGTAAATGCTCTTTCTCATTGTCTCAATCCTTCTACGCGTTTCTTGTTTTCTATTCTTTTCCTTTGGTCCCCTCTTTCGTCTCTAACCGTTGTAAACGTGGTTATATTTTGGTACGAATTGATTATGCTTCTTTTTTGAATATTTAATTTTTTATCTTAGAGATATCTGTCAGAATTTTGCATAATTAAAAAAGAATATGTATATATCTAAACATTATTTTTTTTCCTACAGTAATCCATTAGATATTCCTAACACACATAAGTTATTAGCTTCATGTCATGTATGAAATATGTATATGTTCATAAAAAAGAAATAACTTTGGATAAAAAAGTATTAACCCCACCCCTGACAAGAAATCTCCACACCTAACGAGTCCTGACACCAGAGCGGGGCAATTGATTTCACTCATCTTGCTTTCACAAATGGAGGGGTTTTCAACACTGGAGTATGGGTACGCCTTGGTACACTCAATGACGTAACCCAATACCATTTATGGGAGGGGGGGGGGGGGAGAGGTGACCTTTTCTTTTGTCCTGCGAAACTGGTCAGTGCCCTGTGACTTCATGTTGTAATAAGAAATGTAAACATGAACTACGATTATGCCACTGATTTAGATGGAAGGCTCCTCTTTTGGGCACAAGAATTACGCTTATTTCTTTCTATTGTTTATTTTAGTCGGAAACTTACTATAAAAACTCTCCAAAGATATCATGGCTTTTGATCGTAATAATTTATAAAATATTTTACCAAATTTTGCCCTGGGAATTATACATTCTCGCCCTGTCAGAGTGACATATCTGTGAGTTGGAGGTAAGTCACCCACTCCTCCCCAACCCGCATGAGTTACGTTCCTGGTTGCGATCGAACCCCCCCCCCCCCCCCGCGGCGTGCAATGCATATCATGTTGTTGGAAAGGGGTAAGACTGTGGCACGTCACATGTTCAGAAAATGCAATTGACTGCATTTTGTTACATGAATTAGAAAATAGACCATTCAGTGTTTTTGTGCAACAGGATATTTTATCCTACTTTGTTGAAAGATCATTAGAATTGCAGATACGACAGTTTCATTGTGATCTGAGAAAATGGCAAAAATTGTCACAAACAAGATAGCATGTGATGATGTGATGTGTGATATTTACAGCGGTACAAGTTTTGTCCTGCCTGTCCCGAGGGGCAGGAGTGGGAGTACACGTCTTGAGACATATGTATGTACTCCAGCGTAATACAAGGGACTCAAACCCTGAATTGCGGTTTTAGTGGCTGGTGCCATCTTTTCAAAACACGCATGGTTAAGGGCCTGCGTAAAAAGGGCGTTTTACAAAGTGTTTGGTTGTAAAAAACATCTTCAACAAAACAGTCTATAAGTGTAACAAGCACGGACAGTGAAAGTAAAAAGCCTCATGGGTTGATATACCCAGACGATCATAATGTGTGAATATCGTTGAGGTGGGTCGGTAAAGCTGTATAAATATTGAAAACAAAAAAGTTAAAAAGAAACGCTTTCGATTGCAGTATCGGTGTCCTCTTGTTTTTGAAGTTTTTGTTAAGCAGTTTTTCGCCCCTTTATTCTGTAAAGCGAGTCAACTCGCAAGATGATAATGCAACGTAAAAGGCCGTAGCTCCATTCTGGACTCAAAACCTAAAGTTTAGAACGTATGACGAAATGCTGAGAAAGAGTACAGCCTAGCTCTCTATAGAGGATAACTGACGTCACTGCGCTGTGCGACTCCTTTTTTTTCTGATGGCTAGACGGCTCTTGTACAACAAATTTTAACTCGGACGTCATATGACGTGCGGGGCGCGTATTGTAATAACACATCTGCGCATGAGCAACTTTGCCAAATTGAAACGCAATGATGTCACATGAGGCACCAACTCACACTGATGATTATCTCATCACACGGGGGTGCAGGGTGTGTCTTGTCACGAACTTGATACGACAGTACATACTTCAGATCCATGATATGAACTTAACATTAACAAATACATAACATGTCAACAAAAGCAAAATGTCAAGACTTATTTATTCATTTAGGCTAAGTTGTTTATTTTTGTATACCGTTTACAGAGAAGGTGGGGCAGGGTTTATACATCGTCGTGATTCAAAATATGTAAATCTTCTAACTTCGCATCCCATCCCACTCACAGTTTTTTTTTTTTTTTACTTTTTGAAACATTTTCAATCGTAAATCATACAACATAAGAAGACTATTCAGTATTAACCTCTTTATTTTATAATATGTTTTATTATTGTGCTTATTATTGTGCTTATAATTAAAGAGACAAAGGGTTCTTTATCCCTGCTCATGTTTAAAGTCCTAGGCCTACGTTAATGTTTTGCAAGATAGGAGTGGATAGTGGATAATACGCTTAATTTTAAATTAAAGTCATGTAAATTATGTTTAAAGGCCATTCTTGTAAGGATTTAAAAAAGTGATGTTGATGAAAGCATTGGTGTTCATATATGCAAATGCCTAAAACGAACGAAACCTTTGTGATATTGTTGGACCTAAAATGACTCTCAGGTCAACAATGATACAGCAACATTAAACTGGATTTCTGAAAAGGCAGAGGGCAGCTGGCGTGCATGCCCAGTCGCGACGTGGGTGTACCTTCCCGGGGAGGAAGGGGGGAGTTAAGTAGCGTCCATCATTACTTATATGCTATAGCTGGCAAGTAAGTGATTATGTCATAACAAATTTTAAGTCCTCTAATATTAAATTTTCTAGTGACTCTTCCAGGCGTCTAATAGTCTTTCTACTTCTCAGTTTTATAATTTTTATCTGTAGCTTCTTCCACGTTAAGAATATTCAGCACCCTCTCGCTCTTGCGGTGCACCCCCCCCTTGCAAAAAAAAAAAAAAAAACACCCACCGTCTCTGCACCGATGTGTTGAGTGCACGGCGTACCTGAGCGGGATATATATTTCCGAAGTTTTGTCGCCATATCTAAAAGATGTCATGGCCTACGTGGTCCAGATACAATAATTACTTGGCGATTACTACCCTACACTTACCAGAGAGCAACTCAACGCCCCTACGGAATTGTACGTCGAGACTAATCACTAGGTGAAAATCTACACTTAGCAATGATATGAAATATTGTCCGAGTGATTACAAAAAAATTTCTAAATGCCTCATATTTTGTAAATATTGTAAATGTAATAAACAAACTATATGATTTGGATGTGTCTCGAAGTCAGTCTTCTCTTCATTCCCACCCTAAACCACTCCCCTCTTTTTTGTACTTTTGGGTATTCTGCTCAGTGGTTGCCTTGGCAAAGAAATGTTGATTGTTTTTATGTCTTTTCGCTTTGTTCCATCGGTTTGTGTAGGGACTTCAAAGACTTAATAACAAAAGCCCGTGTTTTAAGAGGCCCACCCCCTGATAAGTAGCAGTTCACTGTAAATAAAAAAAAAACCTACATGTCGCTGCGTATATGACACCCAGTGTGGGGAGTGGGGACACTATTCTCAACATTTACTATCATGTTCGCATTGCGACATTAGTATAGTAAAAGTATTCTAGTTATTTCCTGTACGACCAGGGAGCTGCTATTCAGATGGAGATGAAAACGCTTTTGAAGGTAAGTGTCCACCTCCGATGTCACACGGTAATCTGTCCTTTGTGTGGTTCTTGATAATTCTATAAGGCTTACATGGGATCAGAGAGTAAAGGCGATATGGTATTTGTCGTCTGCTTAAGCTACATTGGGAGGGGGAACTTTTACGCTCTGCCAAGCCATAGTGTTGCTGTGCCGTCAGAAGGAAATAGGTGTCGCTGGGCTTGTCTTTGCTGATTTGGTAGATCTTAAAATATTAGCAGTAATAAAATTTTCTGTTCTTTCTCCATGTACGTAACAGCTCGATCCCCAAAGGAATGAATATAGTCACATATGATCAAAGCTCGGAGTTAAATGTAGCAACTTCCTGGTCAGAGGCAATTTAATACGGGTTGACAGACAAACCTGGCAAATTGTCTGAAGATTCTTTCTTTTTATGTTTCTCTCTTTAATTTTATCAATGTAACATTTTTGAAGTGAATGTAAGTCTGATGGAGATTTTCATTCAAAATACCTTTGAGAGCTGAACAAAGATTCCAAAATTACCACATTTCAAAATATACGAGAGAATATTATTTCAAGTAAAGCCTTTAAATTACGTAGTTTTGTATTGTTCCCGTCCCTGTAGTGACTGTTTTGTTAAAGAGGAATTAACTCAGACATTCAAATCCACAGTATGCAATAACAAGTTAATCATATGGAGTGTCATTTTCTTTTTTCATTCTAGCATATAGTATCCAATCCCATGACAGTTGTTATTGCATGTTAAAACTTGCAACAACGCATTTTTATCCTTTAATTACAATGACAATTTGCCATTTTAATAAAGAAACAAAAGATTGTTAATTTCGTTCTTTCTGCACTTTATGCTGACTATGAAAAATATCTTGAAACTTTCATCATGACACTGTAAAGACTTTTATGACCATTTATGGGTCCACACTATCACCCGGTCAGCATTGCTTATATTATTACTCGGGACATTATTTTGTAGTGGCGATTTGTCCTCATGTCGACAAGTTTTCTCGTCACAGTGGAACAGTAATCACCAGGGAATATTGCCCGAGATTGTGGAAGGACAATATTTAACACGACACTCTCTTTTTCAATGTGGCATACGCCTACTTACAGACACTGTACCCTGTAACGTTTATCTGACATACAGTCCATCTGGCTTGGGGTCCCCTATGCTCTGCTTCGATTACGTAAGTGCATTTCGATTTCCACCCCGCTTGGAAAGTAGAACTAGTTGACGCCAGTCAAAGGGGATGTGGGGGAAGGGGTGAGGGGGTTGGAAGGTGTGAGGGTGGGGAAGGGGTGGGTGGATGTTTGTAGATCGAGATTATGCATTTTATTTCGAAGCTGAAGATACGAAGGGACACATTCCCCCGTCCCTCTCATCACCACCTAGAGAATCGGCACCCATGCATGATAGGCCGACTTTAAACGGGGTAACGATGAGCCTCGGGATCACCGGTCCATGGTCCTATGAAGGGTCTCTTATCAGGAGGGGCAAGGTTCAATTATCCATGCAGGATCAATGCAAGGATCTTGGTGTAAAACATTCGAATTTCTATTTCCACACTGGTTCCCAGATGAAAGTACAATTATGTTTTTTTTTCTTCTCTAAAATACATCATGAGAAATGACACAAGACTAGGTACAAAGATATTTTTTGCAACTACATCAAAGAGAATGAAGAATTTGGAGGCTTCTGGGTAATCTTACAAATTAACTGACAAGATACGCAGGTACCGAAATAACTGATTACAGTAATTATGATTTATCTTCATCCCTGGGCATCAACATAGAGAGGGCACCCTCTTAGACGGGTTCCCCGGCTTAGAGTGTATACTAGTTAGCCTGCGCCACTGGACACCAAAATGGCCTGCTCGTTCTGATGTAGCTACACAGCATTGCTCCTACGTTGAACGTGCATGAAGGTAAATATTTTCTCCTTTTTCTTTTTTTTTTGTTTGCTTTCGAGGCGGCTATAAAAGAAAAGTAAAACAAGACTGGCTGGATTAGATAAAGTTGTTACTTCCTTGAAACAATAAAATTACTTATAATTAAAATAGGGCTATTAAAGTTGGGTTAATTAGTGACTGAGATAAGTCCTGTTTTTGTGGAATGGTTCATCCTTTGTTCTTTTTCTATTGTAATAAAACTTAAAATAAAAGTGAAAACAAGAGGACTCCATTGTAAGCCAATGCCAATATGTTCGACTATAAATATTTTAATACCTTTTTTTTCTTCTTCGCTTATTGGTGTATGTGTTCTCGGGGGGGGGGGGGACTGGATTGTGGAGGACGAATCAGGGACTGGATGTTGAAGGTTTTTGAATGAGAGAACTGCAAAGATGATGATAATCAGAAATGTTTTTCAGCACTGACGAAATTGACATTGCTTCAATTCAGTTTTTTAAAGTTTTTTTCTTTCATATAAATGGTTTACTTTAAGACAGGGACGAAAGCCAACTGCTCGTCAACTGAAACCTGATTTTGTTCATCCCGTCCAAAGACGGGAAGAAGATGGAACCGAGTCTTGAACTGCGATGCGTTTCGTCACTTGTATCAACTTACCTCTGACCTCAGTGGTGGTATATAAGAATCCTGAAAAGGGGACTACATTAAGATAAATCTCTAAGGAAATAGTAATGATTACGACATGTTTAAGTATGTCTTAAATATATCAAATACATGTATTTAATACAGATATCGACTGTTACCTATACGTACTTACACAAGAATACACCGAGCAGACAACTTTACCCTTGTTTAAAACATCATGATAAAAACAATAAATTATACAAACCAAAAGTCAAATGACTTTGTAATTCCTTGCTTAGCGTAGTTCATTGCAAAGTCGGATACAAAGGTCTTTTCACCTTCGAACTTAAAAGCAATAGGGATCATCTACTCACAATGGACAACCTACCAAGTTTGGAGTTTCATCAACAAATATGAGATTTATTAAAGTCCCCCCCCCCTTGAGATATCGTGTTTACAATGCTTTCACAATTTGACCTTTGGTGACCCCAAATGGCCTAAGTTGTCCTCCACCAATAACTAAGGGATCATCTGCCGAGTATGAGATCCCTCAAGGTAGCCCTTCTTGCTATATTGTGTTTACAAGCAAAATGTTACATAACTACTTACGGTACATTACACACACAGACACACGCACACACAACATTAACAAGGCGTAGATCCCTTCTGACAAAGAAAGGAATAACAAAAGTCAGTTTGTACCAGATGTGGGTCTGTTTAGTGCTGTTGACAGTTTTAACATGTGCAAGGTAACCAAAGCAAGGTGATATCGCCACATGCAAGTGTTGAAGGCCTGGAGTAAGAGAGAGAAGTGGGGGTATACCAAAGTGGGGTGGTTGATACAATACTTTGACTGTTTTCAATCTGTTAATGGTTTTCTGTACTGCAGGACTTAAAAGGATCTTTCGAGCAACTCCTATAAACATTGCAAACACTTGAATCTGAAAGGCAACATGTAATACATGGTCTTGACGTATACAAGTTGTTTTATTCAATCCTTATCTTAAACTTTTCATTAAAAAAATGATAAATAGGTTCAAACATTTATTACATTTACAGAACACTAGATTAAGACATATAAAAAAGTCAACGGCAGGTAAGATGAAAAGAGTTTTCTGACAAAAAGAAAATGGTATAACAGAGAAAAAGAGCATGGGAGAGTAGAATGTCTTTTTGAACTATTGTGTAGACGATACTTGACCTGAAGAATGTACATTCATGTAACATTTAGCCAAAATAATGAGTAATTTGATATGATGTCGGCGTTCCTTAAAAGATAATTAGTTAGGTTGCTTCTGATTTCCCCCAGATATTAACTAATTGAGTGAAAAACAGCCAAAAAAAAAATGGTTCAATAAATTGTCATACTTTGATACGATTAGGATCTATACACATATAAAAAAGAAACTAGGGAGGTGAACGGTTTAATTGAAAGTGTTAGTTTCAAAGAGGTCGCGGTGTCACAACAGGGTCTTGCTAAGAGGAATATTTAAACGTTTTTATTCAAATTATGTTTTAAGCACATTTTAGCTGATGATTATAAAAACGTTCGAAAAGCAAACAAATACTTACCACAACGCTCAAATTTATATATATATATATTATTTTTACAATTTTCTAGAATCAATTAAGTAATTAGACTATCCCTGTACACATTTTTTTTTTGTTCAAGGCAATTTAAGACACAAGATTTTTAAGAGTGCAATTATAGTAATAGCACGATGTAAATTAAGCTTACATTACCTACACATTATAAGCTTTTGCGTCGTTACTCGTCAACTTAGAAGGGTTAATAATATCGTTAATGAGTATATAGATTGACAGACTATCATAAACAATAAATCCATTGAGATACTAAAAAATGACCTTTGTTCAATTAGGAACTAATCTACACTTATACTCTGCAAATTCAACGAGATTATACCGTATGGTACGTATATTCACTGCCGCATTACATATACTGGTTTTGTAAAGCACATGGCATACAAAGGGTGTGCATGCATGAAGGGCTTTTGTGAACACAATTCGACGGGAAAAAAGGATGAGACAAACGTTGACTTAATGATGACCAATTAGGTTTGAAATTTTCAGGAGCATGTAAGAAAAAAAGAAGAAGTCCAAATTGATCATAGTTTTAAGAAGAAAAGAGACAAATGGTGCATGGCGGGTCTTATATGCACTGACGAACATTTGTGGTGAATATTCTAGTTGGCATTATTCTAGGTGACATATTATAAAATGTTATAAGTAGTGTTATTATTAATACGACGTTTGTTTATTTGTAACAGTTATAAAAATCAAGTGTGTTCCAATGTCCTTTTGAGAATGATTTTATGATTGACCATACCTTAACTCCACCCCTTCTATATATAGCACACACAAAAGTAATATGATAGACGGGGGAGGGGGAGGATGAAAGAAACATAAAAGAACTAGAATAATCTGATAGAAATAAAAAGATAATTAAAGTTCTTCGAGACAATTACTTACGTCAGCACTGGTCCTCTACCGAATGTATTATATTCAAAGCAATATGTTTACCACAATTTCTTATGTTCTATATCTGGAAACATAGACAAGTGCAAAGGATGTGATGATGTATTGCTAATTTTTGGCATTAAATTTCATTGCACAAAAATGATATTGGAATTAAAAACAACTGTTGAAAATGCTGAATTACTTCTCCATTGAAATTAGGATAGCCTGGATACCAAGTAGAAAAGCCGCACAGGAAATCTAATAGTACCGTATTATTTAGACTATTTTGGTTTGAGATACGTGCATTAGCGTTTAAGGCAAATGGTCACCACATTATTGATCCTTGCATTTAAAGTTGCTTTCAACTGTGGGTGGGAACATCAAAGTATAATGTGTACTTTATTGTATCGTTAAAAAACATTGAAAATTTGATGTGTTGTTGTTCCGTACAAAGACAGGAAGACGAAAACAAAAGAGAACTGATAATCTAGAAATGTAAAAAAAAAGTCACTGCTGCATGTTTTAACGATCTGGTCGGTTACGAATCATCGTTAGTGTGATCATGATAATAAAAAAGAAGCTTACTCCTGTAGTGGGTACAGTTAAAAAAAATGAATGACACCATAAATAAACAAGTGTAAACATGCATAAAAACCTAATATTCATGCAAAAATTGATAAAATAGTGATAATCATCGTAAAATTTAAAGTCATTACACTGAGCAGGTTACACTTGATTTCCATCCGGGACATTTCACACTGATCAATGAAAATCACTTAGAGAATAAATGATTTTCGATTACGATATACCTCAAACGGTAGTCAAATATCGAATTTTATATCCAAATTTACTTTCAAATTAAAATTAAAACTTTTTGGTCTCTGAATCTCCGCTTTTTCAAACACGTTATCAAAATGCGATCAATTTTAACACTGCTGTGATCAATAATCGATCGTATCGATACCTTGTTTATTTATATTATTTGTAGATATATATCTTCAACCAAATAACGTTAACTTCTATTTTTTTGTCCCCGCATATTGTACACAGTAAGTTATTGTGTATAACATAATTGTCTTTTTTACGTGTGACTATAGGAGAAAAGCTGCACTCGGAAAATTTGTCACGTATACAACGTATAAAATGTAGAATCATATGACTGCTACGTTGGGAATATTTATAATCCATCCTCATCTACATATTAATAATTAATTTAAAACGTCTTTTAAACTTGTGAAATATTAATAATATCACAACTTATAGTACTTTCGTAATTGTTTTTTTTTTTTTTTATAACTGCAGTGTAAGGAATATGCACGTCTCGAAGGCGGTCGATTGTTTGTTTTCCTTCACTTGAAAGTTTCCCTTCGTGAAATAATTTTCTGTAACTTTCTGGTAGTCATTGAACACAACGCAAATTACTTGTAATAATAATTACAATATAATTGATAATTACGTGTAATTAATAATTATGTACAATTGCTGAAAATGTGTGTGTTTTTTTTAAATAAATTAGCAGATGTACATTTGGAACGGAAAAGTAAAAACTTACGATATTATTCCATCATTTCATCATTTAGTTTTTTTTTATTTTTCATTACCATGATATAGTATTTCTGTAAAAGACAGAGGAAGCAACGTATATGAGGAACCACATGCAGCAAAAATTATTCACCAAATTATTCACTTTTTTTCTCTAGTATTCAAACATGTTGTCTTATCAATTCTTGGGAAAAGTGAATTTTATAGTTGATTCTCAAAAAGACCAGTAGTTGTCAAAATGAGGATTGAAGGTCTGGTTTTTAATAATTAATTTTTTTTGCAGTCAACACAGTTTGAAGATATCGTGATACTATTTTCCTTATAGTTTTCGGTGAAATGGTTGCCGTATTTGCCTACAAAGTTAATTAATTTATTCAAACCAATTCTTCTAATTTTACGGTGAATGATTAGAAGAAAATAATCTTGAAGAAAACAAGGAAATACTTTCAAATGTAATAATACTTATAACTTCAAGATTTAAATTTCACACTTAACCAGTTTCGGGTCCATTGAAAATACTATTTTCCATTTGTTTTCTCTTCTGAACAAAGATTGGCAATAAATGCCATATTTTAAAGAAAGCAGATACATTTAATTTTGTAAGGTGTAGAGATACTAAATATTACGATAACGATTATACATTATGCGCACCTTCTTAAAGACGTATATTCTCGAATACTGCGTTAGCGACATGCCTCCCTATATACTGTAAGCGGACATACCGCACACCAGCAACACGATTGCAAGGTCTATGTACATATGCCAACATGATGAAAATAACTGAATTGTGGTAGATTTATCGTTGCTGTCGTATGCCATTCCCCTTAATAAGTTTGTTTGTTTGTTCTTGGTAAGATTATCTGATGAAATTAAAGTGATTAATTACAAAAGAAAATGTGGATAGTTTTGGAGACAGCAAGTCAGCATAGAAAAGCTACACTTTGTTTTCGGGTAAATAAGTACGGTACCCTACCGTACACATTTATCATGGACATGACGTTCAACGGTTGAAATTGTCCAAACGTTGGAACATGAGCATTGTTCATCCTTATGCTGTTTCAATACATCATCTATTTACGTGTCGCTCAAAATACAAAGCTACAAACTATCTAGGTTTTTTGTTTTGTAATTAATCTCTCTATTGTTATCGGATAACAGGTAAGAAACAAACAAAGGGATCTTTACAAGACAATAGTTTATTAAAACGTTCCAGGTGTATACACGTGTCAAAGTGGCGTGGGATTTAGAAATTACTGTGGTAACACCGTCACTACCCCCCCCCCCCACCCACTGTATATGATTTGGCTTACGGGTAACGTGCATGACCACCAGTCTCACATTGCTATTGCACTGGTTTTTTTGTTTTGTTTTTGGCGAGCAGCACAATAGATTAATCTGTATGTCTCACACAGCCTTGGATTATGATACAAATTCGATGCATAATAATACGTAGTACATTTGTATTTGAGAAAAACCGAAGAATAAACGTGGGACAGGGCGACATATTTTCAATTTCTGAAATTGGCACAATTGCATCTTTAAAAAAAAAAGATTATCTTTTTTTAGTCTTTAAATTATCATCAAATTTACTCAGTGGCTTTTAGATTTAGCAGCCTCTGCAGCCACGGGCTCACAGAAATGCCCACATACATGTACACAATTTTACGCTTGCCAAGTAGCTGGGAATAGGCCCATCTTAAAAGTAAAATTCAGATACAGGGAAAAAACAACAAACAAAAAGCACAGCAAAACACAAAATCTCAGTCTTCCCCATAACAAAAAATGGTGTGTGTATTCGATAAGATATAAGATATATAAGATATAAGAGTCTTTATTGACCATAAAAGGAGTTTGGTGTCATTTCATCTCATAAAACATAAAACATAGGAGAAACAATAAAAAAAGCTTTACTATGTGTATGTGTGTATTTTTAATTGCCAGCTGCGCTGCGTATTTAACATCGAACGATGAACACACTAGGGTTATACATATACAATTGTGCGTTGCGTAGGGGAAGGAATTGGTGTGTGCTAGGTGAGTTCGAACTCTTCCAGTGAGTCTGGGATGAAGGAGGGGGGGGGGGGGGGATTTCGCTTCTTTCTGAAGGTATGGACCTCTCAGCTTTCCATGCATTTTCAGCCTTTTACGATGTACTGATCAGAAACCCGAAACTCTCTGTAAAGCTAACGTGAACGATAGTAGAGGATCATTGACAAAGATTTGCTTTTTTATCTCTCAAATATCAATTTAAGAAACGTAGCAAAATATAATCGATATGTAATGTTAAACGTACATATAAATCTTCCGGCATACATTAGTTTAATACTAAATTAAATCACAAAAGATATTACATGAGCCATTTCGATATCGGATCACAGTAAAATATCACATTCGTTTTTCGATTATAAAGTCTATGGGGTGAAATGATTTAAGGAGATCTTTTTTTTATTTTCTCTTCTTAAAAAAAAAATTGTTAAAAATACCCTAGTTTGCATTGTTATGCCGCAAGTGCTGTTACTTACTGGCTGCACTCACGTCGCAGAGTAGCAAAACCAAGAAAGCCAATGATAAGATCATAAAATATTAGTTCAGCTAGCCCACGAAATAAACTCTTCTATCTTTCTTCTCTCGGGGAATAAATTATACGAAAGAGAAACGAGCAACAGTTTTACGAATTGTTGAAAAAAAAACAAAAAAAAAACACAAAGATATATTTACAGACGTTGGAATGGACATGTCCTCTCAGCGGCCGTGTTTTGTGTGTGTGTCTCTGTGTGCGTGTGTTTGTATGTATGCAAACTATCGCAACTTTTTCAAGTGGTAGCATTAATCTGAATGATAAACAAACTTGTTAGTCTTAAGAACTTCACTTCCCGCCTGGGACACATAAGAGTGGTTAGATAGAAGGGGGCAATTAATCTTACACCAGTCAGTTATTCGTGCAAACACCACCTGAGGACTGACGAAACCGCTGCTGTTGTAATAGGGCTGCAGATATCATATACACTGTTTTTGTGCTACGTATACACTTTGTCTAGCAATTCATTTATCGGAATGTTACCAAAAACACCTGAAGAAATAATAGGGAAACAACTTAAGATGAAATTTAAGAGAGTTTACCTGCCAAGACGTTTATACTTTCTTTGAGCTCTTGACTTGAAGCCCCCATTTTACCTAAATTATATAAAGTCAACTCTCAGGAAACTCCATGGCCGTCAGTTACTAGATTTTACTATGGCAAGAATTATTAAAAGAAAAGTTTCAAATGTAATTTACCAGAATCCACAGCTAGGACGGTTACCTAACTTTACTCTTATCTGCGAAGTTAAAATAAATTAGTATGAGGAAATTGGTTGGTTAACTAATTCGGAGTTAGAGAACATCTCAAAACCATAAACAAGAAAACCAAAGCGTCATCTTTAACACTATTTTTCCGTACTTTGTTTCATAACGTATGCTGATATATATACCTAAAATAAGACAAATTTGTTTACATTAGTACACACGTCCCATAAACCAGGCTTGTTAAGTGGATTTCATCCTTTTCATTAAAAAATTCTCATTTTGTTGTAGGATGATATTGTTGGGGGAAAAAAAAACGTTAAATCTATATTCTGAGGGGAACTTTGTAGTTTTTAGTGCTCAAGTGCTCCTGTATAAACTGGTGGAGACTTTTGAGAAAAGAAAGGATATCTTAAGTAAGACAAAAGATCATGAAATTAGAAAACGACAATGAAGAAGGGGAAGATGCAGGAAAGAAGCGAAGATAAAGGCAACTTGAAAATCATACAGAAAAACATAAAGAAAGAAAAAGACGACAAAACGGCCAAAACAATTGGACAAGAGAAACTGAAACTAGAAGGAAACGTACCACATAAAAGGACAAAAAAAAAAACACATAGCAAAATAAAAATGGAAACATAATGTGCAAATACATCATTGCAAAACAAGCAAATATAATACAATTCAGTATTATAAAGTACCTCCACCAGTGAAATTAAACTCGAAAAGGTTTTGCCAAGGTTTTGGTCACGTAAACATATACTGTTTAAAATGTAAATTTTAACTTTACAGACAATAAAATTAAGAAATACAAAAGGAATACAGAAATGTTCTGGTAATTAGTTTCTAGAGAATTTCTTCAATTCTTATTTATTTCTTTGTTTTATTTTCTGTAAATTTAAAG
Organism: Stichopus chloronotus; assembly: GCA_021234535.1. Lineage (NCBI taxonomy): Eukaryota > Metazoa > Echinodermata > Holothuroidea > Aspidochirotida > Stichopodidae > Stichopus > Stichopus chloronotus. The sequence continues at coordinate 21,197,133 of CM037837.1, read as the reverse complement.
ACATTTTTTACAGTGTGAACCACCACAGTTTGCCAGTCTACTAGTTTATCTGTTGCTATAGGGGTATTTGTGCAACATTATTGGCTATCCATGGATTGCATCTCCTAATAGCAGTGATATAATCTAACCATATATGTAATTTTACCGTGTATTCAGATCTTGATTTACCAAAATTTCGCAATTTGTACGTGCTGCACAAAAACCAGTGTGATCTAACATGGTCGTCGTAATTAGCTTTCCTTATGTTCAACATACGTGTTTATCATACATTAATTACAGCAAAGTATCAAAGGTAATCCTTTAGTAACGACTTAGCGATGTGTATGCGAAAATGCTCGATCTAATATATATTATTATGTGAAGGTGTTCATCAATGACTTGGAGTGAATAATGTTAATTTGGACACACACTTCTGTTAACTTCGTTGTCACGTTAATTATGAGTATTTTGTCTCGGTTTACGTTCCTTACCACCAGACATCACAATGAGGTTGTAGTATTAATTTGCCTATCACTGAGCCTATACCACGGGCAAACAATCGACAGTTCTCTATAAAGTTTTGTGATAGCTTAAATTGAACCCCGCTAAAGAGCTTTTGTTTTACAAAGATAAGAAGTAAACAAGATTGTATCTAGTCGTTTTTTGTTTTGTTTTGTTTGAGGGATGAGCGGTGTTATTAGACAATTAGAAGCAGAGAGAAGAAAAAGAAAAAGGCAATCCACATCGTTGGTTTACCGAGAAGAATGGACTAATTGAAATGAGGATTTATATAAACCTTGTTATCTGTAACGAAATTGTGGCGACTTGTTGACAGAGCGAGAAGTGTAATATTACAGCTGTTTGATCTGGAAGATGCCTATCGGGGAGGTGTTTACAAGTGCAGGCCGATGGGGCATCGCACAGGCGCCCGATCCTGTCACACGGACCGGTCATATATGGTTGGATTGTCTATGGCGTGTTTGGCGGTTATGATGGGAACGTGATGGTTGTTAAGGGGGGGGGGGGGAGGGGATGATGGGTTATTGGATAGTTTTTTTATAAAGAAAATATAAAAACAGATACAGGTATGAAGATTCATTTGAGTTGCCGTTATCAAAGACACCAAACAGTACTTGAAATACCCTGTCAAATAGTCAGTTGCTATGGTATCTTTTTTTTTCTTTGTTCCTTTCTCTTTGATGTTTTTACAGTAGCCCGAACTTAAGAGTGAATTTGATAATCGGCATGAACGTAAGTCAAAAGTCAAAATGCAGTTACTATGAATATGACGACTGAAAAAAATCTATTGATATGCAAGAGTGACTTTTATGCTTTATTATTAAATAATTAAAAGTTACATGGTTAACGCACAGTTCCCAATTAAAACAAGTCTATTTGAAACCCTTACAAAACTTAAACTGTCGTCAACACAACGCAATTTGAATAAATCTAAGTAATTAAGGCGGTCTGCTTTATCAAGTTGCAAATTGCTCTCTCAAAAAAAGAAAGAAAAAAATCTTTGTCGTTAACTCCGTCTCTGGTAACTTGTAAAGTTTAAACTTCATCTACTCTTTGAGTTTAGAGCTCTTAGAGCTGAACACTGCCTCTTACAGCTGGGTGCCGTCTTTCTCTTACAGCATGGGTCCCGTCTGTTACAACTTGGCCAGTGAATGGTGCCAGGATTGGTTGTAAAACCGTAACATCTTTATTTAGTTTCTCATCAGAATGATCCTCAGGGAACTCTCAATGTTTGACAGAGGTAATTGATTTTTACTCTTTTTTTGTTTGTTTTACAAGCATGTATAATTAAGCGTAACAAACATCTTGAACACTATACACACACCCACACACACAAAAGACAACAGATTAAGCTGGATAGCTTTTCTCTAAAATGATTCTGTCCATGCTTTATCTGTTTTTTAGTTTCTGCAGGAAGTAATCTGAAGTTGATGCTTACTATCCTTCCTCTTTGAACTCTTTTGATTTCCAACTTCTTTTTAGCAGAAAAATTCTCCTCCATAATGAACACAGGAAGCACTGTTGAAGCAGTTCATTAGAGTAACAATTACTCCTTTCGCAGCCATTCACCTATCGGGCGGGGAAAATTCATGTTTTGTATCGTCCTAGACATAAACCACAGACCTACTTGAAGCATTGTTTTTGTTTTTTGTGTGTTTATTTATTTTATATTGAAACGGTCTCTGCATGTTGAATTAATTTCTCAAGATGATCGTAGATGTAATATTTGTTTTCTAACCTATAGGTTAGAAAAAATAAAACAACATGATCAGGGAAAGCAAAGGATTAAGGATCGGAGGAAAAGAAATATGTAGCTGCCTCAATTTTCGGCCGGAAATATAATGCGGTACCAACCTTGCAGTAGGCCTATGGGTAATTTTAATGATTGAGTCACATATTTTCTTTATGAACCGAAAAGGCTTTTTTCTTAGAAAGTAACAATGTATTACGGAATTTCCCCATGTGTGACCTAGTACGGCGTCTCATGTACATCGTATGTTACGTCATTCTGTGACGGCATGGTCATCATATGTTCCATACTTGTGGTCAACTAAATCCTTTTTTTTTACTAAATGCGGCACAAAGTGAGAGAACAACAAAACCAAGATAATGATCTGATTGAAAAAAAAAAATGAGTGGAAATTCTTCATGGATAAAGTATGCGCTTAAGTCCACCGTGTCATCGTACTGAGTTTATTGGTGTATGATCGTGACAGAGAATAAGACACAAAGAAGCTGACATTTTATAATTAAAAAAGGAATCCGTTCCGTGAAATTGTTGTCTTCTCCATCATGTAGAGTGTAAGACCAACGGAACGTGACTAGAGCTACTTGTTATGCAGACATTAGAAAAATATGATAACAGAGGAAGGCACGGGAAAAACAGACAAAAGGAAAGATTTATAAATTAATAGGTATAGAGCCGGCAATAATTGGTAATATCACCAGACAGTCTTCAACTACTTCTGAGTTTGAAACTTTCCACGTTACAGGTAGTAATGCATCTCTGTCAAAACTCCGGTTCGTTTTTTGGTGGATCGGTCGATATAACTGTTAGACCTACGCAACAAGGGGAATATTTTATATCTTGTAATAGGTATTCAATCAATATCCAACCTGCACTTATGCAACCTGCAGTTATGATTAGAAGATATGTCGTTTCGATTTCCTGTATGGAAAATTTACCCACCACTATATTTAACCAATGAAAGAAATTTACAAATGTGACACAATGTGACGCAAAATGGCAGATCGGTATGTTTGACAATTTCTGTCAGTGAAGAATAACACATCCTCGGTCCCATGCATAGTCGAATGTGTGAATAGTCAACACTTTACGACGGTCATACGATGGTAGACCTGCGCAACAGCTTAACGCTATTATTTAACTTTGGTACATATTGGTAATAACTATAGTTCTGCATCTGATATATTATCTGATATATCCCTGTTATTGGTACTTATGACGGCTATTTTGGCGTAGATTTCCCATGCTTTGCAAGAAATGGCTCAAAACTTATATACGAAATATGCCGGTGCTGTAATAATTACCTAGATGTAAGAGGTTTCAATTGTTCATGGTCATCAACCGGGTAAATAATGTTCCATACACCATGTGCCATATGACATATCTACCGCATATACCATACAATATACGACATAGAATGTGCTCTTCCGTACCATACTAATGCTGTATCTCAGCATGCAGAACCATACCGTATCGCACCATACCACGACACACCCTATCACACAAACGCCACGTTAATCCATGCCATACCATACAATACAATACCATAACATGAAACATTATACCATACCACAACATACCATACAATAACATACCTGTCCATACCATACCATACTATACCATACCATACCATGACATATCATATCATACCACACCACCATACCAAATCATACACATATCGGTTGCTGGACAATTACCCCCCCCCCCCTCACAAATACGCCCTGGAGAAATTCCCCGGGTCTTTTACCACCATGGTGATAACCCACCGGTGGCTGGGGTATTTTCTGGGTAACTTTCCAGGGGTATTTGTATGGAGATGTTTATCCGGTCGCAATGACACCCTACCATACCACACATACCATGCGATGACATACCAAACCGTACCGCACAGAGTTAAATTATGTTGTGTAACGACTGGCCACCCATTCTCTGGTTGATTTCAGGCAACTAAAAGGATTCGGAAACAATGCTCAACACTCAGTAATTCTGTCACATATACATTAGTATCTACAAGGAGGTTCTAAGGACCTCCTTGGTATATACATTAAAAGTCACATCATCTCTATACTGATGATTTGACTTCTGTTGGATATACAACATTAACCTGAAGACGTTCAATGGCAGCAACTCAACAAACTTTAAGCCGAAGAGAGGAATGGGTCAGTTTGTTACTATCTCGAGCCACGTGGTTTAAGTTGACCAATCAGGGCTCTTCGCCTCTTCTCTGCGTGCCAGAGAAGATTAGCATGACCATGGAGGTCCATGGTATGGCTCTCTCCATCAGTTGCATGGAAGTCCACGTACAGAACGTTGCACTAAGGCCCTAAGTATGTAAACTAGCTAAGAAAAACTTGTACAACAAACGAGGTTGTACCTGATCTTATAAGTGATTGTCACAAATGCAAGGCCTTTGACAGCAGTAACTTCTCAATTTACATCATCCGGTGACTCCGACTTTGGTATATGGATGACGAAAGCGCTATGGGTAAAAGAAGTACAAACGTACTTTGAGGACATACCTCCATAATCATGGATTTTGCTACCTACTAATACTGTACTTTGATTATTGCTACATTGTTTTAGTGGTATCTATTCTTTGTAAATCGGACTTCATTCAAAATTCGTTCCCGTCTGGTGAAGGTCAGAAAACTATGTTCCTCGGACTTAGGGTTTAAGAAAGGGCAACTTAAGTGACTTCTATTTCTCCTTAACCAATAGACTGACAATGATCGTACTAACGCATTTTATACGGCAGTTCCAGTACTCATGTAACTTGATTTCGGTCTTTCATTAAAAAATTGAATAAAAATAAAACTGATAAATTTAAAAAATAATAACTGATAAATTTACATTAATTTACTTATTAGAGGAAAAGACTTAGGGAAAATGATTTCAGGAAGCTTTGAAAAGCTCATCGGGATAATCATCCCTATGGAGAACAAACAACGACGAAGAAAACAAGAAAAGAAAACACAAAAATAAAAAATAAACATGAAAGAAAGAAAAACAATCATCGAGAAACAAACAAAAAAGACAGTAACATCAAGGGAATTATTCCTGTTTTACATTTGAAATTAAGTGGGTTTTAAAGGGGCTCATCGAGTCGGTTCACAGAACGCAGGGCATTCTGCCGCACCTTTTGAGTATTACGCGCATGTTTATGATAAAGAAGTAAACGTTCAAGAGACTACGAACGTCAGACACACAGCTGAAGCAACAATGGTAGGATAAGGAACCATCAAAATCACTATATTGCAAATCTGCGACCAGACACTTTGTTTTTCCTGTGGGTTATCAACCATGGTCCCCTATTCATAAAAAGAAAGAAATTTCTCAAATTTTCAGTACTTGTAGAAATAAAGACATGACTAATGAGGCTAATTAGAGGTGTTGACATGCTACACTGTTAAAAATGTATATTTACAGAAAATAAAATAAAGAAATACAAAAGGAGTAAAGAAATATTCTGGTAATTAGTGTCCAGACGATTTCTGTTATCCTAATTTTTTTCTTTGTTTTATTTTCTGTAAATTTACAGACATTTAATTACAGTATATGGTTTCCTTTACATCCGTCACAAAATAACTTGCATCAACTCAGTGAACCCATTTGTGCTTGTTTTTTGTTTTTAATTCATTCAAACATCTACTGTGTTGCACATCATGTGTGGGGGTGTGCCGCAGTAAAAACGTCTAAGTTCATTTATGATGAGACGCATACATCTTTGCTAGAGTTTAAACAAAGGTTGGATCATTGTGGAGGGCACCGCCCCAGACGATATTCAGATATAAGATATTACAAATGTGGAAGTACGAGGGTACTCTAAAGCAAGAGAAAAAATCGGTGCTGATAAGCGGGTGGGAATACCAATTACTTTAGCTGTGGGAGCGCACACACTCTCAACTGTTGGTGCCCGTCCCACTGGAGCTAGACAGGGCTGACGCATTCTTGTTCCCTTTCCGGCGGCCCATCAGATGATTCGGATGTGAGGCAAAAGAAATTGTTGGTCAAACAATCATCATCATCATCATCATCATCATCATCATCATCATCATCATCATCATCATCATCATCATCATCATCATCATCAAAAAAAGGGGGGCGTCCCCACCTGCATGGATTCGCGCTGAATATCGTCGGGATGACGTCATCTCATAAAATGACTCCACAATCGACGGGAATCGACTTGCCTAGGTGTTGAAAGTATATCTGCTATCGAAAGTGTCTATACCAGTATAAATAAGAGTCTCTGGAATAATCATATTTCAAATCTCAGGGAGACTGATCCTGACACAAGCCTCCCTACTTTCTAAGTTGACAAGTCCTGGTCCACGTCAACTCCTAGAGAGGCAAATCTCCTTAACGGATACACCGAAAGACCTGACACCATTACAAGTCATCTGGTCCCCTTCCCTTAATTTGTAGCTTATGTGAGCTCCTCCCTTTAAGATGTTTACAAAACCTAAGGCTTTCTTAGTCCCTACACTGGCAAATGTTTCTTATAAAAGTGGGTTATTAAAATACATATTCAGTGGGTAATGCATGTAAGCATAATCATGGATAAAGATGTTTCTTTTAAAAATTATGTTTTTACCTCACAGAGAGTCCAAAACTGTGCAGAGAAAGCTGAATTGCAGGTTATTTTTTAAGTCTGGTTTTGCTACCGTCGCAGGTCCATTACGTAATCAGGGAATTTGCTGACATATATCAATGCTATGTTGTTATGCTCTTCCTAAGATGAGTAAACAAAGAGCCTATCCAAAGAAAGGTACAAAGGTGACTGACCATTCCAAATAGATGAGAAAGGTCACGAGAATAGCAACAAAAGTTTTGTGTGAAGGAATCTTGATCATACTTGGAAATCTAGCACTGGCAGAGTTTCATCAGAATCATGGCATACAAGTCCTAGGAATTGAAATTGAGCAAGGCAATGTGGTAATCATTCATAGAGGTTTTATGGGCTCAGAGGTTTCACAATATGCATGTCTATGGCTAAACTGTAACGTATTTGTCGGTTCAAAAAGTGGTCACTGACTTCACAGCTGTTAGCATTGGATAAAACTTTGCTTTTAAAGTAACTTAACCACGTAAAACCAAAATAGTACACATACATGTCAGAAAAGTCACACGACTGGCGCTAAATTTACACTGTGAAAACTTTCTGCAGATTTCCAGAACCAAAAATCAAAGAAACAATAAAAGAAAACAGCAGAAGTGCGGTCAATAAACCAGTGTAACCTACCACCTAAGATGCTAAACAGTGAAAAGAGATTGAGAGGCAGAAGCATCGGGAGAACGTCCATCGTTGAAGCAGACACTACCAGCAACACGACGTAAAGGAAAATTGCAAGACAAACGGATTATAGCGCCAAACCGTCAGCGAATTTGAATGGCTAGAGGAGGCGATATTCAATGTTTCTCAAATAAAAAAAATGGAAAAAATAACTGCAAACGTGGGTTAAAAGCATTTTTCAAAATAATTTTTATGACGATAATCGTAACGGCTGTCAGGCTCTGTACTCATTTCGATGTTGGTGCTTGCAAGTTTCTTTCAAAAAGTGGAACTCGATGTTCTTTTTTTGGAGAGAAATTTCTCTAATAGCAAGTTTAGAGGGCCCATCTGAGTATGTCAGAAGCTCCCTAAGCTCACATACCTAAAGTTTTTGTGCGATATTCATTTGGGGGTTAAGTTTTTCTTTATACAAACTCGTTCTCGGGCTAAAAGTCACTGTGTTTCATTGTGATATTTTGACAGCAACTAAGTCAGTCGCGAAGAAAATAAGCACAAATAAATGGTTTTGATGAATCTAGCATGTTGACCTAACCTATGAATAGTTGAATGCCGTTGTATGTTACGGAACTTATGTGGCAACCATTTTAGAATTTAATTAGAGTTTAATTCAAGTGCGGTAACTATGATCTCAATTTGACGTCATCACATTCGATGACATCGATTTATTGCATTTAAATGCCCACCCCCCCCCCGTGATCAAGATAAGATACACTTTATAGTCAACATAAGGTAGAAAATTCCTTGATTGTATGTCGACAGATCGGAACATGACCAGTCACTTGGGGTAACCCGCAACTGGCAGTAATTGGCATATACTGCCGTCCATATTTTTTATGGATAATGGAGCGCGGATAGTTCGGGAAATGTCACACTTCAATGTGGATCATCGACGTCGGGTTTTTTTTTTTGGAGGGGGAGGGGTCCGGGGGACATGTCCCCACCCCCTTTTGAGTGGCGGGGACACTAAACACATTTGTCCACACCCGCAAATTTTGTGGCGGGAAACTAAACATATAGCAAACCAAAGCATCCTTCGTTAAAGTGTAAATTTCTGAATCAGTGTCCTAAAAACTGAAGAAAGTTAACCTGAGCTTTACAATGCCAGAGAGACTGCGCAGTATAACAGTTGCTGCAACGTGGCACTTTGGCAGTAGACATTTTCTGCACAAAATATCCTCTGTACCATGGTTACGTCACAGATATCCCTAACCTGGTTACGTCACAAATAATCTAGTAAGGACGTAATCCACGGCTTTTACAGCTAAAGTCTCTTCCACGACATTACGACAAAAAAAGTATAAAAAAAAAAGTGGGAGGGGACGAAACCATCGTAAATTATGGAAGAAGGTACACAGCCAATACAAAGTGTACACAATACAACACAAACATGCGAAGTAACAGAAACATAAAACATCAGAAAGTAACACAAAAACAAAACAGGGTAGAAAACGACACAAAACCTTGAAACATACATCGAAATTTCTTCGATCCAAAAGAAAGAGAGATAGAGGGAGACAGAGATTTTAGTCTGTTTGTATTAAATAATATAACAATTAATTTTAATCATGGCAACGGAATACTTGAAGAAAAAAAAACGTATGATTTGGTGATAACATTTTCATCACACCGACGTGCCATAACCTTCTACTGGCAAGGGAATAATAACAAATGCTAAACAATAAACCATGAAATAAAACCGTATGTGTTATACTATGAAGCAAATAAAAAGATGTCCTTTGAAATGAAAAAAAAGTTAAACAAAGTAAATAATAGTAAATAAAACAAGAAAAAAAAACAAAAAACAGAAGAGCCCTCTCAACTCTTTTGAACTGTGTACATGTTTGATGTTGACCCCAAGTCAATGGATCGATTTAACGTAACGGAGTGTTTGTTATAGACGGCGAGAATAAAGGATAACGCCAAAACCGCATGACGGGGTTTGATGGATAGTCAGCACGACATGAGTGGGGGGACGTTTCCGCTGATATTGCCAGACAGTAACTGCCGCGATACGAAAAATTTGTCCTGAAGGAAAAGATAAAAGAAAGTGAATTAGAGGCTGTCAAGACTGGCGTCAAATTTTTAAAACCCGTGTGGGTAATTTGACGTACTTAGTAAGCAAAAAAAAAAGAAAAAAAGAAAAAAGAGTATTGGATGGAGCAAAAAAAAAAGAAAAAGAGAGAAAGAGAGAAATATAAAACAAAAAGATGAAAACAACAATGCAAATGTGCCTTTTGACCTAAGATTAAACATATTCGAAAAAGTAATTTTTTTAAAGATATTACGTCATCGTATTTGGATATGACGTATAAGGTAGAAGGTTCGGATCCACTGGGTATACGAGGAATGTGCAGGAACTCACCCAAGGTAAAGAAAACGCAAAATAAAAGAAGAAAGAATGATAACCTCACGTAAAAAAAAAGCGATCGATATTCAAATGAAATATTGCATTCGAAATCAACACAGATGAGCACAGATGTTTCTCATTGGACAAAGATGAAAACGATAGGAAAAATATGAAGATCACTATATGATGATAAATTAGTGTCCACTGACAAAAAAAAAAAAAAAAAACTTTCCCCGAGGCAGAGCAGGTGAGGACGAAGAGGGAGAAGGAGAGGTAGAAGGGAATCACCTCAAAACTTTTTTGACAAACAAGCGTCCTTATTGATATTGTAACACACGCAGTGTGATTTTCTTTGTCAGAATGCAGTTTTAATCGTTTCGTGGTATACAACGGATACCGCCAGTCCTGCTTCTATGAGACCCTATGTCTGTTAAATTCACCCCCAAGTTAAGAGCTCCTCGTGAAGCTGATAGAAATAGATCTGTATGTTGGAAATGGCATCTCCAGAATAGTTTATGTTCGGTACAGTATCCAGCTTGGGTGGACTTGAACCGAAAGCGTCCTACACGTACGTTCTAGAGTACCGTAACTTGAAAGCTGTTAAGTCATGCAGATGATGAAGCAAACAAGCGGAGATGCCTTTGATATGCATTGAAAGTACGAAAGAAACTGAGGAAAGGCAAAAAAACAAGGGAGCGATGAGGTGAAAGATAGGGTTAATGTTAGGTGACCAGTCACTAGAAACGTTCAGTTAGTTAATATCTTTTGCAATAAAAATTATTCTCAACTTATTTCGTAAATATGATAACGGTAAAATTAAGTTGATTTTCTTCAAGCCATGTCGTGACATAGACGTTTAAAGTCTGCTAACAGAGTGCAATTGCTTTCATTTACTCTCAGAGTGCAATCATATTGATCTGCTTAAGGAGTGCATTTGCTTTCAATTGTATTAAATGGCATAAGCATACCTTGATTCGGTTAGTATCTTGGTAATGAATCTGCATGTGCTTCATTCATCGATAGTATAATCTGAAAATTTAAGATCGGCGGAAATATGATTGCATCATGAGTTCATTGCACCAGAACCTCAGAGCTCAGAGAGCAGAATTTCATCCTCTGCCACCATTTGAATAGCAATGACGTAGGAAGAAAAAATAGATATGAGAGACAAAATCCATCAGGTTTATGTTTTTTCCCATAAATTATTAGAAATTGCAGTTTTTCTTTGTACTTTTTTTTAACAAATTTTTGTTTTACTTTGCAGGGTATGTTTTACCGTTTCACAGTTCAGGAATCCGCTCAACGTTTCGACGCAAGAGCTACGTTGTGTCAAATTGTCTTCAGTTCAAACGTCATTAGAGACAGACTAGAGTACTCTCTATGAATAAGGCAAAAACTATTGAAAAGTGATTGAGACGACTGTGAGAGCAACTGATAAATGGCAGATTGATGTAGCTCACCAGTTTTATACAAGGTTAATTGTTGTAATTAGGGTGCAAATCAACTGACATTTTGGTGTTTCCCGGTTAATTGTCTGTCTCTCGCATTTTCGCATTTTCTGTCTGTCGGTCTGTGGTTTGATGTCAATTGGTAAATGCTCAGTAAATGAAAGCACCAATTTTTTTTAACACTTTATAAGACAAAGAATATCTTGCTTCAGGAGCAAAAATTTGCAAATGAACCAAAAAGTACACCAAAGAAGGGACATCATTCCATCAGATCTGAGAGTAGCCGAGAACACCAAACAGTCAAAAACTTGGATCCCAAACGAGCACAATTACTAGACATCAAAACCAAAGTTTGTTGTGTCATTATCATCAACAACTTCTCAAATTGTTAAAATTCTCCTATCAGTGTTATTTAAATGTTCTCCCAATGTTGCATGCCAATGTGTCACACGAGTCATCTATCCAAATTGAACATAATAGCAGTGAATAATAAGCTAAATGTTGAAAATGAGCCCCTTGCAAGAGACTGCATGTGAAAATAAACGTACACCAGGGTTTAGTCGAGTTTGTACAATGTATTTAAAAACGTTGCGGTGGTGATGCATTGTGGCGCATATGGAAATAATCTTTTCGATAGTCACAGACGTCTCTTTGCTAGCGGACAGCCAGTCATCTAATCTGTTTGTGGAGCTGTTCGTCGGGCGATGTTAAAGTTTTTGCTTCCCTTTGAAAATACTGTTTTATCTCGTGACCTAAAAAATTTACCCATCAGGGAGTTTCATCCAATAAAAACAAATCAAACTTTTAAGAAGTTGTTACAATATATGTAACAATTGATTTCTCTGTAGAAATTTGAAAAAAAAAAGGCATTTTCATAAAACTGGGAAGGGAGCCAACATATTTGTAGTGTTATAAACTGGTCACTTCACAGCTCAGATTGTTAAATGAATTTTAAGTAAGTACATAAATTATCACCCAAAGGGAAGACAAGCTATGTGTACCATATTCACATTTTGTAAAAAATCATGTTAAATCCATCAAAAGCCTTTTCTTTTGGAAATTCGTTAAATATTCAAATGTCCCCCTCAGCACACACATACATACACAAACATGCAATTACATGAGCCAACTATAAATACATATAAAATAGACTTTACACAATTTAAATCTGAGCCGTTCATTCACATTTCACAACGTTCGGGTAAAAAAAAATGTTTTGTTTTTATGGTAGGTATATATCTGCTATGTACGGAATAACATCTCTAAAACACAATCCATTTTATAATTAGTGTCTGATACATGTATGCTTGCAAGACTTTGGACTAAATAAAAAAGACAAAAACTAAATAAAAGTTAGAAAAAGAAGAAGATGTAGAAACGTTAAAGAGACAACCAATTTGTCTTCGGGCTTATTAAATATATCTAATAGTTATCGGAGATCATTACGTAAAGAGTGAAAAAAAAAAACCCAAACCCAATAAGAACTGCGAAAGAAGACAGGTACAGTCTGAAATTTGATCACGTACGAGCATCTGTTTCTTTCTTTTTTCGTTCAAGTAGTGAGCAGTTTCAAATGATGTCTCTGTTTTAAATGGGAGACGTTGAGGGAAAACAGTGAAAACAGAAGGCAAATTGAAAAATAAAGCTTGGGGATCACTCTTAGGAACGGAATACCTGGTTAGTTTTCAAACACATATGATACAAAAAAGAGAAAAGTGAAGTCAAATATAGGCTTAGACGACCTGTCATAGTAGCTCATAATTTGAACGTGACAGTCAAAGCCGACGCTGTTTTGTAAATCCTAGCTTTATTCATCTCAGGAAGATAGATCTTTCACACACGCATGCCTGTCCAGAACAAAAAGAGAAAATGGTATAGAATATGATCATTTTTTCTTTATTCTAAAAAGTTGCACCTTTCACGATGTCATCAAAATCGACCAAAATTAAACGCAAGGTAATAAAAAATTGTCCTTTTTGAAAGTGAAACGATTTCATTTCATTCTTGTGCAATAAGTTAATGCAAATATCATATGAGCATAAACAAAGGACGTAGAAAAAAAAAAACAATTTAAACACATACGTTTGCAATGCATGCTTACGTTTTCACCATATTTCAGAAGAAGAAATACTGGTGAATATTCAGTCAAAGGAAACATACACATCCATTCAAACAAGTATTGATTCAACTACGTTGGGACGATATGTACTATGCTCTCGTACCATGCGCTCTTATTGTCAATACTAGTAGTAAATAACACGATTATTCGTGTTTCTTTCAGATGTAGGTTAGGAACTGTTTGTATTGCTAGTTAATAGCGCTTTAAAGCACGGTATGGGAGGATGTAAAAGTAAGTAGTTAATAGGAAGCTGTCCCATCTGGCTGACTGATTCATACATAATGTAAATTTTTTTTTCTTAAATACTATTTCAAATACATGGACATACAAACATAAGTACATCGTTTTCCAAATACAGCGAGTCCCTTGCAGTCGTAAATCAATTACGACACACTTTTATATACCTGACTGTACGACTGCTTATCGTGACTTGTTGCACCATCCAGAATAAGTCTTCAGGGCGTTTAACCATAACCTGGCAGTGTGTTCTTGTCATAATGTATCATGTAGGGGAAAGTTTCTGGAGACAACAAACCCTAACCTGACAGTATGTCTACTTACGAAGTCATAGTGTATCATGGTCGAAACTCTTCTCAAGATATGATTTTGATATAAAATGAACGAAAAGAAAATGCTAGAACAAAGTAAATTGTAACATCGCTTTCCGAGAGTTTGTCACCACAAAATGCAACAAATTCGTAAGTTCTTCGTGAGTTAAATGTTTATTTTAAACTAATTGCTATAAGCCCTATTGGGTCACGTGCCCAATCATGTGACGTCGAAAGAGAATCTGAAAGTAAAATCTTGGTGAAGAATAGAAGGTGACACAGACAAAATTAAAGCGAGACCTGTTGAATATGCATGCCATGATCTTACTGGAATTGTGGACTTCAACCTATGACAACTCGTCAAACAAAGGAAGACGAATTCGTGACTTTTACTTATGATTCTTTTTCTCTTTCTCTATTTGTATGGTTGAGAAAAAAGAAAGAAAGAGAGAAAATCAAGTCTAAAATAGGCGAATGAGTTGAGCGAACTATACCATGATTACTGGTGAATGATTTCTTTTAACAACTGCTAAAAGAATATAGCAAGGTTTACCTTCAGTATGTTGTTCTAACCACTAACGTAAGTGGAAATGTCTTCGTATTACTTTAGTTATTTTTTCATTTAGTTTGTTTACTTACTAACTCACCTCATAAGGAAATAACACATGTGAACCAAGTGAAATTGGTAAATGATATACTTTTGGTCATCTTTTCATCATGTCTGTATTTGTATTGTATATGTCTCACTATTGGTTTTCTTTTCCTTTAGTTATTATGAATACAAAGGCTTGGTCAGATTCATTAGCAACTATACGGAGGTAAGTTTATCATTGCTGTGGTATTGTGTAATTCAGATATTTTATCTGATGGTATACTCTATGGTCATTTGGGTTAAATTTACTAACTGGTATAGGTTATATATACCATGGCAATATTGGATTGTGGGTTGTAGCAATTCAGCAGTGATGTGGTATGGCGAAATGTGGTATAGTGCACTACGGTGCAGTAAACTTGGATGCAGTATAGTGTAGCGCAGTGGTGTGCAGTACAGCCTATATACAGCGTAGAGCAGTATATATATTAAAGGTATGCAGTGTATTAAGGCAGCGCGTCGCGTCTGTTGTGTCATTGCGTATTCGCATCCATATCTTTCCTTGTTCATCTCAAGTCAAAATGTACACGGACTTGTTCACACAAAACCAATTCCGCACTTTATCAAATTCATCCTTAATAGTTCCTACCAATACCAAAAATGGCTCCACAATCGACGGAGACTGCAAGTTGTCTCCGTATGAAAAAAAAAATGCCACCGAAAATCGGCTACATCACTGATATTACCAGCGAAATATATCTGGGTCACATACATTTCAAATTTCAGGACAGTATTTCACCTTTGACACCAACAGCCGGCCTCAAAACGTTCTAGGTTGTCAATTCCTTTTCAAAGTCCAGTTGCGAAGTGAAGTGTATCTTTGAGTGTTCAATATTCTTTGCTACAAGATCATCTTCTGAAGACGAACTATCGTAAACCTCTCCTCCGTTCTCATGCCATGGTCAGATCTTAGAACTAGGGTTGTAATACACACCATCAGTGGTAAAAAAAAAAAACCAACCGAGCTCGCGGACCTTATTCGATATCTACATGGACTAGTTATAACACTGATTCACCGACGGAACGCAAACATTGCACTTTGTCGCTGAAGTACAATAATCGATCAAGATTTTGCTTGACAGAAGTTCGCCGCTCTCACGACTAGTATTGAAGTGCAAAATCTTAATTCATCGGATCAAGGTTAGAAACGTGCATGTTTGAGATCAAGATGTGAAATGGGGATAAAGAGGAGACAAGAACTCGTTACGAGTAAGATTTATCGTGATGCAGTGACCCGAATGCCCAAACGTTCATGAACTTCCCCGAAACCCTAACAGTTTGCACGGATCATTTTCGCTGTACTAAAAGGTGACGCCACAAGTGAGTATCACGTCACTGAAAGTACTTAGCGGTTCAAAGGTGACCGTTCTCGGAAATACGAACAGGAAAGTATTAACGTATTATGTGGCATGAAAAAGGAATAGACGATACGAAATAAATATCAAGGCAGGGTTTGAAGAAAAAAAGGATGCCGACTAACTGCAAAGGCTTTTCACGAATTTAAAGTATTGTAAAGTAATGTAAAGTATTTGAAAATTGACTGTCTAACAATTGGCCTTTATAAAAAAAAATAGATCCTTCGACATGATGACGCTGAGTTGACAAGTCTGTAATAAAGAGAACAGCTTAACACATTAAAAAGAAACGAATGTTGTGATGGAGGATACTCCCCTCTCACCGAAAAGTATAACATAATGAAAACCACGTGACGCCTGACACGTGATAGCCTGTTTCACGTACAATATACTGTTTTCGTTTCGTGTATTTGTATCGGAACAATAAAGTTTACTCAATTATTACAAGACAAAAGATGCAGAAGCAATAAGACACCTGCTAAATAATTGGGCAATTTTAAAAGTTAAGCCATGTACTTTAATAAGGTACTTAACGTTTCATCGATGAAGTTGAAAACGGACAACTTAAAGGAGCATTTGTGCGTTCAACGAGCTCAGTGGAATATCCCGTCAAAAGGAAAGTCACGCAGTAGTAAGACATTAACCATGAACGAAATTCTAATAAGATACGTCCGTGACTTTTAAAAAAGATATTAAAAACGTCTTGTTTCCCATTTGATTCAATGTAGCAGGTTTTTTTCCTGACAAGGGAAAGGATCCAGCAATATCTCCCTAGAAAGATAAAACTATTTTTATAGTTACCTTATAACAGTTCAAAATGTCCGAATATTGAAATCAAGCTTTGAAGTCTAACAGAAAAACATTAATTAGAAGCACAGTCATCGCCTATAAACATTAACATTAATCTGCCTTGTCGTTCATCTTTTTCAACCTCAATACGGGGTGATCATCTCCCCGTGAACCATGGATTTGACCGTGGGGCCCTCACCTCCAATATAGGGTGGATTTGAATAAGGGTACCCGTAGTCCCTGGGGTGGTTGTTTGAATATGGGGTACTCGCAGCATTTCCTAGAGCGATGTACCTGGATCCTCGAACATCATTGAATCATTTCGTTGGGAAAGGTGATGTAAATGTTTTTCTTCCATTTATTGAATTCTTTGTTTTGTCATACATGTACAGATATTTGCTTATTCTTAACAATATATAAGTAAAAATCACTTTTTGTCGTCATGACAAACATGAAAGCAACAATAAACAACTGGCATGAGTCATATCCATAAACTTACGGGAACACTTTTGCTCACCTCCTCGCCCTTTTGGGCGGGAAGCGAAGTAACCTTTGAACATAAAATAAATTGTCTAACCCTAGTGATTGAAAATATGTGAAGATGGATAATTGTCCTCCCAGTGCTAACAACATACTACTTTTAGGTTTCAGTGACTTTGAGTTTAAGTTTCTACCTTCCTAAAGTAAACCAGTATTGTAGTTGGCATTTCGTTTTTATCCAGACTATCTGTTCGAAAAAATATTCATAATTTGCCAGAAAATGATAGATTTTTTTAAACCAGACGCTGGAGACAATCACCTTTGGCTCCATTTAGTGAGCAAGTGACCTGGGCAATATCTTTAAAATACTACAATTCTACAGGGAACATGGCAACATATTGGTAACTGCTTTATTGCTCTACTTTGCAATTCAGGTTAGAATACGTTCATAACAAAAGAGTATAAGATTGTGAGAGAAACTGTCAATATTTGAAGTAAACCAATGGCTTTTGAACACAATAAATCTGTTCTGGATGTCTAGAAGGAACGTCGAAGTATTAGGACAATCCCAATGAGATGCTCCAGTGCATCCCCGCATTAATCACGCAAAAATCACACGTGGGGGAATTCAAACTTTGCCCATCATGAAGAGAAAAGTCTGTATGTAGATATCAGCCTATATGTGCGCATTTATTAATTAGAAAGAAGGAAATCTTACCTCCATGTGTCCAAGGCATAGAATAAAATGCATCCAGTCAACATTAATGTATTTTAACTAGCGCAGTATTTATTCCTGCGTTGGGGTCTTAAGGTGAGTATTGTAAAGAAATCGGGAGACAGACTTTACTTATAGTATCTTATCAAATGAAGTCATAGTTTCATTGGACGATGTCGCATTTCTGGCGTCACTTTTGTCGCCAGATAGTAGGTATGTCAAGAAGGAAAATTCTTTTCTGTGAATGAGAGTTTATGACCGAAAGATTTTTCTTTGAAGTGCACAAAAGAGAGAGGAAAACCATCTTTGTGACAAAGATTACTGACGTTCATTACATTATTAATACGGCTAAAAGGGTAAAAAGGTAAGCAAGAGTTATATTAACAATACATGCAGATATGGGAATTATTCCATAAAATTTGATTGCTGAAGCTGCTCGATAAAGTGTTATAAGAGAAACCATAATGTGTCACACGCACAGACTTTACATACCTTATAAGCTGGTCAATAATCTATACAGTGTCTAATTTAGATGAATTACAGGAAAAAGAAGTTTTCCACCACGACAGTGAAGACTATTATCAAAATACAACTTAAAAGGACCTATCGAATCGTCCCATTTTAAATATAGTTTCGAAAGAGTTGCGCATTTATGAAACCAAATAAAAGAGCAAATCAAAACAAAAATGTTCTTTCAATCCATTATTATCACGAGCGCTTTCGAAGAATAACTTCTTCCTCATCAGATGGAGAAAAATGTATACATATATACACAAAGTTTAAAAATTCTTAGTCCATAGATAGAAAGTTGCAACAAAAAATACCTCAAGATCATGACAGAGAGCGCATAGCGTGATCCATGGGGATACAATCTGGTGTTGAGGAAAGGTTTTTGCTTCTTTACGAACAGAGGTTTTGCTTACTTGTAATTCAAAATATGAGTTGCCAGTTGCTAATATGTAAAATTTATCGCTTTCAGAGAACCTGCAAAGTTAAGTATATGGTCATGGTTACAGTTTAAACACTTTTACTAAAGGTTCTACATCAATTATTTATTGTCCCTCTTGTGGACTTTCCATAAGGGGAAATTAGTTTAGTCTGGCATCAAAGACATCAAATACATCGTATACAAATACGAGATCATGATTTATTCATGAGATAATGATGAGATTGTCCTAACTGCGGGTAGAATATTGTCCCTCTCGACTGACCAAGCTGAAAACATAGCTCAGTACAGTAAAAATAAATGGTGATACTGTTCTCGCCTTGGAGCAACAGATCATTAGTCCACCGAAATGAAAGGTTGTGACCGGTCATATTTATTGCCGTCTTGGCAGGCAGGCAGGGGAAAAATTCCTGCAAGGGTATTCTTGGAATAAACTAGATGAATCCCATGGCAACTATTGACTAAGTACAGAGTGACCACGATTGCATTTGGGGTTAAATTTATGATATTGTTTGTAGAAGTTTTTCACGTGACGTCATAATTAGCAGCCGTTTTTAGGCCGCCAAACTAGATGGTATCAGTTTTTCGTTTAACTAGTACAAGACTGTACTGTTTGGGTAACACTGCGTGGTGGTTACTACGATATTTTCATATTTTTCATTGTTTGACCGGTCATAGAAAGTAAATGGTCCTTTAGTGCGTAGACGTAGGCTGTACGAATCAGAGAGGCAAGAAGCCCTGGCTGACGTTCCCCCTATTCCCTGCACTATTCCCTGGAAATGAAGAAAGAAGCAGACCCGTTGGTAATAAGCAGCAGTACATCACAGTACGATACAGTAAGGCGCCACGTGCACGTATGAAAGCACGTTGCTTTGTTTTCTATCCAATAAGGCGTTTCCATGGGAACGTGGCGTCACCGCAGAACCTCTATATTAGATTGTCGTTATGTCTTTTTATCTTTAACTTTCTACTCATTACATCACACCGAGAGCACTGTGCCAAATCGGGACTTACGTCAACTTTCTGTTGTCGTTTTTATTCTATGGCCTATAAAATTGTTGACCTTTTGATACGCAGGCAGTGGACACTGTCATAATCTGAACATTTCAAAGGCAAAACGGGTGAAAATGTACACTGCAGAGTAGATCGCTTTATCGAGAAACATAAAATAGTCCACCCACTAGTCAATGTTGATGATTGCACAATTTGCAGGTAATAAAAAAGTTAACCTGCAGTGTGTTATCCGGCGGGTCTTAATGTTCATAGCTAAATACTCTCTCATCTTAAAACGAATCTGTGAATTTTATCCAAAGTTCAGTCTGACAGGCCAACGTACAGTTTAATCGTTTAGTGGATGCTTTGCCCTTTGGCACAAATTGCGTAATCGACGCCATTGACTTAGACTAGGCAGCTGCATTGAAAAAGAACGGGATATATGAATTACATAGGAGTCTTATCAGGTCACTGCACTGTAGACGTATTAACAATCGAGTCCCTATAGACTTATGGCATAGCCAGGAATTCTTGTCAGGAGGGGGGCGGTGGGAAGTGGTGCCACGAAATTTTCTTCTTTGGGAAGGGGGGGGGGGCACAATTTTGAATTCTTCCCCTTTCTTTAGAACTAAGATGTAAAACTAAACATTACAAGGTTTTCCACATGCAGTGTCGGACGCCTCGACGGCACGGCTTTGTCGTGGGTCGGGGAAGGTGACTGGTACCAACCCTCTCCAATTAGCTAGGACAAGCTAGCACTGTTTAAATGATCCATTTTTATCATATTTGTTCCATGGGTTTGATCGTTTGAAGTATGTCTATTATTTGTTGACTACTCACCCACCCACAATGTACAATCAATTTAATTTAACCTCATTTGCTTGCCTGTATTGTCTTAGTTATAATTCAATTTCGGGAAGTTGTTTCGAAGCCTAAAACTTCACCCGAAATACCTCTTTATCCAACACCTAAAGTTGGGAATGGGTATCTCCACATTTCTCCATCTGGCACAGTTTCGTTTCGTCTCTTTTCCCATGTCAAGACGATGGCATACAGGCTTAGTACTTAGTTAATTGCGCATAGGCGACGCAAACTGTATATAGCGGTTGTGGAAAAGTAGTACCTACATTTTGACATTTTTGACAACTCTTTCGATATTTTACCAATCGCGTTGGCTCTTGTGAACCGTATACTAAAAGGAGGCTAGTTGGTATATTTGTGGTGTGAAAATGGAGGCAATTCACGTCATTTTGAAGATGCTATGTCCTCTACCCGCTGAAAACAAAAGTCTGACATTCGCTCAAAAAAAAAAAAGGAGTGTGCTCACGACCCTTTGGTCGTAAGGGATAATTTTACCCTGAGTGGAATGAAAAATCAGTCCAAATGGAGCGATATTTCATTCCATGTGGTGTGAATTACACTCGTACTACGAGTAGGCGATGAGCACATTCGTTTTGAAGTGAATCCACTCTTTTGATTTTAGAGAGTGGGCTGGCTTTTGGGAAAAATATTGTTAGCCTTATAAACTCACTTCGGAGAAGACGTCGAAAAAGTTCGTTGACTTGTAGTTGAAAATCAGTAACCACCTGCAGAACGGAAAACTGAAAGTGTCCGTGAATGGTCAGTGTGTCAGCTTTCCACAGGGGTGATAGCTCAAATATAGTGGAAACCTCTACAAGGCTTACTGTATCGAAAGCATCAAAGTGGTTGTCTAAAACAACTCCTATCACAGGAATCGCTGATTGGTTACACCATGGAGTTGCTCACAAATGGCAACTCACTGGTTAGCCTACATCCCATTCTGTTCAAACGTTGTATTGGAGGTTGAACCGTGTCAAATTTGCCACATATAGGGTGCTTTTCTAGTTGATACCAAGCGAAAGCGAAAAGATTCACGTTTAATTATAGAAGACTTCTCAAATCAATGTATGTTTGTGAAGGCTCCTGTGTCTCGTGGTGCTCTGAATGTTGATCCAAAGAGTGGGTCCAGGAGGAGATCAAACCTCCTTCAGTTGATCCCAAAAAGAAAAAAAAATAACGTGTGGAAAAGGTCGGTGATTCAAAGTATGCTAGCTGATAAGTGTTACTCTGTGACATCTTAGTGACCTGTCGGCATGGGAACCTGTGTGCATTGCAACTGGAGCCACTCGTTATTATGACAACCGACTATTATATTGATAGCGTAATTCTAGACCCAGATTGGTCGATCTGATCCAGAACTGATCAACAGCTGGTAATCGGTTGTGAAATACCAAAGCTGTCATAGGTTACTGAGGTGTACCTTCATGTGGAAAAGTCAAGTTTTCGATAACAGAATACAAGTTGAGCTTATAGGGGAATCCCAGCTAGTTTTCGCAGAACCTGTGACGCCAAAAAAGTTTTGCAATGATCATCAACCAGAAAGCTTAGGTTCACTTTCATTTTAGGTTATACATAATGAACTTTAAATACAGCGGATAAGGCGTTAACAGACCCATGGGAAGAAAACTTTAAGGTTTATACCTATGCACCACTTTAAGTTTCACCTTTTATGATTGTGACATGAGACATTTCATTTAGTCCATTCCAAAATGAGGTAAGGTAATATCAATTTAGCAATGACTGACACAACGACACGAAAACGTACAAAAATGGATAACAAAAAAATAAAACTTTGCCAGGCTTAAGGCATTGATTGAAAAATACATACAAGCAAAAAGCAGTTTTGTTTTGAATAAGCAGGACCATTCTTGGTTATGTTCTGAGTTAAAAAAGATTCAAATACAATAAAAAATAGCAAAAACGACAATTCTGACTACTGGTGGAATTGAAAGAGAAGAATTATCAGACAGTGACTTAAGGGAAACTCCAGTCCCTCCCCATACCCCCAACAAATTCTTCTTTAGACATTGATTGAAAAAGATAGACTTCGAAGCCATTTCAACTTTTATCCCCATTCTTCCCCCCATGTGTGCCCAATACTTATGAAGGTACTGCGAATAAAGATAAAAAATTTGAAAGATGCCGACTCGTATACTTTGTAACCTCTATACCTCAGTGTTCCTCTACTTTGAGAACACTGATGATTGTGACTTCACGACTCTTAGGGATCACCTTGATGTCACTAACGTCATTAATTGGCTACTTCATCTAAACAAAATTATCCATGACGGAATAAATCCATGTTGTTTAGAGTTACACGACAATTTGAAGTCATCATTATAAACAAAGCGGCATGTACCAAGACCGTGACGCGCGGAAGTGGGGGCACGGCACACACAAATACAGACAAATAAAGAGAGAAGAACAAAAACAAAACCATGAACCAAAATACCAAAGGAAGAAACACCAAAAAGAAACAAAACAAACAAAAAAACACCCAAAGATATTTGCTATTCAGTTCACTACATCACAGCCAAGTGTTTTAATCCTACCAAGCTAATGGAGATGCATTTCCTAAGCCTAACTCTACTTTCTAATGCAACAGAGATAATTTTTCGTATGGTTGGTGAGGTCAAAAAGGTAATTTCGACGTCCGAACTAGGCGCTAAATAGCTTACGCTACTTATCCTACACAATCATGATATTCTAATTCCACGTGACCTATATCAACAGTCACAGGCTTGTAAGATACAAGGCTACAGTCGATGAACCGGCCACTTTGATTTACGCATGCGTCGATTACAGCGTAAACAGTCACTGGACTGCGCTCATTCGGCCTAACGCGGGCAGCAAGTCACGTTCAGTCTCATGAAACTAAAGAGACAGAAAGATGATTGCGGGCTGTTCAGTAATGTTAAAACAAGCACAATTCCATACCAAGAATTATCAATTGGTAGATTTAACGAACTTACAGTTTCGATTGTTATAGTTTCGATTGTGGAGTTTCGACCTCCATTTATAGAAATAAGGAAGTGAGTGGGGTGGGGAAGCGGATGGGGTGGGGAAACGGATGGGGGAGGATGTGATCAAATGTGTATAGCAGAGTGGGCAATTTTGGGATGAAAGAACAGTGAAGAGTTATAGGATGGAGTCCTGATAAAGGCAATAAAGGGAGGGGGTGGGGGTTGTGGGGGTTGTTGCGAGAAATTTAGCAATACAGATCTGTCTGATGGACTGAAATTGGGGGAAGAGTGGGGACAGTATACACTCCAGTTCGCAATTAAATTGTTACACTTCTCTAACACGTGTAGAGAATAACACTTATTTAAAGTGTCAACGATCTAAGAGTCTAGGGTTAAAAATAGGAAATTTGGCCGATGTTTCTAAGGTAAGCTTCCATTATCCTCGATGAGTCACAATAAGTTGCGAGCCCTCTTAACATGAACTCTTCATTTCCACTTATCTCGCATCAACTAATATTCCATTAATCGTACCAATAGAACCGTTTTGACTTTCGACCATACCATGTCCAAAACGATCGTTCGATTCCCCCCCCCCCCCCCCTATTGCATTAGACAGCTGTGGAGAAGACTCCAACGACCATATGAACATGTTCCTAAAGTCCCTCCAATATGAACTTTTAAGTCTGTATTCACGTAGAAAATCCTTCAAGAATTACAAACAGAAAGAAACGAGAAAATTTGGCAGTGAGGAAGAACTAAACTTTCAATGACTTCTTTACTGACAAAATCACACCAAAATGTTGAAGGTGTTAAGAATGAGAATGAGGAAACGGTCCAAATTGAAGTTATGGCTAAAATTCATTTTCAGATGACTTTTTGTTGGTGCATAAACCAGACTTTATGAGAGAAAAGAACGCCTGTAAACGAGAAAGGCTCAAAGTCAAAGCCCCGACAAGGTCCATGTCGGCTAGAATCGTCAATATTTCGGTTCTCAAATAAAAGCTTCGGTATCAACAGAAAAGAAGGGATACGTGTTACTTCTACCGACGACGCGGTCTTTGATGTTCCAAAATCCACTTCCGTATATGCTTGTAAGCAAGTCCCCCTTCATTTGCGGATTTTCCAAAAAAGCAAATTTGCACTCGCTTACCTTTTGTTCGTCGTAAAACACAAAAACACTTGAGCCGAGTAACTACACCATAAAAAAAAACAACAAAAAACAAAATAAGGGAATAACGAGTGAGTGAACGAAAAGGGGGCTGAGTTTAACAAAATTCTCTTCACCGGATAAACTGTCATGAAGATGCGATCAAACATTGCAGAGGAGGTCACTGTTACGAGTGAACCTTCAACTAAGTAAACATTGCGTATGTCAATTCAAATGCAGTTACGTACTAACGCTGCACACATCATGTATTAGATGTTAGGAAGTCAGAGGTATAGGCTCGTTCCAAGCAGCCATGCACACATACGTCCTGTTCGTTCACAACCTAACGCACACTTGTTCGTTATGGAAGTACATTTGATGGGATGACTGGTTTCTCGGAGCAAACGCGAGTGAGATGAGAGATACACTCGGGCGTAAAATGTCAGGGAATCTATCTGAGTTGCAAAAACAGCTCGTTGTCGCCCTGGTCGAAAGTGGGGCTCGAATGGAAGACGTCATACGTGAGATTGACAGAGCGATGCAAGCGACCTCGTCCGTTGGAAGTGTCGACAGTACACCGCAACAACAGCAGACGACAGCAGGACTAACTGCGCCTGAAATGTGCAGCGTTTCTTCCCCGGAAACGGCCAAAATGAACAACGGAACAGATTATCCTAACAGGAAACCCATTGGGAGCAACCATATACATATCAAGACTCAGGAAAACGGCAAACAATCGGAGGACATTGAAGGTGATAACATGAGTAATTCAGAATACGGTGATGAGGAGAGCGGATCTCCGGAATCATCAAACGAACTGAACCACGACCCTAGTCAACCGTTAACACTTAGAGACCACTTACTGAGGTAAGTGTTAAACTAACGGTAAAAGTTAAGCTATCTTAACCCATCGTCGCATGGATTACCGTTTAACCGGTTTACAAGAGGCTCTATAATTCATTGGACACTTTTGATCATAACAAGATACCGATACTACTCGTTCAACTTAAGCAATGCTATATAACGCGAACACACTCAGTGTTACTGCTTTCACTATATAGTACACACACGGCGTCGATATCCTGTCCCCAAACCGTTGACAATTAAAACTCTTCTGTCTCATATAATTGTCGGTTCTAAGTGTCTTGTTCCATTGTCTTCCCGTTGTAATATACTTTCGTATTCTACAAGATATAAAAACCGGTGATACTGTGTCAACAACTCGTCAAAAAGGTGTGCAAGCATTGCAGTAGGTTTGACTTTGAAACACTCAAAAATCTTTAAAACTAGCTCACCGTCTCGGCAGTTATATCTAGGGATTTTAATAGATCAAACATACCGCCTTTGATCTTTACCTTTGTCATTTTAAACCAAGGAGTAAAAGTTGAAGGAAATAATTTCGAGTCCCAAATCATCATCAGTGATCACTGTTCAGTATGTAATCAAACACGCCTTCAACAATTCGTCAAAAATGTGTTAAAGTACTGTAAGATTCTCCCAAGGTTTGCTTCGAAACTGGTAAAGCATAGCTCACCACTTTTTTCACGTTTGTATCGCTAACACTGGGAACTATCAAAAGCATACTGGGAACTATCAAAAGCATACCCACCTTTGATGGTCTCAGCAGCAACGTAAACAGAAATTAAAAAAAAAAACCGTGGCAAACTATCTTTTTATGGAATCAAATTTTCTGCAGACTAATGGTCATTATAAATGTTCTTATTATTTTATTTGGTCATATTGTTAAAATTTCAGAATGTAGTGAAACAGATACTTGATGGGTAATATTGTGAAATGTTAACATTACACTGTTCAAATTTGACATGTAAGAATATTTGACTATTCTGATGATGATTGAAAAGAAAAATGAGAGGATGTGTTAAAAAGTTGAGAAACAATGAAATCAAATAAATGTCAGTTACATTTTCGTCTGGATGGCACACTAGGTTAGCATTTACCTCCAGACCCTTTGGTAAAATTTCAATCATAAATCTACTTGACGTCCTAAGCCCTGATGAGAACAAAACGATTTATGGAACCCTACACTACACAACTACACAGTGACAAACTGTTAGTGACCAAATAAAAAGATAACACATCTTATTTTTTTTAATTAAATTCAACAGTTTGCATTTAATTACTGGCTACAAATTTAAACAAATAAAAATGCATTTCAGACGTTTGGCTGCCTTTTGAATTTTTACTTTACTTTAATTCTTTAATTTTCTCATTTCAATTTTCATGTTTCAATTTAAAAATTTTGACCAATGTGGCAAAAATTTCCAAGAAATCTTTGTTTACTGTTGTGGATAATTCAAAGAAATATTATAACAAAGTTAAAATTTACCCAAGAAAGAGGAAAGCACTTGTTTAATACAAAGATGAGGAATTGGTTGGAGAGGCTGATCTTAGTATTAGTAAACTAAATTATAAGGGAAAATGCTTAATGTGTCACATATTCTGGTCTGATTCTAGTCTCATAGTGTCACTAATTAAAATTATTCATCAACAAAGTCTTCCAAAAATTTAAAGGAAAGGCATTTATATTTGGTAACTCATTGTTTGGTTTTCCAAGTAAGGAACGACGATTTCAGGTAATTTTTAATCAGGAAAATTGAATTACTTCCATCTCTTTATGAATAAAGATATTGTAGGAAAAATGAAATTATGGACGATAAACTTGTAGTAACCGATATAGAACTAAATACTGCTCATATCTCTTCGCCATCATTGTGTAAACTAAAACTACCCATAGAGCAATGGCAATAAATTCTGTAAACAGAGAAAGTCAACTTCAGATATTAAGAACTAACCTCATTTCGTCAACGAATTGCAACAATTACAAGGTTTATACAATTTGTCTATTGCAAAGAAACAAGAATGTTTGAACTTTTGAACAGTTGCATTTGTGTATTTCAATAATCTATGATAATTGAAAGCATGATAATTTTTTTTTTATAAATCTTGTAGGAGTAAAGTTTGTTGGTAATGTTTGACTTTGGGATAAAATGAACAAAATAAATGATTACACTGTGTTTTAGTCCAACTTTTTGCAGTTGCATTCGTAATCAAGAAGACCTAATGTTTCGAGATTTTTACAGACAATACAATCAGTTGATACAATTAAATATCTTGTTACTTATTTAAAAAAAAAAAACATGCAAACCAGTATTAACGTCTTTAAAAAAGTATCTGAGAAAGAAGATGAGAACATTACTATTATTATCTAAGCAGAGTGCCGGTCACATTGCTAGCTTCAAAAGTTTCCTTTTTATTTGATCAATTATGTTATGATAATGGTTTATGAATGCAAAAGTATTTCGTTTTTCCGTTTCCTTCAGATTTTATGTTAAAGATTTTAAAGACGATAACGTGGTTTGTAGATGGTATATTGGTTAAGTTAACGTATATGGTCAAATAAATTCACAGACAAGAAGGGACGCATTAAAGGTGAGGAACTGCGAGACAGGATTTAATATGGCGACATATATTTCCTATTTTGGGAAGCATAACTACTCGCCAGTTAATTTACAGTCGGGATGATGATAATGAGCTACACAATTTTTCAAAGTCCTTTAAAGTTGAATTGATCACATGCTTTCATGGAACTTTTGGGTTTGTTTTGAAATGGGTGTGTTACTCTACCCAAGCAGATGACAGATGGAATAGGTAAAGATTGTGCCTTTTTTCTTTTTTCCTTTTTGTGGAGATGTTAACAAACCAATTCTACAAAAAAAAACTCTAATAAACATAACATAAAACGAATTAAACATAAAACACAAAAGCAAAATAAAAGCAAGAAAAAACAAGTAAAGAGTTAAAATTACACTTTTCCATTTGAAAATGAAATTTGCTCAAAAACGAGAGGTCTAACTATAAAAGGTTTTAGAAGTGGAGTGGTTTCCAGGCTAAAACACTTTCAAGATTGACGACTTCTAAAGTTTTCTTAAATATATCCTGAAGCACTGTAAGCGTTACAGTTGAATTTTAAATTTTCGCATATAACTAGTGGAACAAGATAGCAACTGCAATTTCGTTTTAAGAACGAACAACCATACTTTCGTAGCAACCTCAATTTTCAATGAGTTAGATTGTTGAGAATTCCAATGTAAATTTGTTCGCAAACTTAAAAGGAGAAAAGCTTTATTTGAAACTGTTGTTTTGAATTAATGAAATGTATAATTATATTATAAGTTAAATTAAGTTATGTCTTGAAATGATTTCTTTAATTTAGTGAAAACCAGTGTAAGTTTGCCAGCTAAGCAAATTTAACCATTTTGCAGAGCTAATTTTTTCCGACACCAGAATGAAGCCTTTGAATACAAAATCTATGCGGTGACAAATTTCAGATGTTTATTAGGAATCTGACAATCCCCAAAACAGAGATATTATGGTTTGTTTCGTAAAAGAGATATACAACTGATCAAATATTGCTCTGGCTAATGATGTGAAAAAATAATTATAATTAAACAAAAATAATTTAAATATTGTGAAATTTAGCACATGAATAATCAATTTAATTGTTCGTTTTTCAAATTACCTAAGCTTTGATTGACGATCGAAGACACAAAATCACAGACAATTAAAATATTATTAATATCTATACTAATATAGATAGATATTAGGTAATGTGAAATGTCTGTATTGACTTCACCACATATTTTCAAGTTATTGTTTTTGAAAGATTGATTGTATAGGTATATGTATATATCTATACTGTATGTATCATTGTTGAACATGATTAATGGTGTGTACATAAAATGATTACTTTCCTTCCTAGCTTGGAAATGAAATGTTTGTTGGTCTAAATAAGTATGCATTATGCTTCGCATTATGAATTCTCACCATTACAAACAAAAGCTCTTTTCTTCTGGACAAAAAGCTCAGTGTACAGGCTTGTATTTAAATAGAATAGTAAGTCATACACATATAGCGTTCGATATAAAATACATAAAGATTTAATTTAAAATAAGAAAATGCATACAGGAAAAGTTACTCATTGGTAAGTTTAGAAATTCTGCACCGTGTACAGCAGCTTATGAAAAGATAATGATTGAAAATAGAGGCGATGGCGACTATACATGTGGAAGCGGCCAACAATGCCTCACAGAACACAGCGAAATGGTAACTGACGCGCAGAGATGGCCAGTGTGGTCAATAAGTACTAGCATCACTGAAACTTGATAACATTTTTTTTTTTTGGAACAGTTGCACTTTAGTTTCAAAGTTTTCAACAAATGAAATGTGTGATGTACCTTCAAGACATAACCAGACCAAACAAACATAAATTTAGCAAAGTATGGTATTTGAACGGCTCTCCTATACCTCTAAGTGTTATCAGGTATATGTCTGAAAGTTTCACAATTCTGTATCCTTAAAAAGAAAACTATTGGAACTCCCCGCAATGCTGCATACCTCTAGGGGTCTATATCATAATTGCATGCATTTCACACATTTTCCGTATTTTTTTTTTTGTTTTCTGTTTGTCCCTTATTTTCAAATTAACTTTAATTAACTTAAATTAACTTATATTCGAGACTCTAAACTTAGAGGCAGGGCTTATTTCCACAGTCAGTATTAACTATGTAACAATTTGAAAACATCCACTCTTTTTTTAATATTATGCAGATAAATCTTTCGAATATATTTTCGAAATTTTTGGAAATTCCGGGCTAATGATATCCTCACGTTTGTGAATGTCAAAAGAGATTTGGAAATACTACTCATGCAGAATTTTTTGTTTGTTTGAGAAATTACGTGATGGTAAATTTTTATAACAGGAGCAGCAGCCTCAAAGTTTATGAAAGATGCTCCCACTCCGTGCAACTAAGTTGGCTGATATAGCTGTTCTTGTATTTCACATACCCTGGCAATAAAGGATGGTAAACGTATAGTTATGTGTTGTTAAGGTAGGTATGTGTATGGGTAGGTAAGGTAGGTGTGTATGTGGATAGGACACCATGGAAATATGTGACCAGATATTGAAAGACACGACTTCTTTGTTATCGTTGAACATTCAAGATGAGTGATGTGGTAAATACAATGGTGTGTTTACCGTAATTGCTCAGCCTACCATGCACGTTGATGTGTAAAAGATAACGTACATTGTTACAATATCATTTTTTTTTTTGTATTTGAGTGGTGACAAAGCAACGGAATCATGGTAGCTAGACTGACGGTCTCCGTGTCTGTTTACCGTATTTCTTCACTTATGTTTGTTTTTGTCGCTATTCTCCATAATCAAATGCCACATTTTCGATACATCAGTTGTGTCAAGCTGGCTGACTCAACTCTGTATGAAATATTAAGCCTGTACAAAGGGTTTCAGACTTATGTGCACATTTGTTTCTCAGTAACCAATCTCTCAACTCATTGGTCCGTCCATCTGACTAGGTGATGGGACTTGATGTAGACTTTGTAACTAGCCTATATGAAATTGCGTTTGTGTATATAAATGCATTAGCATACGGTACAGGTCACAGACCTTACAAACCTATACCCCTTGTCGTGACCTGGTCCTTACGTATGAACCACATACATCTTTGCTTCTAGAACAAATAAAATTTAACCGATTCGAAACCGAAGTGTATTAAAGTTTAGGTTGAGTATTATTTTCAAATTGAAAACTAAAATAAGTTATCTTTATTTCATGATTTGCTCAAATAAAACTATCACCCATAGTCGACGGGTTGATTGAGATATGGTGACTTACCGTACACTCTAACTTTTATAACTGAAATAAGTAGGACAGTTTTGTCAGGACGATAAAAGCAATTCCATTCTTTTTGCCACGTTAGTTCTACAACTAGATGTGAAATTGTTTGAAAAGATTAAGGAAAGAGATAGAGTTGTGGTATCGTCATATATATCAATTCATAAAAGCAATATTTTTTCCTTTTACCAGCAGCTTTTACATATATTGAGTCAGGCGACTGTCTGAGACATATTTTTTTGTCTTCTTACTCATTTTTCCTTTGTGTGTGTGGGGGGGGGGGGGGGAGGGAAGGAAGGCTATGCAAAAAAGGAGTTTGAAAGAATTTAGAATCAACATTTAAAGGACAGTTGAATACGGTAACAATAAAATGTCATTATCTTTGTTTTCTGTGTGCATTCTAATCAACTGAGATTCATTCACTTAACACAGTTAGTGCATCTAACAAAAGGGAAAGGTCATTGCTTACACTGTGTGCTAGCTGTCACTAGCGTTTGTTTAATATTTACCAGATAATATTTTGAAATAATTAACAGATGAACAAAATGAAAAGGGGGGGGGGGGGTAGCTGGTACCAGTAAACAAAGCTGAAAAAACTTGTACTACACACGAACTGCAGGAAGTAATACCCTTTGTTGAAGAGCTCAGTAGTAAAGAAACAAAAAGGAAAAACTAAATTATTAAGAAGACAGGCACCTGTTCGTTTTTTTGTAAGTATACATTCTAATATTCATCGGGGTTCCGTGCAAGGGAATAAATGACTTATTTACTATCACAAAGTTCAAATACAATAAGATCTTAACAAGCTTTCACTTTTGTCCGCTTTAAACCATTATCTTGAACACTCTGCCTCTTTTAACTTTAACAATATCATGAAAACATTGACAAAACGACACCACTCGACCCCGTGTGTTTCAGAAAAAAAGGATAGCAGGTACCGTACCGTCCTACAACAGTGTCGACAACTGTTTTTTTAAAAAAAAAAACAAACAAACAAACAAAAAAACACGTAGATAATAAAACGATTAAAAGTCAATTATGTGCATGATACTTAAGAAAGCATTATATATTTGTTTTTAAACAAAAGGCAACCCACAAATGTTTTTATACAACTTTTACATGCACCACTTCTCAATTGATGTGAGATAGATAGAATGTATCAACAGAAGGTCTAGGAATTAAAGGGCAAATTCCCTCCGTCCGAGTGGTTCACGTTTTCACATGTATTACATTGTACATTAATACGTGATGGCTCGTTTCACATTTCATGTTATTGGCCATCAATGTGTACCGTAATTCACATGAACGGGTTATCACTGATTATGGAAAATTGGTATTAAAACGCCATATCTATAATCTAATCATCAGATCAAATGGATCATCTAGTAACATGAGGTCT
The DNA here is from genome assembly GCA_021234535.1 of Stichopus chloronotus. Taxonomy (NCBI): domain Eukaryota; kingdom Metazoa; phylum Echinodermata; class Holothuroidea; order Aspidochirotida; family Stichopodidae; genus Stichopus; species Stichopus chloronotus. The sequence goes on along the minus strand of CM037837.1, from coordinate 21,164,121 downwards.
AAAATTAATGAATATTCGTTGCCGATGCACACACACACACACACACACACGAAAAGAATGTTTTAGGTTTTTGTCTTATTTTCAACACAGTTTTCAATTATCGCTAAATCATTTATCTAATCTACACACAGACATCAGATGCTTTAGTATGTATCAAAGGTCTGATAGAGATGCTTAATGAGTTAATTAACAATAGCTGAGACGATTCATGCCTCGACTCTCCCTCACTCACTTGGCACCCCCACTGTAGTTATAAAGGATCTCAATGTTACGTTTCATATTCAGACATCTTAAAAGTGACAGACTTTGGTACCTCTGTTGTTAAAAATCAATTTTCCTCGTGATTTTTCTTTATGAGGGGGGGGGGAGCTTTTGTTTATTTATTTGTCGTCAGAGGATATGAAACAAAAGGGTTTAAGATATCATCACGACTATATAAAACAATCGGATGTAGAAGAAGCTATGACCCGCGACGTTTTTAGTTACTCCATAACCGACATAACTCACACAAGTCTTCATCAATGATCAACCATGCGTTATGGCTTAATTACAGACCCGGGGTGAACGAGTAACTGGTAAAATTTTTAACCAGGTTTATAACTTTATCTCTGTATCTCTTCATTAAAACCCCACTTCTTTAACAATCAGAGTCCATATCTAATTTTGCAGCCACTTAGTTAGTGTCTTGTTACAGTACACCTCGGTTGCAATTCCTGTAGTTGGGATTTCTGTTCTACATATTATTTTTTTTTCAAAATGGCGGATAGTGGAGGTTATCGCAATACGTTCGAAGATAGAAGACGGGATGTGCAATGCAGGCGGTCGGTAGAGACACAAAAAGGTTAGTAACGACCATAAGGTGTAGGATATTTCTTCAAAGGCTGGACTTTGTGCTTCTGCTGGTAGCTGTAATTCCCTTTGCTGACAAATAAGAGCAACTCGGAACCTGGTACAGGGTTCCACTGAAGTTATGACTATTGCTGCAACTTCCGTTTGAATTTGTAATCGCTTTTCTACGTTTCAACGTAGAAACACCGTAATTCTGATAGTAAAGATACATCATCTGTAGGTGAAAATGCCAGGGGAAAAAACTTCGATGGGTTTGTAAAAATTTCATGAAATTCAATTATCAAATAATTGGTCAACAATAGATTCATCAAGGTTGGAGGTGCCAGAACGGGCACTCACTTTGTAGCATGTTGGAAGGCCATGTATTTTCATGTACTCTCAAAGAGAGGCGCTGAAACGAACAAGTGTTATTACCATTAATCTAAGAAAAATCAAGCAAGTTACATTAAAAAAAAATAAATAGAAATAATTCTGAAGGAATGTAATTTTCTGACGTTTAATGTAAGATAACAAGAGAAAAGAAGTTTCGGTAGGTGTAAGGTCAGAAGGTGAAAGAACAAAATGGCGCCGTAAATTTGTCATTTAACAAGCACATAACAGATAGCGGTATGCGCATGTGCTTGTAGATACATTATGTTTTATGGTCCAACAAGTGGACTTTCGTCATTGTAAAAGTAGTCATTCGACTTCTACAAGCCTATAACAACTGTTCCTTTATGTTACATATATTTCAAGCAGACCTTCATGTCAAATAAATCAAACCTAAAAAGAAACAAGATTGTGAAGAAATTTACGAAACGAAAAGTAACGTTTTCCTCGTCTTTGAAAGATACTTTTCTCGTTTGTTATTTATGCATTCTAAGGGGCTTTATAACATTTTTATGTATTGAGAATATTTAATACTTTATATTTGGAGCTTCTTTGTAACCTATCCGAGTCTATCATTTCCATGGTTAACTATTAAACAGTTTGACGTGTAATCAGGCAGTTTCCCTAATTTATTCCAGTGTTTCAAATATGAAAAAAAAAGAAAGGTAATATTTTATAGTCAACTTTTCCTTCAAACATTAGAAAGACGAGGAAACCGAAACTTTGAAAAAAAAAAGAAAGAGATTACTGATTGGCAGAAGTAATCAAAAACAAGGAAGAATTAGATCGAAACTTAAAAGAAAAGCAGAAGTTGTTATACTCTGAGGTCTATGAAAACGAGTATTATTGCAAGCTCTCATAACAGCTTGTAAATGTTAAGTATAAACTCTCAGTGTTATACTGAATCGCTTATCAAGGCCTAATTATAAAGAACTATTCCAAACTTGATGACTTGCAGGAAAGCTTGAAAACATACATAGGTGAAAAAATAAACAAAAATTAATATTTTGATTGAAAATGTATTTCTACTTTTGTTAATACGCTTACTTTTTTTACTCCTTTTTTTCAACGTCTACTGTATGTAGAGTAGGTGTGACTCAGCATTAATGCAAACCTTTCACTCACTGCGAATTATGCAGTCACCATTGAAGTGTAACAACAAACTGCTTAAAAAGCAATTCAGAAATTGAATTCGCATCAAGGTCGCATGATATGCAGTATTATCCTGCATATGAAAGTGACAATATTTTTATCTTTTCTGGTCATCTGTTCTTTTCTACGCTAACATACCTCGGCCCTTTTTGGCACATGATAGCAATATTTTGCCGTGGAGTCTGTCAAAATATTAATGAAATGTTGATTGAAACATCTCAATATTTTTGATGTAGGAATGGAAAATCTACAGTCACAAAAGAGAGAGAAAAAAGAAAAACAAGAAAGAAAAACATGTAGTTCTGAGGAGAAATCCACCTGACCTCATAATAAGAAGAACCGAAACCTTTTGTTATGGTAACCATAAGTTGTAGGCCTACTGAGTAAAAAAAAAAAGAATTGATTCAACTATAATGAGAAGGGAATATTTTATTTATACTTTTTTTTATTTATACTTCCTACAAATTGTAACTTTCTTTCGTCTTTTAGCTGATGACTTCGTGTAAGAAAGGTTATTTTAAAGTCGTTATGAGCTCACTCCACAATGTATAAACTGGTTCGTTCCAATTAGGCACTTGGTCACCTGTGAAAAAGGAAAAGAAGAAGAAAAGGAAAAAAAAAAATTGGTTGTAATAATCGTTTTCGCCTCGCTGCGGTAAATTGCATCCGCGTACGTTGGTTGAAAGCCGACACGAGTTCAATGTGATTCACGTAAGGACTTAACGCTGTTCCAGTTTGCTTTATCATAAAGGCAGTATATATGGTCCATAGCTTTTACGAGTTTACTTGATGAAACAACTGCATTCGAAAGTGTGTTATTCTTCCTCTTTCCAATACTATAACTATATCCAACCTATAAAGCTATCATGTGATAAAATGTAATTAGGCCTACGTGTTTAAATTTTGTCGAGAGGAAAAACGCTTTTGCTTCACTAAAAAGTAAAATTTCAAAATTTTAAATTCAAATCTTCTTTGTTACATGTATTTTATGGTTTCGAAAGCAACGCTGTTGTAGTTCTATTACATAGGCATAAAAAATCATACTGTAGATCAAAGTAGAAGCGCCGCTAATTTTTTTTTTTTTTTAGAAGATACGTTTCTTACGTTTATTTCACTTTATTGCCGTTGTGTTAATAAACTCGCATAGATAATTAGAAATACCTGCTGCATACGTTATATGCTACACTTAGACAGTCAAGATATATAGCCAGTTTCCCTTTTAGTTTTGCTTTTCAAGTTGTAAAGAAGTACACACACGCACACACACAAAGTGACTGTGTGATATTTTATAACGAGAGACAAATTTGACAGATCAAGTCATGCTGTCGTGTTCCTTCTATCCCAGTAAAAGTTTAGATGCAAATGCAAACCTAATAATCGGACCAATGACGGAGACTAGGAAGAAAGAAAAAAAAAACATGAATGCGACCCCTATTGGTCCTCCTCTACTCTCAGTTCCGTTTCAGATTTTCGTATTTTGCTGTCTTTAATTATTATAACAATGTAACTGTCATCACTTAATGACAGAGTTACATTTTAATCAATTTTCGTTCCTGTTTTAAAAGGCTACAATCTCTATAGTAACATTAATATATAATTGGTAACCAATAATTTGAAGGTGTTACATTCTGCTATATGTATAATGGCCCTAGCAATCGGTGACAAAACGAGGCGAAGATACATGACTGCAAACAAAGTTGACGGGGTTTCCTTCTGTCGTAACTATTGACGACATTTTAAAATTATGTGATCTTTTGAAACAAAAATTGCTTTCTACCATGAAGCTAGGCCTAAAGCATCAGAGGTTAGAAAGTATGGCAATGTTAAGAGGAGAACGCTTGAAACTATTCATGCCAATATAGGAAAACAATTCGGGAAAAGGAATACATTTACATAAAAATGTTTAGTTACTCGTGTAGTAACTCGTGTGCGCGTGTACAATATTTAACAAGGAGCAGTTACGCGAATTGAGGTGCAGTTACTATGATTAGATTAAAACTGCAAAAAAATGTGGAAGAGCTGTTTCCGAGAACACAATACGACAGATTAAGCTACTCAATGATTTGTGATAACTCAAATTTCAATATTGGAATACTAAACATTCTTCTGGTTCTTTAAGTTTGGTTTCAGAACAAAACAGCATCACTGGAACAACTACTAGGCACTATTAGGCATGTAGTATTACACATATGCCCTGACTAGGATGATCAGTCTCATTTTGAACATCATTGTAGGTTCACTTTTTAGTAGTTGGTCACTTTTGAGCGGTTACAAGTGGCACTGTAGCATTTACCTTTCAGTTTCCAGCTATACTGGCAAGGCGGTTGCAGTTAACTTCAATGTACAGGCAATAATTCCCTGTGTCATTGTTTTCGTTTTTCATGTAAACAATTGGACCTCGTGTGCCTTGTAATATTATATTACAGTCATCATAAGAGCGTGATAGTATAGAGTTGAATAAAAACACTATCGTATCCAAGAAATGACCGATGGTGTAAAGCTCTACAAAGTAAACATATTAAGTACTGCTGCCTTTTCAATTGTTTTTTTTTTAACTTTTTTGCCTGATCAAAACACTTCAAAGATTATCTTAGAATTTGTCCTTTTTTCTTTAAATTCACATAAAACATCTTCTTCGTGATAGCAGTTCTGTATTGGTGCACCGTCCCATTTGTTTCTCATAAATAAGTTTTGTACATTTTACAAAGATGCATAATTATTTACACAATTATCTTCATAAATCTGTGATTAAAATCCATCGACAAAGCTTTTCAGCCTACTTTCGCACTTGCAGGGTTCAAAGACATTGATATTGATTACCTGATTAAATGAACAAAACTTACAGCTGCTTTGTCTTCTGCAATTACAGATGAATGGCATGAAACAGCATGGGAGACGTTTATTCGCACAGATATTAACATTTTATTGTGGACGGAGTGCCATTAATACAATTAGCAGGTAGTGATAAAACCATGTTAGCTGTAAAATGTTTTTGAAAATGTGTTCGGCTGGTTTCTTGACTATGCAAAGTTTGCTTACGTCTTGAAAAAAAATAAACGATGTTCTTCAAACTAGTTTCCCAGTTGACGAAGTCTTTCATTTTTAACTGCATCGATATCTGATGGGACATTTTAACATTTTAATAGTACTATTTCCAGGATAAACAAACAGAAAGATGATGAAAAGAAATGACAAGCTATCGTAGAACGGAAGTGACGTAACGGACCTCCTACTGTGGCAAACTGTATGGAGAAAAAAAATTTGGAAAAAATGAGCAAGATTTGGACAAAAAAGGAGAATACTGAAACATTTTTTTCTTCTTATCTGGTTGTGTGATATGCACCATTACGTCATCTTCTCTAGATATAAAAATTCTAGCATTTAAAGTTTCGTGAAGATCTCTTTCAGCTTATTCTTATGACAAGTGTAGTGTATAATGAAAATAAGTAAGAAAATAATAAATAAGAACAATATGTTCGCGCATAAGTATACATAAGTATACTCTGCTGATAATATTGAAAATAAAATTACACGGTGGTTTAACTATATGAATATGTAAATTTCGATAGTGTTTTGCACAATTACGATAGTTTTGTACAAATAGGGTAGAATGATTACTTGGTTTACATTTCGCATGTGTTATTTTGGTGTGTGAAAAATTATAAAACTTAGGTCTAACTTCAGCCTCCATGGTTGGTTGTACCTGACAAACAATGTGCCTTTTGGAAAAGATTCAAGAAAATTTCCACCATAACATGTAGTTAAGGTAATTATTGTTCATATATATTATCTCACAGACTAAGGTCTGATGGTGCTCATTTTTATTTTGTATTTAAACTATGAATGGCAGATGGACTTAGCCTCTTCCTTAAGTGAATTTTAACGGTCTTTTCCTCCACAACGGTCATACATTAACATGGTTGGACTCACACGTTAGTGTTGCGTTCATGCGACAATACTCAAATTTACCCCATGTAGATTTCCTAGTTATTGACAGTCTCCAACTAGAAATAAAATGCAATTCGAACTTAGGAAAATAAAAAATTACACACAACAAATTATGGAGATAGAATAGAAAAGGCGTGAAGATCAAATCCACAAAAGATAAAATTATACAGATTTGTTTTTCTATTGTCACTTTCAAAGTAACAATTGGTTGGATTCAGTCTATTAAAGTGCTTGGCCACTGAATAGGTCTGTAATTTACAGGGGAATTGATCTCTGGAAGCCCTAAACCTTACGTCTAATACAAACATTAAGGAGCCTCGCAATTGACCCTGCAACAAGTATTTTTAAGCCCAATATTAATTTTAGCAGAACCAGCTCCTGTCATAAACGTACGAGAACATTCGTGTGACACGTTTCAAATAATGTGCTTTACCACGTTGCTCTGTGTACTGTCAACTTCTGATTAAGGATGGTCAGGCAGTGACGCCACAACATATGTATTCTGTAGATCAAAGGGACCCATATATAGTGCACTTATCTTTTCGCTCAATTGGCATATATCTATTCCGAGTCTTCACGAGACTGTTTTCACCTGTTCTTGATTGTATTTACAAGAATATTAGTTAAGCAATTGACAACAATCATGGCCGGAAATACAATCATCAATTTCAAGATAAAAACCTTCGAAAATCGTTTTATGTGTCAATGTGTAACTTCCTAAGCTGTTCAGCTAAAATTGATGATGACATGTGCAAAAACCTCTCTGTCCTTACAGAATTTTCGTTTTGTATTAAAATCGAGTCTCGAGAAGATATTTTCTGGATGATACAACATTACGAAGTAACCAGACATGCTGTGAGGGTTATGGCCTGTCCTCCCGAGAAGGCATATAAGCATGTATGATATTATGTGTGGATTAGGTATCCAAACACTCCCCTCCACTCCATTTATAACTTAAAGGAGTAGCATAAGATTGAGAAGTTCAAAGTTTCCTTCAGTAAGTTATCAATGTAACTATGAACTGTTTATGTATCAATTCCTGCATCAACTTTTATCATTACAAAAAAAAAAAATTACAAAAATGTAGAGTCTGGTATATCAGTTTACCACTTTCATGTGATTCATTATCACATCTTTTGGTGACCAAAGACATTTTCATCAAAGATTCATGTCAGACAAGACCTCATAGAAGACGGAAAATAATTTCTCTCATGTCAGGCTGACGAGAGAGTTGTAAAATTACTCCAACTTTTTGCTTTAAGGAAACTCGCAGTAAATTTCGAAGCCTCGAAGACAATAGTTTGTGTTTGCTATGAGTGACAGAATGGTTGCAACTTTTAAGAGGTCAGTGCAACTCATGTCGAATTAAGACGTCATCAAAAGAAGCCTCTCACTGAAATGAGTAGATCGTCACTCTACACAAGCGAAATATGGCTGACGTCACAATCGAACTAAAGCATCACCCCTTCCCCTGAAACATTGACAATGTACCCTATTGACTTCCGAAAAATATATACTTATTGTCTCGGAAGTTGGACAAATATGAAAGCAGTGTAGCACCCTGGGAAGGGCAAGTGTGGACGTAGTTTGGTTAGGGAAGCATCACTTCATGTATTCCTACAAAATTTACCATACTACAACGTTCGTCGGTAATTCTACAATTGTACTTCTTAATGCTGACCTAATGCATTCTTGTCATTCCCGTATATGTTGTTTTGCTTTGTTTTTGTTTAAACTCTTAGTCGTAAGTTCAGGATTAACCGGGCATGAGTTTTTTTTTCATCCTTTTTTATCATGACAACCAAACATTTACAACTGCGAGCTAGGCCGATCGTCAAACTATAGCCTGTACACGTTATCCTACGTGCTTGCAAGGTATGCCCGCATCGTGCTTTTCCACTGGAGTTCCATTTTAGCTACGTACATGCGGTATACAGTCTACGAGATTGTACTCAGGGAATTAAATTAAATATCTCCACTTTGATAATGACGAACAAAAGGCTATAAAGCTGTCCAATTCACATATTAAGTACTGTAATGCTTGCCCATAAAGACCCACTAAGCTATCAGCAAAACCCCGGCTGAGTACTGGATTGGTAAACATGGCCTTTAGACTGCCTAAACCTTAGGATCAACACACAAAGAGACAAACAGCAACTAAAGAAGCAAACAAATCTATGGGTGTCGAACATGATGGGTATAACCAACTCGCCAACAGAAACAAACCCCTCGAAGAGTATCTCGAAAATGATTGAAAATTAACCTAACACACAAAAGAAACACTGCTAATGTAACAGATGTCCAAGTGTCAAGTCCCGATAATCGACTATCGAAGCCCTGCTGAAGAAGTTCTATCTTGATATGCCAGATAGGCGTCAGTTGATTTCGAGGTGAACAGGGAAAGGTGTCGCGCAAAACTTCTCACTATTTTGAGAGCGTTTTCCGATGAAAAAAAAAAAAGTAGAGAGAAAACGCTTTTGCATCCTTATACTCGAGACACTCGTGTTTCACGCAAATTAAAATAAACATTGCTGTATGTATGTATGTATGTATTTATGTATGTATTTATGTATGTATTTATGTATGTATTTATGTATGTATTTATGTATGTATGTATTTATGTATGTATGTATTTATGTATGTATGTATTTATGTATGTATGTATGTATTTATGTGTGTGTGTGTCGGTAATTTATTTCGAGCCAAGTATCAGGTTCGTCGCTACGCAAAAATCAAACGTAGACTTGGACAGAAATTTTTTAACTTGAAACTGAGTGACACTCGCTTTTCATCACACAGAACGTTGGCGACCCCCGACTTTTTGAAATCAGCGATGTACGTATTTCAGTTTGATAGATTAATTGTAACAAATATATGTTAAATGTAAAATTATCAGGGTTAGATAGTTTCCTTTGAAAAACAGAAACACTTTGCCATGTGATTCTATTCGATTCAATGCCTCAGTGGTAACCCATTCTTGCCCACCATACCCCCTTCCCCCTTCCCCTTCCCAGGATCCGGCAACAAAGTTACGTCACTGTGATAGAAACAGTAGTATCTTTAATCTCGTTATGCTTCTGCTCTGTTATTCAAAGGTACCTTTGCGGTTGGGTTGAAACAAAAAAAAAAAAACAATGTAAAAAAAATGTGTCAATGCCCTATATTCTGGATATAACTTCTGTTTGACCTTTCTTGGACATTAGTAGTCACTCATGATTGCTACCATGCGTTGCCATTCCCTTATTGGCTAATCGGAATATCACAAAAAGAGAAAAGAGAAACGAAAATAAGCTTATGACCGTACGTGCACAAAGTAGCCGCCTCACCAGTTCGGCTATGTGAGCTCACAAAAAAAAAAAAAAAAACAGCATATTAGTCCTTGATATTATACAAATTAGTTTACCCTTGACTTTTTCCACCAAATGTCAACTAACTTCGATTGCACGGTCTGTCGCTTTGGTGTTACGGTGGAAAGGTCTGGTAAAAGGGTATAGGAAAGCCATATGTGAGGGATAGTCTTATCAGTACGATAAACACGAATAAACTCAAAGATTGTTAACACAGGCAGGGAACGTGGCACCTGTTCATATACACTTACGGCTGGTGAGGTAGAAATGACTTTCACACCAGTTTAACAAGACCTCTGTGTAAAGATTCCATAAGAGATATAACAACCGATGTTTTCTACAGAGCATCACACTAATTATCCACATGCGAGTAGTATAGTGTTGGTACAGCCTAACCTCCGATATCCACCATCAAAGCTTGAAAGAGCTATCGACGGACTAAATGTGATAAGAAAGAGATGATGCAGGGAGAGTGGGGTGACAGGGTCGTTTTTTTTTTCTTGAGAAGAGAAACAACCTAATATTGATATTTGCTTTGAAAAACGGTTTTACGCTATTGTACTGACACATGAAGAGAGAGAGAGGGCCCGGTTGAGGGAGAGAGAGGGCAGTCGATCTGAGGTGACATAGGTTAGGTGGCATAGATCCAATCCTATATGAGGATATTTCTATCGTGCCACCTTCACATGTCCTCGAACACTTTACCCTCCTATTCTTGTTAACCTATATTTCAATCGCAAATATGTCGGACATACTTGGGTCCGTTACGGGTCATTGTTTGTGGGCAAAATATTATGATATGGTTGACATGCTTAGTTTCGATTTTATGATACATATTACCTATTAACCTATTATTAAAATGATCCCTTCAAAAAGTGATTTTCGCAATATTGGTGCAAATGAAATGATGAACTGCCAGAACAAAAATCAAAGGTTTGAAACATGATGGCGGATCAGCAAATCGACTTTTCAACATTCTGAGATCAGACTGGGAATTCAGTTTAATCAGTTTAATCCAAAAGATTGGTTCAAAGGGTGTTTAATTGATGAGATGTACGAACTTATTGCAATTTTTTTTTTTTTTAAAAAAACGGGTAATATAATGACGTCTTCCATGTGTGCCATCCATTTGCATAGAACCGTGTGCATGGACGAATCGTTCATTACGTCAGAAGACAATGTGACCTCTTCCCCTTGCAAAATGTGTACATGAGTCATTCAGTGTTGCTTCATGAGAATTTAAAAAAAAAAAAGAAGAGAGAACGCAAAGTTGATCGTTCGGAGTAAACAGAAAAAAACAAGAAAAAAAAATCCGACGTGTGTTTTAACTATTTTAAAGAATGATGATCGACGATTATGTAAATCATAACAAATTTAAATCCATCAAGTCTGTTCAGAGATGATATGGATTTTAAGTATCGCTGCATTTCACTTACACATTATTTATATTTTTTTTTAGTCACAAATTTGAGTTGAAGGAAAATGAACAAAAAAGTTGACTTATGAATAGTGTTACGTGATTAAACCCGTAATTCAAACATTTTTACTTCATCTAAGGATGAAAAACTTGAAAGTACCAAATTGACATATCACCAGTTTTATGTGATTAGATTCACAATTCATTTATGCAATAATGTCAAAAAGTCATAAAGGTGTGTTTCAGATAAAACAGGTCTGTTCATTCACACAGGATGAGACACTTGTAATGTCTACTTTGAGACACTTGAAATGTTTAGTGTGAGTGTCAACAGCACACGTGACTAAAGTTTTTCTTGGAAACTCCTCCTTTGTTACAGACTGTTATCTTCCACTGATATAACAAAATGTAAATATCCTGGAGAAGTAGAGATTTTTAAACCCCATTCAGTATTTAGACCCCAGTCACCCCATGCAGTATTATTATTCATAACTTGTACTTAATTTTACAATAAACAATTTACCCAAGGGGAAGGTCTGCACCTTCTTGGATAGTCGAGGGGGGGGGGTCTGAAATGGCCAATCGGGGGAATTCGCGTACTGGGGGGGGGGGTAAGCGATCTTATTTTCATAATGTTAAATTTGTGAAAATGGAAGACATCAAACACTTTTTAGCAATAAAAACTAGTTACATTGCACCATTTTACATATAAGTATTATCTAATACGAAAATTTCCCCCTCCCCTTTGACACCACTCCATGTCAGTTGGGAAAATGGATACCCCACTACATCTGTCCCCTCCGTCCACCAGTCAACCCAGAGCACGCCACTGACTACACCGAGTATACGGTATCGTGCAAATCGAAGGCATCATCGAAATTTCACAAATTGTTTCGGTGAATATAAACTGTTCCTATCTATAAATGTGCTTTTAAATTCTTTGAGGAAATTAGTAATAGCTTTTTTTTTTCTTTTTGGTTTTCATTTTGCTCCTCAAGTGTTACGTAAATTTCTGTATCTATGCAAGTATCTTTGTCTGGTTGTATATAGCATATAATAGCATTACCACCAGTGATTTTTGTGAAATTTTGGAGGAAAGACCGATGAAATTTTATGTAACATTTCTGTACTTCGTAGTGCACTTTTTTTTTCATCGATAAATGCATCCTATTCAGCGTTAATGTAAACGTCATGTAATATGAGTAATAGGTAAAGTAAAAGAAATCACATAAGGGTACTTAAAGTAACAATAAAGATAAACATTTATGTTTACATATTCAAACGGTTTGCTGATGTTCCTCGTGCGAAGGTTTGACTTATGTGCATTAAAATAGATACAGCAGAATGACGTCAGACTAACTACTCACGCAATGAACAAATGGAAGTCAAACAAGAATAGGCGGCGTCCTTGCGTGTATAAGACAAAGCAGTTCTGTCTTAGCTATTTGCTACAAAAAAATGCACCTACGGACTTGAGAATTTGTTCGGTCGATATCTAATTGCATCTTTGAGCACAACAGAAGGAAAACCACTGCTAAAACTCTGGAGATAACCAGATAATATTAAAGGAAAATTGCTTTCCAACGCCTAGCCGATTTCGAGTTGTATGATCCCTAAATTTCCGTTGGAATTGTTTTACGGGGTTTTTTTTGTATGTCAGGTCTACGGTGGTGGTGGTGGGGAGAGGTTATGCACTCCACCATTCGAACAATCTTTGATGCGAAATGATGGTTCCCTAAAAAATAATAATAATTATGTCGATATGTTTTTCAGTTTCCTTTAAAACGGAAATCATTTTTTTTTTAATATGATCTTCTAAGAGACGAAAATGGACAAAGTGAATCTTTCTGCTGAGTTCGCATTTACGATTACTTGCAAGTGCCAGTTCTGTGAAAACGGCCATATGCAATACTTCTGGTTTGAATACTACGTAACACCACGACAGTGGTGCAAAATGTTAGGACCACTCAATCGTCAGTAAAAAAAAAAGTTTAGGAGTTGGCCAATCACAACGATGCTTTAATAAAGGAAAAGACAATCTTTCTGTTGATCTGACAGCCTAAGTATCCTATTGAATATACCGAATGGAAGGTAACATTAGCCTATACCATAATATTCTGTGCAGCCATCACCCTCTCGTAAATAGGACGATTTATGACGTGGCAGATTTATGAAGATGCAACAGAGATAGATATGGGAGATATTAAACAGATAAAAGAAATCACGAGGTGTACGTTTCGTAAAAAAAAAACATTGTGCAGTGCAGTCGTATCGGCTAATCGGTAGGTTCCGTGACCATTGACCTATACATGTATTCTTTCTTTTTGGGGTTATATTTTTTTTGTTACACCAATAAGGCCACCATAAATGGAGGGAGGAGGAGAAATGTCTTAGCGTCCCCGAACCCCCCCCCCCCTCAAATAACAATGGACGTCAGTTTTTCTGACCTATTCCTTTGACCTCAGCAAGGCATATATCAATGACATGCATTGAGCCAAGTTTGTTTTACATCGTGAACTGCATTAACAAAGAATATGATCATCTGCCATTTCAGTACCAGGAAATGAATGGTACAGAGCAGAAATTTCTCCCAATTTCAGAGGCAATAAGGATATTTTCTTTTCAGTGATGTTTTGGTAGATATTTGTTTCACATAGGAAGGCAGGTGGTGTAGTGGCAATAGACTGCTTAATTATGAAACAAAACTGACAATTAATTTCACTTTGTCAGAATAACGAAACGTTTGACAGGTTTTAAATAAACGTTAACGGAAAATTAAGCGATATATTTTTTTATGATTTATGTATTTACAAGGTTCGCACTATATGAGTAACATGAGAGATCATTCGAACAAAACTTGTAATTTGGAGATTTTTTTTTTCGTGTGTGGGACAGTATTAAGAATCTGCAGTATCCTTTGCAGATGCTAGGATGCATCACTTTTCAACAGGGTCGGTTAGTTTTAAGAAAGGCCTTATAAAACATAGGTGTAGGTTCATTGTACATTAGTTAAAAGCATGTAAGGCCTATCCTTCAAACTGAGGAGTAAGGGCAGAAAATGCGACCAAAATCTCCCAGTAGAAAGCAAGTATTCCTTACTGAGCAGGACACACACCTTATGTGAGGATAGTTTGGAGTTAGTATTGTGTTTGCCTGCCAAATGTAAAAATAGTTCGGACCGACGGTTTGCCTCTGTATTGTACTCATTATCTTATCAGGATACATAATGTTGTTTCACTGTGAGGGATAACTGCATGTACGGAAAAAGCACTGCATAGTGGTGGAAGTGCACCACTCCTGGTGGGGGGGGGGGGGGCGAAAGAGGCTCACGTGGAGCGTAGCATACATAATAGCTAAAATTGTGGGAAGACTATCTAAATAGTGTCCCTTTCTATCTAGATATTGCTCCCTTTCACTTAAACCACAGTTCTAGTTAAAGACCAAGGAGAGACGAGTTGAGTAGTATGTTTTTGATACGCCAGTGACACCTGTACTGTTTCATATTCATTATGTAGGTGCATATAATAAGAACCGTTGAGTTTCAAATATCATTTTTGTTTCTCACTCTTTCTAGGCAAATTTCACTGCTTTTCAAAGTGGTCACTGTCATTTTCGTTCATTGAAAGATCTATTCCGTCCAGGTATAATGTTACATATTCATGACGTACGCGCTCATTGTAAGAACCGTTAATTTTTCAACTGTTTTTCAGTGATTTTATGCCAATCCCGTTGCTTTTTAAAGTAATTACTGTCGTTTTCGTTCATTGAAAGACGTAGTCCGTCCAAGTACAACCTCGCGTGTACGTTTAAAAATAAAGAGAAAGTTAAGATCAAACATAATCTTATCCTTCCGGTTTTCAGTACACACGCAATCACTTCAGATGAATAAAAGTGCACTTACGATTCCATATCACAATCAACGAACACTTATGATTGCAATTCACTCCCTTCTGACAAATGAACAACACACACGGTTAATCGTCAATTCGCAATGACCAATGAACAATTCTCATGTTTTTTTTCTTTTTTTAGTTAAACGTCTCTCCGTATTGACCAATGAAACGACATTCACGGTTTGCCCGCCAATATTGGTATTGTTCAATGAACAAGGCAAGGATTGCATGATTGTTCAAGCTTCACGTTAACATGGCGCAGTCGCAGAACAATCAGCTGGCTCACAGAGGTTTCGGATGAAGATCCACAAATGCTGAACAGGCTAATCATGAACATATCTGGTTCTCAGCTGGAGGTGCAACACTTCAATAAAATTATCATTCATAATCAATTGCGCAAGAAAGAAGTTCAAACTTATTGAATCACTTGGAAAATGCAATTTTTATTTGGTTGTGAGTGGATATTGACTTGAAAATTGATAAACCAGTAGTACTTTTGACCATTCAAATCAAGTGGTTTGCAACAAGTGAATACGGGCATGGAAAGTGAAACACATACCATTTGACGACCCTGTGTTGACCCATGGTGAAACTTGTGGATAATGAATTCATGATCGTAAAAGAAAATAATAATCAGTCTTGTTGCAGGATAGTTTTGAAAATGATGCCAGTTACATTTCCGATCATTAAAACTAAAGTAAGTCTTAAATAAAAAGTGAATTTGGAAATGGAAAGTGAAAAACGTATCGTGTATGAAATTTAACCGGAAAAACTGGAGCTCATAAAGGTTGTTATTCTTTTATCGAAGTTCTCTCTGACGTCAAATGAGGTAAAAAATAGCCGATGGATGACATGTAACAGACAAACCTTGAATAAACGCCTGAAAATTCTCCCTACTATATATAATACTTTTTAAAATGTCACACAGACGGGAACAAGTGAGATTTAATTTCATGACGCCCAAGTAAAACGCACACTGGGCTGTTGCAATAATCTTACAGTTGGATTTGGGTGGAGGATGGTGTACGTCTTAAAGAGCACTCTATATATCCAAAATATATAAATTAAAAAAAAAGTAAGCACTTTCTCTCAAAAAAGGCACGGTATCTGATTTTTTTTTTTTTTTTTTGGGGGGGGGGGTAAACAACCCTTCTTTACCCCACACCTATATGCAGAATAATTGTGTGTGTGTGTGTGTGGGTGTGTGTGTGCCCTTGTTTTCGGGTGGGATCGAGCACCGAAACAATAGATTTTAGGTCCTCTGCAAAAAATTCAATAGATTTCTCCGATCCTCTCAAGATTAACAATAGACAATCTATTGTTAAGGTTAGGGTTGAGGAAGAAAAAACAAAAGAAAGCACAATGATGTCCTCGGAATGAATGGAAAACAAAGCTGTGTGTGTGTGCGTGTGTATGGCAGAGCTGTATGAATAAAACACTGTATAAGCGACCTCGTTGTGCGCAAGAATTTGGTATTAGAATTTTCAAAGAAGGATATAAGCCTAAGTTATTGTTCTACACAGCATTGTTCCTACAGAGTGAAAAAAAAAAACCAAATGCATCCTGCAAATGCTATAGTAACAAACTGACAAAAAAAATAGTAACGTTTTTCCTGAAACATGTTTTTAACTGACATAGAAGCTATCGTCGTTTGAATTCAAAATTACCACTTTTGAGAAAGAAAACAAAATCAAATCTAAAGTGTGTTCCCTGTGGATTATCAATTCAACGGTGAAAAGTTCCGGCTGTTGAACTCAAAGTTTCTACTCTCCTTTGCAGGATGCAAAGTCATGGGTCAATGGCCACAGACGAAAAGTGTGAAATGTCCTCTCTTCACAACTACGAACATGGTCGGCGGTCCCGTAGGTGGGGGGGGGGGGGATATCAGGAGATCCATATACGTGCCCTTTTGGACAAAATTTCCCAATTTGATAGTTCATTAATTCATCGATGTCGAGTTGTTTTCTTTGTATATATTGTATATTTTGTACGATTCAAACTTTTATATATATCTTGCCTGAAGAGGAAGATGTGAGATCGTCGAAAACGATCGCATTTCAAAAGGCCTCCGAAGAACTTTCTTGTCTGGGTTTGCTCATTTATTTGGTATTATGTCCTGTGTTGGAAATTTTTTTCTTTTAACCATTTTTTAGCCGAAAAAACAGTTCCTCATACACATTGACCCATGCACAAAGCAATACCGGAACGTTTTAGATGAGCTACTTCTTGGAACCCGGCGAATATTTTTTAACCAATATTGTAATTATTTAGTCGGCGTGCCTTAAAAACTATCACGACCGGTGAGTCAGTGGAAAGCAGTTTCATCACGAGGCATGGGCGTCGATTTGGGGGAGGGGACAGAGGACACGTCCACCCAATTTCAATATCAAATCGACGCCCACTGAAGCATTGGAAAATAATAGGCCAAAATAATCAGCGACGGAAGTGTACTATGAGTGCGTACTTCAGTTGCCCAGTGATTACAGAAGATCACGAGTTAGGACGTCAGTGTAGGATATCTACAATGTAAACTGTACCGTGGGTCTCCTCCATAGGTAATGAAGTGTATAAATTTAAGGGATTTCCATGGTTGTCCGTCGGACAACCAATTTACAAAGATTTGTTTGTCCACTTCCCCACCCCTCCGGAAAGATGGGTGGATCTACGCCTCTGATTGCTCTGAAAATTGGATGAGAGAGGGCCAAACAAATATATTACATAATATTTTATTTCCTTTCTACTTTACAGGCAAGATCCGTGGCAGGTAGCTAAGATGATAAAGCAGTACATGCAGCAACACAACATTCCCCAAAGAGAAGTGGTAGACGCTACCGGATTAAACCAGTCACATTTATCGCAACACCTCAACAAGGGCACTCCAATGAAAAGCGTAAAAAGAACCCTGCTGTACCAATGGTACATTCGGAAACAAGTTGAAATTGCAAACCGTGAGTACCATCAAGTTATTTTGATGAAGCAAATTCAAATATTTCGACTTGGGTTTGTTGACACGTGGGTAAAGTATTTCGGCGACCTATTCTAAAATGGAAAACGGCCACATGGAAAGCCTTTTGAACAATTTAATCATGAATTTCAGATATCTCTAATTGACTGTTATTGTGTGGATAACTAAAATTGAAATGGAGATATCTGGAATTGAATTTTAGACGTCTTAAATTCAATTAAGAGATATCTAAAATTCCCTTCGAGATATCTGAAAATGAATTAGAGATATCTGAAGTAGAAATTAAGATATCTGAAACTGAAATTAAGATATCTAAAATTGAGTTTTACATATCTGAAATTCATATTCATGAGCTATTAAAGGCGCGAAAGGGAAAACTGCATAATAACGTGTGAAGTACTGGGACTGAGTACTGTATACAATGTGCTTGATCGCACCCAAGCAACCATACGTCTCCAGTATCGGATAAAATGAGTCTTAGATATCTGAGTTTTAGATATTTGAAATTGAATTGCAGATATCTGTAAATAGAATTTTAGATATCTAAATTTCTTGGTTTTTCGAGATATCTCAAATCATTTCAAGATATCTGCAATTATCTCTAGATATCTGTCATAAATTTAGGATATCTGAAATTAATTAGAGATATCAGAACTTTCTCAATAAATGTTTAAATTTCTTTCCATACGGCCAGTGTTTCGTCTTGTTCCCCTTTGCAATGAGGACCGTTCGTCCATCGCGTATTTACATGGACAGAAAGACTGGAGTTACTAAGCGGAGTGACGCGTTGTGTGCCACCGTATTTTTAGGATCAAACCCATTACTCGCCAGAAGATGCACTCAAGGGGCGTGTAGTATGAAGTCCACGTTCCACAAATTAAACTTAAGGGGCATGGAATGGGAACGCTCGGGAGGTGAATCCAAAATCATGCATAGTTGCAGTAAACCGGTATCGCTTTAAATTTCTTTGCGGAAGTGGTTACTGCAGTTTGTCAAGTTATAGCGGGTACAAACTTGAGGGGGCACGTTCCTTGCTTTCAACTTAACAGGCTAATGCACTTTTCAAGAACTTTAACGTAACGAGAATGAGGGAAGTATTTCGGTGGTTGAAGGTATATGCGAGCATACTGTTGACGGAATCAACTTCAATCATGCATGTAAGCTCTCAGCCGAGTTCTGAACCGAGTTGGTAGCCAGATACACCGTACTAAGATTTTACAGACTATTCAATGACACTTCGGTTGCCGATTAAAAAGTTTCGTTTTGACTTGACCTTTACTCTACAGCTACTTATAGTATATGTATGTGGCGTATAGTGAAGCAATCTCCTAAATAAAAAAAAAGTAAACGAAAAGCGAGATGTAACAAACCAGAAAAGATTTGCAGAGTCAGAGTATGACGTCAAAACGACAAAATTACAATACCATCCACGAACAGAGAGAGATAACCTTTGACGTGTTCAAGGTATTGATCTAAGTGCTTCGAATCCATCGTTATTTCGAGGTTTGTTACTCAAACATATATATATATATATATTTATGAAAATAGGAGTGGTCCATACAGATAAAATAAAGGAGATACAAGCGAATATTTTTAAGCATGTCATTTTGCTATATTTCGTCTTCAGGCAAATGCAAGGATACACATTGGAAAAAGCAGTAATATACGGATTAAAGAGTTTGACATGATATGCATGGATAGACATAGAAGGCTTTACAAACACAAAATAGTGTTACACAATGGCACAAGGACAAAATAGCAGTACAAATTTAAGGTGATCTTTGCAAACATTGTACAATGCTATAGTAATACTTGGAAGGCTTTGGAAACACAGAACAATGAAAAACAAAGGAACGAAAAGGAGAGTAGCAGAACAAGTAGGGATGAAAGCGATTAAGATAGTTCCAAGTTGTAGGGTGAAGGAGATTAAAATAACTCTAAGTTGTAGCGTGCTACGTTTCTATCCAAGTCTGCCTTTAAATCTTTTATGAGTAGGCTTTCTCTAATCTTACGTCTAAACTATTGTGACTCATTTTTCTACAACTGTGCAGTGATTTTTAAAGTCAGGAAAACAATGATCTTCAGTTTTACAATGGAGGTAAAATATGCCTTTCTGTTTACCAAAAGAACTCATCAGATGCTCATTGAATCTATCTATGAGACGTCGGTCTGCTTCACCCACATAGAAAGAATCACAGTCGGGGCAGTTTCTTTTATAAACTACATTATTCGCATAATTTAATTTACAGGGATCTTTGAATTTGAACACTGAGGCAATTTTCTTATGGAGGAAAAGCACTTTCACTAGAATATTTTTATTACAAAGATTATTGACGCAAAATCTTAAATTTGTAGCAAGTTTGTCACAACTGGGGTCACAGTATGGTAACCGGACATATAAAATATCGTTACTAGCCGTCTCTTGGTTTGCCCTGATAACGGACTCATATCAAATTGATGTCTTAATTTTCTGGTATAGCCCTCCATTTCAAATAACAAGTTGCTGGGATATTCATTAGAAATTTAAGACGCACGCGTCTAAGAAACTGTATTCACGCTCGAAAAGGGAAACAGAGGAACACAGTCTGAGGGGGCGTTCATGTAGAGCCTTTGTTATAGAAATTTTGTACTTTAAGTTGGGGTACCACGACTTCCAATTAATTAACAACCCTGTAAACGTTCTCTTAGGAAAAACTAAAGCTAAACATTTATATATATTCTCTCTTAGTTATGTGGCTGACCCAATGTTCTGATCTAATAACGTAATAAGGTTGAAGAGGGACGTTGGGGGGGGGGGGGTGTCGCCCTCATGCATTAGGACTAATCCATAACAAAAAAAAAACTTACTTCCATTGATCACAAATTAGTCTTTCAACGTGATATGCATCACAAAATATTAGAAACATACTCTGTATCAAACAACACGACATCGTTTCTGATGTCTTTTTTTCCCCTGATATTTACAAAGTTTGATCACACTTTGTTGCTCTTTTATAGCAATAAAAATGCAGAGAATTCAGTGGGAACATGTGACTGAAATAAGTATACCTCGGATGTCCACCAAGCGATCTCATAAACATTTTACTTCATTTCTTTAACATGAAGAGGAAGTATGTGAAAGTCTTACTAACCAAACACGCTTGACATGTATGTCACACTGGCAAACTTTCGGCAACCCTGATACACTTTTGTCTGTTTAACTCGTTGAGTTAAATTAAACTTTTTTTGTAGCTATTTCCAAACAGTATCTTATTTGAATTAATGGGATAGATAAAACAAGATCTTCTAATACGAAACAGGTGGTCATTATAATTAAACAAAATCATGGTCAGAACCATAAATTCTGGTAAACAAAATTGTCAGCTTTGGAGTGTTTGGTAAACTTTTCATCACGATTGGGTGTACATCGAGCAGCTTTCATATTTTTTTTTTCTTTATCTAATTAAAATGAACAGATGCTCATCTTTTTGTAGGAAATGCATAAAAGTTTTTTTTTTGTGTAACATAATGTGACACATTACCGATATCAAAATAGATGTCAAAAACGTTTCACAGTTTAATTCGATACGTATAGAGTGTAAAAAAAAAGGAGGAACAAACAAATAAACTGCCAATGTTTAACAGAGGCTTACTTTTGTTTGCTAATTACTCAAAAGTGCACTCAAACAATAAAAAGGCAATCGTGTTTTTGGTGTACAGACACCTGCCACTATGAGGTCATCTGTTGGAAAAATAAACTTTAAAAAAAAAAGCTTGTTTTTCCCCTTTCTCTCTTCGACGAGACAAGTCTCATCTGAACGTTTGCATTACAATCGTAACAAATGATAACAATTAGTTTAACGATCTCGACCTTTATCGGCAATAGGTATAGAAATATAAATCAATGTTGCCGTCCTACTTATATCTCGTCCTGGGAAAGTGTTCATGAAATGCTTTAAACGATGTGATCATCAATTCATTATAAAAAAAAAAAAAGTGATAAGATAATCTTTATATTTCTGTTTATTATATCGCTCGACCTCTGAATTTTTCATGCTGACAAGTTCATAAGTGCTTTTAAGTTCAAGGGAGGGGAATATCTGAATCAAAAATAGGCTTTCACCTACCCCAGAGGAACTTTCAGTACGATAGATGGACAATCGGTTTCACGAGAAGTAGATAAATGGGTAAACTTAAGACGTTTCCCGATTAGCAAATTTGAATTTATCGTTTTTGCAACCATCTCTCAGCAACAGAAAGGATCTATGTATTACCTCTAAGGCCAGCAACACAACCCCTAAGGCCACTCTCCTCCTCAAGAAATCCTTGCCAGGCTGCACTACTGATGGCATAATGACTGCGCATGTTCATACCAGAAAAAAAAAACCTAACACACGTCCTTCCTCCATTCACAGCGTCTACGTTTAGTAGAGACCTGTAGGGAAACAATGATGCCATTATATACAACTGAGTGTTCACAAATAGAACACCGCAAAGTGTTACGAATCTATGCAGACTATTTCATGGAACCTGACGTCATCAGAAGGTCATGACGTATGGATTACGTAATCAAACCTTATACTACTACATTTTCTATTTGGGGGCCATAAAACACAGAAATTTCAGAAAATTAGGAAAAACATTGTCAAGTGAGAACTTTTCGATGCATCACTTGTGAAAGTTTAGGAAGATATCACAATGCCCCCCAGAGTCTGAAAAATTCTGAATGAGTCAAAGGCGAGGTCGGAGAAAGGATTAAGTTGTCATATAAAGTTACAGCAATTTCGTATCTCAGAAAAAAAAAATATCACGGGTTCGAACATATTCTGCTGGGTCAAATGAAGTGAAATTGCATGCTGACAGATTTTAGTGTAAATATTCGACATCAGTGATTACCTAGCAGATTCTGGAGGCGAGTTCTGACCACTAACACTATCAAAAAGATACATAGCTCCTCAGGGGAAGACGTGCAAAGCATTGCGCTTTGCTGGGCTAGATATTGGATAGACTGCCTCTGAGCAAACAAATTTTCAAGTGCATACGCACAAAATGTCCAAGTGGCACCGCTCTGTGACATCTCCAGTCGCTGTAACGGGAGGTTCCCTGCTTGTTTCAAACGATCCCAGTAAACTCTTGATATTAATAACCCTCCAGTCATTATAGCGTATACCGCCAGCTTCGAAAGTGTACAATCATCACCGTTAGTCTAATTCTTCAAAGAGTTTCAAATGCTGAAAAAAAAATATATAAAAAGAGAGATAGATTGATTTTGAGTGCATCTTAGTGCATATGAGGTGATTAAAAAAATAAGGGGTATAATAATTTATATGAAATCCTTATTTGAATCTACATTGCTCCTCTTGTTTTTTTTTTTTCACCTGTCGTGTTACAACATACGGAATCTACTCATCTCTTTTCAAAAGTCTACTTTTTTTCTAAAAACTTTGAGACCTGTCAGATATGGCAGACAGTCTTCCAGCTCTCTGGTTCGAGAGATATTTCACGATGGTCGTGAGTCAACTATGTACAAGTTGTGTACCCATCCAGAATTTATGCTCCTAATCAGCGTGATGGGGATGTTCCGTGAGATAAAATGATAACTCTGGGGTCCCTTAGTTATTAAAACAATACCACGTGTCTTTCAAAGTGGCACTTGCATAGACAGGGTCGTGGCCAAGAGCTAGGTGAGAGTGGGGCGCAGCGCCCCTAAAACTTTCCGCCCTCCTCTAAGAGTACTTTTTTGGGGTGAAAATGGTTTAACATTATGTCACATGTGCCAGAATTCCTATACCCCTATTCCCTTTTGGCTGCCCCCTGTAGGAATCTGGTTCATGACATGGCCATGCACGGACCTAAGTGCCAGGGCCTCTGGCTCATTTAGCTCGGGGTATGGCCCCGTACTTCGGTCACTGCGCGATCTCCGATCTGCAACGCGTGAATTGAAACGTCATATTTTTTCCCACCCCACAGAAAAAAAGTAAAACAAAAGACATCACTGCAGTGCCGAAGCAACATTACCCGAACTCACAACTTCAGTGAAAAGTTACAGTAGTTTCAGAGGTTCTAACTTGTAACCTATAATATAGAATTACCTATGTATCAATATCATTAACATTAGGTGTCGTTAAGGAGATTTTAACAATTGTTTCAATGTATCGTTGGTTGCCTGAGTGACATCACTAACAGTGCTGGAAGATAACAGTAAGCCTTGAGCGATTACGACACAGCTTTGGATCGAGTTGGGTTCCCATCGCGACTCCTACACCTACTAAGGGTTTCAGTATATTCGCATACGCTAAAGAACGTTTATACTTCGATCAGGAATTATCGTATTGACAGTGCATCGCTCCAAACCGTGTTGGTGGGTTAGAATTAAACTTCTCGCCAATAATCGATTTTAATATTGTGACACTTTAGGAAACTTCATTGGCATTTTCCTTCGCTAATGTCGCCAGATGGTATAAACCTTTACATGGAACATAGTTCAAGATAATAAGTCATTCACATTTCACTTGAGCCCCAATTAAGTATAGGCCTAAAATGTCATTCATCACACACCAACTTGCTGCACACCCCAATCGTAGTGTTCACAATTTAAATACCGTTCTGACATGACGCGAGTTCTTAACTTGATGCAATGTAATTACATACGTACAGCATGTTAAAACATTACTTCATTTTACTTGGATAACCTTTTTGCGTTCCATACACGTATGGTTTTGAGTTACACAACCAGGGGCAGAGCTAGCAGTATCAGTCAGAGGGGGGGGGGGGGGGGTATAACAGAAAAAAAACAGCTCACCCCAGGGGGGAGGTTGATGACTTATGGTTCCTATATAGAGAAGGTTTGCGATTTTAGGCGCCATTTTGCAAAATGAATTAACCAGTTCTCGCCACCCTCCTCTATATAGGAACCCTAAACTGAGGTCTATATACGCGGAGCGCCACATCGGTTGGCGCAGAGCGTTCAAGAGGGTTTTGGCTTTCTAAACTCCTCACAGGGTAGGAACGACACTTCATGTGTGCTATAAGCTGCAAACGCACAGTCTTGAAACAGGGATCTCATGTTTACTATTTCTCAAATTAACTTGAAAGCAAAAGTAAATCTATGAAAATGCTAATTCATATCAGATTTTTCATAGATGAAAAATTTTCGTGGATGAAAAGTTAATCTCATTAAGGGAGTTTTGCACCGAAAAAGTAGATCTGATCAATTTTGAACATTGCATGATGAACACCTACTGCCCCTGCTTGAATTCGAAGACAGAAAATTGGCAACACCATCATCATCTCCTGAAAGTGGAGGGCAATGAAGTACTCAAAATTGCATTTTCTTTACCTTGTCTAACTTTTTTTCTTATCTTTTTCTATCTCTTTGATTATTTTTCTCCCTCTTTTTTTGAAAAGCGGAAAAGGGCACCAGTCAATCCATTTGAGTCCATATGTTAGCGTCGCCACTGTACACAACTCACCTCTCCATCAAAAAGTAGCAGAAACGAGAGAAAAAAGTAACAGTAAAATAAAAAAAAAAAGGCAGAGAAAAAAAGTCGCAGGTACAAGAACTCCTCAGAGAAATAACAAGAAATTTAGAGGTAGGACCAAGGAGAAACCAGAACTTTTTTACAGAAATTTGAAAGAAGTCGTAGAAATAAGTGAAAAAAGTCGCAGAAACAAGGTCTCAGAAACATTTCCTTTTTTTTCTTTACAGAAACAAGAAAAAGTCCAATAACTAGGATTTTTTATTTACCTTGGCCCTATCGGACTTCCGTAAGTGCCACATAGACATAGAATAACTTGCAAAAGGACATTAATAATTCGAACTAAAGCAAAGGCGATCTCTATGACTATGTTTTTGCTTTAAATATTCCACGAGAGTGTGACTTCGAGGAAGGTGTGGTAGAGTCGCGACTGCCGACCCCGCCCAACAATGACCTCAGACTACAAATCCGGACTCCGACGAAGACAGGTGCTGATGTTTTTACAATTTTATACGCCGAATCGGCACCGGCCCCTTACCGACTATGAGGGCTAGCGTATGCGTGGGGATGGGGTAATCAAGTAAAGTACCTAACGCGTATAGTCTTGTCAGCGCCCGAACACTGGTTTGTTTGGAACAAGTCTTGAAGTTGAAGCAAGTAACAACAACCTCCCTCTGATTAGTCTGACAGACTGAACAGTCACCTAGTTCAGTAGTTGATAAATTGTTGAATATCACGAGGCTCTTTACTTCAAGTTCGTCATCATAGTGTAGAATAAGCCGACCACTATGTGGAATATAGGGGGTTTTAAGGGTTCTCAGTCGTGTTATGACTGCCCCAGCGACGGATGTTGACGCAGAACGAAAGAGACGTCAGAACAAAGATTTAGCGATTAGAGTTCCATTTATTACTGATTGGACTGGCACATAGATTAATTAAGCAAGAATCAAGATGAGGATGATGAAAGAGAGAAACCGACGGAGAGATAAGATGACGAAGGCCTACATATTGTACAGAGACTGAGAGAGACAGACGATGATTACGGTTGGATGTCCAGAGAGCCAGTGCCGGCGGCGTGGCGAGGTCGATGGATTGACCCACGCTAAACTGCTAAGGGTCACGGGATAGACTTGCCGACACTGGCCAATCACAGGTCAAATGGTTGACCTACGTAATTGAGAGAGGCGGTTGCCATCCGTGATCTACCAATCACGAAAGGATTGCGCAACCTTTCTGAGAACAGGGTCTAAGTTTACTATTTTTAATGTATTGTATTGTCTAATCTGACTGTCTGAGGGGAAATAAAGAAAAAGTTAACTAAATCTGGGGTAAACACCGGAAGACTGAACTTTGTACGACCTTTTGCGTACGGTGGGGCAAAATGACCATCTCTATACAACAATAGGATGGGTTGATCACCTAATGGGTGGAATAGTGTAGGCTAGTCATTATTAAACACACAATGTGTTGGGAAAATTGAATAAGACTTGAATTGTACTTAGCGTACCACTATCGCTATAGGCTAGGCTATAAATGCCTATCGTTAGTGATAGTACATCCAAGGCCCAGCCTAACAGCCATAATTTGAGGAAAAGGTGGAATAGTAAGTTAAGTCCCATCGTTAGCCTGGTAGTGGTGGGGTCTGTCGTATGAGCCTTATACGTCTGATTGTTGAATATTACTTATTAGTCCTACGCTAAGTCTGAAGTTGTGTTTTCGCTCAGGTGTTTGGATCCATGAATGATGCAACTAGACTAAGTTAGGTACTGTAATCCAACAACTGTCATGGAAACCCTCATTTACACAGCATGCCTTTCTTAAACCTTAATTCATTCCATGTTCGATATACTATGTATTTAGTTGAAGTAAAGAATAGCAAGGGAGACTTATACTTTCTGGTAAACTATGAGGACAAACTAAGCTTAAAGGCTATAATGCATCACCCCAGACAGTTTCAATTCTCCCAACCACCTACCTCTAGTCCCTCCCCCAGCCTGTCTTACATTTCTCCACATGTGTATTCAAAACAATGGATCCCTGTGTACGCTGTGTAATATGAACTGCTCTGCGTCTTTCGAATTTGCTGGCAATCTAAGAGTACTGTAACTTAGAACCAGTTGAGAATTTTCCTTTCAGGGAGGTAAAAATATAGCTTAGGATGATGCAATACAGTCTTTTACAAAAAAAGTCTTCCGACTACCTTAACTTTACTGTATGTGAAGCGATTTCTTTTGGCTCCACGTCACTAACAAGAGGAAAGTGTTTTCTTGACGTTCATCAACTTTTTTCAATTGAATATATTTGGGGCCGTAAAAAGTTGACCCAAGAAATACTAAAATACTACACACCTCTCATTCATACTGGAGAATTTTCTGCCACCTTTCTTCTTTCCCACCCCTGTCAGGCATGCAGGAGTTATGTCACTACATTTGTCCCAGTGGAATATAAAGTCTTGGGAAATCCTCTTTCCAATAATGTAAAAATCTTTTCAATTGGTTGAAAAAAAAAAGCCCTGTAATTTTGAAGAACCAGTAGAAAGACTGTACCAGAATGTGACTTGGCAAGTGATGGGTCACTCAAGCACGAATTAACTATGGTCACGGAGGCTAGTAAGAGGTATATATAACAGGTTGTCAAGTGTTCAACATGGGAATATTTTTTTAGTAGAACTGAACATGTGCAGTATACTGCAATATAGGAAATTTAAGTACAGTCACGAACATTAAAGGCTGTAATGCATCACCCCAGACAGTTTCAATTCTCCCAACCACCTACCTCTAGTCCCTCCCTCAGCCTGTCTTACATTCCTCCACATGTGTAATCAAAACAATGGATCCCTGTGTGTTGTGTAATACAAGCTGCTCTGCATCTTTCGAATTTGGTGGCAATCTTAGAGTGCTGTAACTTAGAACCAGTTGAGAATTTTCCTTTCAGGGAGGTAAAAATATAGCTTAGGTTGATGCAATACAGCCTTTAAACATACCAACCAGGAACTATTGTGTTGATCCAGTTGGCTAGAACACACGCAATGACTGGTTTCAAACAATACGAAAATTTATAGCAATGGGACCATTTGTAAAATTTCATTTTTTATACACTATAAGTCTAGCTTGTCTCAAAGACACAAATGTGAGCTTAAGATGGAAATGATGTCTGCTAAGCACAATGCTGATCTATATAGCACAATACCCTACATTACAAATTATGGCTAATTTTGGAAATTGACAAAATTTCAAGAATATAAGTGCATGCAGCTTCTAACATTGTTTCAAATGTCCTTTACATATAACAAGAGCAATTTTGAAAAGAAATGTATACTTGACAGAACAGCATTACACATGCTGTACTGTTGTATATGCTTTTCAGAAGGCCTTTGATCATGTGACACAAGCCACTTTAAAATATTCACCAGAATTTCAGTGGATAATGCAAGAAGGTTGCAGTAAATTAGTCACATGAATTGCCCAATGCAATAATGCCAATAAATAGCAAGTTAGAAAAAGTCTGCAACATGAACTGAAATTTTTGACATAAATACGGACTGAGAACATGAATTTGAATAGTTGCCACAGGATCATACTCCTCGTTGTGTGGACAGTCAACTGTAATTTGTTTACATCTTAACACCATATTGTGGTTTCACAAGATTTCCACCCACGGCAGTAGCTTGACCATTATTTTCAGTGAAGAGACTGAATACTGAATTAGTTTACTTAGCAAAGTAATTACTTCATTTCATTCACAGCTTTTTCAACTAAGTATCATGTAATTAGCAATTTGCGAGTCAGGACGTTGATAACAGAAAAACACTCAGTGAATGAGTCAGTGTAAGGAAACACCTTTTAACTCCATAATTTTGTCCAAGTTTCTTTCCATTCCAATTTTGCATGCTTCAAGTCGAATCATTTAACCATGGAAAGAGCTGCTCAATATATTTCCCTTTTACAACGGTTCTTCTGAACTATGGACAGTGGAAGATTGCAGCTGAGAGACTCTCAAAGTCATCTTCATAAGGCAGTCAGCAATCAGTGAGTCATGTCTTGCAGGGTTCATGTTGACTTATACAGCGACTAAGGAAGTTGATGACCTTTACCCCCCTCCCCCAACAAACACACAGTAACAGTGTCAAAGGTCAACTTTGACAGCTCAATGTCCCACCTGGTAGAGAGGGTATCAGAACTCATTAACCATTTGGCTTTCTTCAGTTGAGAAGTAATTTATAACAGGCTTTGTTTGGAGACTGTCAAGATAACGAAGACCTGGTAGTACAGCTGAATGGAGCTCAAGTTCGTGCGGTGGAGGGTTTGTCATTAGGCGCCACTCGGCTGCAACAGAGAACTGCTACCATTATCGGTCTTCCACCGTTTTTCCAAAGCAAACGTAACAAGTATAAGAAAAAAAAAATGAAAATTGAACCCATGATAATAAGTTATAGTTGTTTTTTGATGCATCCATGACAAATGTTGTGTCCACGATAGCATTTTACATATTGTACATAACACTTGTGATAAATTGTTCCCAGTTGTGACAAAAACTTGTCAAAATAATTATAAGTTAATGGTATATGAAAATATGTGTGCCACGCATGGGTGCTAAAGTGATCATTAAATGAAATGGAAAACTTTACGTCCTGCAAGAGCACAGATGAAGTATTAACCAAATAAGCAATAAAGTGTAAAGCATATTTGAAATTCCTGTCATAAAAGTAGACCTACTTTAATGGTTAATTGTTCGAACACAGGTGTTAATGTATTTTAAACTATGTTTTTTTTTAAATTTCATTGTAATTATTGTCCATTCTAACAAAGGACTGGCACACCAGAACCTCTGACATAGAATTTTGCTGATGTTGTGCTTGTCTCTTTAAGGCTTTGTTTTATTTTTTTTTATTTACATGAAATTTGGGTTGAGAAATTTAATTAATTGCTTTTAATAATTTGAATTCATTCTGTATTTGAGATATATAGACTCATGCAGTATCTGCCAAAATACTTTGAGTGACCATTAAAAATTCATCTACTGTAGCAGTAACATATACCATAATTTACAGTGACTCTGGTGTTTTGTTAATTTCACTCAATCTTGCACAGATTATAATTGCTTGATCGATGCATAGCTGATCACAAATGCGGCAGAATTTGTGTTCAATAGACTTATTTTGCTCCCCATCATGTGACATAACTTGCTATGTGAAACTGTGTGTGTCGAATGTAACCATTGCTTGTGGAGTTTAATGGTCTTCAATAAAGAGAACAAGGAGAGGTTACGTATTGGATGGAAGAGAAAATCTCAGCATTGCTGCTGAGTTACTGATGGCAGTCTGCATAAGTTACAGCCCTAGGTGTTTCATATTAAAGGGAAATGGCAGTCATCCCAAGTTGAATTAGTATACCCCCCAATGCTAATTCATGAATGGCCCTTTTTCATTGTAAGATATCATTTTTGTTCTTGATTTGCTTAATTTTGGAGCATAACAGCTACTTGAAAGCAGCGCTGATATTCGGCGCTATCGTGAAAAGTATTGTCAGTTTCTGATGATTTTTCAAAATAAAGTAGGGACAACTGCTTTATTCCCTTTCTGTCACTTATCTATGAATATGTACTGTACAATGTACTCCACTGAAACAGTAAACCAACACCAGCTGCCCCTCTTTGTAAAATGTTGTCTTCCAACTATCTCATTAGGTGGTGCAAAGGTAAAGTTGGTAACGAAAAAGGCTTGCAGGTGTATCCATTCTCATTGTACAACGGAGGAATACAGATAGAAGCACAGTGGATTAAACAATTAGTGTTACTTGACCTGATAAAACTGTTGGCAATGTGTGGAATCATGGCAGGGGAAAATTTGGTTCTCACATTTTGTATTGCAATTTGGAAACTTTTTGAGTTTCCTCCTGTAAACTCTTCGAATAATTTCGCTTAAACACATGAAGAACATCTGGTTCACATGTTTGCATGAACTTACCAGCAGTTTGACCACAATTATGCAATGCAATACCGATTTTCTGATCTGTAAGTGATGGGAGTTTTGTATGTTCACCATTTTACGCTCCTAATGCTATTGGGGCCCTTGTCTGCTTGGCAATTTTCTTTGCAAACTTCGTTTACTGACGTAAAATTGAGAAAGTGTTTCACCTACTACATCTGCATGCAGAAAAGGTGGACTAAGTGACAAACTGTGGAGATTGTAGGTTAGTCACTTCGGTTTTTCCTAATGAGATATTCTGCATAAGTATTATGTTAAAGTATTAACAGAATTCTTACAATGTTTAAAAGCATACCTACAAAATATATTTTACTCTTGCTCAAATGATCTGACATTTCACAGAAATTATTTAAGCAGTACACAATCTTTTGTTCACCTTCACACACTCTTTGGCAGCAAAGTCTTTGAGTGTTAAGGCTCCAAAGACCAGATTTTTTTTAATGTGAACGAAGTACCAGTACAAATGGAAGTTGCTAGTAGTACAGTACATTGGAGAGTTTTAGGATAACATCACTGTTACAACTATATGAGTAAACTGCAAAAAGTTTTCAAATTACACTGTATGTGTTCTAAGGCCATTACATTAGAAATAGGGGCTCTTCTCTGAAGTGAGATATAATTCTTCATTCATGGCAGACTAAAGTGTACCACGAGGCTTTGCAAATGTCGCAATGGCCATCGGACGTTGGGACAGGAAGGTTGGTGGTGGTTTTTTGCTCACGTTCTCTGACCATCTGTCATTGCATTTTACTTCAGTCGTCAGTGAACACCACTTCTTTTCGACTGATCGGACACAATTCAACGACTCATATACAGCTAGCATACCATATCCAATATATACTTCATGGCTGCATTGCCATCCATGCCAAAATTTATTGTGTTAACCACTTTCAGAAGCCGGCAAAATGAGATTTTTACGCACGTTGAGAGGTACTTGTTGAAAGTCTGAGTGGTTCAGATGTATAATCTGACATCTGATTGCAGCTATGAGAACTTTCGTTGCTCATATAACAACATAATACAGCAGTACATGACCATCAGAAGTTGAGCAGTCTTCTCCATCTGTAACAAAAAAAGTGTTTGATGTTGTTCTCTGCCGATATTGCAACAACGTATGAGCAATGGCCGTGGTTTACGCCCCGGCGAGTAAAGTTCATAACCTCACAAGGCTTTCTTTTTTTTACTTGGGGACAAAAATATGACTTTGTGACACAATGTGTAGATAACCAGAATCAAATCTCTATGATTCATATATCAGGTTTCAAAGACTTCATGTAATAGAAATGTACTTCCTTCTCTCCAGAATTTACAAACCCACAGGCTTTATCTTCAGATCCCTCACCAGAAGAACACGAACCTCTGAGTAAAAAGTGCAGAAGAAATCGTTTCAAGTGGGGCCCTGCATCTCAAAGAATCCTTTACCATGCCTATCAACAGAACAGAAATCCATGCAAAGAGGAACGAGAGGGCTTGGTCATACAGTGCAATGCGTAAGTATGCAAAGAAACGGTGACTTAAAAAAGTTTCAGGGCTGGTCACATCTGAGCCTGGGGTGCGGTGTGTCTGCTATCCTCCCCCCTCCACTCCTCAGACTACTACTCAGCCAATGCCCTTGAATATTGGTATGGTGTAAGGAAAATGGATCCACCTGCTTAAAAATGGAACGTTAAAACAACAGATAATCGAATGTGAGTTAGGTTTTGTGTGGAAAATTGGGAAATGAAAACATGATAATGAGGAATTGTGTGTGCGATGTGTCAGGGGAGGGGCAGGGGAAGAAAAAAAGAAATCAATGTAATTTTGCAGAGAACTCTACTCCTGAGGTCACCAATGTAAACACATACTGTATGATAGCAAGAATTGACAGATACCAAGATTGGTATGAGAAAGGAGTGGAGGCTAATTACAGTAGCTGTGCTCCATCCTAATAGCCAAGCTTGCATGTGAGGTGTCAGGAGAGGCAGGGAAGGAATGCGAAATCAGTGTGACCTCACAGAGAGCTTAGCTTCCTAATATTAAACATAAACACAGGAAGGGGCAGATGTCAAGGAGAGTGGGAGAGCAGGGTTGGTGGCCTAGAGAAGAAAATTCACATTTTCAAAGCTGTAAAGTAATTAAAATGTGATGAAAAACACTGAGGTTGGCAGCGAAGCATTTAGGAAAATGGAACTCTGTGAACAAGTGAAATTTTGTGAACCACATGTTGTGCTGTAAGAGACACAAAACAAATGGGAACACATCAATTGCAAGATGGTGTTGACACCTTTTATCAAAGTGTTGCTTCAGGAGAGTCACATATTATCACTTGCACCAATCTCGAGAATTGTTACAAAGAATGTCTCATTTTTTCCTTACATGAAGTGAGACAAATAAGAAGTACAGTAGTTAGTCTTGTGTTCATAAAATCCTGATCGTTTGTTTATAGCATGCAAATGATTTCAATGCTGATTTGCAATATACAACCACTTTTTTTTTCAAATGTTTTAATTTTTTTTTCCTGATATTTCCCTCAAAATAACACTATGATTAGTTTGCATGTAAGTAGAGGTACAGAGTAGTCTTTGTTTTGGTCTAGCTATCGTTCCAGCTATCATTCAGCTTCTTTAAACTTTGCAATACAGTCAAAGACTTGTAAAGAATTACATCACTTTAAAAGCTGGACTGTGCAAAAGTTGTCAGCAATAATTCATGACTTAATTTGGGTTATGTTAATGTTTGCTGCCACTAAATGCATAATTGGCCTGCCATAAATAGATGCTTTTTTTACATCATTTTCTCCTGCAGGGCTGAATGTATACAGAGGGGAGTCTCACCGTCCCAAGTGAGCGGTCTTGGCTCCAATTTAGTCACAGAGGTCAGAGTGTACAACTGGTTTGCCAACAGACGGAAAGAGGAAGCATTCAAAAACAAACTTGCCCTGGACAATCACCACCTTCAGCATATTGTTCCCTATCCACAGGGGACAGGTAAGGAATCATTTGTCTGTGCATGCCCCTCAATGATAGTAAAGTCAAACAGGTGGCCTGTGAAGACAAAAAAAAAAAAAACGACTGATAGAGGATGCTTCAAAAAGCCAGCAGATGTGTATGAGATGCAACAGCGTGCCTCAAATCCACAGACATGAGGCTAGTATTCAAAAGTTGCATGCAACCATAGTTTCCCAACTGGTCAGCCATGCATTATTGAGATGTATCACAGACATGCAGCTTAGTAACACAATGTAATGTGTACATGCATGTAGAGCATAGCACCGTACAAGTTACTTGTCTACATACATGACAAGCTTCACAGTTTGTATAAATCATACTACAGATGATGATAACCCATGGATAGATTTCGGCCAACAATTCAGCCTGTATCCCAGGAGGGGGGTGGGGCTGGAGTTTCGTTCACATCCTGTCTGCTACAGCACAGCCAGATATGTACCGAATGAAGAGAGAATGTCTTGTTCCATTCATTGAAAATGCCCTCCCATGATAGCTCCTGGTCTGCATGTCATGATCATGTTTGTATTCGAAGAGTATGTTCCCAAAGCCTACTTTTGCCTCGTGAACAGTCAAATGTGATTGATCAACCAGGAAGGAAAGTCCTAACAGCCATCGTGTTTTGTGTCATCCACAGGATGGTTGTATCGGGGGGATCCGTTTGCACACCTGGATCTGCAAACGAAACAATAGACTTTCTTTTTTATTGTCACATTTGTAATGTAAGCACTTGTCACACCAGTTCGCACTTGTCACACCAGTTCATACTTGTATCAAAACACGAACATGCAAGCTGGGCTTATGGATTGGAGAGCATGCGCCTTATGCACAGTTGGAAGAAATAGTCAGTACAGAGAAAGCTCAAAGATGTGTGAAAGTTCCTACAACCCTGTTTCCACAAGATCCCTGTTTCTAAAACCCTGTCCTTGACTACTTTAAACCCATATCCACTGGTGCAGTAAATGCTAGATTCATTGTGTTGGAGAGCCTAAACATCCATTTCACATTATAATTATGAGTGAATGGACTCAACTGGTAGTGGAAGGTATCCATGGAGACTGATTAAATCTCAGATTCTATGGTTGATTCAGTCAAACATGTTGGTCACATGACTGTTTAGATATTAGTGTCAGACAGATATCTGCTTTCAGTCCTTGAAGCTAGACTTTGTTGCTGAGGTGACACATCCACTGACAAATTAACTTAGATTGTCAGTGCAAAATCATAGAGAACTGATTGTTGCAAAACATTCACAGACCTGGATGATGCAAAGGTGGAAATCCAAGTTTAAAATACACACTGATTTTTACATTAATATGTTCTGAAGCAACTTGAGAAATACCTTACAGAATTTCACCTTCACCTCCGTATCACTTGCAGTTATTTCTGGTTGTTTGTTTCGTACCCATTGAATTTTGAACCATTCTTTGACATCAGTTCAACTGCAAATCCAGAGTTCTCTGTCTGTATTTCAACAGTGATTGTTGTCCAACATTTTCCTGAATATTCATTAGTCTCAAAGAGTACCCTCAGCCTGGGAGGTACAGCTTCAAAAAGTCAATATTACCATGAAATGCACCTTGAGGATCACAAAATTGTGGTTCTTGTTAAGAAAAATGCAAAAGTTTTGATGAACACAAAAGTTAGCATACATGTTTGTATTTAGCATGGCACATCTGGACGAATTACTTTCGTTTGGAGTTGAGAAATTCTCATAATCCTGCTCTGTATACAGTGCAGGTTTCTTTTCACATTATTTGTCAAAGCTTCACTTCTGTAAGTAGTTGTTTGTGGCACGTTTAGGTTATAAATAAAAAAACGCACTCAAGCAAAACACAAGGGGATGTTGCAACACCATTGTGTTGACTTGACGTGGTTGATATTCTTTCCAAGTATACCTTTTGCTACTCTGCAGATATGCTCTGTAAAATTTGAGCCATTACAATGATTCGCCATTAAAATCACAAAGGATTGGAAAGTGGAGAATTATAAAGTCATTTTCCACTGGCAGTTTCAAGCAGGGTGGCAACATCTTAAAGAGGCACAGTGGCTTAAGGGCTTTACTTTCTACGATTGTCGTTTCTTTCCAAATAACCCTGGCAGGCAGGAGTTCTACCAGTTGCACATTCCATCCTTGATTTCTACATATTAAGGGATGATAGTTTGCTGGATAAAATGTCATTGACGAGCATAAAATGGATTAAAACTTTACCAGCCAAAAGTAGATGAATTTTGAAATAAATGCCAACAACTTCTACGGTTAGTGACAAAGAGAAGCGAGTGTGGTCAGAAAGGGTTTGAAAGAAAGAATTATGCATTCTCTTTTTGTTTTTATACATGCTTTTTCATGGAATGTGGTCAAAAACATAAAACTGACATCGCACTGTTTATGATCTACGATGTAAAGTCCTCAGGAATCTTTGTACATGGTTACGATTGAGTGCAGCGGTACAACAGTTGATATTAGGGATGTACCCAACAAACTGATGTTGGTCAAGTGTCAAAGAAACAAAGGTAAAACATATTCAGCCATGCATAGCTTCAAGACAGTATTACTCTCATTCCTCATAGAGACAGACTAAACTCTGATTTCACAAGTTCCATGTTTATTTCTTTTTTCTTGAACAATGTATTGAATATAAGGCTAGTAACCATCTCAGCGTCAGACTCTGTTTTCACTGTGCAACAGGTCAGTACCTGGCTCAAGGCACTGCTATTGCAAAAGTGTAACTCATCAATTGATCTATCACATTCCTTGCATTAATACCATGCAGTAAACATAGTCTAGATGTGTGTGTTTTGCCAGATTTGGACAGAATTTTAGCGACGTCTAAAAAGTCATCCTATCATGTGAATATGAAAAAGATTTTTCCAACCAGGTAAAAATTCATTCCATCAGAATCAAGAGCTTTGACATATACATAACACAAATCCAATATTCTACAAATTAGACTGCTGTGATGCCTTCCAAATATTTTGATATCTTCTATATAATTAGCTCAAACGTCAGATCATAGCAATTGAAACTACGCTAAGCACACTAACTCACTACTCACATGTGCCTAACTGTTTGTCCTATAAATACTTCACTTTAAATGAGAGTAAACACGGGGTTTTAACATGTTACAATTCTCAAATAGGATATCTTACATCTTGTAAAACAGAACTAGTGGTTTCGAGTTCACAGTTGCTGTTTACAGTTCTGTTTGGACAGTTTCAGTGCAGCACGGAGAGGCTCATACATTATCTGGCAACACTCAAAGGCCTCACAAAAGCGACACATTGGGAAAAAAGGCAAGGCAGTCTGTTTGAAATAGTCCGTTCGAAGGGAAACAATAAAATCTCCAACAATGGATCGACGAGAAATTTCGCTCACTTGTGAGAAGATCGGG
Source organism: Stichopus chloronotus (assembly GCA_021234535.1). Lineage (NCBI taxonomy): Eukaryota > Metazoa > Echinodermata > Holothuroidea > Aspidochirotida > Stichopodidae > Stichopus > Stichopus chloronotus. Next base: position 21,126,362 of record CM037837.1, on the reverse strand, counting down.
AAAGGGAGCAATCGCTGTGAATAGTGTTTTTCAAAATATGCTGAAAGGGACATAAGTGGAACATTGATGTGGTTCAAGAAAGATATTTTCGGTTCACTGTTTAATTGAAAGTGCAAGGCTCTGCAAGTGCTCTCTCTTCGATTGCCACAAACACTGCAGATTAGTACACACTCGTACGATAATAACACAATCCAGAGGTGTACTTACTTTCTCATTTTGTCCAGTCATACTGGGAACATTGCATTTATAAGCAACTGATGTAACTGATGAAAACATATAATATTTCTGATCCATCTGCATCTTAATTCTTTCCATTAACCAATGAAGATTTCATTTGGGATAGGGTGATGACAGGCCCACCTGAGGGAAGTGATTATCAATAAAGATAAAATTCTGAGGACTAAAAATAAATAAAATATCACAACACACTTCAAGGAGATAAAGAGTTACTCTATAGGCTACCTTTAAAACACCAAAGCCTTCAAAACAAGCAGCAGCAACAAATACAACTTTAGTTCGAAGAATTAGTAAAGGTAAGTGGATAAAGTATGTCATCTGTTATCTTCACTCCTTTGACATGATATCTGGCAACTTTCATGCTCCATGCAGAATCATCGGAATTCCATCTTTCCTCATCCCACAGTCTCCTCCACCACAGCCCCAACCTCATCCATGCCTATAATATCTTTGCAGAAGTACCTTTTTTTTTTTCATGGCAAAATGTATTCCACAACAGCAACTGATACACATTTTATCCTTTCATCGTCCCCACAGGAATTGAAATGATGCAGACACAACACAACACCAACGTCGCCCCCATTTTTGTCGGGGACGGACAGTCAGGTGTGGTCGCCCACCATCCCCTCAGTGGGACCACTGCTAACACCCTCCCGGGGCTACAGTCTCATTTGGTGAATGGTGTTACACCCACTGGTTCATTATGTGCAATCAAATCAGAAACAGAGGTAAGCATAGATTCAAAGGCAACTGTTCCCTGAAGACTGATTCAAAATTCAAGACTCGTAAACCTGTTGCTGCGGTGGTCAAAAGTTAGGAATTCCTTGAGGTCAAGAAATTTTTACTAGTTAGTTTCTCTTTTACAGGATTGTATTGTAGTTTCCATTTAAAAGGAAAACTGCAAAAGTGGAAATTTGGCTGTAATGTTTGAAAGTATGAGAGCAATTTTTTGGGGGCAGCAGTTGACAGTTTTGTAGCATGTACTTGACTATCTTCATGGATTACAATGGGCCTTTGTGATGAATTTGAAATACTCCATTTAAGTGTGTCAGTAAAAGTGGCTATCATCAATGGAGGCTCAATCCTTCACTTTTTTAATGCCCAATGGAGTGAAAAAAAATCTACATGTATCCTTGATATGCTTTCATTTACATAGAATACCTTGCCCACGAGGTTGCCGCCAATGGCGAGCCTTTCTCATCCAACGAAACCAAGTCCATCGGGGCCAAACAATTCTCCACTGGGTAGTGCCTCTCACCATCCTGGCCTGTACCCAAGTCATCGGGCAACGTATGCCGGAAACCTGTCTAGAGGTAGATAAAAAAAATGTAGCAGGAAACAATAAATTTGAGGGGTGTAAAAAAAAAAAGGATTATTGAGGAGATGGGACAGAGATGAGGATGAGTGCAAAATTGTCAAAGGTGACACAAAAAGTGTGCAGAGCCACGTGACTTTTCAAGAAGTAATATTCTGCCACAATTTAATGCCCAAAACTTAAAACAAAAACTTTGCCACATCTCTCCACCATGATGACTGATCCTACTCTTTTGTCATTCAAAATACTGTTTGGACCTTGCTCTGTTTTACCATTTACCCTGGCAACTTTCGAGGAAGTCAGTCCAATTGGATACAGCTGTGAGATATGTAACTTATTTATCTTAACTTGATGTTTCACTCATTCAGGTAGACAAAGATAGGTTTCAGCAGAGGTACTGTGAACTAACATATGTGCTCTGCTGTGAAACAGTTATAGTGCCCAGGGGGAAAACGAGGAAGGCAAGATGTATTAAAGGACATGTACATTTCTGTAGATGATGAGATGCAAATATATTATCATAAAATGACAATGGCCCACTGCATCAGAAAGGATGTCTTCCAACAGTATTCTTTCCCACCCAAAGGTTAGCTATAAATCATGAACTGGTGTAGCAGCTACTTGTCTCCAGTAAAAGTTTTTGTGGAGAAATGAGAATGATAGACAGACAGACAGATAAACTTTACTGCTCCACGAGGGAAATTCTAGCACTCGCACAGAATAACACAGTAAAAGTGTAAAAAGTACAAAAATACAGACGGTTGTTTGGGTGGAGTGAGAAAAGGGGATACTTCACAAGGAAAACTATTGTGTTGGATGAGTATTAGATGAGAAATCAGTCTACAAATACAAGGCTTAAGGCTGATCAAAGTTGTATTTCCTTTGTGTTTTCTCTTAAATATGGTTTCTTGCAGATTAGGTTCTTATTCAGTACTGTATATACCAAACGCATAAAAAACAAACCTGTATGTTGGGACATTATGTTAGAAATTGTTCATAGATAAGGGATTGTTTGTTATGTTTTATTTTTTTTTCTGAGGAGCAGTAAGAGTACAATTGAATACATCACACAGATCATTTTTTTTTTCTTTTTTTTTTCTCTGCAACATTCCTGATGATTTCTAGGTTTGCCAGACCACTCACCCAATGCTAGAAGTAATTCGCTTACGTCTCGGAAGAACATGCAGCAACAACAGCAGCAGGGCCACATGGCTGCATCGGCCCTGCACACCTCGACGCACTCCCCGCATCAGTCTGTGGACCACACCCAGGGCCAGATGACCGGCCTTCAGCAGCGGATATCACCTAATGGCTCCATCCACGGTGGGAATGCCAACCTCGGCGACGGGGTCTCGCAGGACGAATTCCAACAATATGTCGATACTGGATATCTGCAACAGCTGTCTCAAGGTAAACAACAGTTGTAGAATATTTTGCCATTGTAGAGTTCTCCACAGGTCTTAGAGTGGAAGGGGAGTGGGGGCAGCAGTGCAAAAAGTGCCCACACGATCAGAAAGCGGTCGCTGGGGAGATGTCTGAGGGGACAGGGGTTAACCTCACATCTAGACATTAATGATAAGCGAGACGCTGAATGATGCAAACTGAGGCCATCTATGGATGATTTCTTGCTCCGTTTGGAAACGGCTGTGTGGAGGCATTTGTGGAGCTGGGAGGGGGGGGGGGGGGAAGGTATGTTAGGAGGTTTCTATTTCAGGGCTTTGGTATTAATTTTCATTCAGGTTTGCCCCCCCAACCCCCAGTGGAGAACACTGCATTAAAATTGCAATTAAAATTCTTGATATGCATGAACAGAAAATTAGAGCTAAACAAAAAGGAGATAACGTACTACGTATTTGGTCATCACTGTTCACCATCAAAATATTATCAAGGCATGTCAAAGCAGGCAGATTAGATTACCAAAGGACAGGATACGAACCAGGAGCAAAAACCACCCAAAGTTCACTGCAGTACAATGTATAGTATAAGGCATGCTTTCCCAAACTTGCAATTGTGATCCCAGTTAGTGACACGGAGAAATTCTTGTGAGATCGTAGCCTACTTTGAAAAAGTTTTGGAATACCCTTCATCCCAGGAAAGATAAATACTCAAGCCAAACTTGCTGCATCGAGACTATAAGATTTGTAAAATCGATGAGGCTTGAATGCACCACCTGTACCGGTCCATCTACCAAACTGTTTGTCCGGCGAAATATCTTGGTTGCACATGCTACATTTAGGCTGTGAAATGCTGATCCTACTTTGTGTATCAAGGCTAGCACAACCCTCTTACAGTGGAGAAGGGGGTAAATGTCTGAAAAGGCACAACTCTCTTTCAGTTGGGGGTTAAAATCCTTAAAGGGCACTCTGAAAAAAAAATTGTGATTACGTGTAAATACAATATAAATAAAGGCACTTTTTCTTCACGCTTCATTAACGTCCAACAACTTTGAGCCTGTGCAACTACAGTACTGTTCAACAAAGACTGTTCTTCATACAGGAACACACCAGTGGCTCACAGTGTCCTAAATTTCGTCTAACATTGCTTGACGTCTGGCACACGGTTGTTTCAGTCGGAAATGACGTTTTGGCAATTCACAAAGGAAGGTGGTGGGGCCATCACGCCAATGACAGCATTTGTAGACAAATTCCTTAGGCTCAATTTTTGCCTCAAAGGGCAATTTTGTTACAATGCTAAAGTGACCACACAAGTGTTGAGGAAGCCTATGGCTTGTATATTACAACTTGATGTCTGGTGGCTACCAACTCAAAAAATTATCATATTTGGTATCTTTTGGATTCCATCATGTGACTGATCATGGAGGTCGGGAAACCATAATGTTGTATTTGCCATGACGCACTTTGGAATGGCTGGGGGTCTTGCACTAATGGTGCCTGAAAAGGGGTCGTTACAAGAAAATGTTTGGGAACTCACATGATAAGGGATATGTGTTGATGAGCTGTCTGTAATTAAACCCAAATGAAAGGAGCAATAGCCTACCAGGGAGGACATTTGTGCCATACAAATTACCTGCACATTTTCATTTGACCTTGGTCTTCAGATCATGGATTCCAATCGGCTGTTTATATTCCTGATGTGCAACACACGATGGTTTCGCAACAGCAGTTGCAGGCCTCTTACCATAACCAGATTGCTTCCATGGCGACCACAAGCTGTGCATCCTCTGCTCTCATGAGCTCCAACTATCCTGGTAGCAAAAAGATCATGGACCTTGGAGATTTGGTCATGGGAAAAAGGCGTGTGGTAAACGTCAAAATTCAAGGGAGTCAGGTTTTGCCCGGTGAACACAGTCCCAACGACAGTAACGACCACAGAAATAGCGAAGGTAGGCGTTTTATTTAGAATCAATCATAGAGATCTCTTTAATCATGAATGTAGTTGAAGTCATTGCTAACCAATTATTAATGTTACCTGCCTGTCGGTCTCTTGTTTCCAAACAGCAGAGTCAATAAAACTGCTAAACAACAGGAAAGTATGACCCCCTCCCCACCTCGATACTAATAGTAAAGTATGAATTGTGAGAGTTTCGGCTCAAAGCAAATTGGATGACAAGTGAGACCTTCTATCCGATAATAGATTTCTAAGGAGTAATAAGATGGGTCATGCAAAGATAATGATGGGTGGTTATGAGGCTTCTGCCAGGGGCAGACTCAGTGATGTCAACAAACACAAGTAGAACCAGCTGCTACATGGTGTACGTTAGATATATTGAAAACATACACTCAAAACCGTCTGAACTGACAGGAGAGGTGCAAAGCAAAGACAGAGACGGCTTTCCTTGGTAAACAAAAAGACCGATGAACTGGCAGGAAACTGATTATCTTCGAAAACATCATTATGTATGCTCAAAGCATACTATTGAGAAATCTACAAATAACACATGCAAATTTACACAGAGGTTGAGTATTTTTACAAGCTCCATTAACATTCCCGTGGATGATTAATACCGTGTATAGTAGGGAAGCAGTGTTAGGCGGGGCATGAGGCTAGACTGCAGTAACTCAGTTCAGCCAGATTTACATTTGGACATTCATGTCGGTATCATATGGAGATCTATCTCACACATGCAGTTCAGTGACATGATCTAGTGTGAACAAGTCAGACATCACACCTTACAAGGTACTCTTCTGCTTGCGTAATGGGCCTTGCTGTTTGTTTGTGTATTGATTATGACAAGACATGGGTAACTTCACCAACTATTCAGTGTTGGTGGAGTTATCATGGAAAAGTATTCTGAAAACTTTGGGTGAATCATTCTCTTCGAGTCTAGAGACAAAGGCCTAAAATTAGGCAACTGTTACTTGACCTGTACACTTCAGTAAGTTACCATTCTACCAGTAGCTCCCCATACTAGAGAGCAGATCTGGCAGTGGTTGACTAGGGATAAGATCTAACTAGTCTAACAGAACTTAAAATGAATGAATCTCTTCATCTGGTTTAGCAATCCTTTCCCAAAATCCCTACTTAGATTAATGCACTTTTAAGTTTGGCAATATCACTTAAGCAATGATGTCTCAGAAGAGGGTGGGTCTGGGCAGCTGACGATACGTACCCAACTATCAACTGACAGTCTGGCTCACGTCAAATGCCCAGTTGATCCAAGGTGGTGAAATGCACAGGATTATGGGATGGGAAGCACTTGACTTTCAAGTACTTCTTGTTGATGTTAACATTTCAGACTTCTTTGCTCTTCTCAGTAATGTACTTTTCTCTATTTCCCTTTCTTTACCCCTTTTTATCCCCCTTCATCCCCTTTTTTCTTTCCTTTCCCTTTCTTTTAGACAAGAAATTTTAGGTACAATTAAAACCGTCAAAACTACTCTACCCCTCTTCTGCACACCTATCCCACTTCCCCTTTCCAACTCCCAGCAAAAACACTTCTGCCCTTGGGGAACTTTAATCTTAATGCTAGTTGATTTTAGGTATACACCTAGAGCCAACCACTTTGTTACCATCAATGACTTTGTCTTTTTAAATCTGTTGTGAATAGTATTTTGAAACTATATCATGCTTTGAGTTATATTGCTCAATTCCTCGAGACATGTTGCCACCCATCAGGCAATTCACCAGCCTACACAAGAGAAAACTCCCCTCGAGGCAAATGAAGAGTCCCCAAGCAGTCTGACATCGCCAACAACTAGGAACATTAGAACAAGAACATCTAAACTGTTAAGGCAGCTGATGCCTAGGTTTGAATTCCAACACCATGGCAGTTTGCAGTTTGCCTTCAATGATTGTTGACCAAGAGGCATATCTGTATGTATATGATAACTGATTTTGGAAAGAATCTGCCCAGAAATTTATGATGTTTTTCTCGACTATCTATCTTTAAATACAGTCAAATTAGTAAACCAAACATGAAGATGTTCAAACAAACTTTGGCACTCATCCAGACAAATGTCCCAAGTTGTTGACTACCATTCAGTGATGAGATTTGGCCACGATCAATGACCTCAGCCATTGCGAGTATGTATACCCATTACCGCATGCTTATGCACCAAAAGCTTTGTCAGGCGCTGCCGTTGGCAGTCAACAACTTTTACGGCCAGAAATCCTCGTCAGGTTTATTAGTTTATTGACTAGCAATAAAAAAACACCATAAAGGTTTGGTTGTGTAAACAACAGTCAACGTTACAGAGACTAAGTAATTTTGCTATTTGTGTGACTTTGCTTGCACGGTGATGACACATTGAGAAATCCCACACTGACTTCACTCAATCCTGATATGCTTTCAACCATAGGAAATGTGTGGAAGAGTGAGAATTTCACTTCTGTAGGTGTCCTTTGGCAATCATTGAATATTAGTTTCATTTTGTTGTTCCCATGTTTTCATGAAAGGCAAGGAATACCCAATTTACCTTGTGTCAGACTGAACCAAACATCTTTCACAAAAGTTTTGTAGACTCAAGTGATGCCTCTTGGTCCTTTGGTACATGGCGCATTTCTTTTTAGTAATCTGCTATCGGCCTAATGTTACAGGAGCACCCCACATTGTGACAGCTCTGTCGGCTCAATGCAGGCTGAAATTGAAATAAGCCAGTCAAAAATGTTTACCATTTTTTTCAAGCTTAATGAATAAACATGCGCTTCAAGGATGCAACGTCTTCCAAATGTATTACCTTACATATTCCCAAACAGTAGAAGAAGCAGTGAAGGGTAATCTGTGAAATTGGAGAGCAACCCACAAGTCATCATCCATGGCATCAACCAAAGCATCAACCATGGTACCAACTATGGCATTGACTATAGTGTCAACAATGGTCTCAGCCATGGCATCTGGAGTCAACCATGGCATCAAGCTTGATGTCTATGACAGGATCAACCATGCGTTCAGTCCACCGTGGTACATGTCACCCGTAGCATCAGCCATGGGGTCAGTGATGACGTCAACCATGATATCAACCATGGTATCATCAACGGCTTCAACTATGATGTCATCAATGGAGTCCGCCATTGTGGCAACCACTGTGTTATTGATTGAGTTGATGATGTCAACCATGTATCATCAACGGCTTCAACTATGATGTCATCAATGGAGTCCGCCATTGTGGCAACCACTGTGTTATTGATTGAGTTGATGATGTCAACCATGGTATCATCAACGGCTTCAACTATGATGTCATCAATGGAGTCTGCCATTGTGGCAACCACTGTGTTATTGATTGAGTTGATGATGTCAAACATGGCCTCAACCACGAAGTCAACTGTGGCATCAGCCATGATTTCAGTGATGGTGTCAACCATGGCATCAACCCATGACATCAGCCATGAACTCAACCTGGCATCACTGATGATGGGAACCATGGCATCAACTGTGGCATCGGTGATGGTGTCAATGATGGCGTCAATCGTGGTAACAGACATGGAGTCAACCGTGGTATCAATGATGGCTTCAACCATGGCATCAGTGATGATGTCAACCATGTTGTCAACAAAGAAATCAACCATGGGGCCAAGGAAGTTGTTAACCATGACATACGAAATGTCATCACTTAATGATGACATCAGCCATGGGGCCAAGGAAGGTGTTAACCATGATGTGCAAAATATCATCAGTCAATGATAACATCATTCATGGCTAGCTACTATGGTAGCTTTAAGTGATTTTTGGTTATTACCATTTTTGATGAACAGCACTGTACCTCTTTCAAGTACAGTACATGATGAAACTGTCCCTCTTAAAGTCTGTTACATGGTCATTCTCTGCTTGATGACATACTAACACCTCAGGGAGAAAATAAGGTACACTGCAGCCTTAACATATAACACATTTATTTGTGGAGGCTTTTGCTAAATCATTATTTCTGCAATGTGGGCAGAATGTGCTCTCCAAAGCACTGGAGGGCACATATCAGGTGACAAGTATGACATCTTATCATACTCCACACTGTCTTTGATGTTGTGCGGTCTCTACACAAAGTTTTTTAGAAGAACAGACCCTGCATGTACATTGAATCACATACTACATGTATATTCACAATTCATAAGCCACTTGTACTGTACTGTACATGACCATCAGTACTTGATTATACTCTTGCATTTTTTTTTTTAGTATGATACGTACTGGATAATTTGATACACATTCCATTTCATTACTTTCAAAAGAGCCATTTTCCAACTTTTGCAATTTAAAATACACCCCTTTGAACAGATGTGAATTAACTGCCCTTCCATCACTGAATCACATGGATGTCATTTTGAGCTGTCATGTTTTAGTATAATTACTACAGAAGTGTGGTCAGCAAGTTGCACAATCCCACTTGGCATAAGCATCTCTATGCCCTCTATGAGCTCGTCTGTCTTGCAACTTATTCTAACGAACAGCAAGTAAAAGTTACCATGGAGAGTGAATATATCCACTCTCAGTCACTTATCCTCAATTCTGCCAAATGTAACCAGTGAACAAACAGTGAGCACACGATAAGAGGAACAGATACAATACATTGAAAATATCCACTGTCAGTCACTATCCTTCTGTTAAGTGCAACTGGTGAACAAACAGTCAACACATAATAAGATCTCAGCATTTGAAGTACAAGGACTTCAGAATCCTTCAGCCAAATGTTAAATAGTGAACAAACAGTCTGCACACAACAGCAGATAAAATATAGCGAAAATATCCACTATCAGTCACTATCCCTCTGCCAAATGTAACTTCTGCCAAATGTCAGTGAATGGTCTACACACGATAACAGCAGATAAAGTATAGGGAATAAATTGTCAATTGTGCTATCTTTGTGCCAAATGTACCTGGTCAACTGCACACAATAGCATCACATTCAGAGATCAGGGTCTCCGTCAAGGGGGAGGGGGATTTGGCCCCCCTCCCTTCCCAATAGAAGGTGGGTAAAATCCCCCCTTGTCATACTCAACAAAAATAAAAGCCTGTCAATGTCTTGGTTTCTTTCTTAAGACAAGGACACTTTTGCGGCAATTTTGAATTGACATGAATAAATGTCCTTAAGGACCCTTCAAATTGCACCTTATAGGGCCCTTGGTGCAAGCTTGTGTCCCCTGAACCCACTTGTAACTTTGGCCAAGGACAGCATCACTTTGAACTTGGGGTTTAGGAGTAATAAATTGTCCCCCCTTTTTTGTGTCTCTGGCAGGATTCCTAGGGGTGTATGTTTCCTTTGATGTATGTGGTCAGAAAGATGCTGAATTTGTTGGACTCCATGTCCAGTGCCACAGGAGGAGTATGCTTCCATATTTTGGCATGCTACTGTACACACCCATGTCTCAAAACAAATGTGGTAAAAAATTCATATTGAAGGGGAAATCAGGGTTTATTTTCACAATTTATTTCACTTCAGTTCCCCACCGGTATCATACAATGAGTTATAAACTAACAAATATGATCAAGATTATCTCAAAACATGTGGACAATTTCGAGAAACAAGTCAAATTCGCAAAAAATCAGTGAAGAACCCCGAAAGTCTGTAACATCCATATTCATCAAAGCAAATATGATTATTCAATACTATCGCCTTTTCAAGGTATGAGGAGGTGTGGCTGAACAGTTTCATACGAAGCCTATGTGTGCGGTATGTGTCATCAACTATCAATAAATTCTTGTTTCCTTGGCATTGCGCAATGTACCAACAGCATGGGAACCGTAAACATTTGGTTATGTTTATTCATATAACGTCATCTCAGTCTTAGTTGTGATTAGTCATCGCATAGAGGACGCTGTCTTGTCTTGTACATGAGCATTTATTTTTTGTACCCGACAAATATTGAGAGTTCTCATTCAACAGTAATTAACACAATAATTACCGTTTCTTCTACCTTCAAACACCTCCCCAACATCTCTTTATTTCGGTGAACAATCAGTTTAGAAAGGAAAATCAAGTAAAGGTGAATTTTCTCAGTCAAACCCTGATTTCCCCTTTAAGTATTTTGTGATTGTTCAATGTAAGGTGCATTATGGATTTCTCATTCTTTTGTTATTATCGAACAAAATGCAGGAATTCAATTTCAACCTACATGAGAATACCAAGTTGATTGCAGGGCTCAAGAATGAGACATGACTATGGCACCACAATTAAGCTTGCAGAAATGTTAAAAACAAAATTAAGACTTGAGCAATTTCCAGTGTCATTGATTGGGTTGAATGACAATGCTGCAAAGCGATCACAACAGATGTAAAGGCTGTTTTTGAGTTTCATATGATCAAGCTCTTTGCAACAAATAAAGGTAAAAATCTTTTAACATAAAAATTAGAAAATTCTCACTGTACATGTTTGTCTATCCTCTCCAGATCTTCACATTCAGAACCAGGTTCTTGACTTCAGCAGTTCTGGACATCACCAAAATTCTGTCACCCCTCCACATCAGCAGGTCACGTCCCACAGCCAGGCCGGGAGATGCAATGATGACCATTCCTCCGGAAGGACCCTGGAAGGGTACAATCTTGTCACCAAGGTGGAAGGAACGGCAACATCGATATAAGATTCACCTCTTCTGTGTTTTATCTTGACAAGCTGAGTGCAGTGAATTCTCCCAAGTGCTGTAAAGGAACATTCCAAATTTTGTCCTGGTTATTTATTGTGTTAATTAAAGGAACTGAGAAGTTATTGTCTGGAAGGATGAATGGAACGAAGAACTGGTTGAACCACAAAACGGAAGGAAGTATCAGGAAGCAAATTCATCAAGAGAAAACCTTTGATTTATACTTCAGATGCTTCACAGGTGTGAAGCTAAATTTAAACTAAAGAATACCAAGAGCAGTTCTACAAGATAAGGGTGGGGGATGGGTGTTAAGGCCAGGAGTTTAAGCCCCCCCACAAAATTTGGCAAGCCCTCCTGAAAAAGGGTAAATGATTTACACAAACTATCATTCATCTTTATGTTCTGGAAGCGTATTGCTTCTGAAACACAAGATTTAAAAATGGAGAAAGTCTGGATGACTCAAACAAGGGAGTTGCATTTCCCGCAAACCCAGGGAGTTGCATTTCCTGCGATCTTGGAGCCTTTTTCGGCAAAATATTTCTTGGTATGTAACATGCCAACCTGTGGTGGTGCTACATTTAGATGTTAAAACATGAATTAACCACCTCCTCCTCCCCCCCCCCCAAAAAAAAAAAAAAAATTCCCTAGAACCATTCCTGGAGAATTTAGAATTGGGAAGCAGATGTGCCTGTGACTTTCAAGGAGAGATTTGGTGTAATGTAGTAAGTATGTTTAATGAAGTAAGCATTGAATCCTATAGTTTTCTTCTGTGTAATCATACCTTTTATGGAATTACAGCTGTGTCTACAATTAACCTTACAATTTTTATTCTTGCGTATAGTTTTATTTACACCTCATCAATTAATACACTTCATCAGTGAACCGTCCTGCTCTGACCAAAAGTTTGTATTCCATTGAATCCCTGTCTACCATAGTTGGGCTGGATGTATGTAGCCCTTAGATAGTGGACCTATGAATGTGTCAGGTGAACATTATTAGTTATCATTTTGGGGAGCGAAAAACATCCCTTCGCGAATAGCAACACCCATGTGTCTCAAAGATGCATTGAGCAAAATCACCAACAAGACACAGTATGACATTGTGCTTGTACTAATTTGCAATGCTTCCTAAAATTTACAATTTATGCAAGATACTGTACTTGTATGCAGCACACAATAAGAGAAGTGTGACCAATGATTTTAATACTAAGAATGGAAGATTACTTTGCTACACAGTTCACCTACAAAACTGTATGGGACAGAGCATTAACTCAACAATACAGTGATTCCTTGTTAATGTACATCTTCAGTGATCGGAGAAAATATTTCTTCTCTACAGCTGACAATAAAAATAGTATAGTCAAACAGACCCTTAGGGAATCCAGCGAGCAGTGTGGGGTAATAAACAGTAATAATTACGTCTATCTTTTTTGGAGGCAACTTTAATTCGGACTGATGGCAAATATTGACTGCCACTCATGGCGTATTTATACATCGCAACCGAGGGTTATAAAACAAAATACAAGGGCAAAGCGGGAAAAGTGTAGGCTGGCATTTCCTCCAATTTGAAGCCAGATCAAGTGATGTACTTCATCATTTATCGGCTGTGAAGAGTACTGTAGTTTTCAGGATCAGTAGCCTAAAAATGTCGATATCACCCGAAGTGTTCAGGGTATTGTAATAAACTACACTGGACTTGGATTTATGAAACACTGGAAACCTTCTAATGGTGACGGCGTTTCACGGAGTTTAAATACAATTAACGAGAACAAAATGTTGTCTCACATGTCCAATGTGAGTTGGTAGTGGATCTTTTCAATCATTTTGTTCCATTCAATGTTTTTGGATGGAAGGTCGATTCGTAACAAGCAAGAGTATGTGTGATAGAAATCAACCACGCAAAATTTGATGACTGCAAATTTGAGCTTATCACTTCTCTTTCAACTTAGAATGCCTCATACTATGAGGGCTATTCTATGAGGGCTATTCTATGAGGATCGCTATGTGGGCATTTTAGGGTCTTCAACACACTGAGGCCAGTTGAAGCAAAGTACAGTAGTAAGTGTAAATTTAGTCACGTAACAACCGACTTTGAAAGTCCAAAGAAGGGGCCAATTTGCATGTCTAGCGGATTTGTTCACGTAATCATTCTGTACATGTAGATATGTTGTCAAATCATTTGAAGTGAATGTTACCTGGCAATTACTTATGAATAAAGCAATAACAGAAGACATTCAAAAGCACACAAAGGTCAAATTTAAAATAGTCAAACAAAAGTTCATTCGAAGGCATTATCGCTTTAGTTCAATGAGCCATCATACCACTCTGATAGTATTATGGACAATGCCATTGCACATGACTGAGTGCAATCAGCTGCAGCTGTTGACACAATTATTCATAAGGCGAAATTTAGAGACCCTGTGAATGGAGGACTCTGTTTCGGTTCGGTCAAAAGTGACAAGTTTTGCGGCAAATACAGCGCAAACTTCACATGGGACGATGTTTCGTCGTGATGACGTGGCCAGTGGCGTGCCTCGTTTGGCCGTCTTGGTCAACGTGATAAAAATGGTAGAGGTTAATTAGCCGTGATCACAAAGTTGTCTGGCAACAGTGATGTGTGACAAAAATTGTCAGGTGATGGCACAGCTGTGGTGTGCAGCAATCACAATGCAATGCCACGATGCGAGACTCATCACACCCTGTAAGACACAAAAAGACAACTCTGAAAGATACATATTGCTGTATTCAGGATCAGTACTCTGGGCTTTGTAAACGGGTCAGAAGCACGTCCGTGGAACGAAACGGCCTTTTCCGCTTCATTTTGCACGTTAAAGTTCCCCAAACTGCTTCAACTAATGATGTCAATACAGTACCTCACTAAGTCAATGTTCCAAAAGAAAAATACCAAGACTTCTTCATGAACGAGTATCAACATTGGTTTTTCCACCCCTTCCGACCAAAAATGCTGAAATTGCCAACTGTGGTCACTCTTGGTCATTGTGCTGGACCAAGTTATGGTGTCATGTCTTTCAACTACCTAGACAACTGTTTTAAGACAAGAACCTTGTGGGTGATAACTCCAAATGATTTCCAGCGACATCACAGTGTGCTACAATTTCGAATTTCTAAACTTACAGCATGGTGTAAGTCTGTGACCCATGCAGAAGACGTTGCATGCTGATTTGATTTGATCTGAAAAAAAAAATTTGACCATGGTATGAGAATCTAGGAGAGACATTATCATAAGTAACAAACGATTGCAACTCATATTTTTCCATGTTTAAAGACATACAAGAAATTTCTACTTCAGTCACCTCAACGTATTAATCTCAAGTTTTAAACCTTTTCTACAAAAATCAATCAAACCAAAAAATGTTTTTTTTAAAGTAAATTTGTAATTAATGTAATTAATAAAATGTAAAATTATTGAAAATGAGATAGCCTACTGATTTATTTTTCTTACCGTCATTCACTGCAATGTAGAGAGTAATTATAGTGGCTAAAGGTGCAACAATTAATGTTTTTGATAAAAAGAAAAGCTCTTGCCTTGTGCCAGAATATTATGCCGAACAACAGATACCAAAGAAATAATGTTTGTATAAACTAGAAATAAATTTAAAGGAAAAAATTCTAAAGTAAATCATGTGCATACAGACAAATTAACACCTGTACATAATTTTTCTTTTTTAATTAACAGAAAGCAAGATTTTTTTTTTGTTCTATAAATGATTCTACGTTTTACATTTCATTCAAAATGCTACAGGTAAACAAGAAGACAGTGGTTTTCAATGAAGTTTATATAGTTTTGTATTAAGTTTGTCACAAATTGTTTTGAATTTTCATTTAATTTCATTTTTTTTTGATGGTCCATTTGCAATCAACCTGAAGCATGTATGGTTTGTAAAGATTTGTTACAGTATAAGACAATTGTTTATGGTGCTGCTGTGGCTCTGTGTGTGAGTGTAAAGAACCAATGTACTGACGCTTGTTGAAATATCAAATTTGTACTTTTGATTTAAGCATTAATTTTGTTTTTCTCACAGTTGTAATTTGTTTGGGTCTTGCATATTCTCTCTCTTGGAAAATCAGCAGTCAATCTACAGGTACCTGTAGGTTACCTCTCAAATTCTATGGACAAGAATGTAAGGTTAAGATTTTTGATACTTATTGATTTGATGCCAATTTTGGTACTTGATTTTGTCGTCAAAGATCTGCTGTATCATTGCCAATCGCAGCAATTTGCTACAGCCGGAAAGGATTCGTGATTACATGAGTGGTATACTATTTGTGGCAGAATTACTTCAGGGTCTTCAAATTGTCCCTGCTTGGCTTGTTCAAGTAGCACAGTGCTCTTTGTGTGTGCACTGTTTTGATGAATGCGGTTTTGCTCGTAGAGTGTAGTTTACATAGGCTGTGTGTGGAGGTAAAAGGAAATAACTGTTACTCATTGGTTGCAATGTCACATCATCGTGTCATTGAGGTACAGTACAAACTATGCTGACTTCGAAGTCGATGCGACAGATCTTTTAAGATTCAATGAGTTAATAAAGAGATGAAAAATCCTTCTAGGGTGAAGGAGACAAACATCCAGAACAATTTCAGGGGACAGGGAGCCTAATCTCAGAGCAATACAGTGTATGCTAATCCTTCCAGAGGAATGTGAGTCATTTTGAAGCTATCTATTGGGAACTGGGACACATTTAGGGAGGTAGCAGGTGTCCAGGAGATATAATTTACATCTTTCTTTTCATTTCTCATTGTAACTGTTTCTTGATTTAGACTTTCTCAGCTGCTGAATCTATCCACAATCTGCTGTTTTAACCTCCTGAATTGATGTTCATATGTGGCGCAGTTCTCTTTAGTGGAGTAACAAATAACAGAATAAAGCGACCTGGGCCAGATAATTTTCCTTTCAGTTTTCCCATATCTTCCTCATAATTAGCCTATGTGGTTCTAGTAAGGCCTATCTTGGGCACTGATATTAAGACTTGTTCAGGGAAGAAAATGTTTAGAATTGGGTGATATTTTATAGTCAACAAATGCCATAGAAAGTAAAAAATACCCCCCCCCCCCAAAAAAAAAAATACAATACCTGTAAATGGAATGATCCTTACCAGCAATTAAGGAGGACCACCATTTTGGAAAGTTTACATTAAGTCGCTAAAAGAGTTTTCTAGTCAGGTTTTTGGTGAACAATTCGTCAAGTGGCAGGTATGTAGAGATTAACCACATTACCATGGAGAATATTGAATATTGGGAGTTTTTCTGGTTTCCTCCCAGAGGCAAAAGGCCTAATGAATTACTGAGCATGAAGCTATAAGGCTGACTTTGGTGAAGAACTCTTTTGTGTGTTAGGCTATGAAACATACTACCATGCCAGATAAATATTCTTTTCATGTAGTACCACAGGTACCTATAAGGCCAAACCTTGAACAGTTGGTGGTTTTGATACGTTCACTTCAATTCCAACATTTTATGAATTTGCAGCTACTAAGGACAGTTTTGATTGTCATACTTTCTTGTAATTATTTAAGATTTGCATATTCTGTTTCTTGGAAAATCAGTTGTCATACTTTTCGTATGTACATTTTACACAGCAGCCCTGTTTGTTTCAACTGACTTCATGTCTGACATTAATATCATGTTTGTCTGACAGTGCTGTTTAGAAACAGAAAGAGGAAAATGTCATTGATAGGCCTCGGGATGGAAGGGGTGAGGGCTAGTCAAAGCCGAGGTCTTGACAAGGCGGTATTTAGTACTTGCATCCAGATACGGATTTTGTGAACTTTGTTTTACTTGGATCGAATCTTAATGGAATTTGAGATTGGTCTTAAAGGGTGCATCGAGGGAATTGGTTACAAACCGATGTGATCGCATGTTCTGAGAATTTTTCCACATGAATAATGTGGCAAAAGGTTGGGCTGATGAGGCCTTTTATTGATATTTTTTCCAATGCTGAGTTCAAATATTGTCCACAACAGTTTCTGTGAAGGATGTCATTGGTGCATTCTGCTAACAGGTTTATTTAATTCAATGTGTCAGGGTATTGTGCAAACTTTTATTTCACTCGTTTTTCTTTCATTTGTGGGGCTTTCTTTTAGCTGTATGTATAACAAACTTCCGGCTGCACTGACAGTCTATGAGTTTAGTATTTCTTTTCATCGTCTCTCTCATTTTCTCTCTCTCTTACAGTTGTGTATATAATGTAGAATTAAATGGTACATTAGTTTGAAACTAAAAAAAAAAACGCACAGAACTCCGGCTTCTCTTTGTCGTCTGTGTCAATATGTGGTTTGGTATAACTGTCACAGCAAAGACAACCCATTGCAGTAAATATCGCAGTGACAGGATTTTCGCAAATAACGTAGGTCAGACGATCCCAGACGTCTAATATCACAAGGAGCGTGTCTTTGAAGATCCTTTGAGAAGATGTATTGACCTGACATGAGAATTCTACCGACTCAAAAAGTTTTGCAAAAATTCATAATTTTGAGACCTGGTACTGCACAGCTTTGATTTATGGGCATTTGCCTATCCTCTACAACGAACACAACTATGGGCAGACTTGTGATGATTAGCAAGGGCCCAAGAACACTATGGTTCCTTGCATGGTGTAAATCAACTGCAATCATTTAGGCATATCAAACATTAATCCACAATTCATCACAACCACAAAAAGTGTGGGCCCCATTTCGTCCACAAGAATGCGGATCCGCCAAAAGTGCTCAAATACTAATATGAAAAACCCTCAACACTGTAACATATAAAACTAATCGCTGTGCAGAATGTAATTATTTATGGCCCATATGGCCTAACCTGAACTTGGACCCACAAATGTTGAACACAAGGAAAGGTTTCATGAACACAATGCTAATTTGACGATGGTTCCACACTGTAAAACGCAATACATGCAGAAAAGAAACATTTTGCATTATTTCATTTAATGATCCATATGGGACCAATTATTTGAACAACAAAAAGGAAACACTAACATAATAGTAACATGACACAAGTTCAACTTAACGCCATACAATCTGTAGGAGAAGAGGATCTTTGGGAGATTTATTAAAATAGTCCATTTTGACCTTGAACCCCAAAATCTTGAATGCCCTGAAGGCACCACTTCCATAATGCATCGATACACCAATTAGAAACTTTGTTTAAACTTTACAACTTGAAATATCGAGTTACAAAGCTTTTCAGACTTTTGCCCCCAGTTCCCCCAGATGACCATTGACCTCCACCAAAACCAATAGGGCACACCTTCTCAATATGGTGGACCTACATACCAAGTTTGACTTCATGCAACTTTCCCCTGTTGTGTAAGAGCGTACCCAAGTAAGTGTCACTGTAAAAGAGAGTTTTGCCCCCAGTGTCCCTAGATGACCTTTCACCTCCACCGAAAACAATAGGGCACACCTTCTCAATATGGCAAACCTACATACCAAGTTTGACTTTCATCCAAGTTTCCCATGTTGAGTTAGAGCATACCTAAGCATGTGTCACAGATGCACACACACACACACACACACACACCAACCTGACTGCATAGGTTGCTGTTATGATGCAAGGAACCAAATCTTCGTCCAGAAAACTGCTGTAATACAGTAAACCAGTCGACTGGAATTACAAAGAAGCAGGGTCTTCGATCACATGAATCTGCCCCCCCCCCCCACACTTATTGTTTGCTTCAAAATTCTTACATTAGCTGGAGATTACCAAACAAAGGATGGAATATTTGACCCAATTTTGATTCCACCACATACAGGAGGGGATAAAGAAGCGGGTGGGGATAGAGAAATAGACAGGGAAGTGCTTCACTACAAAGTACACACTTATGCTTTCCCAAAGAGATAAAACACAGGTGCTAACCAAAATTGGTAAAAATGTGGATACTCTGCAAAATTACCTAAAGATTGTAACCTATACCCTGAAGAGGTACAAGTTGCATCAAGGTCCACAAAAGCAGAGATGGATCAATGCTATTAACATACTTATGCTCGCAATACCAATCATTAGTGAGTGAAATTTCAAACAAAGTGGAAGAGATTTTTACTCTGAAGCACGATCCAGGTGAAGAGAAAGTGAAGGTAATGTGAAGACGTGACTGATTTTAACATGAAGTTTAAGAGTGTTACCTCAAACAAAACATCAAACCACAATTCTCACTACGAAAACATGAGGGTTGGCAACTATTGAATTACTTTTGCTATAAATATCATCCAGGTGACAAATCCCTGTCACAAACCATTCTTGGCTCCATGGATGGACTGAAACGCTGTCCTGCCGGCAACACAATGACCCGTGCTGTTTCCTAAATCAGTGGAAACAGGGCTCTCTGAAGTTTCGTTTCCTGTTGAAGTTCGCGAGCACAATCCTTCCACAAAACCTTCTAAGGACTTTGAAACACTTGGAAACTGATTACAAGCAATTTTAATATCGAGATATTCAGTTACTTTGAAAAGAAACGGAAAAGAAGAGGGGAATTTTTGATCGATTGGCAGCAAATTTACATAATGGCCGTGGACGGGACTAGCTTTTGTCAAACGGAGAGAGACTGAGAATGTGCTGAAAAGAATGATCTCTCCGTTTTCACTTTCAGTGAACTCAATATCTGCTCATATTTTACATCCCCTACACTCTCCATGAGTGGGATGATATCATACGACAATCGTTTAATAAAGTAGGTCACTAGGATGCTACAATCCTACGTGAAAGCCAGATGAGAAAGCCATTCATAGAAAAAAATAATCTTCACCAAATCCATCCTGCCTTTTTGCAAACTTGCTTTACCTGGGGCGCCAATTTCAAATTTCCCCTCATGCATAAAATCATTGAATTCCATTCAAAGGTTGACAAGTTGATGCATCAAGTTTAATGTACACTGTCTACCAATGAGTCTGCAACGACTTATGTACTTTGATAACAACTTGCATGCATCACTTCTCCAAAGATTTTTTGCCAAAAACACCATCAATAAATTACACATATACTAGTGTAGCTATTCGTGTACTTGAAATGACAAGAAAACTTAACATGGAAGGTGTTACTGTTCTATCAGTTAAACATAAAGACAATTTTGTTTGGTAGAAGCTTCCTTAATTGTGAAATAGCCCTTTAAAAGTTGGGCTTCAGTACAAGCCTAAAAATGAGTGATGTAAAACCCAAGCAAAATGCTGGTTTTTTATTTTTTGCGCTCTAATGTTCCTAGCAGGGCGATAGAATGCAAAACTCTCAAGCTCAGCGATAATGAAAACCTCGAGAATATTCATATTTGTAAAGGTACTCTCCATTCCTGAAACCATAGTGGTGCTACATTGAGATGGTCAGAACATTTAAGTCCTGCTACCAAATAGAATAAAGATAAGCTGCACAGTTGAATCAAGGTATTTCCTTCCTTTATTCGTCAATCCCAATTCAATAAAATTTACAGCGCAAAAACATAAAAGTCAACTTATTCTTAAACAATTAGCCTTGCTCAGGACAA
This sequence comes from Stichopus chloronotus, assembly GCA_021234535.1. Classification (NCBI taxonomy): domain Eukaryota; kingdom Metazoa; phylum Echinodermata; class Holothuroidea; order Aspidochirotida; family Stichopodidae; genus Stichopus; species Stichopus chloronotus. Next base: position 21,105,355 of record CM037837.1, on the reverse strand, counting down.
TGCTTTGAGAGGTAGTTTTATGCCATTCCCTGGTGAAACTAAGGTTTTATTACTGAGTGAGGTATCAGAACCGTGGTGCAACCCATGGTGCGAAATAAACATCGACAGCAACGTACAAACCAGATGTGTCGATACTACTTCAGAACTGACAGATTTCTTGCACCAGGCTCTATTTTGAACATTTATTAACAAAAAAATAATTCATTTTTTTGCAGTTTGTGAGATTTCCTGAAAATAAGATGGAGGGGAATTCCTCTTACCATTTGTTGGTTTGAAAAGAAACTACCAATGTGTGCAACAAAATGCAAGCTATGTAATCGTTTACTATTTTGCATAGTTCATACAAACATTAATGCTACAAGAATTTGCGACACAGTTCTCTGTAAAACAGCTGATATGTAAACAGTGACTATTAACGTCACTTGTATTGCAAAGTTGATGTCAGCAAATTTTTTTTATCAGTGCTTGCACCGGGTATTCAAGCAGATGATATCAGGACCTGGTTATGAAACTGCTATCCGATCCATAAAGTTTCACTACGTACACTGTACCTGTGACACAAAACTTAGCCTGGGTTCCAGTTTTGGACCCTGTGCGAACTTTATTTTCAAAAACTACAGAGGAACCGACTCACTTTTCCAATCAAATGTGACAAGCTACTTGCCAATGGTTATGCACTTGCCTGAACAAAATCTTGACAAATCTGTATCTCTAGTATTCTCACCTTCATATAGCAATGCCTGCATCACACTGGAAAATCGAATGTGAAATGGCAGAGAACACCAGAAAAGCAATCTACAATTTTGCAAATATGCTCTACTAGGGTCGATAAAAATATCCTTAATGTGAAGAGGAAAACCAGTCGACAGTATGCAGTTCAGTTCAAATGGTAGTTGTGTAAAACAGACGGACGACAGGCGAAGGAGATTGAAATATCCTTTTGGCCAAATGCCTCAAAGGCTGTATTGCATCACCCTAAGCTATATTTTTACCTCCCTGAAAGGAAAATTCTCAACTGGTTCTAAGCTACAGTACTCATAGATTGCCAGCAAATTCGAAAGATGCAGAGCAGCTCATATCACACAGCGTACACAGGGATCCATTGTTTTGGTTACACATGTGGAGGAATGTAAGACAGGCTGAGGGAGGGACTAGAGGTAGGTGGTTGGGAGAATTGAAATTGTCTGGGGTGATGCTTTACAGCCTTTAATGTTTGACCAAAATACTGAAAAAAAAAAAAATACAAAAAAAAAGGAAACAGCTTCAAATTTCTGTTATGGTCTAATAATGGTCTAATACGCAAGTCAAGATTCATATTGCAGATAAGGTGAAACCGTGCTTCTTGGCAAATCATTCAACTGCGTGGGCTAAATCACCTGACAGGCTGCACCAGGAACACACTCCACTTCACACGTGAGAACAGCCGTGGTTTCCGGATGGGACCTCCTACACACATCACTTTTATTCAGACTCATTCAGACTACCGGCCTTTTTGTCCGGTTGGGTTGTCATAAAAAAATTTTCAAAACATGCTGCCTTTGCTTTCTTTGGATGATATGAAACCAATGTTAGGATGACTTTGCGCAATATTTCACAACTTTCATATTTAAGAATGGGACTGTAAAAACTTAACCAGAAGCTGTCACACTCTGATATTTTTCTCTTTTCTTCCTTTTCTTTTTGCAGTTTGATGTTTTCTTCGAGTCTGTCATTGTCTCCTGCTGGATGTTGTCTGACTTTGGTTTGAGCTTTGGTGACTGGCATGCATCGGTGGATAGGACCTCCACATGTCTGTCCGTTTCCCATTTTGATTTCAGACTTTCATATTTGTTGGCAGTTTCTTCCCCAATCCCCATTTCACTGACGTTGTTCAAGGAATCCCCATCCTTGTGTTTTGCCTTCTTGTTCTTCTTGTTCTTTTTCTTCTTTTTACTCTTCAGCTCTTGTTCATCCAAAGAAGATGTGTTATTTGTTATTACTGAAGAGAATGGAGTCAACGTCACCTGGTCCTGCTGGTCTTCTCTTTCCTCTGAGTTGCCGTCATCGACGAGGGGACCGGAGGCGCCACGGAGGATGAAGTCTGCAGAGACAGAGGCAGCCTGAAGTCGCAATCTCTCCTCCTCTGAGTCACTGCTGGGATAATCAAGTTCAAAGGTCAAGTTAAATGGATTGGTTTGTTGGGTTTGCTGCATATGGAACATCAAGTTCAGTTTACCAGGGCATATTGCATAATTATCAGAATTTACAATTTATGCTACAACACAGGACACAAATCTTCCATTTTCACCATGTGAATTTCCACAGGTGGAGTAGTATGTTCTAGCACTATTACGAGCATGAACTGGAATTTTTTGTTTTTTGTTTTTTATATGTCATTGTTTTGACAAACATTTTGAATAGTGGTAAAAATCTTCCCCTTCCGCCCCCTTCTCACAAGCAAACAAAGATTAACGCTCTATACTTCACTGCATTTATTACTACTATTACACTACTGCCAATATCACTAACCCTGACATATTATCCCATATCTAGAAACAACACCCACCTCTACATAATGTTACTATCACTCTAGCTTAGTCACCCTATGCCTAACCCCCTCCCTTCTCACCAGCTAGGGAAACTAAAAATTTGCTTCAGAAACCTCTGAAAATACTGCTGTAACAGGAACTTTTCCTGTTCAAACATTTTTGGAAACCAACAATGCATTTCTAAAATCCTTTTCTTGTCCCATGACCTCCTCTTCCATAACCCCATCCTTCTAGTTTCTGCTGTAGGTTTATCATATCACTGATGCAAACCTCCCACCCTCCCCCCTCAATGCAATAATATCTTATCAGAAAAAAAAAAACAACCTCTGTGAGACAATCTTTTCTCCTCACCATATTAATGCCACCCACTGAACTAATTTTCTTACCACCACTTCCATCTCTACTCTTCCCCAACCCCGTGAGAAGACTCCTAACCCCCCTATCCTCCTTGCAACTATCCAAACAAGAAACATTCAGTCTACTCCAAAAGAATGAAATGTTGAAGAAAAAAAACTGTCTGTCAATTTACCTACTGGAAAGAGAATCATCGTCACCATTTCTCCTCTTTCTTCGTTTTCTCTTCCACGGTGGCTGAGGTAGGTTAACCTTTGGGGGTTTGTAACTAGCAGATGACGTGGAAAACAGTTTGAAAGACTCTGGGAAAACAAAAAAAGAAAGCAGTGTGATACAAATCATTGAATTGCAAAGAGTGTTAAACAAGTACAACAAAGACTGTGAGTCGATTCATCTTTGAGGACGGTCCCGACCACTTGCCGGCTCAGGACTGGACGATTAGTTTCAAACTCTCCTTTTCCAAGCCGTGACAACACCTTGAATGAAAAAAAGATGCTGACTATTAACTCTCTTCTATACCTGTGTTCACACTAATGCTCAGAAGAGGGTGAATCGAGCACTTGTCTCATGAATTCCGAACAAAGATAAATCTTCTGCTGGAAAATTCCACTCACATTTCCACAGTGGAGGTCACAGCTACAACTATATATACACACAATAAATTGCAATAGAATCTTTACAGTGACAACTTCCTCCTTGATTTTGAAAATCCCTCCCATTTTTTTTTTTTTAGAGAGGGATACTTCTTTTTTAGAGAGGGATTTCCCTCCCAGGTTCAATTCCTTGGTATGAACACTGCTCTACACAAACTTTTGCAGTGCTGGTAAATGGAGCTATTTTGAATGACATATATTTGTATATGCAAGGACTTAACATGATCCCATATGCCATATTTTGCACCTGGAAACAAACTGGGGCCATACATGGCATTTTTGTCAGACTGGGCTATGTCCAAAAGCTAATGAAAGCAGATGGGATGGGACCAAACACGCACTGCGTCATCAAAGGATCCATTGTTGTCATAGAAACTAGTGGACGCCGCTGACAAAATGCACTTTTGTTACTACCCATGTTTATTCAATTAGACCACCTCAAATTTGAAAACCTGCTTATGTTTTCATTAGGTGTTTGCACGTTTATTTAAAATGTTCCAGCATGTTCCATACCAACCTGTGATGAAAAAGTGTACAATTGAAGTGCATTTGTCACACATACAATGTACGTTAGTGAAAAGTTGGATCTAGACAGTAATTTCAGATTTGGGTCCTGATGTTGTTTGTCAGGTACTCGGGTACCCTGTGCGAACAATTCACTGATGACAATTTGGTTCCATTATTACCTATAAAATTGGTGAAATAACCACAGCTGTTCAGAAGGCCATCAACACTGAATCGATTTGTGTACAATTGGTAACAAGTGACAGGAAAGTCATGAAAAAAAAAATTGCAATTGCACTCTTTTGTTGTTTGCTCCAAAGACAAAACACAAATCAAATTCTCAGTGACAAAATTAACAATAAAATAAACAAAATTTTCAGGTTGACCAGATTTGCGCTACTAGCTATAAAGGTTGATCCAATGTGTGGTAACAATGTCCTTGCCAAAATATTTGGAGAAAATCTAGAAGAGACTTGCCAACTTTGAAACGTTACAGACTGATTACACTTTCAACAACGGTGAAGTGTGCATTTCCAAAGATTTATTTACTGCAATAGGGATACAAAAACAATGTTGAAGGAAACACTGCACACCTCTGAATTAACTCACCGTCAACATCGGAGATTTTTATCCTGGATTGCCAAGTGTCACCCTCATCTTCTTTGTCTGCAAGGACCCTATGGACAGGAGGAAAAAAAGTTTTCTTCAAAAGAGTAAACAGAAGTTTAAATTGTAAAAATTGTATCAAAGAGAAAAGAAAAGCCTTTTGTTTGGAATGCATTGAAGCACACAAACACACACATGCTGTAGAAAGGGTTTTTTGCAAGGTGTTCCATGGTACAGTATATCAGTGTGTGTTATCCATGACTGGACAGCACCCCCCTACCCGACAATACCTACCCGGATAATTTCTCCCCCAACAACCCCTTGGGCAACCTCCCCAGACAATTCCTACTCAGAAAATTCAGATCCGGAGAATCCACCTTCAGACAACTCCAATGTGAAAAATTCCTTCAGAGAAAGGGTTAGGGGTTAAGTTTGGGAGGGGGGGTGGGAAGAGTCCGAGGGAAAATTGTCCAGGTTGGGAATTGTTCGGGTTGAAATTTTTACAGGGAAGTTGTCTGGTGGGAGTTGTCCACTGGAAAATTGTCCGGGGATGGCGTTGTTCTGGAACCACGCTATCGCTTAGGGGGTGACCTACGTCACAGAGTATCCCGTTTCCAGTATGTGACAAGTCACCAAGAGTTCTCCTAGTTCAAATGCATTAGGTGTTGGTCACTTCTGTTTTTAAGTGTGAGAGTTTGAGATTATTCCACATGGGTTAAACACTCAACTGAAAACTGATTTTAATTCCTACTGTAGACCACACCCACAGCATGAACAAGATACAGCACTAAAGTGATACACTTGTTTAAATTATCCAATTCTTATGCACTGACACTATAAGATACTGTATGATGATGTAAGTCTTTATGTCACTCAATGGACGCAAGGTACAGTGCGTATACCTGCAGATGCAGTACAATTTGTGTTGCTTTTCATTGGTTCATTTTTCTCTCCAACGCTTTACTTGAATTTAAAGAGAATCTTTTCACCTCTTTTTGATGATACTTATAAGAATGCTGAGCAATGCTATATGACATAGCCAAAATTATTCACCACTTTACAGATCAAATCCTGCATATTATTATCATTGCATTTTTTGGGCCAATATACCAGTAAAATGTTTGCCATTCCAGGAAACTGATCATCTGGAAGTTCCCAGGACCAAACGTGTCATGAGCACAAGCTCTGCTAGCTATACTAAATGCAACTTTAAAGGCCATGATGCATTAAGTCAAATTCAAACTCACAGTGCTGTAGGTTACAAGTTTACAGTTAGTCTATGACAACTTTTTTTTTCCATACTAACTGATGAAACCTTTACAGTACAGCTCTTAATGTTTATGCAACACTCAAACACACTCAGGAATGTATTGTACAAAAGAGTTTTCCCCCCACTGTGTTCATAGAAACGATGTGCGACCAGTGAGACACTGTGGCACTGCAGGATAATTTGTAGCACATACAGTCATTATAATTTTAAATGGTGAAATGCTGATTATGAAATCAGGAATCTATAATGGCTATGGCCTGCTGTAGCCTGGCAAAAATAACGGATCTCCATGTTTCGACTCACTCATCGAGATAAGAGGTAAGCTTCTTCGCAACGAAGGATTTGTACTCAGGTGTCATTTCAGCTACTCTGTAATCGCCACCGACATTGAAGGATTTGGACGGATCTTCTCTCTTGCTCGGTGGAGTGGACACATTTTGTGAACTGCTTTTGACAGGAGATGCTGAAAACAAAATGAAATTTTTTGTTGGTTGTGCAAATTGAACTATTCGAGGTGTGGCATACACATTGGTGGTTTCAATTTTTCCTAGTGGCCTCAGACACTTTACACCAATTTGAGTATACACAGGTATGATCGTAACAGCTTCCTTCGTGCCAAAGATGTCCAGGCTGTGTACATTACAGAGATCATCTGTCAACATTTGCATCATTAAATCGCAAAACTGGAATATGAGTTGAAAATTTGTCATATTTTGCCAACGAAAGTCAAATATGTTACAGCCATTACAAAAAAAAAGATTGTTTAAGCTACAATTTAGCATTCATGAATATTTATATCCATTTCCATTTGTCTTTTTGATTTAAAGTGACCGTGATTGATGGCTAGGCTTTCTTGGAGAGTCTGAATTTTGTAGGGCCAACGAAAATGTACAGACAATTTTCAAATTCAAATAACTGGAAGATGTGATGGATAGTTCTCTTTCAGATTTTGTGACCGGTGATCTTTCCCCTACTTTCTCTTTTCTGAAACACTGACGAAGAACAAAGATAGATGAACAGGAGATTACTATTGCAACTCATACTTCCAGGATTAAAATAAATTAAAAAATCAGTTCAGCTGACACTGACAGTTAACCCACAGCCATGTAAACTGTCAGTTTTATCTCATCTTAGAATAGTTTTATCTCATCTTAGAGTACTTTCAACTCAAGTGAAAATTTTAATTGGGTTTCCTAAAGAACTATCCAATTTTGCCTCAAAATGACTGAATTTCTTACCTTGTTCTCACACAGTGACTTTCTGACTTACTTTACAATTTCTCACAAATCCTACTGTCTTACTTAGTTTCAGTATAAAACAATTGAAATTATTCTATGGTAATCAGTGTAAGTCTGAAAAGCTTTTATAGAGTATTGTAGGTCAACCATGAAGGTTTCCAGAATTGCCTAGAACCAATACATCCTAAATTGGGAAATCTGCCACTGATCTCTTCAAACAAAGATCTCCTTATATACTGGCCAACTTGCATTGTTTAGCAGCTGATGCAAAATGAAATGAGATTCTAACGTTGCTGAACTGGCTATGCTTCTAAAAATAAAGGTGTGCCACACGTATTCTTTTTACCATATGCAGAGGTGATGGGGGCACTAAGAGAAGTAAGCATCAGGTCACATATTCCGATTTCCGTACGTCCTCCCTCCCATACGGTACAGTATGTAATGTGGGGTACAGTACAATAGGAAGCCTTGAAGTGAATGATATTGTGTACAAGTTCATAGGTCAATTCGTTGACCTTACTTTCCGTGATTTTTGACAGCCATTCATGAGTTTGTAATGCAAGTGGCAGGCAGGACTTGCGTTCATAATTAGTTTCAAGGCCAGGATTGTTGCTGACGATGCATCGTGGAAATTCCCAATCCAGCCTATGCATTTATTGGAATGAGATTTTAATTATTAATGAGTCAATTCAGTGATGTAAAGGTGTTCCTGTTTGTCGCAATCCCTAAGCAGGATTAGCGAAGGAAATCTTCCATTCCACCAAACGCACCCCACGCGAAAGTTGCAGGGACTTACTGTTGCCTTCTGTGGTTTCAGTACAGGTCGACCTGCCTATTGTTGCAGTCACTATTAGCTCATTGACTGAGTAAACAGTGAAACAAGATTACATGGTACAGCTATAGCAGCAGGATAATGTACAAAAAGTTATTCCACAGACTTGGCAGGCAGTGAAAGTTAAAGGGGCTCACTGAGTTGATTTAGTTTACTTTGGTGGCCATTTTGAAAGAAAACACTACATGCCAATACTTCCAGTTTGCCTCGTTGTTCATGTATCTGGACTACAGTTAGTGGAAACGTGAGAAATTGTAGCATTTTTATGAACAGGAAATGCTTGTGCTTAAAACATTATAGCAAAAAGTGTCTGGTCACAGATTTTCAGTAATTGATTTTGATTGTTAATTGCTCATAACTCTAAAAGGGTAGGAGATATGGACTTTTTCCTTAACTTGCTGAAGTTTCAAAAAAAAGCTTTTTAGTATGATCTCTCCATCTGTGCAATTTCTGTGTTTATCGGAGACTTCAAGGGTGTGTAGCAGTTCCAAAGGATTCTCTTAGAACATATTTCTATTTGGCAGGGATTGTCCTAAATGGATGACCGAGGGGGGTGACAATCAAAATTGTTAACATAGACCCATAAGCAGCTGTTCAGCTTACTACATAAAGACCAATGTCTTTGAGCTCAAATGTTGTCAAGAGTAGTTTCAAACATTTCAGACTGATTCATTTAGGTTTTTTTTTTAAATTTCTGAGCAACCTGATATCTGTAAAATTACGTATTACGTAGCATGCATGAGTATCTATAGTCGGCCAACCCAACACTGTAGGCAAAGTCCAGGATTACAGTTAGACTACAGTATCTGCATATCAGTAGGGGACACCTCAGTACGATGCATAAACTTACAGTAAATGTAAGCGTGATTGCATGTGAGTGATGGAAGAACAATAGAGGTAAACAACTTTGAAAAATTGTAATACTGGCCTTCTTTGCCATAGTTTTGGTCATCTTATTGCTCCTGACTATCAATTGCAACAGTAACAAACAGCTGACTCATGGTCAAACTTTGTATACACATACAATGCTATAGCACATCATCTTATCCTCACCTCCCTGGACAAATCTCAATCAAAATTGTAAGCTTACAGCCATACTGGCCAAAGTATCATGGATCTTTGTGGCTATTCGCACGAAAGTGTTCATGTATATAAAGGGAACCGGTACTCACTATTCACACAATGAAATCCGATTGCAGTTTCTCGCTGCACTTGTATGTACAGAGCCATGTCTCTCGTATACGGGTATGTGCAGTTTGCGAATGTATGGTATGTAATGTAATAGTACCATAACAATGGTAATGCAGGGTTTCCCCTGGTACTTAATTGCAAAGGCGGCCGCCTCGCAACTTTTTTAGACCGCCTTGCCAAAAAAATGCTGTAATTACCGCCTCCCATGTTTACATCATGGTAAAATCCTTGAATCACCCCCATTCTTGAAGAACGTACAGTAAGTACGGATTTGAATCCAAAATTCATGGCGGCGTCAAGTAATTCGCCCTCACCGCCTCATGCTCCGACAAACCCAGGGGAAACCCTGTAATGCCATACCATATGATATTGGATGCATATGGTTGTTCCATGTGCATGTAAAATTCACATCCATACATGCACTCACTCGCACTTCAAAGTCATCCGGTATCTATTTAATGTCATCGGGAGGCTGGTACTGTAACTATTTCAATTTTGGCCAGAGTAACTTAAAAGTTAGGATACAAGGAGTGAAGCACACTCAAGCAACGTTTCAAATGAAAGTGGGTGTGGGTGCTCGTTCACTATTCTAATGCAATGATGCTGTAAAGAACTTGATGAGACTTTTTAGGAAATGCCCTGAGGTATACATGGAATATTGCATGCTCCTCTAAGAAGCATTTTCAACTTTTAGGTGAAATAAACTGACTTTGATGAACTAATGAGACAAGAATGGTTCCTGTGACCAAACCAGACCAGTCTCTGCTCTCAGATCTTATGGTAGGAGCATCGTCAGTAGTATTTGTGGTGTGTGTGTCTCACGCTTTAATGACAATCTTAATAATAGTGCACCAGTGATGAAAACGATTATTATTGCATTAAAGTATTTTTGTGTAAATCTTTGTTCACACACGATTTCCTTTTAAGAAACTTTACTTCATAATTAAAGTCTATTACAGACTTTGCCCACGTTACCAGCGAGGGCCTTTATGAAGAAATGGTGTTTGTGGAAATAAAGTCCATTGCAAACAATAGTGGGCCCTTTTTACTTTCAATCTCTCATTTGTGAAACAAATTTTCATCTCTTTAGCTCTTCATTTGGCTTGAGAAGAGTGTTTCTTCATATGTAATTCTGGTGTTGAAAAAAACTTTCATCTTTTTAAAACCCAGAGTAATTTTCTCTTTAATAGACATTTTTCTGTCAGAGATGTTCAGCACCCAGTTCTTATAACTTTCAGAGATTCTTTAGGATGTGTATGGGGTCTTTGGGTGACCATATTTTGGTCTAATACAGTATTTCCCTCTGTTGTCAATTTTTGTATAATAGGCCTACTGCCTTCAACAGATACAGAAATTTTGTATGCATAACAGTAGCATCTCAAAGTGCCCTTATCAATACAAAAAATTCCATGTGAATACAGTAGTGCTTCCAGGTGTCCTCATTCATATGAAATTTCTGTGTGAATAGTGCTTCCAGGTGCCTTTATTTGTACAAAAATTTTCATTAGAGTAATACTTTTATGTGTACTTATCAATACAAAAATTTCTGTGTGAATAGGCCCCACCATCATGGATATGCATTAAATGATACATACTAATAGAAGGTACCATAGCAGGGTGCAACATATATAGCAAGAAAGTCCACAGATATAACACAATGATATGCAATTGCAAAGTCCACTTTCTACCATGTTAGCAGTAGGCCTAATCACGTTGATACTAGGACAGTCGCCTCCACTCTTGCTAAAAAATGGGGGAAAAGCTATTGTTTTGCCCCAATACATTCAGGGAGCGTGAAATAAAAAAAATGAGGCAGAATGAAAAGAATGTACTGTAATTTGATTTTGTTCAGAATGAGTAATCCCTTGGAAATACGTTTTGAGTATTAGGCGCAGTACAAATTGCAATGCTTAGGTCAACCTTGAGTCAATGACTTCACTCAGTAGAATTTAATTGAATTTTAATTGGAATCTGACAGAATTGGATTCTGTAAGATTTCCCTGTGTTGCTCACCCTAACAATAGCCTTGGCTCCAGTAGCAACTGATGAAGGGTGTTTGTGGTAAGCGTCACTCCGTGGTTAGGCTAGCCTAACTAAGGTAGGCTTATTCTGTGTAGACTACTACAGAAATTAACTTAGGCTTACTGTACTGTAGGCTGTAGCCTTTTGATACTGAAGTGATACTAATTAGTAATGATACTGTATTGTATGCATAACCATTTGAGATGGACAGTCTAAGTTCGTCAATATTTGCAATATCAACACGTTTTAGTACTCCTTCAATAATACCATTTGCGGGCTCCCAGACTGAGGACTGCAATTTTCTTTTTTCTTCTTCATCAGATGAAGAACTGTCAATCGAAATATGAACATGGTTTGCTCTCATGGACGCTGCCATTTTCTTTTTATCGTCAACGCCAGACGCGAGAACTCATTATGGCAAGCCAAACAAAAAAATAAAACACATATCTCAGATGTAAAAGTCTCTTCAGGATATGTACCTGATTTTTAAAACGGTAAGATTTCGGAAAACGATCATGATCATGACCTCTAACCAAAAAATTCCATGTTCATATTTTTTTGGTTTGGTTAGAGTGTGGGGGTCTGGATTACAGGGCATCTTATGGGGCTTTTGCCCTCCTTTGCCCTTAAAGTTGTTATGTTATGTTATGTAACTGCGCTTGTGTTTATAGAGATATATGAGGATTATTAACTTTTCACTCAATGTAATGATAACATTTTCCTAAGTACTGCAAAACCTGGTTAAAAAGAAGTGCAAGTCCTGCGAACGATATCAAGGCTGTGAAATGAGCAACCCTACCAGGTTCACCAGACAGTAATTCTTTCCATTAAAGTCCCTAAGCATTTTGTAAGGTCTCTACACCTTTCACACCTTTAAAAAAAAACTTAGCCCACAAACTTTTAAATTATATATTTTTATCATACATAAGGAAGTACGACTATCCCGCTTAAGCCACTTTCCTGCCCAAAGCTGGCTGCAGAGAGGTGGAGAACTTGGGCAGTTCAGCAGCCCTTAGCAGCAAAATTAACAGAATAGTTCAGAACCAAACTTATGTTTGATATGTTAAAGAGAAACATTCTCTATGCATTCTGGTGTAATTTTCATTCATTTCCCATGTTAGGACTGTCACATGATCAACTGGTTGTAGTGTGTCAAATGCCTGGTGTAATCTGTTAATTGTAACTTATAAGCGTTTGGTTTCATTGTTATGACATTGGAGAATAGTTGACTTGTGTCTCTGTTTTGTGTATAGTTCCTGTACGTGCTATGTAGCAATTAAGTACTCTGAATTACGTAACAGTAAAACAAGCAATTTGAATATGATGAATCCATAAATGAAGAAAAGTGTCGGGCATTTTACCGATGCGGCTAGTATTATTGTGGTCATACATGGCAGTCTGAGGGCTGCAGATGCAGTTGTGGGTTAAACTTCTGAAGTTTATTCCCTCGTTAGTTGAGGTTCACCCTTATCTCGTTGTTAGGCAGTTGAGGGTTACATTTAGCCACCCCTCGTTTTTTAAGTCAAACGTCACGTGTAGTTGAGGGCAGTTCCCTCACAGTCATATATATGTTACCAACATCGCCAAGTATCGTTGCTGGTGGAACCGGTCATCTTTCCCTCAAGATTTCCGTTAGTGGTACTATAATTTAGAATCAGTGACCGGAAGTGACGTATTCTTGCTAAAATCCTTGTTTTTGCCTAATTTTACCCTAAACTTGACCCTAACTCTCAATTTTAACCATGGTTGGTGGTTATTTAAGTTGAAGCTAGGCCTAAATACCTCTTTACAGCTTCATCTTGGTTATATTTTCATCAACTACTATATCCTGACCATCATCAATAATCTTGACTGGTGGTCTCTGATTAATTAGAGCCCCGTAAGTATATTGTTCCGTTTATTTTCAAGTGTATGAGGTTAATTCATCTCATCTGTTCGTTGTGTTTATAGTTATGTTGCGAAGATATTGTTAAGGGGTCAAGCAAAGAAGTAACTTTTGTAAATCAATTTGTAAATGTAATTTTTGCATGTTTCTTATAAGGTTATTCATACTCGTGCATCACCCGACAACATGGTTACAGGTGGCGAAATAATTTTGTTTAACAGACAAGTTTAATTTTGTTTTGTACTATATACTATATTTTGTAAATAATTACGTTCCAGGGTTCCTGGTGGGTGTAAATGTACATGCCAGAGCACCTTTTAGATGTCTATAATATTCCGTGCACAACTGTGTCCGGCGAGCGTTAGACGAACCCGTGACAAGGAAGATCTCGAGATAGCAGCCTTGACACATTTTCTGCGAAAAGTGAACTTCAAGCAAGCAGTTGTGATGTCATAGATTCACACTGATGGCTGATGTTTTGGTTTTTCTTTAAAAAATTTAAACCTACTATTTTGACTGCTTTGGATTGATTAGTCTTGCCCCTAAAGGCCTGTCCGCAGAGGATGCGTTGCGTTCCGTTCCGGATACGACACGTTTTTTTTTTTTTAATTTTTCCTCATCCTTCCGGATACGTTTAGATGCATGCCTGTCTGTACAGGATGCGTTCACACTACGTCAGTTTCGATGCGTCACTTTGAGATGCAGTGTGTAGTTTCCCATGACAATGCATGCTGATTGACAAAAAGTGTATTTAGCTTTTAGCTACGCCACTGATTATATGGCACTACATTGTATATTTATATTTTCCCGTGTGCCGTGAAATGTCCCTGTGCATCCATGTCTAGTGTCCAGACTTCCCTTGCCTACCGTTCCAACAATGAATACAACTGTTTTTGCAATACTTAAGTCAATGATATCGCAAGGGTAGTGGGTACCCAAAGAATCATTGGCCTACGTATACATTCCCAATGTTGTGAAAAAATTGCAAAAAAAAAAAAAGAGCTTTTCTACTTATTTTACAGGCGTTTCATTGTGACTTTAAGCTCAAACATAGTACCATTTTGCATCCATATTCCGTTAAATTGCATTTAATGAAAGAAAAACATGAAAGAAATCAAAGTTGCAAATGCTTTCGTACTTCAACTCTGTTTCTGAACGCACATGGACTTTGCGAAAATTTGACGCACCAGGAAGAATACGTCACCTTTTTTTTTCCGCATCGATCGAGACGCAACGCAACGCATCATGTGTGGAAGGCTCAATTGATTTACCGGAACGGAATCGGAACGCAACGCATCCTGTGTGGACAGGCCTTAAGACATAAAAAGTTGTCAAAATTCCATTGCTCAAGATGCACTTACGGTATCAACATTTCAGAGTTTGAGTTTAGTTTCGTAAAATTGGTGATGAACTTCAAATTGGTATGCTTAGAATATGTCCCTCTTTAAGATATCAAACATAAAATTGGTTCTGGACTATTCTTGTAAGACGGGACCGTCAAGCTCCAAAACATGCATGCATTAATCCCCTCCGTGTGTAGCCTACTGTAGTTTTGCTACACACGCCCATTTTCAGTCACGAATCTTAAAAAATTCCTTAAGAGCTGCAACCCGAACATTGACTGATGTGATCATTAATTTTTTAGTTATATCATATTTTACCAGGGTAGCTCAATCAACATAAAGTTGCTCTTCCCTGGGACCCTGAGTTAAACAACAACAACAACAACAACATACAGTATAAGAGAAAAATAAAGAAAGAAACGAATTATAAAAGTTAAAGCCTAAAATATCAAAAATTAAACATAACACAGAAACAGGAGACATGAAAACAACAAAAGTACAGTAGTTAAATGAAGGATAGAAATGGCAGAACTTTAAAAATAAAATTACCGCTAAAGAACATGAAACAACTCACAAGTGTAAAATGAAAGAAACAGATTAAATATTAAAAATGAAAAATGAATGTACTACACGAACAGTTAATTTGGTAAAACGCGTTGGGAGAGAATTTTTTTTATCTTAGTTGTCTTTTGAAAACATCGATTGTGTTGTTATTTCTTATTTCTTCATTAATACTATTCCATGATGTAGTTCCTACCAGGAACTACATCATGGCAGCTACTCAATGGCGTTGACAGATCTATTTGAGAGGTGTTCCTTAACTCTGGTAGCCAAGTTTCTTTTAAGTTTTAGTTTTGTGTAATTTGTTATGTGAAATATACATTAAATTACTCTCGCTACTACAGAACATCAAATCCGTATGCGCTTACGCTGACTGGAACAAAAATGATAGAGTAGCTGCTGTTAAAATGCAGATTTAATCGCTGCTTCTGAATCCGTCTATAGGCCTACCCAGCGTAAATCCGATAAACCTGGATTATCTGTTGATGACAATTTTCGGTTGATAAACCTGTGTAGAAAAAATGTTCCTAAACTTCAGGATACTTGATGTATGAGGTGGAAATTGAGTCACTATGTTTATTCATTGATCTTTTTGTTGTTGTACCCATAGCATATGCATTAGTCTGTGCAGGATGGAGCACATTGCTTGAGGAAGCTCTTTGTTTCCAATCCCTTTACTACTTTCCTTTGTTGATGTTGGTACACTGTGGTAATAAAAGTAGTTCTTAAAATTGTACCTTTATTTACCCATGTAGGTCAGAGGGAACGTGATTCTTAGTATAGGCTTGGGAATTGTCTTCTATATCAAGGCTTTTGGGAAGGTTACAAACCGTCATAGTTCTGTGGCAGGTATTTTTAGTCACAAATATTCATACACTAAGTGGGGGGAGGGGGATATTTTAGATGAGTACTACTTTCTCAACTGGCATGCAGGGGAGTCTCCTTAAAGGTCGTAACTCATCACCCTAAGCTATATTTTTACTTTCCGGAAAGCAAAATTCTCAACTGGTTCTGAGTTGCAGCACTCTTTGATCGACAGCAAATTCGAATTAAAGCTGCAGAGTAGCTCATATCACACAGCGTACACAGGGATCCATTGTTTTGATTTCACATGTAGAGGAACTTAAGACAGGCTGAGGGAGGGACTAGACGTTGGTGGTTGGGAGAATTTAAACTGTCTGGGGTGATGAGTTTTGCCTTAAAGCAAGTGGATAGTAAGCATCAGTGCAGTCCTTTGCCAAGAGAAAGTGCCTAAATTCGCTGTAATTATAAAAATATTACTAAAGCCAGTAATCCAGCAAGTTATGATCACTGCAGTGTTGAAGGGAAATGTGCACATTATAGGCATAGACAGTTACCATTGAGTTAGTGAACCCCTATTTGCGCAATTCAAAAATCCAGATTTATCTGTTGATAATCCAGCTTCATCAACCGGGACACCTAAATTATCGAAATACTCTTTGTGAATATAGATTCCTAAAAAGTCAGTGTTGGTGACACAGATATGGTAAGCCTAAAGTACAATACTAATTCCAGAAACAGTTCGACAAAGATAAACTCAGCAGTTTCTCTACAGAAGAAAGTACATCTCTGAAAGCTTGGTTTATCTCCCGAAAGAGCATGCTTGTCGATAACAGGGTTTTTCGATGAACTGAACTCTCAGTCTATTTTTCGGAGAAAAACTATTTATAAAGTAAATTTAGAATTAAGTTTTCAAACTCAGTTTTGTTTTCGAAGAACTCAGTTTTTCGAAAAACCCTGTACATCGAGTGAAAATCAGAGTTTAGTGATAAAAACACTCTTTCAATAAATCAGTTTTTTTGAACGATAAACTCAGCTTTTCGCAAACTTTGTGCGTCATCAGAAGAGACTGATCTTCACCTGCGGCGAAAACTCAGTTTGGTACGAATTTAGAATCCCTCACTCCTCCTGGTAGTTTTTCGAATTATTGCACATTACGCTTCCCATGCATACACAGAACTTTGGAAGAAGCGAAAATCTGCATTCTGCTATTTTGCGATTGTGTGAGAGGCAGGAGTCACAAAGAGGCTGTGGCATCTGTCAGTTATTCTAATAAACAATCAGGTAAAACGCAGTTTGCCACTCATTTCTTCTCTGACATTGTTAAGTACAATCAAAGATTCGAGTTACCTATGCAGCCAATCTTACTGTTACTAAGGCATTTTACGGACCAGTGTGACTTCTATTCTAAGTTCAATGTAGAAGTAGCCTAACAACATTAACGCTGTCACGACGTAGGCTTAGGCTAGGCCTAGTCCTTTTGCGGGCCTTGGCGTAACTTGGTCACAAGTTGGTGTAACTGTTGTTAGTTACTGTGTTACCGTTGGTGCTAGTGTTACTGTTACTTTTTAAGCCTATTGTAGGCTAGGCCTAATTGTGAGTTGCAAGATCCCCGCCCTTGACATGGTTAAGCCTGGTCATCACAAATAACACCAGCTGGTTACAAAATGTTTGCATGAAACAACCAATGGGCTAGGCCTATGTCAGGGTTGGGAAACTTTGCTGAATTTCCTGCGAACACAATAGAAAGTCTACCAATTTCCCGCTGACATTTTTGTATGGGGTGGAAACCCCTGGTGGGGGCGGGGTTCAGGGGCAAGCTCCCGGAGGACTAGGGTTCCTAGCACATCAAAAGGGTAAAATTGTGCAGCCAGGCAGTGCGAGCACAAAAAATATAACTGAAAATTTGTACAATATTTGAAAAATCAATCACGAGAGCTTAATGTTAGGCTATTGGCGTTATATGGTACCTTTTCAAATGTGAAAAAGTGTCACTAGTTACAAATGTCAGAAACGAGTGAAACTTGGGCCCGATATTACGCTATATAGATATATAATAGGCCTAGAATAAATGTCTTGATCGTGGCATCCTTCACTGAAAAGCTATACATCTGTCCCATGGCAAAAAATTAAATAAAATTTTCCTGTGGTAACGTTGCACAGAATCATAGACCACTTTACACTGTCAACTTCTACAAGCTGTGCTACTTACAAACAGCTCTGCCAGTTGACGTTAAACAATCCTGGCATGTTTCCAAGAATAGTTTTTAACTGCAAAAATGTGAACACCTGTCCCAAAATGGACATTTATCACATTCATAATACTCAAATTCAGCCACCTGTTGCAGCTACGACATTTGTATCGAACCTTTTTATCCCTGATAAATGTGACCATTAACAGGTAGTAGAAATTTGCAGCCAAAAAAAAGTTAAAACAGTAGTCGTCCCCCCATATATTCAAAATGGATTAATCGAGGCAATTTTTTACTGTGTGTAATGTTATGTTTTCTAGAAAGGTGTTTGGTGCTACCATTGCATCTGGATGTAAGATTGTATAAAGAAAGTACAAAGGTCAAGCCATTATGCGTGGGTCTGTTTGCATGGCTACTGCATGTATTGTATGCTGAAAGAAGAATTTTGCCTGGGCAGCCAAGGTTTTTGTCCGGGCGGTAAGTTTTTATCCAGGGTGGTAAGTTTTTGTCCGGGCACTGATGCATGCTCCTCAGATTTTGTACGGGCGGTGTGCCCGGACAAAACGATGGTGATGTCAACTACGGTATCACTATCAGACAACTAGCCTAGAACACTTATTATAGCCAGGGGCTACAGTATATCTACTTAACAAGTAAAGGGGCACAGGAGGGTCAAATGCCCTATAATTTGTAAAATACCCAATACTTGAGAAACAGGCCAAACTTAAAAGTAAGAAGCAAACCCAAACCACAAAGACACCAAGGAACAATTAAATTATACCAGAAGTCTGAGAAAAACTTGATGATGTTAACCTTGAAACAGTGTACAGAACTGGGCTCGAGTTGACAACCCACTCAGGGAGACCACAGTATTCCAATCACTAACAACTGTATGGGAAAAGCTAAATTTGCTAACATCAAGTCTAGATAAAGATTTGACCAGCTTTTTACTATGACGAATCCAGTACTTAGTACAAGCCTTTAAAGAACTGCAATTGCTCAGGGCATTACTACCAGAGAGGAATTTGAATTAGGCCCACAAAGTGTGTGAAGCCTAGGCTCAGCACAGTGAAGCCAACCCAGGCCTAATTTGGAAAGACTTGAGTCAAATCTATGCTTAAGTCTAAGCTAGCTAAACGAATTTTTTTCATGCAAGGTAATATTCAATTTAGAGTAACCGTAAAAGGGTTAGTTGCAGAATGCAATGCCCACTTTAGTCACAGTGGCCTTACATTGGGTGCAGTAATTTGGGGAAAGACTGAGTATGTGTCCTGTCTTTATTTTCGGAAATATTACTATGTCCTCTCAGCTGAGGTCCAATCTGGAGTAGTGTGCAGTTGTTGCAGTGGACGTATGTTCAAGGTACTGTTATTCTGACAGTGAAGACGCAGGTGCAGTCGTAGTGTTAGTTGTAGTGGACATTTCTCTTTATTACGTATCAAGATACAGTCATTTTGAGAGTGGAAGCACAGTTGTACTTAATTCAACTGCACTTTCTGTGGTAAGTGATATACTGTGGGGACGACATATTCTGCAATTGTATGCCATTGAATACCCTTGCACCCTGTATTATCAACATAACAATTATGTGCAGTTGCGTTTTAGGGATGGGGGTGCAGTTGTGGCGGTTTTCTGTATGGATTCAACTGTAATCTGGCTCTGACTGCGTCTCCAGAGCAGCAGACATGTCCCAAGTTAGTGAGGTATCTTCAGTGTACTTGAAAGGCCTTTTAAGGTTTATCAAGCTTCTCTAACTCTCCACTTTTTCAGATGTCACCAGAGATGGAGGAGAAGTCTCCACGTCTTTGGCTTAGAACTGATGCATTTGCAAGTGGGGCCCTCCAGGTTGCCCCACATCCTAAACTGAACTTGCATGTAAGTATTATAATTTGCAAGTCTGTTGCCTCACAGTGTGTGCTTTTCTTAATATCAATTGGTCAATGGGCACATTTCCCATTCGGATTACTGTAAATGACTGTGTTGTAAGTTCTGTGTTCAGAGGTGAGGTGATGGATTAAAGGGACTGGACATGAAAAACTAGATATTTTACAAAATTCCAAGGGAAATTTTCTCTCTTTATTCGTGAAAATAATATGTTCTGTGAACTTGGCACATATCAATTTTTACTAGAAATTCCTATTATTTGTTGAATTATTTTTACCTGATAGTTTTAAGAGATTAGGCCATTAATTTTCACAACAAGGTGTGATCAGTCTACGATGGATCCACTCAAAAATTTTTAACCACAAGTGTCAAATTTCAAGGCTTAACATGTTATCCAATTTCGAAGAACAACAAAGACTTACTGTGGTAATTTGATGTATAAATGTACTTGACATTTTGTTACCTTGAAAGTACCTGGAAATCTGTCTTGGCATGAACTTCCTCTCTTTAAATATGTACTGCTGCTTTTAGCTTTACTTGCCTTAAAGGTACTGTACATTCAGGATCTTATGTCATCATTTGGTAATGTTTGACCACAGCTGTGTCGTGAATTTGCGTCGCATTACAGATATCACGAACAGCCTTTCTTTTTTTTTGGGGGGGGGGGGGGAACTTGTGGGTAATCTTTCGCGGTCTGTGAAGGCATGCCAGCGTTCATGTACTGTATGCTGCTGTTTATTTTCATGGGAGTTTGCCTTTTCTAATACTAGGATGGTTAATAGGGCAACTGGATCGTAGGATGATCATCATAAATATTGTTACTGGAGAGTAAGGGTACACACTTGAAAATTTCTTCTCTTTGTGAATATATGTCCTGGTATCAGAGGTCTTGATTTAAAAAGGCCATTTTGTGATAACAGAGCGCTTCTCGTGGGAATCATCTGACTTCAACAATACAATCATCTATAATTGGATCCTATAAGAGCCAACGAAGACTGTTGTAACTTGAAGGTCATTGAAAATTGGCATCAACAGTTGCATTTTGAAAACTTGTACTCCCATTCTTGTCAAACTTTGCAAAACTGTAGTTTTACAAAGATCAATGACACAGCCTTAGAAATTTGTCATGTGTGTGCATTTCCTTCAGACTGCGTCTCTTCTTCATTGCTTGACCTTTGACCACATCAAACAATAATAACTTTGTTATCCTTTACTGTGAATAGGAAACAATGAGACACAGTTACTGTAGACCATTATTGTCAGGGTTTGCATTACCTAAAGAATTGGTTGATCCTCTCCACAATACAGAATGTCTCTTCCCTTGGCCTCCCTCCCCCCCAAAAGGGTAAAGACAATTGGCAGCAAAAATGGACTTGAACAACAAAACACTGTCTGCAAAACACCTGTTCACAAGAATCATGTTGGACAGTCACTTCCCACCTACCGTAGACTGATTCCATTTCACTCTCTTCATAATAAACACATAACAATTTTTGAACTGTATGGAATGTGGTAAGTAGTTGTCTTTCTTTGTAAATTTCTTGCTTTAGACGGCAATAAAGGAAGCTCAGGAAGAAACCAAACAAGGAAAATAAATGAATTGATCCACAGTGTGACCAGCCAGAATAGGCAATTGTGATAAGTTGTTTGATTAGACAACAAGAAAATTTTTGTCCTTCCCATCTTTTCACACAAAGCCCTCCCAAAAGTATTGACAGAGATGGGGGGTTCCCTGCCCAAATTCAAAATACTCGTGAACAAACATTTGCTGTTATTACAGTAAAAACCCATTGCCAAGTGTCATAAACAACTTCAGGTTTATTGTGAAATTCTGTGAAAGTGCTCTGAGAGAAGTTCCATGTTGCTAGAATTTCCATCAACACTGGAATAGCATTGAAATTGTTCCTACAATTGTATGAGGTACAATGTTGTTATCATTTCTTTAGTGTCAAAGTTTTTTTAAGGTACAGCACATGTTTATCATGTGTTTCCGTTTCATGTGTCCCTCTTGCAGTATCTTAAGAAGATTGGTACGTATGCCCAGAGTAAAGGAAAGGTTGGTTTTCCAAGATTTAGTTATACAGTCTGGAGACACATTGCTTGCTACAAGCTCAGTTTGTCAGAAGAGCTAGCAGACTTGTGAGTAAAACTCCACTTCATTTCATTTTGGTAGGTTTTGTCCATGTGACTCTTAAGTTAAAAAAAAAGAGAAGACTGTCTTCCTATTATTGTTGTGACACCACGAAAAAGTAAAACAGGAAGCCCTTCATATTATTATTTCTATGTCCATCCCTTATAAATGTTCCAACTGAGAATGATGAAGAAATTTACTCAGTCAGTTTCATATGCCTTTGTTGAGAAAATTTTCAAAAAGCTTCAGATGGCAGACAAAACACTGGATGGTAGTTTGGAAAAAAAGAACGGAAGATGGCGATAATGATTTTGACTTCGATTCTGTGTTGTCGAAACTGTTGAACAGAGAATATGATTATCTGTTTTCTTAAAAGTAGTCTATATTCGTGCCAGCACTCGAGAAGTACGTTCTCACCACTGAACAAAGAATAAGGAAGTTTGTTTTCATCTTTCCACTACTGTACCTCTGTCACCTCCCTAGGTACTACAATGGCTTTGAACTTCTAAACCCGGAAATTGCTGAAGAAAGAAGAAAGAGACAGCAGCAGATTGACGCTGCCCAAGATGAGAAAGAGAAAGGTGCGTGTCTTAATTAATGTTTAACCAAGTGCACTGCATGTATTGCATTTAAAATGTTGTGATGTCATTTGCAATAATATGCATATTCATGAGCAGCCTTCATCACTTTCTACGGATGAATGCTATGCAACTGTATCTTATGCAATCTTATTACATAAGCAGCGAAAGAGCGGTATTTAAGAGGAGGAGTTACCAGGTGCTTGCTTTCATCCACTCTGGCTGTTCACCAGACATGGCACACCTTATGTTCTTATTTTCTGTTGTTCAAGAGACATTTCCTGCTTTTGTCATTCAAGAAGTTATCATTGAATACAAGTAACAAGATTCAATGGTCATCTCTTGTCATTATTCACTGTCTCAAAGAACTCCTTTTTTCATCGAAATGTAAGAAAACATGACGAATGTCCTCATTTGTGTGTTCCTGTCAAGGATTGTCGGTATTTGACCAATTCAGAGATCAATGACAAATTGTGACTGCGACTAGCTTTAAAGAGAAATATTGTGCTGAAAATTTTCCAACATATCATAACAAGAATGCAGCTTCAATCATCGTCAAACCATTTAGTCTCACCAGCAAACGTCAGAAACATCTTCAGCTCCTCAAACCATTATGTGGTAGTCAGGGAAAATGCATCATACGGTATGAAGTTTTGAAAGTTTGGGTGATATTTGGAGTGTTCTTGCTAGTTGGTGTATCCTTGTTGAAATTATTCTGGAGCTCAACTAAATAAATTTCTTACCGTGGGAAACTTATTTGTTGAAAAGAAGGCTCATTATCGTGCCTTTATTTTTTGATAGATATTTTTTTATTTCAGGTAGGTGGATGCCACTTAAAACAAATCAAGATACTTAAGTAATAACAGTGTTTACAATATTATCTTCTTCTGAATTTTATCTAGCGTATTTTATGATTAAACTTTTCAGTATATTGTTTTGTAAAATTTGTGCCTCAGTCAAACAGGAGTTCCTTCTCTCCAGTTTATGGTTCAGTTTTGCAGTAAACTTCAGACGCTTCTCATTTCTGTCCTGTAAGATTCAGATTCTTAAAAACTTGTTTTACATTCTCCTTTGCAGAGATGATTTTAAGTAAATCATCTGTCAACACCCTGGAATTCCTCCTGTATTTATTCCTCCAGCAAGTCCACAAGGTTTCTTTGCGATCATCGTTAGTAGCCGGACAGGAGTATCCTTTCAGTCATCTGTGTAAATATTTAATGAGCTGTCCTCTTTGATGAACGAAGAGAATAGTTCAGTCGCAGTTGCACGAGAACAAACCTCTTCATCCATAGAGTTCTACCTTACCCTCGGAGTTTGGGGCACACTGTCAAACCCAACCAGATACATGTGACTGCTCGGGATTGACCTCATCTGATACACTTTGTCACCGAGGCCCCCACTTCATTGGTTCGACTTTACGGTCGAGCTGGCCACAGTAATTCTGCACCGTCAACAGTAGAAATGTGCCTCAGGGAGCGTCACAGTCCCTGTGGTCATGTCTTGTGGTCAATGGATGCATAAATCATGTAATTAAATGTGACCCTCATAAGCCAGAGTGGGAGATAAGAGAGCCATTGATGACAGCAATTTTTAAGAACTTTTGCCCCATAAATCCTAGGGCCAGAAAAATGCTATTTCTTTAATGTCACTGATTCAGTTTCAATGTCGAGGATGGTGTCACCTTTATCAGTTCTTCTGTCGAAGATGAGCCCCACAACAGAGTCCTAATGTTGAAGATAAACGTCAGTATGGTATTAATGATACACATAAACTGAATTTTAAAGTTCCGGTAACCAGTTTACTGTGAAAGCTTATTTGTAACATATTTACCCCTATACATTGACTCATAGATGTTGTGGCTCTATTGATAACCAGTGTAAGCAAACATGAGGTATATAGTAGTTTTCAGTGAATTAGCCAACCTTAAGTTTGTTTCAATTCCCCCCCCCCCCACCCCTACACCTCCATCATGTGTCATAAGTGTGTCCTGAATTGCCTTTGGGGTAATTGAAAACATTCTTGGATCACTTGCCACAGATCTGTTACCTTGCATTCCTTAAGACAAGTTTTGTTCAGATGGCCAGTGAGGCCACGGTCACCAGACTTGGATGGCAGGGCAGCTTCCCCCTCTTCTGGTTCTCCTTCAAAGGTGAGTATGGAGACAAAACTTGCTAATAATCGTTAGTTACGTCATGTGACTGTGAAGACCCCCCCATTTCTCTAATACAGGTAGTAAAGTATGTGGGGTAAATCAAACTGCTTACTTCAAAAAAGGCACTAGTAGTCTGCACTCTGAGACCTTCAGTTCCATACGGAGCCTTGTGCACACATCGTCATTGTATCCAAAGAGGATTCTTTTCTGACTGATAGATGATGCTGTTGATTAATGATAAAATAAATCATGTTGTAATGAAGATCTGTGTATCATATTGTATTAATTTGATTCATATTGTGTACATATATGTGAATACCATACCACCATATTCATTCAACTTGTAACATGTAACTTGCAACATGTTTGATTTTTTACACAACATTGCAAGACCTACCGCAATAATCTGTTTGTAAACCTCAACATTGATGTAACAGAAAACTGTGATATTTCAAGTGACTTTAAGGATGCTGCCTGCCAATCTCTTCTTGTTTTTTTTTATTCTTCAGGGTCTTGATGAGTCCAACCATTTGTCTTTCATCGTATCTCATCTGAGTGATATTCTCACCCTCTTAGCAGAATCTGGTGAGTTGAGATGGATAAGTAAATGAGTCTGGTTGATGTGGAGAGGGGGGGGGGGGTGTGTGAAGAGAGGTAGTGAAAGCCATGCAGGGTACATAATATTAATGCAGGCAATCACATGGCTTCTGTGCTGTTGACTCCTTTGCTATCCCCAGTTGTGGTATTTAGTGTGGTTGAGTTGTGAAGACTATGAGATACTAATCTTGTAATTACTCAATTTGATGTTAACTGTGTGATGCTATGTAGTATGAAATTGTCCTTGCACTTTAAAATCATGACAGTTCACATAAAAAATCTTGCAAAATTTTTTGACTTTTTTCTCTTTTTTTTTAAGGCTAGTGCAAACCTTAACATTAAAAAAGGTAATAGCAGCAAAGAAAATAAAAACATGATAAAGTTAGTGTTTTTTTTTTTTTTTCCAGATGCGTATTCCAGTTCAGCAACGGATTTATACTTGTCAACAGAAGCAGTCACTGCTCTTGGCTTGCTGCTAGAGGGCACTGTTGGAAAAGACAGGTATTTTAGAACTACCCTCTGTTTCTACCCATCCTCTAATTTGTAAATGCACTCTTTTGCAGTTTTAACTTTAACACAGTGTGATGTGCAAAATAGATAAAAAAGTAGACGTCACTCCTCGAAGTGGGGTGGGTCTCTCCAGTTGTTGCATGATTGGAAGTTCATTTTAGGTTTCCCTTTAAGTGTCTGCCAGAAAAAAAAAACTGTGTATGCAGTATTTACATCAAAAGTCTCAACAGTATTCTGGTGTTTCCACTTTGAGCTCAAACCAGCATGCTGGGGTGAGCTATTGCGATAATGCAGCTTCACTCTGTCTGTCTCAGGGTTTCCCCTGGGTTTTTCAGAGTATGAGGCGGTGAGGGCGAATTACTTGACGCCGCCATGAATTTTGGGTTCAGATCTGTACTTAGTTGGTTCTCGAAGAATGGGTGATTCTAGGATTTTGACCATGATATAAACAGCGCTAGAAAGAGTGTAAATCTCCGGGAGGGTAGTCACAATATAGTCAGATTTTGTGCCACTTACATGGCGCCGTAGGCGTCATTTGATATCGAAACGATTGTCATACCAGCGTGGGGTCAATGGGCCTGCCATAGGGTCCCTTGAGGGGTCCACGGATGATTCCGGTAGGGGTTCAGGGTGCACAGCACCCGGAAACTCAGCGATTTTAGCGTTTTTAGACGTGTACGAATCATTTGAAATACATGCTCAATTTCAACTCTTTAAGTTGTCACGGGTGAAAACACGATAGTCCTATCAGGAAAAAATCATTGATATTGCTTCAAAATCAAAACGTTCTATGAAATGTTGCACATATCATGTAGAGTAAACTGTATTACATACATTTTTGAAGTTGAAATGTCCCTAAAAGTTTCGTGAAAAGAATCACGTAAGATCGTGTGCAGCCTTCCGAAAATTTTAAGTAATCATATCCTAACACAGTGGGTGTATACTGAATAGCCTAACCACCCTGGCAATTCATATTTCCGTATAACAGGGAACAACCAACATTTTGTAAGTTGCAGGTCTCAGAGTTTTATTGTTTTGTTCATTGATCATAGTCACTTTAAAATGTTTAGACTAAATGTTTGAAGAAGCAGACTATTGGTTTCGTGAAGGGTTTTGAACATAAAAATATACGTTCATTTTTGTATTTCTATGGGTTGCGATATGTCCACTAGCTGTCATTCTGCAGATAATTTGCGTATGCAGGCAGGCCTAAGGCAGGCCTAAGCTTATGCTTTTTAATTGACATTGAATGTAGTAAAGGAGGTATACGTAGAATCCTCTCGAAACATTTGCCAACGTTGTTTTTTCACATATATAACTTGAAAAATATTGATCATGAGTAAAAAATGAGGGCATTCTATTACAGGAATAGTAATTTACTTCAATTTTTGTTGAAGATTGAACGTGGATGGGGCATTTCGGATACACATTTGAATGGATTTATTCACCAGTTATTTTCGGACGTAACTATTTAGGAAATCACACGTGTTATCTCTACCATACCATTCTGTGATCGAATGTTCAAAACAAGTTATGCATGATATGTACAAGATAAACACGGCCAGAAGTACAGAAGCGGATTTCCCGCGAGACGCAAAATTTCCCGGGAAGGAGCCTCCTGCTTCCCGACTTTTTACAGCCCAGTCATATAAACACGTGAGGCGGTAATTACGGTATTTTTTTGTGAGGCGGTCTAAAAAAGTTGCGAGGCGGCCGCCTCCGGAATTAAGTACCGGGGGAAACCCTGTGTCTGTCTGTCTGTCTGTCTGTCTGTCTGTCTGTCTGTCTGTCTGTCTGTCTGTCTGTCTATTTTTGGGTCCAAAGCCCAGGCAGCATGCTGGGGTCCATTTGTTGAAAAAAATGCAAAATGATTAACCTCTTCTCCTCCAGTTAAAGTAAAGCAGAGTGGAAAGCCTGTCATAATGAAGCTTGGTTGATGATCTCTTTGTGGAAGTTAGTCCACCGTCACATGTAGGCCCTATGGCCCATGGTATGAAATTTTGCAAAATGCTTCTTCAAATTCTCTTATACATTTTTATCAGTTTCTCAAAGTGATACTGTGTTAGTGATACGTTCAAGGTGTCCAGAAATTTGTAATCCGTGATCCCATGTGGGCCCTGTGGCTCATTTGATGAAATTCTGCAAACTGCTTTTTTTCTTTATTATTCTCTTGTACAATGTTGATGATTTTTGATAATGATAATGTGTTAGTAGTTCTTTCAGGATGTTCAGGAATTTTAGACCCATGACCCGAATTGGACTCTTGGGCCCATCTTGTGAAGTATTGCAAAAGCTTTAAATAACACTTTCCTCCAATTAATGTTGAGCAGAGTTGACAGTCTGTCTTAACAATGTTTTGGTTATCGGTTTATGGTTTGTGGAAGTTTTGGTCTAAGGTCCTGTGTGGGTGCTGAGTCCCATTTTATGAATTCTGCAAAAGCTTCTACAAATTCTCTTGTACGATGCTGATGGTTCATCATAATGTTACTCTGTCAGTGGTACCTACAGTGTGTTCAGTGATTCTGTTGGTCTAGGACTTCACATAACCTACCGGCACTTGGTCAAAAGTATGAGCTTCTGCACCAGTGGTGGTCTAGTTTATATTTATGACTAAATGTCATGAGTTTCACCTACAGTATATGATGGTGTATCTGCAGTTTAACAGTACTTTATTTCTTTTATTTTTTTACTTTATTCTTTTTCAGGAATGTACAACCACTGATTGAGATCACCAAAATGCAGACCATTCAGGCCAGTTGTGGCTTTTCAAAGGTAGTCAAATGTTTGATGTAACAAGAACATCGACAATGCCAAAAACAAATTTACAAATATCAACGAAAATGTTCCTGACTTGATAGATATAATGTTCAGGATATCTTCAAAGACCTTCTACATATGCATATGTTGTTTTTATGCTAAAGGAGCCAGTCTAACTTTTGTAGGAAGGACTCCTTCAAGGTAAATTCATAACATTAGAAAATATTACATGGATGGCGAATGAATTAGTATCGTGTTTGAACCTTTTTTCCTTTAACTTTGATATCTGTTTCTCCATGACAGATAACCCAAGCCTTCTCTTTCCGTATCTTTGAGACCTGGATAAGAAATTGTTTGGTCTCCTCCCCTTTTGGAGTGGCAGCTTGCATTTCCACCGGACATAGGTTGAATTGGCCAACCATGGGTGAGCTGTTTTTAATATTTATTTCTTTTCTTGGAAAAATATTTCATACAGCTATTCTTTCCCAATTGGCCCCAGTGAAACTCCCGGCAGTACAAACAGGCAACTGCAGAAACATGCTCAATTAACTTCAAGAGCAGAGCACAACTTTGTGAAAGTTTTTGTACGCATCCACAGTGAAACCAAGGATTGCATGGGGGAATGCTTTGTTAATGTTCAGAACCATTTAACGAAACTACCAGTGATACGTAAGCCTAATTTGACGTGAAGTGATATTTGATGTGTTTGACCGGGGGGGGGGGAAACTATTTTTTGGATTGATGTGTGACCATAATCATCTCATGTTTGAGCAGGTTTGTGACTAAACCAAGATCTGCATAATTCCAATGTTTGCCATTTGTCATGTCGCTTCAATAGTACAATAGAGAGTTACTGACTCCTCCCTTTTGTCAATTTTGCTGAGGCTTTTTTGTTTTTTTTTCCAGGAGGTGATACAGAAGGTGGTAAAAGGGGAAAGATAGCCACCAATGCCCCAAAGGCACCTAGAAGGTAATACAGAGTCTTTCATCGTGTTTGTATATTTGTGGTAAAAAAAGATGTACTGTATCTTTTCTCCTCTTTACAGTTATAAAACCACTCATTGGCCATTTGCTGTGAGAGTTTCCAAATATCATGCATTGTCGTTAGCATGTTTGCCTTTTCGTGGATGATCTGAGGGGTACCTTTGAACAATGTCACTTCCCATCCAATCCTTGAAGTTTTGTGAAAGTTTGCTAACTTTGGCCAAACCTGCCTAGTTTCCTGAAATTCCTGCTCATGACAAATGGTCAATCAAAGAAGTTTCCCATGTGTCGCCCACAAATGAACATGAACAAGTAATTAACTATTCAAGGAAAGTCCTTTTGAATTCATCATTCTTTTATAGGTCTGTTTTGGATGTTGTCGTCTTTGCCATCAAGAAAAATGATCGTAGTTTGCCCCAAAATAAATGTCTTGTACATGATCTCTGTTGCCCCTGAAAATCAGGATCTTGGCATAGTCTAGAAAGCATTTCGGGAGATCAGCTTTTAAGAAGCAGGGGATGGGCTATTGATGTTCCTCATGGTCTAATGCATGTGTGTTGAACCTCCAGTGGTATAGTTAACAGTTTACTGACAAAACATATTAGATGTCACCCAAGGAAATAAACTATTACATTTATTGCCAACCTAAAAATTGTAAATAAAGATCGAAAAGTTTTCACTGCAACATTTGACAATTCACCTTTGAGACAGTGCTTAAGGCTGTGAAATTGTCAAGTCAAGTCTACATTTGGGATCGCTTGCCAAACTTTACCACCAACTTCTTACACTTTACCTCATTGGCAGTAATTTTTTTTTTTTTTGCACTTCATTGATTGGTATCGAGATGACCATGTTGTCATCCTTGTGACATAAGTAAGAGTAGAAGTTCTTGCATGATGCTTTTTTGTCTCTTTCCATGCAGCCACAAACTCGTCTTTATCTCGCAAGTGTGCAAGCAAACTCTTGCAAAGGTATGGAAAGTTCATATTTTGTCTTCGGTTGTAGTTTCTACAGGCTGTCAAAAGTCCTCATAATAAGAGGATAAACCATTATCAAGCCATGAATTGCATTCTTTGCAGGCACTGTGAGGGGAGGAGAAGTTTTAAATTGCAACTTTTTTGTTTTGTTCTATTCTTTTTTACCACTATATCTGGTGGGAGAGACATTAAGAGGTAACCAGTAAGGTTCGGAGTATTACTGATGTCGTTGAAGCTTGTGTAGCCATGCCAGATTTAACTTAACATTTTTTTTTCTTCCCTGTAGTCTTCAAATACACTGACCAACTCAAGAGTCAAAATACATCGCTGCCATAATTCCTATCTCTACTTGCTCTCACCAATGAAGTAAGTTTAAAGATTTTTGTAAGATTTTATTATAAACACCGGGTCGCATATTATCATATAGAATTTCTTGTTATCATATAAAAGGGATGATCGTAATCTCAAAATTGGTCATTTTCTCTCCTTGTCTCTCCAGGTCAGTCGGTATCGACAAGTGTCGTAATTCCACCATAGTCCTGGGCCCGGTCGAGACCACTGTACATTTACACAGCTGCGAGCAGGTCACTTTAATAGCCGTAGCTGGACGAGTCTCCATAAGGTGAGTAACTGAGGTTCGCCAATCAGAGCCAGTAGACAGTTTCCTTCGTCAGCATTTGAGATTGTGTAAATAGCATCTTGTTACACTTTGAGTGGGTTGAATTTTTCTTTTCCACTTGGTTAGGGGAGTATAAGGTACATACCTGTCTTGTCAAGGTTTCCCTGACAGTATCATTTTCTGTTCAAGTCTCTTCAGATTTATGGTATTCATGTTTTTGTCCTTTTGTCTAGTTCATCAACCCTGTGTACGCTGCACCTACTGACCCCGTTACGACCTTTGATATTAGGCGGCAATGACACCATTATTTTGGCCCCCTACCACACCCACTATCCTCAGCTTGAGACCCATATGGCGTCCGTCGGTCTCAGTGCGTCAACAAACCTGTGGGACAAGCCCCTCCCTGTTGGTGAGTTTTTGATGCTCAGTTAAATGCCCAGAAACTTGGCTCCAGAATTTTTACATTTTTAAAATGTAAAAATACAGGTGCATTTTGTTGAGCAAATAGTTCGGGAAAATTGAAAACTATTGTGGAAAAAATGATAATGATTTAACCAGTAGTGAGTCACTCTCTTGTCAAACTTACTTAGTGACCAAGTTCATGTGGAATGCTACCTTCAGTTCACCGTTAGTAGACCAAACTGAGATGGTGCTTGATTGCCGTCAGTGGTGCAGCATTTTGTAACCGCATGTTTTGATCGGTCGTCATGGAAATGCAGTTCAGCGTTCGTGCATGAAAGGGAATTTCGAATTTAACGTGCAGTTACAGGAAAAGGTCACCAGGGATGATCCTTAAGCAACTGAAAATGGTTGTCCCAAGGACAACCAGCTGCAAAAATTTGGTTGTCCTCCCAAAAATTTGGTCGTCCTCCACAACGGACATATAAAAACAAGAAATGTGCAAAATGTGTATTTTGCACAGTCAAGACGATGTTTTTATTTGTCTTTCTTGTACAGGTTGAAACTTTCCACAGCTAAATTATACTACTGACTTGTAACTTAAAAGTAATGCTCAGGGTTTCTCCAAAGGGAATCACTGATGCTGTAAAGTATATATCATATAGAAGAAAATCTCTGTATAGTATAATGTTTGTTTCAAATCAAAATATGATACATTACTAATCTTGAACGGTACTATCACTATTTAGAAAATTCATACCAGCTCTCCTTGCACGTGGCACACATGACCGAATTCTTCGACTGTGATTCATCTATCTGGTACTTGCTGTTTACAGTATGTGCATGTCTGGTACAGTAAAATAAGTTGAAACATGATCGTACACTGAGGCTTTTTGTTTGGCGTTTTACGTACCGTGGATTTCAGGTTGTTCTGACGGTTTTTTTGTGAAAGAAAACAGATGTTTTGGAATGGAGTTCATGCATGTTAAATATTTTGGTTGCATCTCAGTGTTGAGTTGTACGCATTGTGTCACAATATAAATGACCAGGGGTAAAAATTTGGTCGTCCCAAGGACAACCTGAGGTAGTAAGTTTGGTCGTCCTACAGAAATTTTGGTCGTCTCGGACGACCGGACGACCGCTGAATTTCATCCCTGGTCACAGAAATTTGCAGTTTTTATTGCACGTTTTGATAAGTTGTCATCATGGATGCATGTAATCCAATGTCTCACACTAAATGATCTCAGTCTTCAATTGCAGTCAAGATCGCACAGAATATGTGCAGTCTTTGTTGTCCAATTTCTTCTGTGGGGAAACACCCCAACATGACACATACAAATTATAGTTTCCATGGAAACTGTTTTCTTCAGGGTTCATATTGCAAAAGAGGGCAATTCGGGTTTTGGCTAATGGTAATTATTTAGAACATACTTCCCCTCTCTTATATAATTTGGGTATACTCCCGTTAGAAAAATTAGTTCAATTCAATACTGGGATTTTCATGCTTAGAGCATACCACAAGTTTCTGCCACCAAGCTTGCAACTTTATTTCACTACCTCACATTGTATTAATACCAGATGTAAACATTATTTTCATCAAATATTTGCCAGAACTAAGAAAAAGCAATTTTGTATGTCATTCTCAGGGGTAAAGTTATGGAATTCCTTTTCTCCACTTCTAACAGGCTGCAAAAACATAAAGAAATTTAAAACAAAATTAAAAGAGCATCTGTTTACATCCTACTCATAATATAGTTAAATGAGTCCTACGATAGTGTTGTAATGAATTGTTCCCCATGACTTCGTTGTTATTGTGTTGTGTTGTTTTGTTTGTAAATCTTTGTTGTTTTTTCAACTCACTATTTCCGGTAGGTAGGGGAAAAATGATCAATAAGTATTTATACTTCTTTTTTTCTCCTTTTCCATGCGATAATATTATTGAACTTTTTATTCTATCATATTGTGTATGTCATTGTACACCTTAGATTGTAAATTGTTCATTGCTGGAATAAATGAATTGAATTGAAATTGAAAATTAATGTGCAGAGAAAAGTCCTCTCTGTTATGCTTGTACTCTAATATTTCTTATGACTTATTCTCTAAGGTCCAGACCACCAGGAAGAGTTACCAGTTTTCTCTCTCCTTCCATTGGAGGAGTTTTCAACATTTTCCATCCCATTTGAGATGGAAGGGCCAACCACGGTGAGAAATTTTTGATCCATGCCTTTTGTGCAGAATGCAATGTTGTGTTTTTTTTTCGTGAATATTAAAATGTGTTAATATTCATTGGAATGATTAGGTAATTTAGTGAATATTAAAATGTGTTAATATTTATTCAAATGATTATCATTAGTGTTTGCACCATATTAAAATTGGGACCTGTACGTGCAATCCATAGTTAGGCGCCACCGGGGTAACCGAACATATATTTCAGTCTAAGAGAGGTTGTTGTGAGGTCCTAATACATTTTGCAGTTAAATGTAACACCATGTATCTTATGTGGTATGAAAAGGAATTGTCAGGCATAAAATCCTGAATTTTGTCGCATGTTTAACGTAAGTCGGTGAAACTTTGGATTCTGGTAGTGACATGGTCATTTGTGTTCCTGGGAGTCAGTGCAAACAAGTTTCATTATAATGCATCAATTAATACACAGTTTGAGTGGTCTTGAAATGTTTACTACTATGTGGTACATAAATACATTATCAAAAATGGGTTCTCTTTAAAAATGGAACAAGTGAAACTTTCAAAGAAAATGAAGTAAACCAACTGCACCTACATGCCACAACAAAGCTGAAAATTGATAATTCTGGAGAGCACACAAAATTGGAAATGAGAAACTTGTAATATTCAGGAAACAAACCTGATCAGCAAAACCTTTTTTCCTCTTTTTGTATTAAACTCATGTTTCAAGAAGAGCCTTGCTAGTGATACAACGTCATGTGATTACCAGACATACTGTCAGGGGGTAAGGTATGCCTTCTCAAGAAGGCGTAAACATTTATGACATCATGTCAGGATTAGCTGAAAGGCATGTCATTGCATATTCATGTGTCAACTTTTTTGCATGCACTCCATTTGTTTTTTAAGCAGATGTCACCTCTGACTTGATTGAAAAAAAGGAAAAAAGCTTGGGAGAGTTCTTTTGATTGAAAGGTGATAAGCACTCTTGCAATGTCATTACCATATTTTTGAAACTTCACAATAGGATACCCCAGGAGGACTGCCTCTTGCATATGCAGAAGCACTTTCCACGAGACAGTCAAACATGAAGAGATGGCAGGCGATGGTCAGAGACTCGGGCCTGGACAAAGAACAGCGGAAACAGTTTCAGGAGCTTGTCGAGACAAAGTTTCAGGTTTGTGCATACATCTCCCTTTCAGATGGAACGGAGACACGCTCGGAAGGATATCCATTTAGGTTTAGCTAATTATAAATGAGAACAAGATACCCAACAGAAAAATAAAGACAGTAGCATAGACTTGCAAATATTTAGCATCTTTTATCTAAATGCTTAAAAGAATATTCCAGAACCGTCCCAAACTCCTGTCACAAATGGAGAATATTCAGTAATGACTATATAAGGCATTTTTCATAAAAGTAACACTCACTTGGTCCACAAAGATATCGAAATAGTAATGTTCGGAAGTGTTCAGTTAGAAGCTCAGAAGTGCCATAGAAGAACCGTAAATAGTGTACCATACTCTTAGACTATTCTAATGCTTGAACATTTATCTTTGGATTTAATCTTATAACATGCTAGATATCAAGGTTTTGGTTCCTTGCATCCTCAGAGGAACCTATGCAGTCAGGTTGGCTGTGTGTTTGTGCTTGTTCACCATTGAAAAGAAAGGATCCTTACAAGGATACAACACTGCCAGTTGTATGTCCGATTCTTAAGCGGTTTTGAACAGAGTAAAGTGAAACGTTTCGCAACATCTGTGATGAAACTTTGGACACTTTAGAATCTTGCTCTCCAGTCTGGTGTACTAGGACCCCTTAGGGGTACCAACATACACCAGGGGGGTACCCAGGAAGCCTTGTTAGTAAACAATTGAGAATGAAATAAGTGCTATAAAATAAAGGGGGAAAGCATTTTTATTGTGAATAAGGGTAGTAGTTATGGGTAGTTAAAGGGTAATTATGTGATTGGGTCTTCCTTTTTGTTACGATGAGCCAACGGGTTTCTGGAGGTAAGTTAGCATTGCTGTATGGGAGTCCAAAAGGTAGAGAACCCTCTCTCGTAGTAAGTTTTAAGGACATTTCATCATGATTGATGGAAGACTGTGCACAGGTACTGCACCCAAAGAATGCCCTTCAGAACTACCTGTCATCCCCCTTTAAGGCATGATGAAACCGAAGCTTAAGTTGGCATATTTTTGTTCAGGAAACTTATAATGTAGAGTTTTCATTGCCTGGAAAAGCTGCAATTTTTTTTTTAAAAAATTCGTAGAATGTGGTAGAAAAGTTACCAAAGTTAGAAGAGACTTCTGATTAATTGCTTACAAGTGAAAACAATTTACCTTCTCCACTCAG
This sequence comes from Stichopus chloronotus, assembly GCA_021234535.1. Taxonomy (NCBI): domain Eukaryota; kingdom Metazoa; phylum Echinodermata; class Holothuroidea; order Aspidochirotida; family Stichopodidae; genus Stichopus; species Stichopus chloronotus. The sequence goes on along the minus strand of CM037837.1, from coordinate 21,069,251 downwards.
GATCATTTTGCCATTATTTGTCGTTTGATCAAATTTTTGATGAGATGTTCATGTAAAGGTAATCCTGTGTGAATTCATAAATTTTGAACTTCAAGCATTCCTTTGTCTTTAAGAGGAGTCGGCAGGATGTTTTCTCTCCTAGGAGAGTTTCCATATATGTGTATAGTTATGGATAGTTTGGAAACATTTTTTTTTGGTTTGCAGATTTGGCTAAGTGAAAGCAACAACTCGAGACAACTTGATGATTTGGCAGTGGGGAGTCATCCGAAGTGAATCCAGGTACCAGGATGATGCTGATGAGGTCAGGTCGCCGATAAGTACCTCAAGAGAAGTGACACACGTGGAAGTCCACAGACGAATGTAAGAGGAGATTGCAAGTTACTGGTACTGATGTCAGTGGGAGATTTCAAGTAACCAAGTTCACACTATCAGTACTGCATAGAAGTCAGTACTTATGGCAGGTAGTTTCTCGAAGTGATATTAAATGGAATGATTCACAAAGTGTTTGTTGGACAGTACAAGAGTGCCAAGGTTGTAGCAGTGTGAAATGCCATGAAGGTGTTGGAATAAGTAATCTAGTACGTAACTATCGCATGATCGTCTTACGTTGCCAACCCCTGGCCTCCCTTCTCCCACCCACTTTATGCCTTGTCTACTTTCATTGCTCTTTCCTTGGTGAGGGGGTCATGTCCAGACAATGATGTTACCCTTTCATGTAGCCTCACAACGTATGTAAATTGAAATGGTTTAAGGGTTAAGCCCTGGTTGTTGACAGTCAGCATGCTGCTCCTGAATGTACGTAGCATGCAGAACTATAGGGCACTACATGTTTATTGCAGCTTCATACAGTACTGTGTTTGAATTCATTACTAACTTCTAGAAGTGTCTTCAAGTAAGTTCCATGCAGTACTAACTTTTATGGCAGGGAATCTCTCATAGTGAGTTTCTGTAGTTTCACATGTAAAGCACTGTATCGGGATTCTTCTCTGCAGATTTCGAAGAGGGATGGGGGGAGGGGGGTTGGAGGAATGTCCACCCCATAAGCATGAACAGGGGGAGGGCTTGTAGAGAACAAATTTGTGATTGAGATACTTACTAATGCAATATGGTGCCACTAAGAGACAATTTCTTGTTCTTTTGAAATTGCAGTAGCTTACTGTCAATTGATTTTTTTTTGAGGCTGAATTTTTTTTTGTCGGGAACAAAATTTTTTTTTAAGGGGGCGGTCACTATTTTGCGAGCGGCAGCAATCGCTATTTCAGGCTTTGCACTTTAACTTGGGATGGACCACCTCCAAAATATCCTTGGAGAGCTCTGGGATTAGTGCTGATGCCAAGAAAATGCATCACAATGAAATGTCTTTAATAAAATAGGACACTGGTCGACTCTTTGCATGTTCAGGAACACATTTCTCAGTACTCTGGCTGATGCCTCTCATGCATAACCAAATCTTCTTTCAATTTTTTTTTAATTTAAGAGCTGTGCCAGAAATCAACTATTTTTCATGAAATCATCGCTTTGCCAAAGGAAGTATCTAAACTTATTAGCGTTTCATGTAAACTCGTATGATGTAATTTTGAAGTTCACAGTACTTATTCTAGTAAGGAGTATGAGTAGAATTAGACCTGAGGTGGTCACCCTGCTCTGTATATTTGCAAGTCACACGATGATGAATATTTGCCCTGCCAGACCGAACCGTCCTTAGTGCAGTGGAACACTACACTTGATGTAATTTGGACTACTTGCACATGATTTGTCAAACAATGCCTAATTTGGTACACTGCATTGGTTTCAATTGAGCCATTGGTCTCAGTCAACGGGCAGAGTGGCTTTTATATACCCTTTGACCCAAACTCTGTGAACACACTGTGATAAAAAAGAAATAAATAATTACCAGTCGTTGCATCTCCAGCTCTTACACCATCCAGTATGCAGTGTCAGTTAAGGAATGTCATAAAATGTAACATGCAGTAACGCTCGCTCAGAAGTAACACGTCAGCGTCCATGTTTGAGCGCTCCAGCCAACACCCCATATTCAACTTAACCTCCCTGCTAGTCTAGCGTGAAACGTTTTTTTAAACTTGCCGCTACAGTAGCATAATCTTTTTGTTCACATCCTTGCGTAAGCTACATGTGACTGCCATATACATTCAGTGTAAGTGTAAGGTTGTTAGCCACTGAAAATGTATGTTTTCTCCCAGGGCAGTCAACCGTGGTTTCATTGTGGAGACTTAACATAGAGCAAGATGCACTGACAAAATAGCAAAATTCCACTGAATTAGTCAAATAAAGATTACAATTCAAAAACTTTGTAACTTGCATTCTTACTTAACTGTGAATGGTTTCTCGCTCAAAACTGAGCTCTGCCAGTGCTTCAGTAAACTTCAACTCCCACGAAGTGAAAACGTGAAATTTGACTAATTTGGAGATATGTTGATAGTGTGTCTAAATCTCAATCTGGGAATGTATGTTTTTAATGCAGAACATGGATTTTAATTTAATGTTCCTGGGGTAATCCTGACTGGTCATTGGTCAAAGGGTATAGTGGCAGCTGCGATCTACCTCCGACTCTGTTATTTAATGGTTTACACAAACAAAAAGCTTAGGAAGACACCCTGTGGTTTATGCCTGTTAATTGTGCCGTCTGGGTGGATTGCCATCTCAGTAATAAAAACGTGATGCTCCTCTGTCCCCATCTGCACAATCTTCCACTCACAACTCGTAAGGTGGGTCGGTAGAGATTTTAAAGCTTCCCTGACGTCGGCGATGACTTTTGTTGTTGGGGTGTGTACATCGTAGGGTGGTGCCGACAGTGAAGGAGGAGGGTCCAGGGATGGCGTAGGTGAAAGAGGGTTTTCTAGACGGGGAGAGTCATCCATCCTAGGAACTCTGATAGATGGCTCCTTCAATGCTGCCCCATCTGCTCCAGGTGTCCCCTCCGACACAGTTTCTGTTATTCCCATTCGAGAACATTCCTGCTTGTAGGGTTGCCTGTGGTATTGTGGGAGACATCTCTCTTTGTGTCTGTTAAAGATTGCGCCCCCTGTCCGTCGTGTAATGACAGTGTTCGCACCGCAACCTTGCCGTCTGGTGATCTTCTTTGATGTGCCCCCTCAGAGTCACCATGTTTCGAAATATCCGTTGGCATTTCTTGCATCGATAATCCACCTGGCAGGCGTCGTGGATATAAGATGTGGCTGCCTTGCGGACTGTGAATATGATAGTAACGTACTACACTATAATAATTTCAAAAGTCATTAAAACAATACATTATGAATAACTGACATACCCAAATATCGATCTGGTCGTCATCGTTATCTCTGCACTCTATGAGCAGGTGGGGGTTGAAGGACGTGATTCTTCCTCAGCTTGTGGAGGATCTTGGCAGAGTGTGAGCCTATTGTGATGCGCAACCCTGGTCTTCCCAGAATGCTTGGTGACATCCCCTATGTGACATCCCCTATGTGTTCTGTAATGTTCCCCGGTTCACTCCACTTAAAGCTGTAAATTTGGACTGATCCCCCTCCTCTTCTTTGGATCATATAACATAACTAGATCTCCTTCTTTAAGGTCTTTCTGTTCGGTTCTTCCGTCGTAGTTCAAGAGCAAGATTTGAGTATATTCTACACTACATGCAATTTTGGGGTTTCTACCATCCCTCCTAAGAATAAGATCAATTGGCATATCTGCATCACGACCTAGCATCATCTCATTTGGAGAGCAACGCTTTGACTCATGGGTCGAAGATCGGTATGCCAACATTAATAAAGGTAAACATTGAGCCCAATTTTTCTGGTTCTTGTCTATAACCTTGGAAAGCAGTTCTTCCAGTGTGCAGTTGAAGCGTTCAACCATACCATCACTTTGTGGATGTAAAGCAGTTGTACGGGTCTTTTGTACACCCAATAATAAACAAAGTTGTTTAAACAAGACAGATTCAAAGTTTCGGCCTTCGTCCGCATGTATGCACTTATGGATGCCAAAGGGGCAAAAAAATTCATATAGTAATACATTAGCTGTAGTGGTTGCTTCTTGGTTTGTGAAGAAGCTACCCACCACCATAATGTACTTGTGTCCTCTTTCTGTCTCAGGTAGAGGCCCCAAGATATCAATTGCTATCCTCTCTAAAGGAGAACCTAGTCGATTCATTTGCATACAAGCTTTTTCTTTACCTCGCTTGCATACTGTACATGATTAACACTATCTTTCTACATCTCGCCTCCAAGTGTACCAATAAAATCTTTTCTGGATGTGGTCTAAAGTTTTCTTTAACCCAAGGTGTCCGGCTGTTAATCCTTCATGTAGAGATTGTGTCATTTGGACTTGAAAGATTTTGCTGTAACTGATTGCCAGCTTATCTCATCGTGGTTATTTTCCCCCCAGCATTGGTATAAAACTCCATCTTTCAGTTCTAGCTGATCTAGTTATCTGGAAGTCTAACTGCCGACTGTTCGGTGACTCCTACTGGCTGCACTTTCACCGCAGAAGTTTGATCCATCTAGTCTAGGTCTTTCACCTTTTCAGCCTCTGTCAGCACCCCAACCACAGTACGGTGGTAAATGCTAATCGGTTCTGACGAAGGATTGAAAATTCTTAAAGGGATTGTGTCATGATCTGGATCAACCAGCAATTTCGTAACCATTAAGGCATGGCGCTTCCCAAAACTTTTATCCTGTTTCAACAACGCAAACTCCCAGCATGGCGTATCCCCAGTTATCTTCCCGAGCTGTCAACAGTTCACTCCCTGGAGCAATAACTACCCTATCCACAATGGTTGCCCGAAAACACGATAAACTTAAGCCCACGCTTCCTTCTGTGCTTTCAGCCGGATTCGCTGTCTGTATGTCCCATGCTACCTTTCCAGTTTTCAAATCAAGATTGGTACAAAACTTTTGTAAGAAATATAGACCAAGGATAGCATTGGCCGGTATGTCAGCTACCCACATTTTATGTGTGAATTTGTGGTTCTCAACATTTAGCTGGAAAACACTTCTCCCGATACCAGCAAGGGGGGAATAACCTGTTCAGGACACGTCGTCATTAGTCGTTTCCAGCTAAGGTCGAACTGGCTCTATATATTATAATATACAGAGCGTTTCACCAAAGTCACATTTGTGCCCTTATCAATTAGCAATGTACCCTTTTTACTGTTCACTAGACCATTGAAAATAAATTCATTTGTAGTGTTTGAATTTGTGGACCCTGGACATAGAGGACATTGGCTGTCTTCGATTATTTCTTGAAGATAGTACTGGCATAATTGAGTTATGAGATATGTGAAGTCCTCGTCTTCTTCAGAAGCCAGCAGAGGGAGCAGATGAGGCGGTCTTCTTTCTCTGATGTTTTTGGACGTCTTCACTTCGTCTCCAATGAACTCTGTGCCTGTTCTTTTCACTGCTACAGGCTGATTGTTTCTCAAGCCAACATACACCTGGGCACTATTACTTCCAGTGGCAATAAGCTTTGACTTATGGTAAAAAGTCTTAGCCCCAGCCTTTCGGTCATCTTTTGCCTTTGACAAATGACAGTTCATCCGCCCATTTTCCAATCTATAAGAAGAGAAAAAAGGAAATGACAAATACCAATTAAACAAATGAAAATATAAACAAAACCTAAAAAGCTGGTGATAATTTGTTCTTTGAAATTTTGTAAAATATTCAGGTCTATGGCAGCGGCATACCTAGGTTCTCTGTTCGGGGGGGGGGGGAGGCTGGGGTGTCGCAAACAGCATTTTCCCGATGACCATGCCAGTTCTTCCTGATTTTAATAATGTCATCTCCCCACGCCCCTATCGGTTGCTTTGCATCGGTGTTGGTTTGAGTTTGAAAATTTGGGGGACATCAGGTGCGGCAGATGAAAAAAAAAATGTTGGGAGCCGAGTACTAACAGGACTATTTAAACAAGAATATGAATATAGGTAACAAGATCTCTGAGAGAGCGGAAAGCTGAGAGGTGAAACTCAACTCACAAAGCAACATGACTTGGTGTAACGTGTCGTAAGTGCCTCTGATCATGGATGAGTGCTCTTGAAGTTGGTGAGACTTCCGCGCAGATCGATAATGTACGTCTTAATCTTGTGCATATGAGCGCGTTAACATATAAACAAAGGTATATTGAATAATCATTTGTATGATTGTGCTAGTACTTCTTAACCTTATTCAATCTCACCCAGTCTTCCTCTGAACATTAATTTAACAACAATGATCGCATAGCTCTCTGAGAGAACTACCTTACCTCTACCATGTAATCACCATTTACGTAGAACACATAGAACATTAACAAATACGTGGAAAGATGACACAGTGTATGACATTTTAAATTGAGGAGGGTAATAATGTTTCCTGGACTACAAATGAATGGTAGTGTTTCCTGAGGATCGCCTACGACTCATGACTGGAAGAGCCATGCAGGGTTTAGCTGCCCAGAACGGCCAAAGAAACACCTGTAACTCCAGACTTGGAAACATTACCTACCGCAAAGGAGCAATGCTTGACAAATTGCAAAACAACAGCTTATTCTCACGGAAACAATTTCCCCATCGCGCCTGATAAGGACCGATACTGACGTTTGTCCCTCTTAGCAACATACACTGAGAAAATAATACAATACTTAGTAATTGTTTAGGGACAGATACATAAATACCAAATAATAATTTCACCAGGTTACAACAGCATCGTAATTCTTAACAATTAGCAAACAAGTGTACATCAACATGATTTTACATAGTACTGTAGTTACAAAAATGGCGCCCCCAAATCTTAAAGCACAACATGACACCTGTACTGACACAAGGCTCTGCTAGGCCTTCACAAATGATTGCACAGCTACACGTATGTAGCATGCCTGCCAACACATAAGCCCAGCAGGTTCCCATGCATGTTTACCCTGAACCTTACAACAAACGCCATATACTCAGATTCATCAGTGGTCTGTGCAACAATAAAGTTTATAATTTAACTATCACCAGATTACTTTGCAATGGGAACACACACATCTGGAAACACCTTGGTCACACTTCTTGAAGTGGTTCCTTACAGAACCCCATAGGCTAGGATACTAGTCCATTACAAGCTGTACAGTAGGGACAGCTCAACTCCAATTCTCTTCACAAGAAACTTTCCCCCTTGAGCAAAATACCTTCCCAAATAAATAATGACAACATACCAAGAATTGGTCCAATACTCAGTTATCTTCTGACACTGCATATATTCATAGCCTTCCCAAAGATGGCCACCACAGCAGCAGTGACCATGCTCTCCTAGCTCTTTCTCCCTGTTTTTTGTCTTTCTTATTTTTCTAATATTCCAACTATGAAATTAAAAATAGAGGGTGCTAAACACACACACACAAAAAATGTAATCCAAGTAAATTTTGGCCTCAGCAACTGTTTGCATGGAAATGTTTTACAATTTCCTACACTAGAAAAGAATTTTGAGGCATGGAAAATTATACTTCCCCAAAATTCTCAAATTTTTCTAAATTTCCCCCTAAAATTTTCTTAAGTGGGACAAATTGTCCCTCTGCCCCCATTGGATTTACCACTGGTTCTCTCTAGACTTGCAACATCTATCAACTTGGGATGTAACCAAATGACGAAGCTTCAACTGTAAGCATAGGTTGTAAGTCTTGAAGCATGTGCTTCCTAAAATTAGAAATGCTATGTGATCAGGAGTGCTTCATTAATGTTGGGTTTTTGATGATAACACTTTGCCTAATGCTTTGTACTTTTCTCCTCCAAGTGTTTTTAGAATCATCGCGGCTACTAAATAGTTTTTAGTTTTAGACACCATGTACTATGATGGTGAAGTCTCATGGTGGGACATGATGTGCTCTTCACATGAACTGAAGAATAAATAATTTGTGACTTCGTTAGTACCAGTTTAGTCTGGTTGTTAGTCGTGCATCTAATTAATATTGACCTATCAGCCAAAGACACTTTGATATCTTGCTTCAGTACTGTACTGTATGTGTATTAAATACATACATGTATCACTTATTCTTTAAGCATCACAAGTTGTCACATATCACATGATATGTCATAATACCACATTCTGTGCAATGTGCTGTTTGTTACATACATGTGTCACTTCTTTTGCATGTCTGTGGCCATTGGAAAGTTTGTTTTAAGTCATCAGTTACAGTACTATATGGATTTAAGTCACCAGTTAGGGTAACTCTGGTTGTTAGTTTTACATGGATCTAATTGATCGACCTTGCAGCCGAGCACAAGCTTTGCTGTCTTGCTTCAGTACTGTATTTAGATCTTGTGGCGTTAACATGTCACATGTAATATTTAAGCATGTCTCATAATGGGCTGTTTGTTACTTTGTTACATGTTTCACATGTTTTCTGCCTGTGGCTAGTGAAAGTTAATTACAAATCAAAAAAAAAAGAAAAAAAAAAAACTTGTTCGATGGATCAATTACTCATCTAACTAGCCCCGATAGATGTTGTTAGATGTTTCCTTTTGGTTTCAGTATTCGTATCAACATCAATAAGTGACTATCAGAGAATGAAATGTATTCCTGAACATCGTATCGTCTTTCACCTCGTAATTTTTTTAGAGTTCATCTGCGCCATCACACTGCTGCCTTTGTGATTAAAGAGCCAGTGATAAAATGTTGGCTCTTTTCAGTTTATTTTGCATACACAATGTGCTTGTAACTGTAAATTTTCAATAGAAGCTAATGGAACATATTTAATTGTCATCTCTCTGTGTGTTTCTGTTGTCGTCTTTACTTGGTCAGTCTGATTGATCTTTAAGTAAGATTCCTTAAAGTTAAAAAAAAAAAAATCCTTCAAGACAGACAGTATTTGTACCGCTAAGTTTATCTGACCCCTGTTCTCACAATTACAGTAGCTTTTAATGAAAACATTCCTTCGGAGTGTGTGGTTATTGCAAAGATGTGTCACATCAATTCAACCAGGCAGTTGACACCACACAGGTACTGGAACCTTTTTGTACCTTAAATGCACTGACAGGGTTTTGTGAAAATCTGTTATCCATGATCAACATATCGTTCTGTTGTAGTAGGGCTGCCAGGTTTCCTGCGTTGGATGGGATGGGGCCCCCAAGATTTCAGATGTTGTCGAAAGCCCTTCCCCCAGAGGATTTTTTCTATTCAATTTGTTCTTGACATTTGAGAAGAAATGCCAAACATTTAGTGAATGCTTCGGTGCTGAAGAGCGTCTACAGAGTGGCAGGAAAGCGGGATACTCCTCCTCATGGTATATCGGCTGCCCTGGGACACTCCACGGATCTTTTTCAATCCCAGCAATGATACATAGATCAAGAATCATGTATTGATGACCTTGTAAATATAGGGTAGAATCACAGCATGAGGTGATAAAATGACTTTAGACAATGAGGTTTGGCAACAAGGATTTTAGGTGGCTTCGAAATAACAAGAAACGTGGGGGAATGCATGCTATTGCGTTACTGTATAATTTATGGTGAAAGGCTTTCACCGTGTTAGATCACTTACACCCTTTCAAATGAAGTTGGAAAACGTCCTCTCCAAAAATGAAGAATCATATTTTTTAGCTTATGTTCAATGAGCATTGTCAAACATAGGATCGTTAAAAAAAATCGCATGAAAAAAATTGTACTTTGGCTGTACTCAGTTTGAAAAATGTATGGCTTGTGTTCTGTACATTTAGCGTTACCATCTGTCCTATTAATCAGGCTTACCCTGTTTTTGAAAGGAAAATGGGGCATCCTGGCTGCCAACAAACATTGACCCTCTTTCCTCTTAACCAATACTACAGTGAAAATTGCTTTAATCAATTTGCTTTAATCATAAATTGCTTTAATCAATTTGCTTTAATCATAAATTGTTCACATTATTTCTTCAACATGGTCTACAATAGGCCCCCTCAAAATGGTAAGGTCATGTACTATATCTAAAACCACTTTCTTAGCTTATTTGAAACAAAGTGGACAATGCAGTGCAGAGATATTGCCATTTGAAGAATTTTACATTAAGCCTCCCGCTCAACCACTGATATGCAAACTATGGGCACCAAAAACAAAAGGGCACATGGACTTAATGGCAAGTCTACGCACCAAGTCGTATGACTTTCCCTTCTTGAATTAGAATGTTCAGAAGAAAGCTGGCCACAACAGACACACAGACTGCTACTGCAAGGGACCAAAAAACAAGGGGGATACGTCCAACCCCCCGCGATCCACATCCAGGTTTCTACCGAGTGACTGCCGAATAACTAGCATTGTTTTGGCATGCATCGAGTCCTATCTGACACTCCAGAAAAAAAAAGAAAACTAGAGCACCATTGGTGCAGAAGCTCATACCTCAACATCCTGAAGGTACCATTTATGTATCATTATGTCAAATTATACTGTACCACTGAGTATCATCATACCAAATCTTCAACACTGTATAAGAAAATCTGTAGGACTGCACAATTTTCAGAATTTCATAAACTAGAGCCCCAACAGGGCAGACGTTTGATCTTTGTCAATAAATTATAAGTTGTGAAAATTTTGATGGGTACTACCAAATAACAATGCTTATAATTAGCATCACTATTCACATCCAATAATTATGAAAACTGTCAACTCTTACTAATTCTTCTTAATGGTTTGTACTGGCTGTGGGTATATGAATTGGTACTAATGTGGAAAAGTGAATGGTCAAAAGTTTTCTAGTACCAATTTAAATCATTAGGTACTGACTCATTAGTGGAAATTTACATGTGACTCATAATGGGGCCCTCTTAGTTGAACATTGATCAGTCACTAAAAACTTGACACAAAAGTCGTATGTTTGTGAAGACTAACTGAAGTTCATGAAACAACTCAAAGTGCCCCTTTAAGTCCAAATACTGGTCAGCATACCTGAGGGCAATACAGAGTTTCAGTTAGCATACCAACTGACACTGTCCAGTTACTCAATTATCATTCATGCACGATAGGGATATTTGAGATGTGTATGACAGTTTAAAGGGGCACTTTAACAGTAGAAAAAGGGGCAATTTGCAGAATTCCATAAAATGGGCCCACATGGGGGTCTTGGACTACCAATTCCTGAACACCCTCAAGGGACCAATAACTGAGCATCATTGTGACAAACCATTAACATTGTACAATATAATCTGTAGGAGAAGCATTTTGTAGAATTTCATAAAATGGACCATAGGGTCCACATGGGACCTTAGACTGAAACTTTTGTGTACACACCAGATGGAGCACCACCCAGGGATTATTGTGTCCAAGTTAAATATAAATCCATGGATGCATGTGTGAGAAGCAACATTTCACATAATGGGCCCACATGGGACCTTGGACCAAAAATTCCTGAATGCCCCGAAGGTACCACTAACAGAATATTATGACAAACCATCAACACTGTACAAGAGTATCTGTAGAAGTAGAGGCATTTTGTAGAATTTCATAAAATGGGCCACAGGGCCCACATGGGACCTTGGACCAAAAATTCCTGAACACCCCAAATAGCCCACCACCTAGGGAGCATTACCACCAAGTTTCAAACACATCCATGAAAGAATGTGTAAGGAGAAACATTTTGAACAAGTGTGGGGAGGCAGATCGATAGATCGATAGATCGATAGATAGATAGCATGCTGGTATGAGCCAAAAAAGAATCAGGTGAAGAGAACAACGAAACAACTATTTCCAATTTTTAATGTACAAATTTATTATTTCTAAATCTTTTATTTCTCAAAAAAAAAAAAGCCTCTTATGAAGATAAAATGACAATTTGTAGGATGAGTCTTCACTTCAGCATGTGAGAGGCACTGACCAATATCTGGCATGCACAGTATGACTTAATACAAGAACTTTGGAATGAATTTTCACTAACATCTCACAATAAATCTGTTGCAAATCGAACTTGAGTGCTAGTTTCTTTTGATAAAGGAAACGGTAACATAATGCGAGTGCAGTTTGTTTGAACTTTTGCAACCAGTGCCCTCTGTTATATTTTTGGTTTTTGAAACCAGTATACTTCAAATACCCCAAGTAAGTATTTCTCTTCATCAATGGCATTGATAAATAGACTTTACTCTGACATGGGGATAACTTTTTCAGTTATACATTGGTAAATTTTATCTTTTTTTTTCTCTCAATGTTTAATCCCTTTTTAAGTAAAGAAGTTAAAATATAAAATACTGTACAAATCTTATAAGAATGTATCATCCTTTAATTGACCGACTGGAAAGTCATGACGTTAGATATATAAAATAGAAATCAGACAACTATAATGATCTTACAAAATCACAGAAACTAGGAACAATCACACAAACTGGAATACAGCAGGACCTTCCTTCTCCAGCATAGATTTCAGTCCTCCACCATCCCCCAACGACACCAAAGTTCATTTGATTAATTTTTCAGTCTACTTCAAAAACATAGAAAATTGTTTTAGCTCAATAAACTGGATTAAATCATATCAGTGCTCTTCCACAGGAGGGCCACAACCCAGGATCAGACTTAATATTTTGTGGACCCCATGGCAGTGCATAGTTGTGAATATCATATTGAAGTTTTGTACTCACTTGTCTATTTGCAGGATACAGGTGTATGACCCCAAATGCCTTTTTTTTTTTGTTTAAAAGTACTTTGGACAACCCAAAAATATAAACTGAAATGCATTACCACATGGAGCATTAGTCTACGGGACATCTTAAACAGCGGGCATCGGCAACAAGTGAGACTTCCACACCATCTGCTTCAGGTATTTATGATTGCTCATTTACATCACTATAAGTATAGTCAAATAGATAGTCAGGATTTAATAACTCATGTTTGCGGTGATGTCACAACTCGGGAATACAAACCATCCTCTGACATTCAAGACATCATTTCTAAAGGTACCAATGGATTTAAATCACTGAGCTTTTGATTATGACAGATGACTACAAGGTGCAATGCCAAAGCCCAGTCATTCACTAACACAGATGTTTGAAGGAGGAGGAAGCTGTGCGACTAACTTTGTAGACTCCATAAGCTCAATGAGATTTTATGACTGGGACTAGTCAGCACAATGGACGTGTATTACTCATGTACGAGCCCTGACTGCATTCACAATTCCAAACATCCACAAACTATCGCTTGGATTCCAAGTCAATCTGCACACAGATTGTAAGCTACTAAAATTCATGTATGCTAACTTAATTATGCTCACTAACAGTCCATATTTCTTTCAGTCAGGATATAAATGTGTGTTTTTGAGCCAATCATCAAATTGAAAGTGAGATTAATAAATATAGAGACCTTGGATCTTTAATGAGACATCTGTAATTGTTTGCAGATGTTGTTATCGTATGGTGAATGGTACATACCAACACCTGATTCAAAGGACAGATAGGGATAGGTCCATTCATCCATCAACAAACTTTCCAGACTCTGGCTTGCAATACAGCATAACATATATGTCAATACAGCATAACATATATCAATACAGCATAACAGAAACTTACATACCAGAGTTAAACACTGTGACTGAGGAAAACAGAGCAAATGTTTCAAACGAAATACTGACAACATTTCAACATGTTATTTTTCCTTCCATATATATTACCCCTGGGATATTCAGCTTGCGACATCAAGTTTCACTTCCAGTTTTGGACTCTTGAAAACTTTCCGACTATTACTTACAGTAGGACAAAAAAGGACATGACATATGTGGTTAATATTGATGAACAAGAGAGAGCCTTAACAAAACCTTTGAAATCGATAAAATTCATTACCAGAAATCTACTTAACGATCAGTGTCATACGTTGCAGAATACATAAGAAACTATCACAGGTTGGTTTCTCTTGTTTTGCAGAGCCACGTAAAATTGAGAAAGACTCTGTGCTTGGGCACAGGGGGCAAGTACATAGGTGACTTAATCATCAAATGCAAATTGCTATTTTGGATATTACTTTCTGGTCGCCTCAAAGGCATATGCATATGATGTCACCACTGCAATATGGTACCACCACCTCTGTTTACTTTGACTGGAGTTTGAAATAATTTTTTTGCCCCATATTTTTACCTTTACTTCCTATTCATGTCTTCTCTTCTCCCTAAACTCTGTCAATGTAATATGACCTTTACAACAAAAGAAAAGGACAGATTCAAGTCATAATAACTCTAGTCCTACCACCAGAAAAGTGAGGATTAGTAACGACCACTTTCACCAACTTCAAAAATGATCTTATTCTAAGGTTCAATCAGATACATTCAGTCCCTTTAGAGATATAACAGTCTGCAAGGCTATGTTTGTCTAAATTGGCCCACACCAGCTGTGAATGTTTTGGCAACAGATATGAAAGTACGTGTTTTTACAAATAAACGAGATTATGCAAAAAAATTCTTCACCTGATATTATTTTTGTAGTATCACACACAGGGGTAACAGTACCTCTTGATATCTACAGAACTTGTTGAGTGAAGTTGGAATGATGAACTGCAGCCCACCTCCTCCATTCCTACATAAACCCTTAATCTTCTGCCTGAACCCTCATCACTTCTGCATACCCCTTTCCAAGGATCCATAAACTGGCACTGTAACATGTTATGCTGATTTAATGTCAGTGAACCAATCATGTCTCAAGTTGAAAATGTCAAGGGTCAAAGGTCAAACATCCACGACAGATACATGGTTGCGAGCAGGGAAATGGCAGAAACTTGCAAGCTTAATAAAGAGGCCAACACAAGGCACATTAAGTTACTGAGAGTATGAAGAGCCAAAGTTAAAACAGAACCATTTCAGGATGACTTACACCTCACTAGACAAAAACCACCCAGTGCTTTATTTCCCTGAAAAGTCTTCTCACGAAAGAAAATGGAAAACCAGACTTTCCACATAAAAGAGCAATCTATTCAAATCACATTTCCTCTGTTTTAAAATTTTCACATCAACATCTGGTAGAGCCAATTGTAAGGAAAATGCAAGACTGTGAATCTCACGATAACACCATGACTCTTGCTGTCAGAGAATGACAGCTGGCAGGTACCTGAAATCTCTTCATAAGCTGATTTAAACAACTTCCGCAAAGTAATTTCACTCCTCCTCGATCAAGAAATTGCACGCCATGAATGAAAATACAAATATGTAAGTGTGTAGTTTGCGCTCTACAGCCTCCCTCAGAAATCTCTAACCGTTCTTCACTTGCTCAGTTGACTAAGTTTTCACTTGTAAGAGGACTGCCGTCTGTCTGGTCTGAAAAAGAAAGTCAGACAAAAAAAACTTAGAAGAAAATAGATTTGCATAGCAAGAACTCTTGATAAACAAGTGGATCAACTGTCTGTAAATGCCATGCATAGGTTAATTGTCAATTTCAAGGATGGTAACTGGAATTCAACACAAAGGTCAGAGTCTGCCCCCCCCCAAAAAAAAATGATGCTAAAAAATATGAAACCGCAAACTCTCAGAGTCTGTACAAGACTCTCTGAAATTTGTTTGGAAAGTTCTGATGTGAAACAAAGAGGACATTTAATTAACATAATGATTAGTTTCCCATCAAATATAAAACATACTGAGATCATGTTCATCACTGTCAGAATGTGGACCCAACCTTTTTTCAATTAAAGTTGAGCAGGAGGCTTAGATATAATCAATGAATCTTTAGGTTACTTGGAAGAGAAATAAAGACATTTGCAAAGCACCAACATGGCACACAAAGAGAGCAGCTTTAATCATTGTTTAGCCATTCAGTCACACCAATAAACATCAGCAACAGCTTCATCTCTTCAAACTATTGCGCACATCAGATGAGTTACGGGAGATGCATCATCTGAAAGTCATTTGAATTTTTGAAAGTTTGGGAAAGAAACAATTATTCTTAAGCAGCAAATAATTGAATTTCTATTGTGACAAAGTTATTTCTTGAAAAACAGGACCACCATCCATTCTTATTTTGAGTAGTCTATTATTCTGTGTTCAAAAATATTGGTCTTAAAAATATTCTATTCTTTAAAACAAACCATTTATTTCCGTTTAAAAACAGAAAAAAAAAATTGTTAGCTACCGTCTGTTGTGGCTTAGCAGATGCAGTTGAATTGCACAATCCTGCACAACATTCATTTGAATACTAACCTTGTTTAACACTATGTATGATGTATATATAGTGTCTAGATGGATAAAGCTTCCAAGAAAAGGGTGTTATGGAATCTAGTACCAAGTATGACCATCAGTCATGTACAGGTGCCACATAGGTAAGATACTTGCAGCTTTGAAGAAGCAACAAATGTTTCATCATCAGAACTTTTGTACGTAGCAATGGTCTGCATGGTCTGGTTCACTTGGTGTTAAACACCTTACACTTTCAAGGTGGAGGCTACGCGCATGTTGCTTTAATACATAGGCATTTGGTTACCTAGGAGCACCATGACCTGAGCGTCAACGAGAGCATCAACAAACAGTCTGCATACACCCGGGTGTAGCACTCACTTCTGCCGTATCAATCAAACCTCTTCCACATCAGAACCTATATTTATTAAATGAAATAGCTTGTACAGTCTGCAGAAAGATGTCAAATTTAAGTCCAAACTCAAATGCAAAAATTATGGGATTTTTTTGACATCTATTTTGGAAAATGAATATATGAAAAGTATTTGAAAATGTATGAAATATGACAGGAGTTCAATATATTTTGTTGCATGTATAAGCTAAGAAGTATTTCTAAGGGTAGTAATTTTGTTTAATTTGTGCATTGTTTGTTAAATTCTATTGCATGCCATCTTGTGCCTCCAAGGGATAAAATAAGTGAGTTTGCATCGCGATTCGCGACCCACGAAAGCCCAGTTGATGTTCAGTTTTATGTACACTTTGCGATAGTCCTACCTGAAAAGTTGAATTCTTCTACGATTGTTTGAAGTCAAAGCCACAACTTTGCTTACGGTACAAACTTAAACAACAGAAACATATGTAAGCTATCTGATTGACAGCTTAACGTGGCAGCGAGGTGGCAAACGCTGCCGCATCACTTTTTATGTAAAGGGGTATTTGTAACAGTTTGCCTTCAACAAAAATTATCAGAACTCAAAACCTTTTTATCGATTGCACCACTCAAACTTCTCAGATGACCTGCAATCATACTACATTCAGGTTTCACCACAGGGATTCTTGAGTGAAATATACAAGTAACACTTTCACTAAATATTGAAATGTCATTGTGTGGCTCAAGGTCGTAGTTAGCATAAAATAGGTACTGGTTAATTCTATAGATGGCAGAAAACAGTGATCAGTGTCCTGTCGAAGTGGTCTGCAGAGAAGGGGTGACATTGTTTGCAGCAAGTAGATCTCTTTGTCATGATGGTCCAACTTGGCAATGTCACCCACAATCAACCAAAATAACATGACCAAGAGTTTATGTGGAGATGAACGGAATAAATATCTATTTGGCACAAAGTAGAGCTACATTTTGAGCAACTTCAAAGGAGTGGTAGCAGGCAGAAAAGAACTATTGGGTCCAGGTGACAATATTAGGTGCTGGTGACTCCTGCTCACCATAGCTACAACCCCTGGTGTGGTTGTAAAATTGTACACAAGGAGTTGTTTATCTTAAATTAGCTTCCCCTTTCACTACTAACACACAGTTCAATGACCCTTACATATCATCTGTATTGCTAGTATGTTGCACAACTACGAAACGTGTTTTCCATTTTCCGCAGAAACCATTTTCATTTCCAACCCACATTACTATTACACTTCAATACTTTCAAGGGATAGTTGCTTGCTGGTATGAAGCTATCACTTTCACTCTTAAAGGGAAATAAGGTGTTTGTTTTACAGAAAACAACCATATTTTTTAAACTAAACTTTGTGGACATGGAATGATAGATTATTCACAATAAGGAAGGACAGTAGTCTCCTTTTCAAGAAATAGATTTCTCACAGATAAAAATTCAGTTTTTTGTTGCTCAACAATACTTTGTTCACCCAAACTTTTCAAAATTCAAATGATGCATCTTCCCTTACTCATCACATGAATAATGTTTTGAGGAGATGAAGCTTTTGCAGATGTTTATTGATGAGACTGAATGATTTGACAATGATTAAAGCTATTTTCTTTGTATGCTATGTTGTTATATTCTTAACGCCCTATTTCCCTTTAACCTTTGTCTCAGACAATATGACAACCACACCTAAAACATTTTTGCATGCACAGAGATCTTTGATTAATGAAGCATGTGTGTTTGATGGTGTGCAGATACCATTGTCACAGGCGGCATTACAACTTCAGGCTATTCAAAACACTACTAAAACACCAAACACATACCTAGAGTTGTATGTTCATACATGTTCACAACACCGGCTATTCAAAATACACTACTATGACACCAAACATACACCTAAGAGTTGTATGTTCATACATGTCCACAACACTGGCTATTCAAAATACTCTACTACGACACCAAACATACACCTAAGAGTTGTTTGTTCATACGTGTTTACCATACTGGCTATTCAAAATACTTTACCACAACACCAAACAGACACCTAAGAGTTGTTTTTTGTTCATACATGCTACTATGATACCAAACTACTATATAGCTGAAGTACTTTTTGAGTATGGAGTGGCAACTTACTTGCAACTATATCTTCGACTCTCTTCTTGTTCTCCTGTATGTAGAGGGCGGTCGCTAAGAAGGCACCGCCTCCCAAGACCGTGACAAAGACACCAATATATAAAGAGTACACGAGGCTGTAGTATTGATCATGTATGGTGGTCGGCCCCGACATGCCTTCACGAATCCTATCTGAAATCTGGAGGCAAGGGAAGAAGTTGGAGTGTGAATTTGTAGGAAGATATCTGAGAGGTAACTCAAGATGCAGCAAAAGATGAGAGTGAGTGATGAGTGTTTATCCTGACAAAACATACACAAAATTTACCCCCAAAAAAAACAAAAACAAAAACAAACAAACAAACATATTAAGTCTGAAAGGAGGTTTTTTTGCTCACATTTTGCCATTTCAAGTATACTATTTATACACTTTCAGTACATTTTATCAAAAGACATCTTACAGGTCACAAATTCTCTGAAATTTGACCTGTTACAGATACACCTACGTACGTGGATCTTTGAAACATGCTTTTCTCTACCATGCACAATTCATACTTTGTCACCTTAATTTAGGGTTGGTCGGTTGATAAGAAATGTAATGACAGCCTCCATCTAGAAGCAATACTTTCTTGCTTTGGTGGACGATCTTTCTTGTGACAGCTCTCCTAACTTTACAACAGAACCTGTCATGGGGTTCATCCTTGTCTGTCCTTCTTACACACTGAATGAGCACTACTTCCAGGAGTAAGATGCTTACAAATGAAACACTTTAACAAGAATACGATATCAGAGAACCTGGTTTGGATATTTGTGGGCAGCAAACTTACCTGTCTCTGCACCACCTGTGCACCTCTAACCACCCATGCAATCATGAATGGCAACCTTGGACACAGCTCAAGCCCTCCCCATCCTTAACGTGGAATAGCGCCTCCTAAAACGGTCCAGACGACCTAAAGTTCTGGGTACCCACCACCACTATGGGGATGGCAGTGAGGCTAACCCACAAAGATAGAAGGATGGATCCCTGCCCCATTACATATAGGGGAGGACTTAAGCTTAAGTTTTGTCATAGGCTGCCACTGATGATTGCCTGTGTGGTAAGAGGTGCATCGGCAGTGCTGAGACTGGTAAGCTCCAAATAAGGTTAATGTTTATTAATGTTTTCAGCAGCCAAAATGTTATCAGTGCTGATCGACAGTCTACGATCATATCTTTCCAACGATGCCCTTATCTCTAAATAACCGTCGTTCACTCCGAGCGAGTATGATGACAATCAGAAATAATTCTCAGGCAATGGGTACTGCTTGTGCTCAGGTGAGTGGAGTGTGAGCCTCTGGCATGTGACCATTGACTGGTGTTGTTACTTTCTGAACTGTCGATGCGGTGAGGTAACACTGACAGAGATGAACACCATCTTTCTATAACCGTATCTCTGAACACATCCACAAAAACCTTTACTTATTGGGTCAAACTTTGGCAAGGAGAGCAAAAACACGTTTTGAATGTGAGCAGGACAGTGTAACAGTGAGATTATATGTAATGGCTAAATGTCAGAGCCATGAAAGAGACGACTTGGGGCATTTTCAAGTACATCAACATCTCAGAACATGAAAAGCTGAATTAGACAAGCCAAGAGGAACATACTATTGATACCATAATTTTACGATGCTTAATAATTGGCAGGGACAATCACACTGTGTTTTCGTGTTGTAAATCATGTATACTGTAGCCTGTTCACACATCCGAGCACATAGCCTGAAACTGCAACAACCTACCACCCATTGACTATTAAGTGAACTATTACAGAGGACTCACAACTTGATTGTGTATTTACAACCAACAACCCATTGGCTCCAAAGAAATCACTACCAAGGACCTATTGCCTGACAAAGTTACAACTTACAACCTATTGGCTCCAAACAAATGGATCATTATAAAGGAATCATAACCTGATTTTGAAACAACCAATAACTCCAAACAAATCACTGCATAAGACCTATTGTCTGACAATGTAACAACCGACAACCCATTGGCCCCAAACAAATGAATCATGATAAAGGATCTATAGCCTAACAAAGCAGCTGGCTCTGTCCAGCCAGGGCTACATGTAAATGGCTTAGTGAGCAAATCACTATGGCAACTACCTTTGTCAAAGAGCAAAACAAAAAACCTACTTTGGCCAGTATTCGATAAGAATATTCTAGATGTTATAGAGATTCTCAAAAATATTGTACACTGAGAATTTGAAAAGAAGCTTCATGTTGCAGCCACTAATGCAAAGACATCTCCATACAATGCCAGTTACTGAGAAGTCAAGAGGCAATAGTACTCACAAAACCGACGATCCAAGGACTGAGGGCATCACCAAACAAATGTGACATCAGCATCTGCATGGCATTACCTGTAGATCTTCTCGTTGGTATAAGAATATACTGACAATGAGGGAGAGAAAAAAAACTGGTAATTTAAATATTTCTCATGAGAGAAATTCCCCATTAGCCACTTTTGAAAAAAAAACATGATGCAAAGTTTATCCATGGATAAATAAATGGTCAACCATAAGGTCTGTGGACTCAGCAGCGACGCTGTAATAAACTTATTGCTAAGACCCATGCAAGCGTGTGATACTGTCTGGCAGTAGTGAGATATGTGCCTAGTATCTGACAACTGTCTTTGCACAGGGAATGATCATGGCCAGAGAAAGAGAAAACAAACTAATCAAGAGCACTGGAGCAGAAAATCTTTCTTCCTCAGACCTCCTCCTGGCAGGTCAGGGAAGACTAGCTTATGGGAATTCCCTAAACGCTGGTCTCTACTACAAACTGTCGACATACAGAGATGCAGCTACGAGGTACAACTCCGATTTTGGTCATGATTATTACAAATCAATTCATCAGAAGAGGTCACTGCTCCTTTACTTATTACAATAAAAAAAAAATAACAACACAGGTCTGTTCTGCTCACACTTGATAAGACTATAACATATACAAGCGTTTCATGTTACTACAGACCATTTTGCATAGAGCTTTTTGTTATGACTCAGATGAGAGATTTTTGCCACATTTTATCCATACTGTACTTTTGAAGAACACAAGAGTGTTTTTTTTTGTTTTTGTTTGTAAATTACCGACCGGTCAAAGAGCATCACAATACGTATGTACTTTTGACAAGGAGCAGTGGTGACATAGACAACAAGTGCATTTAAAAAAGGAATTCAACATCCGGGGAATGTTACTGTGATAGTTGAACCATCAGCAAAGAAAAAAACATTGGTGCAAGTACAATTTGATGAAAAGTTTATGATGATAAAAAACAAAAAACTCAGACACACTGCTTTAAGGCAAATTGCTTTCATTTCAGATAAACCATGCAATTCACTTTCAGTTTATCTTACATAATTTATTTCCTGTTTATGCTCTGGCCTAAATTGAAACAGTTTGACTGAACAATAAAATACAATACAAATATGTGCTATGCTTCTCTTACATTCATTCATTTCCTGCAAAACACCACTTCAGTTGCCTCTGCAAAACCTTTACAAGTACACGCTACTTCATCTATGCCGGCAATGATGCAACTTTAAGGGCTGCATAAATCAAAACTTCACAAGGTGCTGCTACTGCTTTGTTCAAATGTTGGAACGCACTATTTTGATGGGCTTTATAATGATGCATAGTCGATGTTACACTGTGGTCTTTACTAGGCTGCATATAAATGCTCTTGGATACTCTCGAATGTTGCCACAGGTGATTTCCCCTGTCAAATTTATGGCTACAATGAAGGCGACCATGTTGACAACACTGTCAAAACAAAGGCGCAGACGAGCAGACAGGACTTCGTGCGGAACACGGTGACGAATGAATCCATACTGAAGACATTTGGATGAAAATGCAAATGGCATTTGATGTACTCATCAATTCAAAGGAAGGTCTGCTGATGTTAGGAAATGACAATGACGATGACACAGTTTATTTCTATCCACTTGGAGAACATAACATATAGCAGCGAGACAAAGGTAAATGAAATATAAATATTTACATAACACGTATCTTAAGTTTATCTTGGACATGTTCGAGATATGATGGAAAAGGAGAAAACTGAAGTGTGATACCCGTAAGTTGTTTTCCCCTGCATAAATTACTTACACAATAAATAGAAAAGAGGTTAGATAACAAAGATAACAACTTATCATAAAGAAAAAGTGGAAATCAGCAAAAGCAGGAGAAAAAAAAAAAAATATTAGGCTAGTACACTCTTTCAGAAATCATCTACATAGTGACATCGACTCACCAGTAATATATCTGGTATTAAGGCCCAGTTCAAAAATAATAAGATCTCCGCGACTAATATGAATACCTGCAGGAAAAGGAGAAAGTGAGGTGTGTGACTGTTCATCTTTACACTGGTTTCTGTGAGTTCCAAAAAGCAAATACGGATATAGATGGGTGTCAGAATTCATCTGAAAGCTCTTGAGGAGAAAAGGTACTTTGGAAGGATCTAACTACTAAACTAATACCACTATGAACATTGCTGACAAGTTGCAAGACTGTTTCATCCAGTTTCATGTCATTTTATCACATCACCACCTGACAGAGACTTCCTTTCATTAATGTTCACACTGTCACTGGTTTTGTTTCCTGGAATCAGAGCATCGAACCGCTGTTGCTTCTGTTCAAACTGACTGTTTAAAGTGACTACCCTACTTCTGCCACTTCTACCACACTACCGAAATTGCTACTGTCACAACCATCACACACTCTATGTTAACTTTTCTAATTTCCTCCGTGCACAGTCACCACTGTCGCAACTGTTACGACCACTTGGCAGTCACTGTTTCAGTGACAATGACACCCGCCACCTCAACTGCAAACTCATGCCACTACTGTCACCAATGCTACCGTCAGAAGCACCGCTGCTACCATACCGCTGCTACCATCACTGTCACCTCTATTTCATCTCCCACTACATTCACGTCAGACATTTACCACCGTTACCAACATTCACAACTGCCGTTAATAACCACGGCGTTCATTTGCGTCAATCCGTCGAGACCAGACGCCGCGAACCAAACTGCCGACACTGCTACCACCATAGATCCCCCCACAGTGTCGCTATCATTCCGACCATTTGTGCTTCAATCGATACCAGTGGCTCTTTTGCAAACGCTGCCTGCTTTGTAACACGCACCGCTGATGTCATCGACATTACGGTTACTACCGTCACTTTTGTCAGCATCGAAACCACTACTGACATCAACACTGACTCCAGAGCTTCTGCCACAGTAATTGCTCTTAAACTGGCACCATGGTTACAGTAGAATCCATTAGCATCCATCATTCAGCAGAAAATCAACTTAGAATTCAGGTTCAAATATAAGAAATCATATCAACTGAAACTCACCCAGGCTACAACAACATTGCTGGCTGCGACAAATATACCCAGAAAGAGGAACGGTGCCCCGGACAGCATGCCGAAGGCACATACGAGAGGGTCCGCCCTGGGGTTGAATTTGCGTAAAAACTGGGCAAATGAGGTGCCGGCACCGACGCCAACAAATCCTGACAGGCACGTAATGACGCCAAAGATGTAACTGACACTGAAATGAAATCAATGCTCAAATTTGAGATGCAGTGAGTATTGACTTGTGAATTTCTCTTTAGTGGGTACTTTCTTGAAAAGACGGATTACAGTAGTTTGATTTAAGCAACAATAACCTACTCAATGTTAATTCATAATATTATCCTCAAAATTTTGCGACATTTGATGATGTTGTGGAAGAGACACTTTTCACAAATTTTGCAAAGTTGCTCACATAAGTTTTGTACTTTAGTAAGGAACATCTGTCGATATACTGTAGTGAGGTGCCACTTAGAACTAGTGCATATACACACTTTACTGTAGTCAACATCCTTTCATGGATCAGTTGCCTCAGATTTCACACGTTAATAAAAAAAATAATTGTGGGCACAACCATCTCCACTGCTGTTGGATTCTTGCTGGATATGTTAAATATTCCTAAAATACTGATATTGACTTTGAAAAAAAAAAAAACCCTCAGTGTACCACCATAACGCTTCACAGGCCTCTAAGTCAACATCGAAATGGCCCAGTAACTCTTGTACAGGGCTTTTGCACTGGCCTTGGAGCCAACATGTCAATACCCCAGTGCATCTTCTACAAGGGTTCTTCAGAGATGCTACACCGGTTTAACCGCCAACATCTCAAAAGGTAAAGTCCTCTACAGTTGTCATACAAGATTGTTGTATGACAAGACTGGGGGGCAACTGGGGGGTCAACATCTCGATGAGGCATAAAGCCCTCTACAACCGTTCCACAGAACTGTTGAAATGGCTGAGGAGCCAATATCTCAGTGCATCAGCAAGTCATCTATGGGGGTCTTACAGCAGTGATGTACTCATGTAGAAGCCGACATGTTAATGCATCAGTTTGAGATTACAAAGATATGACGTGAGTGTCAAATAGCACTTACTGTTTCAAATTCCTCCACACACGGTTTCTAGAGACTAATCTATACACAAGGATAAATTACCACAGTATGACTGAAATAAAGACAGCCAGACAGTTGTGCGGGCTATTTTGTGGAAACTGACGTCTGTCTATGAACACAGGCAGTAATGAGGAAAACCTGCCTAGTGGTATTCTATATCCATACAATAAAGAAGACCTTTGCTCTCTCACATACTTTGTGTTGTCCAAGTTCTGCAGGGTGTACGCAAATTCTATCGTCTTCACTGCCCACAGAGCGAGTGCCCCGACGACCCAGCACTGGCACGTTAGGCCGATGGATGAAAAGATGTAACTTTGACTGCAGAAAAAAGAGTAATGCAGAGGGGAAAATAGAATCAGTGCAAGAAATATGCATTTTCCAGTTTGCGCGTGTCATGGAAGTTCTCTACATAGCTGAAACATGAAAATAAAAGAAATTTGAGGACAAATGCTTCTATCTAATAACTTGATCCAAAGTAAACAGGCGTCATCATCTGAGGTGACTGTCTCGATAAATCAATCAAAACTTGACTGAATTTCAGTCAACAGAGAAATTGCTGCATCTCAAATCTTTACAGGGGAATAACATTCAGCTCCTAGCTATGGAATATTTCTATGCAGATGTGGGAGGAAGCCACTGTTGAAGTTGTTTGCATCCAACATAGGCTATTTGAATGTATACACCATCACCTAAAAGCAAGGAATTAATTCAATGTTCCTTCGAGTGGGTCTACATGTCAGCAACCAAATGTTGCGAATGTCTCCACGTGCGAGCACACAACAGATGCTTTAAAAAGGCAGCAAAAAAAGAAGAGATATTAGAGAGTTTGTGTGCACATGTATGACAACATCTGAGGGCAGTAAGACCTCTACCACTTGGTAAAGTGGCCATTAAGGTGATGATCTCGAGGGATTACTTCACCCAACTCAAAGAGGAGGGGGGGGGGGATATTGACTTGTGTCACAATCTTTCTCCATATCTCCAAAGTTTCCTTCACATAATAATAACCAATGGTCTGAATAGGATTGCTATGAGTCACGAACAAACCAACGTCGATCAGCGAGCCATTACCGATTCAACTTGGTTTTTCAAACTTTGTGACCAGACTCTTCTCACATTGAGCTCATGGATGTAGACAGCCGGGGAAAATGTTAAAAAAAAAAAGTTGACAGTTTTCGTAACTATTGGACGTGAAATGCGACTGATTACGCTTGTGATAAGTATTGCCATGTGATTGAACCCTCCAACAACCTAACAGACTTATTGACAACAACTCAATGTGCTGCTTTAAAATGTGACCGTCAGATATCTTTTCTTATTGGCTAAAAACATACTTTTCTGCTGAGGTTCAACCACTGTGATGTAACAGGAGAGTGAAGATGCTCTCCGCTGAAATGGCAGGCAGGTGCTCAAACCACCTCAATTCAAATAAAAGTAAACAGGACCTGAAGCGGCAAACTCTCCAACTGCTCTCTCTAAATTTCCAGATTTTATGACAACCCTGTCTGATGAACCAAGGTACTGTAAAGTAAACAGAGCTTTGGCATGGTTCTTTGGATTCATTTCTCTTTACAAACAATCTTTCACCCTCAACCTTTTCCCCAATCTGTCGAACAATACATAAATTAGTCAACTGCTTTAACGATCCACCTCTCTCCCTACCATCAGCTGTATCTGTTCTAATACCAAAGCCCTGAAGTTACTTTGTGACGCAATATTAGTTAAGAACCTTTGCTGAAAAGGCATTTTATACCCTTTTGGCTAGAAACAGGTTCAGTCTACTTGAGAAGACTCTACATAATGAAACACAATCAAGAACTGTTCCTCCTCCTTCTGCCACAAGCATCATCATAAAATGCAACCATCTTTGAAAAATTTTGCCAGTAATTGTCAAGAATTTGAAACATTTCCATCCAAACTCCAATGACAAAAATCATTGTGCGTAAAATTCTACACCTTATCCTGAAGCAAAACATTCTCACAATAATCTTACATCTGTCATACATATCGTAGAATGCAAAACAAAAGAAGTCTTGTCGCAGTCTACGCTATGAATTGCTGGGTACAACCCTTACTCCTGATGACATCATGGCTAAATCTGGACAGCACGCCCCTGAGCAGGAAGACTCTACATAACGCAACTCATCTCGGCTGGGAGCTACTGCTAAAACCCGATTGTCCCGTCAAGAGCAAACAGAAATGAAAGAGAAAGAACAGAACGGCAAAACGCCTGACACTTCACCGGCTCTGAAAGTGTTTGGAGGAAACGTACACAGCCACTTAAAGCAAGAACTCAGTCGAACGACAAAAATTACAGTCATTAATCATTCACTCAATTAATCTAATTTGAGTACAGTGCCAACCACGGGTTGCGCTGGATGTGATGCACGACTTTCATCTTCCGGCATGTCGTGTCAAGTGATAAAATCGTTTTGTACATAGCTCTGACCATGAAAAAATGTTACAGGAGTGATAAGAACAAAATGACTACGAAATACTGAGTTGACAATCTACGTAACTTAAAAAATAGTTGCATTTTAAGCTCGTTAGCTCTTGGGCTGCTTTGAAACTTGGGAACATGGTCACCCGATGCCAAATGCGCAGGCATCCTGTGTGAGATACAAAAGACGACAAGTTCCCTCACACTGATGGAAACTTAGCATTTCCCCCCTGGACAGCAAAAACTTCTTTTACTCACTTTCTGGCAAGGGCCCTCAGATCTGTGAAATATTTGGTATTCACCATGACCTTGTTTCCCGTCTCTGCCTGGCCACGCTGCGGTTCCTTCAAGATGCATAAGATGAGAGCCACACATATGATGCCGAAGATGGGTGTGAACTAAAAGAGGATTTGAAAGAAACAAAAACAAGAAAGTCAAAAGGCTTGGTGATCCCTTGCCAATTTGCATGTAAAACAAATGACAACATGAACCAATTTTGAAGTTCAAGCACCTCAATCTTCTTGAAATTCCATGTCCTCGAGGTTTCACACTATGACATCTACTAGACCTCATGTGACCTTTGACCTCATTAAAAAATGACAGAGATCACATGCTCATCAAGTGCCACCAATCCCACCGAGTGACTCCCCACACAGTGACTTTGAAGTCCGATCACATGTCCATTCTTGAGATACCATGTTTACAAGCCAAGGAATCACACACACACGAAGACCCACAAACACACACACATGCCACCGTGACCGAATAGATATCTCCAACGACTGCCTTTTGCAAGAACACAAAAAACAACAGGATGAAGATGACGACACTCTGCAAGCGAAGAGAAAAGTCATCTGACACAAATATATCAAACCAAGTGTATCTGGGTTGATTTAAAGGGGCTCAATGAGGTGGATATCATGCCTTTTGTGAGAAGTTTGAATGAAATCGTCACACGTCAATACTGCACTGTACTTCTGATTATCAATGGTAGCCATGCTTCCGTCCCTGCACTCCTTGTAGTTACTGAAAATGTGAGAAATTGTCACCTTTTTTTTTTAAACAAACATGGGTTGTCAGAGATACCTAATGGTTGAAAGTCTTGGGTCACAGATTTCTGATTTATAGTCACATTGATTATTAAGTACCCTATCATTGTTACATCAAGTTGTAAGTCACATGTTCAAAATGTGCTGGCTTCACCATTCACCATAAACATGTGAGTACTATTCAGCAGGTGTACGGAACTGTAACAAATTGAATTTTGTGAACCATCTCCACGAGCCCCTTTAAACAACAATCTCACAGGCTATGTGACAATATTTCTTGGCTTACCACCAATCAAAACAAGAGCTGTTTACTTTAAAACAGACGAGATCAATTAGACAATCACATGAATGAGGGCAAAGCGACATGTGACAGATGATGTCACCGCTATATTTGCTGACTGAGAGATGGGGAAAGCCCCGAGTATTAAACGCACTGTTCGGAGTGCCTCTTTCGACATAACAGTGTCGCCCACCTACGGCTCACATGAAAACGAAGGGAAGCCGCCTTGGGACCACCTGGCAATACATGCACTCTATCCTGTATCAAGTGGGCACTTTGCACAATCAGGGAGTAACAGATTGCTCTCTGTCGTACTGTCTTCGTTGTGACTCATTCGATTAATGTCGTGATGTTTAACAACAGGTCATTTAATGCGAAGATTCCAGAATGCAAGCAATGCATCGTGGTTTTAATGATGTGACCTAGCCAAACTGCACACTGTAATAACTAGTACTGGGGTTGTTTCATTAATCACACTGATTAAAATCACTCAAAATCACTCAAACCATGTGATTTTTGTTTCTAAAAAAATCACTTATTTCAATCATATTTTCAGAATTTTTGAAGTAAATTCAATCATTGTAATCGAATAATTTGAACTAATTACACAATCTACTACAAAGATTTTGACAAAGGTATCCCCTACAGAACTCCTCAATTAAATTTTAGCATACCAGGTCACCAAGTTCATGCACACACTCAATTGTAAATAATACTTTCTCAAATTCAGTGAACAGATGGACTGACATTTGTTATATTTCCTCAGTGTGTCTTGTCCCTTCACAGAGCTAGAACTTAGGGTAAAGAGATGATCATTCAGCCTGAAAATCTCAATCACATGATAATCACATGATAATCACATGTAAGGCCAGGGGAGGACCTGTCCCACCAAATCCTTGCAGAAATCCTAGTAGTGAATTCCAAGTGCTGTCATGCAATCTCGACTGTAAAAACAAATCAGTATCTCCTATTGTTCGAGTTTCGTTTAAAATTGCTATGATGGAAAACCAATGAACGTGTCAGATGAAGGATTTTGATGGCAGTTTTCAGTAACAATGCCAAACAGCATGATGCTTAGTAAAAAAGTAAAAGGAGAATCTTAAATGTGTACACTTGACCCAAAAGTGACGCCGATGTCAACACGATGATTGCTGCAAGAGTTAAGACAAGGTACGCAGCCAAAATGGTTAAATGAATTCACAGACTTTTCACAGACTTTTCAAAGACTCTTTGGTAAAATTCCATGACCAAGAAAAGATGAGCGTTTTTTGGGGACTGAGTAGTTGATGAGTAAATTTTGCATTCTTAACTAGCACTTGACACATGAAAAGGTTAGAATGGACAAAATCAAAGACTTTTCAAAGATTGCTCAGTTTATTGATCAAATTCATAGACTATTCACAGACTTTCAAAGACCTCAAAAAATTCACAGACTTTTCAAAACACTACGGACCCTGCAAGGCAATTCGTAAACTGTTAGAAGAAACACTGATCAGTAGAATAAGACCATACATAGAGTACGGTGTCGTAACAGAGATAAAAGTATCCCTGAGGTTAACAAAACCTAATGGAGTCAATTGCAGAATTAACTGAGATAGCAAAGAGTTACCCCCACTTAATAACAACTGCCTTGAATATTTACTTCCTGTGCATAGTCATAGTCCAAGGTATTGGGAACTAAACTGCTGGTTTGCAAATTTAACTTTTACGTATCAATGGGAGTAATTTAGGTCAACGAGGGCTTGTACATTGTTGTTGAAAAGTATATAGTTCTGTAGGGCAATGAGCACAGAGTGCAAATTAAAACAAAAACACTGCACTCTGACTGCTTCCAGATAACTGAAGCAACTATGCATGTTTGTCGAAAGTTTGGATAAAACTTGACGAGGAATTTAAATGTAAATTTGACAAACTCAAGAGAATCATAAAAATCTGATTTTAATCATTAAATCTTACGACTGTTTAATTCGAAAAAAAAGTTTCCACAGATTGACGTCACGTGACCTTCACCAGACTAAAAGGATTCTTGCGCTCAATGTGGGTCCTGCTGTTCATCAACACACTGTATGAGGTCTTTCTAGGATGCCATTCTTGAGATATTGTGCTCACAAATTTTTCAGTGTTGACTCTCACATTCATACAATTTTCAAATGTTGAGGAATGAACAATCAATGTTTCTTCAATTTGGGACATTTTGCAATGTAACTTTTACAGTAATTCTACCTTCACCTGAGAAAAATTGAAATATTAAAAACTTTGTTAAACAGTGATACTCACTCGTAGAGCATACTTCCAATCCCTGCACCAGCTGGCGACTCCTTTGCCTGCAATATAACCTAAGCCACTGTCAAAGAGACAAAGAAAAAAGGAAAGAAAAAATGAAACATTTGAATCAACTCAACAACAAAATGTGTAACACAGATGGTGTGAAGACTAGACTTAAATTTTAGAAGTATATATATATCTCCATCTGGAGGGTGACTTGCAGTTGACTGCTTGGGGGGTGTATCTGTTGATTGACAGATTCCTGGGAGACATCATTTACCCCTTGCTCGGAGATGCTCAAGGGGAGGGGGGCTGTTGGTTGCTGGTATCCATGTGTGGTGAATTGTTGCCCTCTGTAGTGCTTGGGGTTGTTTTTGCTCCTACCGTGGGGTCTTCTTGGTTGACAGCTCCCGGGGAGACACCACCTGGCTCGTGTTCAGAGATGCTTAAGGGGGGCCCACAGTTGGTTGTATCTGTGTGCTGTGTGTTGCTTTCCTCCGTGGTGTTTGGGGGTTCTTTTTATTTTAGCGAAGCAGATTGGTTCTTGCTTGGAGATGTTCATTGTGGTTGGTTTGACATTGCTCAGGTAAAACTTGTTTTCATGGCAGCACTTTGATACTAGTTCTCGTCACTTGTTGAGAATCAGTTGTTTGTGGGTGTTGTTGACAGACAATTTTTGCTGAGACAGCGAGTGCACTGTTACAGTATGTTTCACTCAATTATGTCCTTCATTTCCCGACGATTGATCAGTTGACGGTAAATGGTGTGTTGTTTCCTTTCAGTTGCCAGGTGTGTTTTGAAATTTCGGTATTGTTTGGTGTTTCGCATGTTTGAAGGTGTTCCTGTGGTTACCGTATCTCAGTTTCAAAGTTGGGTCCTGTGGGCCTGATGTAGGCCTATCTGCTGCTGTCCTTGAAGACTATGGCCTTGTAGATTACGTAGGTTGCCTGGCAGTTTCCATTCAGGGAGCACGTGTACATGTTTCTGCAGTTGCAGGTTTCCTTTCCGCTGTTGGGTGGTGATTAATACTTCCTTGTTGTGTTCCTTGATGATGTTGACAAAGTTCAGCAGGCAGCTGTCACTGATCATCATAATTGTTTCTGTTGAATATTTTGCTGAATTTTGAGTTTTTCAGGAAATGTTTGTTGATTAATGTCAGTAATGTGCTGCCTACACTTGTGGCCATCTTGCTACTGCATGGTAGGTCGAACCAGACGATATCACGTCTTCCGGTGTGTTTGGACTCTGTTTGGGGGCAGCTGGTGCTGTAGGTGAGCCCCTCGATGAATCCCCTTGTTTTGAACACACTAAAATGAGACTAGTGGCACGTAGTTGTTACTCTGAATTTCACGCACTGAGAGGCAGCTAGACAACAGCATAAGCAGTGACATACAACATGACATGTAAAATGCTATGTACTGTACCTCTGGTACATACAACAAAAAGATGCAAATTGTCTTTCTGGGAAACTTTTTTCAATATTCATAAATCCCAGACATGTTACCTATACTGAATTCTCGTTCAAAGTTCATCACTGACCGTGGGCGGAGAAGGAAATTTCAGCTTACGGTAGGAACGCTAAGGAGCAGATTAAAGTTTTATTGTTATTAAAGGTATACTGGCATGGATTAAGCAGGCACAAAAATCACTTTCAACAGTTCTTTAGGATTATACAGTATACTGCACATCACTAGAATGAACGTTGGAGCCTTGACAGTGTTTCACATATTCATTAAATTTTAGTCAAAACCACACTGACTTTCATGAGGAAGAAAACAGACAAATAGATTGTCAAAATGAGTCACATGTCAAACCCATTAATCATTGACTCGTTTAATACAAGAAAAAAAGTGTTGTAACACAGTGCTAACACTTCAGTCATAAAGCTATGCATTCGATGCTTTGTGAATAGTATAGTACAATTCAGGGTTATCCATGGACACTTTGTATCCAAAACTGACTTGAGATGGGATGCGCTTCCGTCTCTTGTAATGCTAAGGGGTAAAATGACGTAAAGCTCTGCAATCCTACGACGTGCTTTACACAGGCACGTTAAAGTTCACAAAATTCAGTAAACTTTTTCAAACTGGTCGAGTTACCTTCACACATTGATGATTATGATCAGACTAAGAGGATCCACATATATGCAAATGAACTTTACTGTAGTGTGTAAGTAATAAAAATCATTTTGGTTTTTGAAAATGTGCGACCACACACTTCTCAAAGGTGCACATGACCGGTAAAAAGCCAGAATAAAAAGTTTTGACAGTTTTCCTGACTATTGGATGTGAAACTTGACTAATTATGATAATTATTATGTACAGCTGTACCTTTCAAATCCTAACAAACTTATCAATATCAAATCAATGTAAGGCTTCTAATACAGTGGATCATTTAGTGTACTTTTCAAGACAGAGGAACTTTAAGCCTTCTGAAGTCTCAAACAAAGTTCTGTAATAAAGTCATCATTTTTTTTTTATCTTGTGGGAAGCTTTTAACCGACATGTATTGTGGACAATGGACAGTTTTTTTATTCTCTTCTCTTTATGATTTTACAGCCTTAGCACTGTAGATTGCTTGCAATTATGGTACTGTATTAACAATGACTTAATGATGAATTACAATTAAAATCCATGCTTTCTTTTTCAGTAAAAGTGAAACTGCTGCATTCACCATTTGAAACTCACTTGTAAATATTTCACACAGATCAAATTGCTATTTGTTTAACGATAATGCAATGGCAGTGAAATTGCTGAACAACCCACCACATGAGTACCACTCAACACAGAAAGCGAAGACAATTAGACATGATGAAAAAACGAGGGCTGTCTGTCCTTTTTCAAAGCTGAACTTATGATGCAACCTAGAGATGACATACAATACTTCTTTGGCGTTAGTTCCATGTTTACATTCACTTCAATAATATACCATCATCTCTTTCGATCATTTCATGATACACCATACGTGATATACTGATATCAAAGTATTGAGACTTATGCTTCAGAACAGTACAACCCGAAAGGAACTGATCAAACAAGAGTATGACAATTGATCTTAATTTAAAGAACAAACTCACTGTCTCTAACTGGTTGCTTTGAAAAGTATATACACTACTAAATGCATCCAATCCAAACATTACCCCAAACCAAACAATGCATTTACTTCCAATCTTTCCTGAAATGTAAAATAATTTACAAACTTTGTAAAAATTTGTCTGAATTTTTTACACTCATGCTCAATATTTTTCAAGTCATGAAAAAAATCGAAACAATGATATTAACAAATGTGTCCAGAAGATGGTACTTACACTTCCTTTCCTATGTTTGAATGTCAACTAGAGAATACAAGCTAAGGCCTGTACGCCAACCGAGTGACATGTGCAGCAAGTGGAAAGCACTGTAATTCTTAGAGATGGTTTAAATGTTACAAAATCAAAGAAGAAGAGACCTTTAAAATAAATTTCATTACAATACTGAGGTATCATGTCAAATGGTAAGACTTCCATTTGTGTACTGTAGCAAGCCGTTTTGTGAAAACCAATAAAAAATTACAATGCCACTTTTCAATTGACCTTACGTGTACCTAGTCTGCTTCATGAAACTAGGTGATAAACAGAACTTGAAGGTTGACATGATTCTTTCTTTGAAATTGCTGAAAAACTATGTATGACCTATGTGAAGAGATCATAAAATAATTGCACTGTTTTGATTTTTGAATAGACTTTCACATTCAGTGCCAAAAAAGCTATAGTTAAAATGACATGAAACACTATACGCAAGTCAGGGTTCGTCAGACAGTCTGAGACTGCAAACATTTCTGTCAGACTACTGGAATCCACCAAAACACATCTGCTTAGTTATAGCCATAATTCTACAAGATTGGGCTGAATACTCGCCTACAGTACTTATATTGCTTGACAGAAATTTCAGATTCCTACCCACATGTTACACAAGATGGAAAATAATCAACAGGGAGACAAAGTAAGCTGATCTACCAATAAATGAGAGGAAATCTGGCAATATCTTTATTGCATTTGTTGGGGTAATTACTACTGGGAGGTACTACTATTAAAATAGCGAGCAAATCTTTTTATTGTCTGCTTTTTTTTTTATTATTGGCCCGTACGCCATACACAGCAAACACTGTATCCTATATCCAGTATCCTATGCGTGCATGAGCGCATTATTTATTACAGATTTCATTGACATGCTGGTAGACCATGCCTTCAATGTATCATGACTATGACTAGCAGCATGTAAACTATCATTTAAAAGGCCATCGCCATCTAGTAGCATACCAATCATACTTCCCACTATTTTCATTAACCAGTCGCACTGCTTTCAGTTGGCAGTGTGGCAAGAAGGGTCTATTTCCCAAGGCTTAGGACACTGTCACGGCTACCGAAAAAAAGGAACTTTTTTGTTTTAGTTTTTATCTTAAATTCCCATTTCTAAGCAACCCGGTTTCTTAAAAATTTTGTAGCATGCTTGGAGGCTCATGCAAGTGGCAAAAAATCTTACACGATTTAGTAAGTTTCCACAAAATACAGTACCTTAGCTACGAACATACCAGTATTACGCATAAACACAAAAACCATTTCAGTATGATACGTTCTCAAAATTATCTCGATTGGAATGAGAACGGTGTAAATTAGAAATGACTTGAATATAATGTTAATTATTAAAATTAGTTACATTTACATTTTCGTAATGAATGCAATTTATGGACTCCTGAAAGTAAGGAATTTCAGTCTCAAAAAAACTTGGTTGGATCTCACAACCAGTAGTGCTGTCTGTACATACTGTTTGTGCTGTAGAAAGACTTCAAGGGGAGCAACTAGAACATCGATCGTAGAAACTAATGAAAATAGTTCAGTCAGTCAAAAATACCAAAAGCATTTTTTTGACATGTGCAAAAGACCCTAAATTAACAATTCACAAAATATTTACAAACCTCAGCTACAAGCTTTTATCTTTCTAGGTGTTTTTCTCTATAGGAAGGGCTTGGAGTTTTGCTGTTGCCTAACATGTGAATGAACATATATTACAAGAGCCTAACCTACACATGTGCAACTGAACTAATCGAAAATCCTTGCTGTATGATAGAGCTTAAGATTTTCAAACAATTTTTTATCTAAAGTGTTTACGCATGTTTTAGGTTGTCCAATATATTGCTAAGCTTAAGCTAGGTGAAAGAATTCATAGGCACTCCATAAACTTTTATTTTTTCAACTTCTTCCTTCCCTTTAAATCCCCACCTTCCCATCAATTTTCAGTGTTTCAGAAGGATTTTATTTGGTTGTGGCTAAGTGGATAAAGTTGGTGGTATTTGAGTGCAATTCTTAGCAAGTGGGAGGTTTGGTCCCTGGGTTGGTCACAGTAAGATGGGTTTTTTGTCCAAGAATATGTAATCTAAGGTTTTCCATCCAACCTCTTTTTGTAAAAAAAAAAGGTACCAAATTTGATCGAAATTTGTTACGTTGGTCACCCATATGTGAAGTTGTCATAATTAACACACTGACTGCTTTCTCCAGACATGTGTGGTCACTTAGCATCATAAAATAACAGTCCTTCAGGCCAAGCCAGGTCAAGGATGTAGCTGTGGTGGTCGGCAGTGGTAGGCTCTAGCCGGCACTCACAATTGCCGACCACTACTAGAGAAAGAAATACATACTACCGACCACCACTTGTGGACTTGTGTGACTATCACTCTAGTCCACGAAAAAAGTAAAATGATACTAAAATATAAGGATAAGCAACTTCAACAAACACCACCTCAGAAAATATAACCACCACTCACAAAAAGCTAGCTATATCCTTGAACCAGGCATTTAAAATTTCCTCCACACTCAAGTTTCAACATCATGATGCAAGAGTTCCCTCACAGATCTTGGGCGCAAAGTCATATGTGCCCCATGTGGATTCACCTACTGTATATGGGGCCCATGTGGATTCACATGGGCCCCATATGGTGCTATATTAGTGTATACACTGTGTGACAACTTTGTTTTGCTCCTTTTTTTTTTCTTTTTCTTTTTGAGTTTAAGGACGACTAACAATGATGAAGAATGACCAAACTGTATGAAATATTCACAACGCGCTAGTGCCTTAGACTACCAATAAAAATTCCATAGACTCACACCCCGCCAGTCAACCCCCAGCAGCTTCCTGTAGGGAAGGTTAGGTAGGAGACTGGTTGATGGCATTGGTACAGACCTGTCAGGGTTCATTCTAATGAACTTAAGTGCCCAACTACTTAAATGCAAAGAGAAATGTAGTCATTTTCTCAGGCTTTCAAGTTGACCCAACCAAAAAAGTAGAATGGGAGCAGGGTGATAATTCTCCAGAAAATTAAGATTTCTATAGATGGAAAGTAGAACTAAATTTACCTCTTATTGCTACTTTATACATGAGGATTGTTATTAATACCTACCAAGCTACCACCAGTAAAGACGATGTGTTACATATGACATTTTTCAATTTTTCCATAATCAAAAATTTGACTTCGATCCCCCATTCCCTTTATAATTAACAATAATGTACTGTTTGAAAAACATAATATGCAATTGTCACTATTTGCTTCTTTCTTTGTTCTTTCTTTTTTGAGTTGGAGCATGTCAAAAAGGACACTATAGGATTTTTACAAGAAAAAAACAAAACAAAAGTAGTCATAAGGAAAGTCCAAAAAGTTGGGGAAACTTGGGGTAATACCGTAGGAATCACTTGCAGTCCTGTTCATTTCCCACTGTGATCTCCCAGTTCAAATAAATCATTGGCATTCCAAGATGAATCAACACCAAATACCTTCCAACTGGAATAGCGAAGTAGAACACCATGAGCATCTGGGAGCGTTTGTTGCCGACGAAGAGATCTGCAATGATGGTCCCTGCTATGGTCACGTAACTGGCCTCCCCCATCCCAACAGCACCTCTTATAAACACAAACAGTGGAAATTTCTGCAAAAAGAAAAAAAAGAACATTTCGATTAAAAATCTTATTAGTGCCATTCCCACCCTTCCCAATCAACACACTTGGCACATCCCCTCCTAAACTACATCAAAAGCTACACTTGAAGTCTCCACCACATGTAGTGCTAGTACCCACTTTTGCCATTTATGTGACGTACACTAAATTGGGTACAATAAAATGGACTTGGTGTCGCTATTGCACAATAGTTCAGCACAGCAACAACAGTGTTAGATCATTAAACTCCCATGTAATGAAATAGAACTATTGCACATGTACCATACAGAAAGACCAAACTTTCCACAAGGGTAATTATGCCCCCCCTCCCAGTAAAGTATTACTGCTCTATGTACTTGCTAGCAAAGTACCTGTAGCATGAAGTACTGTAAGCAGTATTACAATTACACATTAGTGTACGATAGACTATTCCTCAGGCCATTTATTGTATGTTGATTCCTGTACTGCACTGAACAGTGTGTACATACAGTAAACCGATCCCGCACACCCAGTTTACAGCGGCCGTAAGTAGTGCTTACATGACTGGGGACAAACGACCCTGCCAAGGTCAAAGCCGACCATGCCGTTATACCGAACGCTATGATCATCTTTCTGGAGTATCTGTCGCCTAGGAAACCGAAGACTGGTGACGTGACCATGTAGCCAATGATGAAAACCGTTTGGATGAGTCCAGCTGCACTGTTGTCATCAGTGATGTCAAAGTATATCTGAATCGCTTCCAGATTCGCTGCAAAGAGAGATTGAAAGGTGCCAAAATGATGTTGCATGGCATTTTTAACGATGTTACATGGCACTTTGATGATGTTGCATGCATGGTATTTCAAGATGATCTTCCATGGCATTTCTAGATGATGTTACTGTACATGGCATTTCTAAATGATGTTGCATGGCATTTCTAAATGATGTTGCATGGCATTTCTAAATGATGTTGCATGGCATTTCTAAATGATGTTGCATGACACTTCTAGATGATGTCAATGTACATGGTATTTCTGGATGATGTTGCATGCAAGGTACAGTACTTCTAGGTGATGTTGCTTCTAGATGATTTTGTATGGTACTTCAGGATGATGTGGCATGGCATTTCTAGATGATGTTGCATAGCACAAATAGATGATGTTGCATGACATTTCTAGATGATGTTGCATAACATTTCCAAAGAGATTTGATGTGACAGAGAGAGTCTACTTCAAACTGACAACAGACACATACTGCATACTGTAGTCAATAAAAGCATGTTACTTTGCTGCATCACCATTAAAACAACAGAACCAGTCACATCATACAGTATATCATCAGAGCACTAGTAGCATACAGTTCACTAGTACTGCAGGTGGGTCATTCCATAAATAAGGGGTCCAATGTATGACATTTTGGGCAAAAATTGGATAAGGGAAGGTAAAAAAAGGAATACGCTAACTGAAAGATAATAACATTCCTCAGTAAGTACACTCAAGCCGAAGCATAATTGCATCTTGAAAATAAAAATGTTTTTTTTTTATTTTTATTGCATTTTGTGTCACAATGTAAATGGGACACCAAAGCCCATTTTTTAGAATTTTATGCCATATATCATACAGTTTATGGGATACATGCCCATCTAAGCTAATATTTTGTTCCTTCCCATTCACACACTTCAATCAGTTGCAAAAATTAGGTGTATTTGGGACATTGCAATTTTTACAGTCCTGTGTTAAAGGGGACACCATTTTGGTGTCCCCAGGTAAAATATTTACATTGTGACATTAAGACTTTCCAAAGATTATTATGTTTAAGTTGTTCATTCTTTTCCAAATTCAGACACATAATAGTTATTGCAAAGGTTTAGTGTAGCAACACAATTTCATTTGCTACTTTTTTTTTCAGTTGGCCATAATACACAACATGTTACAATGTAAACAATAAAAAGGGGACACCAAAACTTTGGTTTACATTTACACGTGAAACACATGAACTCTGCTCCAATTTACTTGCTCAGTTAAGCATTTTAAGCATCTTAATACAAGAAAATGACAAAATTATCCTACATTATAACAATGCAGAACATTAACACAAGCATAATAAAGCTTTCCACTTACTTCAAAAGAAAAAACACAGTGCCGTTTGATTTTTTTTATGGTCACGGCTTTGGTGTCCCGTTTACACGTGAAACATGACAGTCTTTTGTGACATAAAGTCCGAATGCAAGAAGTAAAAATGTTTTGTTGTATATTGTTTGAAATGTACCAGCAGATAGATGTATCTGAAGTAATATTGGTAAGTTAACTGTAAATCTTCTTACAAAATCTGTTGTAAGAAAGTGTCACAATGTAAATGGGACACCAAACACCATTGGTACCCTTATTTATGGAATGACCCAGGTACATTTTCATGCATTCAATACTTTGATACTGTAGCTCTAGGACAAACACCGACAGAAATTTACATCGTAGCTGAAATTTCCAATCTGCAAGTTAGCCGCCATGCTGTGCGGCAGGGTTTACATTTTACGCAGCTCACATTGGGCAATTATTCGCATCTGCAAGTGACAGAGAAAATTCCTCAAAAACAAAACAACCATGGTGGACATTTCCCCTCCCAAACACAACTGGCAGCAAAATGGACTTAAACTGCGAAACACTCACTGCCTGCAAACAGCTGAGCCAAGGATTCTGTTGGACTGTCACAGTCCATCAAAAATGGTTCAACTCGACACATGATACTGTAAAGAAGTTACACTTTGCAAGGGGCATAAAACCTGGAAAGTACAGTAGTTGTCCTTTTAATTATTAACAGTATGTTCAGTTTAAAAACAGCAATAAAAGCAGGAAACAGGAAACTCAAACAAGAACAGGCACTGTAAGGGACACATGTGATTAAACTAAAATACAGTGCACTGTACTGTAGCCGCTGCTGTACCACCAGTCACAACAAGGCAATTGATCATAAAACACGGTGAATGAATAGTGGACTGTTTGTTCCTCTCTCTTTGCACAATGAGCTAAGAAAGACACTGCCATACAGTACTGTATGTGCAAAATAATTACATGGAATAATTAACGATTATGATTAATGATTATGTTTAATGATTATATTTTGATTATGTACCAGTACAGTGTAATCTACATGATTTCTCGGAGGAAAATTTGCATGGAAATAGTGACCATCTGAAAACTACTGCAATTTACGGTACTGTACAGAAAAGTAACTACCATACAGTTATTCTTACATTTTGTGGCACAGATCAGCAAAGTGGTTCAAATATTATTATTTACTAAATTCTATTTGCAGCATTTATTTTGGTAATTGTCATTCACTGAGTGGAAACTACATTAAGCACAGATTTCACAGGACAAGAGCCAAACCACGACATAAACAATTTTAAGGTGTTGTTGTAACGAACAGACACATAAATTAACTAGAAAGCCAAAAGACTTAGTGCTTCCTTGCCTCATGATATACATTGTAACAAACATGAATCGCCCACATGACAAGCATGAGATCCCACACAGTTATCCTACTTGAGATACGATCTCAGAGGGCTAAACAGAGACACTGTTTATACAGTAAATGGTGAAGTATATTGAACACCTGGCTCAACAGACTGTATGATTTATTCTAGACATTGTGGTTTCTACTGGCAGTCAACTGTGATAA
This sequence comes from Stichopus chloronotus, assembly GCA_021234535.1. Classification (NCBI taxonomy): domain Eukaryota; kingdom Metazoa; phylum Echinodermata; class Holothuroidea; order Aspidochirotida; family Stichopodidae; genus Stichopus; species Stichopus chloronotus. The sequence goes on along the minus strand of CM037837.1, from coordinate 21,027,552 downwards.
CTTATGTCAGATAACAGTGACCAATTTGAACAGAGGTGGGTCAGTTACAATTTGATTCATTCAATTAAGCAATCACAGTCCATGCACGCTCAAGGGTATTTGATCCAAATGATCGGTAATTTAGTTCTTTTTATAAAACTAATAACCCATGGTATATTTAATTAATGCAATTCCAATTTACAATTCATGCATGCTCACATGTCCTTATGAGGACAGTGGCAAAAGGTTTGCCAAATAATAATCTTTGATACCAAATTTAATGTTGTCTTCATGTTTTCTTTAAGGTTATCGAAAAGACAATGTTGGTATGTCCTTAAAGAAGTTCTTGTGCATAAAAAAAACAGGAAATGATACTAGCTATATTTTTTGTGGTTTTCACAATATATTCTGAAACATGAACATGCATTTCATTTTCATTAATATATGCCAGAAGCCCAAAAAGCAGCGCACCTCCCTGTTAGTACTAGGCAACTCCCCACCCTAGTATTACAGTAAATTTCTCGACTAAACAGTGCAGCCAACTTCAAGTGCTGCAAGCCAAATGATAATATGTTACTGCCAAAACTATTTGGCCCCCTATTGAAAACTGTAGGCCAACCGATGAGAACTGTAGGCCAAGCGATCCTTAATTATGCCAACATTACCTACAGTACTTTCATTTTTTTTTTAACAATTTGATGTCAAATAACCCCAAACTAACTTTCATCTCTACAAAAATGGGTAGGAACCATCAAATCAACAAGAGGATTCTACATCACAAGTATAAAATTCACTAAAACGACTGTTCTTTAAATATTGCATATTCCAGTTTTTCACATTTTGACCTCCCATGGCCCCAAATGACCTTTCACCTCTGCCAAAAAAATAGGGATCATCTACTCGATATGGGCAATCCACCTGCTAACTATGAGATCTCTCACATTTATCGTTCTGGAGATATCGTGTTTACAAGCAATTTTCAAGGTATTTACCTTTTGACCTCTGGTGACCCCAAATGACCTTTGACCTCCACCAAAAACAACAGGGATCATCTACTTAATATGACCAACCCACACACCATGTATGACATCAGTCATGGTTACCCTTCTTGAGATATCGTGTTTACAAGAAGTGTCACATACACACATACACACACGCACACACCCTTACACACACACACACACACGACATCACCATCGCATAGATTCCTTCTGCCTTCAGCAAGGAATCAAAAATGGCCTATCTTACCCGCGACTGTGTACCGATCGACATAATTGAGCAAGTTGACCAGGCATAGTATTCCGACAGCAAGATAGGCTGTAGCACCTTCTACCTGAGAGAGATCTGAAGTGATTTCTACTTCCGTTACATCATCCTTATCTTTCTTTATCAAAGATTCCCCTTCTTTGTCCATGCTAGCCATCATCATCTCTTCGATTCAAGGCCTGTACTTTTCTCTGACCTGTTGAGAACAAAAATGTCGATAAGCTTCAGACATACTGTAGAGTAGGTCCCAACTATTCAAGAACTTGTTGGTCAAACACTTGTCAAAAGAGAAGTAACATTTTTTGATCTGTGACTAACTGTCCCACAGTAGCTCAGATCCTTAGAACACTACAGGATACTTTCATTTTTACATGTGTTATTTTCAGAGGGCTTTGAGCACACCTATTGCTGTTATTCCATTTAGGAGTGTTCTTGCTGCAAAATAGCACAGTAGGCAAAGGAACAATACAAAAGATACACAGATGCCATACTGTAGCAAGGTACAGTGCTACCTGTAATGTGCTACATAACTGAATCTGTGGTACAGTAAATGCAGGCAGTATTATCCTTTCTGCATAAATGTCTGCAGACAATGCAGGGTCCAGATTTACTCCAGAATATGTTGCATTTAGAGGACAGTCAAACAGAATTTGTCTAAATCACTTAATGGTTACTGTACATGGTATTAGGTGGGGTTGCCAACTCGGCAGTTAGTTACTCCCCTGCAGGCTGCTGTTGCACCTACAGTAGGTGGTAGCAATTTTCATCACGTGTAAATAGAGAAGGCAGAAACAGTGACCTTCCAATTGCTTGTATCTTTTCTTGCATGCTATGATATGCCAGAGAGTGATTCTGTCTAGTCAGCTATATGAAAGTTCCTCTTTGCTGGTGCAAGCTGAGTTACATAGCAGAATCAGAGGTCTGAGCCAAATGGTGTCTACCTGGTGCATTTGTCTTTCAGGCATAAACTTCCTGAAATTTCTGCCCGAATATTTTTTTTTTTTTTTTTTGCACGCACAGATTACTGTACATCTCAATAAATGTTTAAACCATTGCTACAGCCACAGACTCAGACAATTGGACAAACAATATTAAGTTGGAATAAAAAAAAATGACTCGGAAATTCAAAGACAATGCTAGGCAACCAGGGATGTTCTAAGAAGCCTGTCCAGCTTACATTACTCCACTCGTATGTCTACCAACTCATGACGTCATGATGCTACACTAGGAAACTGTGCAGCCAAGGAAATTTCCACATCTAGCAAATTATCACTTCAATGTCTAAACTAGAGCACCATTGGTGCAGAGGCTCATACCTCAACATCCTGAGGGTACCATTTATGTATCATTATGTCAAATCATAGGCACCTCTGAGTATCATTATACCTAATCATCAACATTGTACAAGAGAATCTGTAGAACTGCACAATTTTAAGAATTTCATAAACTTGTGCTCCAACAGTGCATAAGTTTGATCTTTGTCAATAAATTAAAGTTGTAAAAATTTTAATGGGTACTACCAAAAAAACAATGCTTATAATCAGCATCAATATTCACGTCCAATAATTATGGAAACTGTCAACTTTTACTCATTTTTCTTATTGGTTTGTACTGGCTATGGGTATATGAACTGGTACTAATGTGGAAAAGTAAATGGTCACGAGTTTTCCAAAACCAATTTAAATCATTAGCAACTCACTCATTAGTGGTCATTTACATGTGACTCATAATGGGCCCTCTTAGTTGAATTTTGATCAGTTACTAAAAGTGGTATATTTTGTGAAGACTAACTGAAGTTCACGGAACAACTCAAAGTGCCCCTTTAAGTCCATATACTGGTCAACACACCTAAGGGCAATACAGAGTTTCAGTTACTGTAGCATACCAACTAACACTGTCCAATTACTCAATTATCATTCATGCACGATAGGGATATTTGAGTTGTGTAGGACAGTTTAAAGGGGCACTTTAATGGGAGAAGGAGAAGCAATTTGCAGAATTTCATAAAATGGGCCATTGGGTCCACATGGGGTCTTGGACTACCAATTCCTGAACACCCTGAAGGGACCAATAATTGAGTATCATTGTGACAAACCATCAACACAGTACAACATAATCTGTAGGAGAAGAAGCATTTTGTAGAATTTCCTAAAATGGACCGTAGGGTCCACATGGGACCTTAGACTGAAACTTTTTTGTACACCCCAGATGAGGCACCACCTAGGGATAATTGTGTTCACGTTAAATATAAATCCATGGATGCATGTGTGAGAAACAACATTTCAAACAGAATTTCACATAATGGGCCATTGGGCCCACATGGGACCTTGGACCAAAAATTCCTGAACACCCCGAAGGGACCAATAACTGAGCATCATCGTGACAAACCATCAGCATTGTACAATATAATCTGTAGGAGGAGAAGCATTTTGTAGAATTTCACATAATGGGCCATTGGGCCCACATGGGACCTTGGACCAAAAATTCCTGAACACCCCGAAGGGACCAATAACTGAGCATCATCGTGACAAACCATCAGCATTGTACAATATAATCTGTAGGAGGAGAAGCATTTTGTAGAATTTCATAAAATGGGCCGCAGGGCCCACATGGGACCTTGAACCAAAAATTTCTGAACACCCTAAATGGTCCACCACCTATGGAACATTGCGTCCAAGTTTCAGACAAATCCATGAAAGCATGACGGAGGAGAAGCATTTTGAACAATTGTGAACAGATAGATATAGTGACGCCGCACCATTACAATAGCTTACACCAGCTAGCTGGTATGAGCTAAAAACACATTTTACCATTTTAACAAATTCTACAGTACCATTAATTCTGAGGTGGACACATGTACGATAAAGTGCAGGTCTCAAAATTTCAAGATTGGCACCCTCAAACTTGTCTATTACCACAAACATGCTCAGGCAAATAAACACTTACAGTATCTTTTCTTTAACCCCTGGTACATGCTGTGGAAGGCATTCAGATCTCTAGACAGCATGGAAGCAACATCAAATCTCAACATACAGTAAGAATATAGATGTTAGGAAATTGCATTCTACAATTACTTAGTGGCAGGAGGTGGGGGGAGGGGGTTGGACAGTAAAGAAGGACTGTATGTACCTGCCATATTAGGCTACTGTATGTAATTGGCTTAGTAAGGTCTTGGATAAGTATTGTGATTAAATTACAGTATATGTAATTTCAAAGTTCAGTCCTACTTTGAATCCATGCAGGCTGAGTGAGTTTGCAAAATTCAACCAGCTTATCAGGTTGAAGGACTTGACAAATCCCCCTCCCGACAGTCTGGCACAAATTACGCACTGCACTTCACTAGGAAAGTACAGTATAGTGGCTTGATACTGTATCACAGCCCATTGGGCAAGTTCTCTCAGGCATCAAATTAATTTTGAAAAACTACTGTAAGTGTCCACTATTTTCTATCCTTCTATACTTTGACTGCCACTAAAATTCACACAAAGGACAAAACAATGAAACAATAAAATACAAAACACATCGTGTACCCAAATAAGTTTCTATCATTGTAAGACAGACTCACATCATTAGTGTTGACAGAATGTTGGTCCTAGTGTTGTGTACAAGTTATGTCCACAAACGGTACAAAATTCCACATTGCCATAGAAGCATGCTCTACGTAAACCATGAAATTCGACAACATCACACAACCACCCCTTGGACAATTCCCAACCGAACAATTGTCCCTCAGCCAACCTATTCTGAAAAACTCCCACCCGGACAATCTCCAACCAAGGAAATTCCCCCTTGGACAACTTTTCCCTGACAAATTCCTTCAGGAAAAGGGTTGGGGTTTAAGAGGTCATGACACATAGATTACAATGCTGTTGAATTATCTATGGCGTCCTTATAACTTCATCCAATTTTATGCCATCCACGTTTTAAGTTTCACAGACTTTGGAACTTCCCCTTAAATCTTCTTTTCTATTGTATCACATCATGCGATATCATACTAAATTGCCCAAATGTTTATCCTGTTTGTCATGAACAATCGTATCAGTTGTCACAATGACATGTTGTTACTGGTACCTTCAGGATGTTCATGAATTTTTGATCCAAGGTTCCATGAGGGGACTTTGGCCAATTTTATAAAATTCTTCTAATTGCTTGTTCTCCTACAGATTCTCCTGTAGAATGTTGATGATTTGAGGTAATGGTTCTCTGTTGGTAACACCTTTACTGTAGGTTGTTCAGAAATCCTGGGTCCAAAGCCCAACTTGGCCAGCATTCCAAGGTGGCTCTTGATCTTAGCCTTAGACCAAAAATATGTATGCTTAAGGTACAGTACCTCTAACAAAGTATCACAATAATCTTAAACCGTTCCCCACCTTTACACACTTAACAGAGATGTACAACAAATACAACGCGAGAAAGGCAGAACATACTGTACACATACAGTTAATACAACACAATCAACAAAATCAACAAAGCTTATCAAGGCTATCAAGCTAATTCCTGCCAGACCTCCTGGCCAATTACCATCAAAAATGCTGCTTCACTAAACTCATTTTTAGAGGAATCTAAGTGGAGGGATCTAAGTACCTAAATATTAAGTTTGACTCTTATTCTGTACCTACTTTCAGTGGATTGCTAATTTTAGTAGATTTCTTTCTTATTTCATACATAAGTGTGCAGATACAGGTATGAACACATCTCTTTTTAGATTTCTTTCGTATTTCTCTTCTTTTTTGTTTTGGGAGTGACTCTACTAGTTAAGCCTGTTTAGTACTGTAAAGTTTGTTATACACCTACTGTAGCACTTTCTTTCTCTTTGTACTGTACATAGTACAGGTTGTACTTTTGGTTGTAACTGGCTGAAATGTTTGTGTGGCATAGTTATACAGTATGACACGCTCTCAAATTTACAGTATCTCGATGGCAAAAACAACAGTATCAATTTAAAATGACTTTGGAATTATTTGGGTGAAACTGCAATCTTTGCCAATGCATGCAGTTTTGGACTTCCAAACAGTACTGTAAGGGATTTCAGGCTCACAAAAAATCAAGCTTAAATCTTACTAATTAAATCTTTCTCTAACTTCTCTGCATACTGTACAGCTGACAGTACCATTTGTATTGTAGAAACTCTTTAGGGGAACAACTACTGTAGAAGATCAGTCATTGAACGTACTGAAAATGCAGAAGCTCGGTCGGTCTAGAACGTCCAAAAAAATTATCATGTGGCTGTGCAAGAGATCCTAAACTAACAACTTGCAATATATTTAGAAAATTTAAGAGGAACGTTTTATCCTCCCACAATACAGGTGTTATTCTCTACAGTGGCTTGGTACTTTTGCTGTTGCCAAACATGTGAACTTTAAATACTATGAAAACCTATTAAACCTATAACTCTGCTCCTGACCTAAGTACTGTAGTCATCGTTACTATATGGCAGGATTCAAGGTTTTAAAATTTATACCAAATAATTCACAGTGTTTACAAACATTTTATTGTTGTCTAAAATACGGTAAGGCTAAGTTTAAAATGGGTCAACAGGATGGCATCTTTTAAGTCAAAATTTCATTCAATATTCACTTGAAAAGTTTGCTACCAATGTACTATAAATAACAGTGTTATGAAAAACCAATACAAACTCATGGGTTCAAGTCTTCCCAACCCAATGGAGCTGAACAAGTTGAATTGTAGTACTGTAACATTTGGGTTTGTCTATAAAGGGAAATATTCAGTGTGTGCTTTTTGCTGTGGTATTTTGAAACATGTCTGAATGGCTTGGTGATTTTACAGTTCACCATACTTGAAGGACCATAGAGAGATAATAAAACAATTTTTTCAGGGCCCAACTTATACAAAGGCTGTTTTGCGGAGAATTTGGGGCTATTTTGTCCTCTTTTATCACCTACGAGTGTTACATACAGTAAGATGTGGTGTAAATTTATAATGAGTCGGACCTTTGCAGATGTGACTGATTGCAGATTCTTTTCAAAAATGTAAAGAACAAAATAAATGGTAAAATAATAAATAAATAAATACATCTAGGTGCACAAACACCACAAAATAATCAGCAATTTGGAATAAAAATTTGAGATTGTCTGTTCTCTGGATATTAAATCTTTTAACTGAAAGAAAAGATTTCCAGATCTAGGCTTATGACGTAGCACTAAACCTTGATCATGTGAAGTACCACAAATGAAATATTTAATCCAGCAATAAATGCATAATAGCCGATTGCAGGGCACATGTTACTGTACTGTATATGTGTAACATGTCTGTCCCCTGATGGTTATGTTGGTAACTACAGTATAGTATTAACAGGCTTGTAAATTTCCAGAGAATTTGATGAAACTGCATTTGTTTACGGAAGGAAATATTTGTCATTGGTTTCAGGCTTTCTTTCATCTTTTTGCCTAGACAACAAAGATACAGTGTGAGAGCCTTCAACGTGATGTCTGTCCAGATGTTACCAACGTAACCATGTCCTCGTGGACAGTATAGCGTGGGCACATGGGTTCATTGAGGAATGTTTCACATATCATCAGTTTACACTTCAGGAAAACTTACATTATTATGCATTCAAGTGCTTCAAGTGCTTAATTTTCTTGAATATAGTTTAGTCACATCGGTAATGAGGACAGACAGACATGTCCTCGTTACCAATGTCACCATTAATTTCCCTACTAGTCCATTTTCAGTAATGGTAATGCAATTTTAGTGAATATGTGTTTGTTGTCTAACATTCTAGTAAACACAGGGTTTATTTATACATGTCCTCCTCCTAAAAGATTTCTGGAATAAAGAGTTTCCATGTCTGTCCCTGCTACATACTGTACATAATCAACTATACTTGCCACTTAAAAAAGTGGTGATAAGTGAAAAGAACTATCTTCCAGCTCTCAGGAAAAAATTGAGACTACCAATCAAACAAAATAGCAACAAAATTTTATACTTAAAGGACTTCAAATTTTGCCATTGCTGTAACTCTTTTATACCATAGACAAGCCCACTTGTAACTAATTGAGATCATTAAGCAAATTTAAAATAGACAAGTAAAATTTCATGCAGACAAGTTGGCTTTGCTTTCCAGAACTCGCTAGCCCAACAGAAGAAAAAAAATTGTCAAAACCTGACAATTGTTGTAATGTGAGTTTAGAAATGGTATTTATGTAAGGATTAAAAAAAATTAAAGGCAGCTTTAAGGCCTGCTACTTCAGTTGCGTGCCTCTAACTAAATTATGTTAGTTCTAGTTAGTAACGTGTATCACTAGGTACTGTACCAAGTTGCTACGGCTGAGAGGATAAGATGTTGATATTTGAGGTAATGACACTCAGCAACCAGTAGGCTCAGGGCAAGTGGTTGGGTCACAGTATAGTAAGTACACCTACAAGATGACACATCTCCACCAATGACGTGCCCCGAGCTATTGTTGAAACTGTATTACTTCAGACAACCTAACCTGCTTAATCGAAAGCAGAATGACATAATTCCTTCAACAAACTATGTCGCTGATGTAGCCGATCACACTACTGGCTCTTTGAAATGATTTTTGGACCCTTGCCTATCGGCTACGGTAGGCTCCATATCATAATTTGAAATGTCACTTCAACAAAACAACCCAAAATACACCTCAAAATGCCACCATGTCTCCAAAATGGTGACCCACCTACTGTAGACATCAGTCTGCATGATACACATGATACACACCCCATACCTAATGCTACTGTACTCTGCCATTTGACTTTGCTTTCGACTCCACAAAAGTTAAAATGTATCAATTTAGGAGCATAAAAATACAGTACTGTACTTCTAACTGCATCTTGGGTTCACGTTGTGATCGATTTAAAAATGAGAAGAAACAGCACAGAAATCTGTTCATATATCATCACATTTGTGAGGTACGTACTGCTTCTACTAAACCCCCATCTAAATGAGCGTTTGGGATTTTTACCAACTTCACAATCATCGATCAAATCCTTAGGTGTGTCAGTCTAGGTGCAACCATGTTACTGTACAAATGTAGGGAACTAGGAAGGGCTTTTTCATCTGTATTAACTCAGTCAAGACCATGACTTACAATTATCATTAAGGCCTGTGTCTACTATGCGTAACATTTCAGAGGCATATGTACAAAATTACAGCAGGTTTAACTTGACTGTTGGTTACAATGGCCGGGCAACATAACTCCAGCATTTTGGATTTATGATTCAATTCACACATTGCTGTCCAGAGGAGGTCTTACGATTAAAATAGGCATTGCAAGGCCTAGTGCTCTCAACATTAGTTTCTAATACTACACCAGGTGCAATTTAGAATCCGTGACAACAAGTGACGTCAACAAGGGTATCAGACAGACAACGAAAATCATGACTATTAGGGTCTATGTCTCCTTTTCAAGCTAGTTTTTTACGTTTACTGAAGATTTTTATCTTCTTATCTCACAAAGTTGTAGTTACACATCCTGTGAAAATCTGTGGAGAGAAACGACAGAAGTTAAAGCTGCGAAAGGAAATTGAGAATGAGAAGAGGATTCGAAGCCCCACGGCTATAGTAACAGTTGCATGACAGTGCTCTCAATATTACTTTCTAATTCTATACCAGGTTCAATTTAGAGTCCGTGACAACAAGTGACGTCAACAAGGATATCAGACAACCAAAACAGCGACTATCCCCAACCCACTACGCTACGAGAAGGAATTCGGCAGATGGATGTTTGAGATATATTTTCGCAATACTGTACTGTACATCCCCGATCCCCTAGCCCTGTAATACACATACACATATGTACGTATATACCCTAACACTATAGTATGTATTATAAGGTAGCCATTTACCGCGCCGGCCCGCTGAACGCACCTCTAGCCTATCATTTACAAATCACAACATTTGAAAGTTTAGGTTTGGCAGATTGAAGCAGTGAAGCACGCCACCATTTTTTTTGTCATTTCTACACTAAGTCAATGGCAGGCCCGCTCGACGGGCACCTTGGGGAGAGTTAATTTTGTTTGGATTGTCGTAAAGAAGGTGGGATAATTTCACCTTCGGTGACAAACTTTTTCGTTGCAATGAATACATATTCATTTGAGACAATACTGATTCATAAGAAAATGTTCCGATTTTTGTTGGTGGAACTGTCACAAACTTGGAATGATAAATTTCCTTAATCGCGCGTTCAACAGTCACCCCTTTATAAACGATATTGCTGCTCGTACAGCCAGTGCTCATTCAAGCATATATGTGTGACGTGCTAGTGTGTGGTCACAGATTCTAAATTTTAGGCCTATAGTATACCAAACCCACAAAGACTGAGAACAGCAACAGTGAAATGTCTGATCAATTGATTAATTTTGCGTTGGGGGTGCACGTAACTAACCCCACCCTCCTGCACTGGATCCAGCACCGTGTCCATGCAACACAGGCTAGGTCCTATGCGCATTTATTGACTAGAATTTACTTAGTTACTGCCTGCAGACTGCATGCGGTAGCCAGGCTAGGTTATTGTCATCGTCATGACTGAGAGTTGGCATACAAATTACACTGTCACTAAGCACTTGATGTTGTAAGTTGTCGTGTGTAACGTTGTGCAATATGCCTAAGCTAAGTCATTAGGATAACAAGTAGCGACAGCAAGAAAGTTCGTACCTCACCTTGAAACCAAGCTCCACATGGACCTCCCTGTTTTCTTCCAAATTCAGGACTGAAGAATCTTTCCTTGAACTGGGTTGTTGTTCATGCACAGAGGACGTAAACCAGACTGCTGTAAAGTTGAGCTGGCCAAGTTCTCTCCTGGCCTAAGGCTAGGGTGGCGTAACGGTTTGTGGAAGTAGCCCCACACAGTGCCAATGTATGTTACTGTTAAATTACTCTTCGACGAGTGACAACGTACGTACGTTCTCTTCACACGTAGTTTTTTCTACGATTCATTCCACTAAATATACTCATCGCGTGATGTTTCCCAGCTCTGTTACATGTTTACAATTTCCGCGGAACGGCAGTCTCACTTCCAACGAACTGACCATTTCACGGCATCTGTATATCTGTATACTAGCAGTAAAGAGCGCTAGCAGAATAAACCACTGGCCGGTGAATTCCTCGGTATACACAAATTAACAATTAAATTGTCCAACTCGATGGGGACCATACATGTTGTTATGTTTGGGAATTAAATCACTGGGATACATTTGTTCAACCTTCATGAAAAACGTTAACAACAGAAGTAGTGATATGATTGTGGATGGTAGTAAAGATAATCTTTGATATTAATCATACCCCATATCCGAATTCTGGTCACAGGTTTATTGGCTTACAGTTTTCTAATTTAGGAAAAGGCACGTGAGAGATCTCGGACAACTTGTCAAGAAATTGATTGAAAACACATGCACGTACCAGGATCTCTTTTACTCAACTACTATTAGCATTACTTCAACGGTCGCCAGAACATGGTTGAATGTATCTGTTTTTTACGCAAGGATATCCGTCCGCTCATTATTTTCTGTTCATAATTTCATTGACGTAGGAAGCAATATTAAAGTGTGTGTGGGAATGGGGGAGGACATAAATTTCGGACAGTGCACCTCACCCACCCGCATTTTGTATATTTTTTTCCTAGCAAGAAGTAAAAGCCATAAAAATCAACATGAATAATTGTGTCACACGATCATGTTAACCTATAAAAGTGTAGGTCCTGCATTGAAAAGTCTAGAAATTTTGTTTGCCAACCATAGTACACACCAAACAAACCCAAGCAGATACCATCGGTGAAACAGAGAAAACAAAACTGAGGGGATGGGCTTAGCAGGGGCGGCACCAAGGGTGGGGGGCATGGGGGAAAACATATTGTCGCTTTCCAACTTTTCATGTTGTCAACTAAGAAGAGTAATAGCCAAATAAGCCTAGCTTGCATTAAAGTCATTTGGAACCTTTGCTTTGCCAGGATGATATATGGACCAACATACCCCGGCCTATCCTGAGACTTAATTTTCCTACCAAGAAATTTGCTAAAACCTCAGAGCTTCCCGGGGCTTCGCACCCTGGACCCCCACCGGGGCTTTGCCCCTAAGGAGGGCCCCTGGACCCCACCCGGTAAGTCTCACGTTTCACGCTCGGTTTCACGCTGCTCCCGAAAAAAATTTTGCCCCCCAACATTTTCTTTTGCCCTCCATTTGCCCCACCCCCCCACTTTTAAAATCCTGGTGCCGCCACTGGGGCTGAGTGCAGGCAGGACTGTCTATAAGCGAAGCGCCACCATCAGTTGGCTCGGAGTGTCCAAGAAAACATTTTTTTGCTTTTTGAATGTACCACTGAAACGGCACTTCCTGGGTTGTTCCAAGTTGCATGTACCACGACTGGCAGACATGCAATAAGAATTTCACGCCAGTGCAATTTCTCAGTCAATAAGGAAAAAAAGAATTATAATAAATGATGAATCCGCTTTCATTTTCTTCAAATTGGAGGGATCGTATCTTCATCCCCCACCCACTAGCGTACACGGGGGGGACATTGGGCCATGGTCCCCCCTCACATTCCCCATTTTTTTTAAATACTGCATATCTTGCTGAAAATATCAGAAATAAGGCTGGGTTCATGCAGCTGAAAAAACTTGGGAAGGGCTATTTCCGGCCATCTGGAGGATTTGTAACACCCAAAATTTTCTTGTACGCTCCGCGCCAACCGATGGTGGGGCTCCGCTTAGATAGTCTTCACAAGTTTGCACCCCCTCCACTTGGAAGGTCTTTTAAGGTCTTCTTAAATGCTCCAGATTGCAGGAGATCTGCAGATTTCACAATTTTCCGGGGAGAAGCATGCCCCCCCGACCCCCTAGCAAAAACTTTCTTGTACGCTCCGCACCAACCGATCGTGGCGCTACGCTCGGATCTTTCAATTGCAGTAATTCCGGCAGAGGCTACGGCCTCCCCCTCCACAAATTCCTGGGTACGCCACTGCCCCCACCCACTTATTTTCGACTTTTTTTTTCGAAGATGGGTTCATGAGGGGATCCGGATAAGATGATGGATGAAGGCTGGATGACGAGGCTGTTCGGCTTACGGCAATTTATTCTCTTGTAGGATGTTAGCGCATTCCTGACAGAAAACTTAAGTTGGGTTCGCGTCTAAATCATGGCACTGCACAACTCTCCCATGAACAATAATAATATGAGACCGAAGACATTTATCATATCATTAATGTTAACACAATCATATCATATCACACAATGTTGACACTCGGTTTGACACAATTTCCTCCTACGTTTCATGATCCAAAACAGTGATTCAATCTTCCTCTGTATTTCTGTCTGGAACACAGGTTGCTAGACTTGTTCATAACAAAACTCTGAAATCGATAACATAATTCATGTTGATTCAGACTGACAGACATTTTTGTGAATATACAACTAACTATATGGTTGGTTAGTAGTGTGAAAAAGTGTGTGGGTGGGGGTGTGTGGGGGGAGGTGCAAAGCATATACTTCTGCCTCTGTTAATTAAAGTAAGTGCGATAGCGACTGTTCCTTTTTCTTGACCCATACGCTAGTGGATATAGGGAATTTATTTCTGGATCATGTAAGACCCAGGTAACATTCCAAGAGGAGCCCCATATAGGTGAATGCATGTGAGCCCAGATCTTGTTTGCACCAACGGTCTCGAAGGGGTCCATGTGGACCATTCAAGATACGGTAACCATCATCACATGTGGGTCCCATAAGTTCATCGAAAAGGGGCCCATAAAGGGCCCGTCTGGAATGATGCCTAGGATCCGTCGGGAGCGTTTTTGGAAGAGGTGCGACAATGTAATTGTTAGAGCTTAGGGGTCTTATGTCAGGGGTACGGTTTACGCTTTTCTTTGAAAAATATGGTTGCCTCCAAAACGGACGGGAAGCAAAATGGTCAGTGGTAGTTAATCTGAGTATATTGACATCATGTAATTTTTTTTTATTTGTAAGTCCGAAAGGTTTTGGCAAATGCCGTTCTTGCGTTCCAGTTCCGGCGAAGGATCTGATATGCCAAAGATCCGTCACTTCTAAGGACTTTGAAAAGAAAGATCGACGGTCTTTCAACAGAATTAAGACTGGGGCGATCTATAAACCAGAGAAGATTGCATACTACCTATTTTCTTTTAAAGTGGCAAAAAGTTCAAGAATTTCTCATTTTGAATTAATTCTTCTAGTTGGACTTATACACATTACACCCAATAACCATGTTGAACATGTCCATCTGTGCTGAATTCAGTTTGAAGTGATGCTATGACGTCACTTTCGAAGTGCCCAGTAAAGTGGTACAATGACAGCCAGTACAGAAATTCCAAGTGTAAAAAATCAATTTAAAAGTTAGTAAAAATTGGGATTAAAGCACAACTTACCAAGTCATTTCACAAATGGTCCATAAATGGAAGTCTCTTCTATTGGGTCACAATAAAACCTCAATGTTTGCCTCTCCTTTAAGTTGCATCAGTGATCGTTGATTGAATAAGCAAGTTCACTGATTTCGTATACTTTAGCGAATGTCAAAGGTCAGATAAGGTCAACATAATACTGTAGGGGCAGTCAGCAATTCGTGTGAAAACATTTGTTTGCTTTTTTTTTTGCATTCATATGTGAGATATCACCTACTCCACCCAATCGTGGTAACGTCGATGTACAGATGAAATGCATTATGCCAATTGTGCAATTAAACAACATTCTTACTAATTGAATGTTTAGTGAACTTTGTATAGCCTATCAGTCTTGAGTATTTCCTGCATAAATTCATCATTGTGGATAGGTCGCATTTGAACTTGAAATTCTTTTTTCCAAGAGGGTGACTTGGTTACTACCAAAGCTGATCTTTAAGGGTAAAAGTAAAGGCGATAGCGACTGTTCCTTTATCTTAACCCATAGTGAATATCGGGAATTGATTTCTGGATCATGTAAGACCCATGCAGGTAACATTCCAAGATGGGTCCCATACAGGTGAGTCCATGTGGGCCCAGATCATGTTTGCACCCAAGATCTCTAAAGGTATGGACCAACCAAGATACAGTAATCATCATCACATGTGGGTCCCATATGTTCACGGCAATGGGGTCCATAAAGGGCCCGTGTGGAATGTCACCTGGGATCCGTCGGAAGCGTTTTTGGAAGGGGTGCGATAATTTAATTGTTACCGCGGAGGTACGGTTTACGCTTTTCTTTGAAAAATATGGTTCATCGTACTATATACGATCAAACTCTAAAAAAAAAATTCAAACGTGCGATTTTGGGTAGAGACCAGTACGTACCATGTACGGTACCTGGAACAATCCATCCTTACAAGTTTACTTCAACTATAAATGTCAACTTTGATCGTCCACGTATCTAACAGCGACGGGACTACATTTTGGCACTAGAATTTATTTGTCACTGTCATTACAGCTGCTTGTACCGTAGAAACTGAGACAACTCTGGATGATCACATTACCTTGTATTTGGTTTAAAATGGTACGTTCCTATGTACAGTATTTATCATCCTATGCAGTTTTTTCCCTCTCTTTTCAGCAGATTTACAGTGTTAGTACAAAACCATGAGTACGAGTAATAGCACATAATCATGAGTGCAAGTACGAAAGTGATTACAAGAGTGCTTGATTTTGAAATCCAGTAAGTACGAGTACAAAGTAGTAAGTACGAGTACAATTTCTTGAGCCCGAAATCGAATACAATTTCATGAGTGCAACAATGAGCAAAAGGTCATGAGTTGTATCACATTTTCAATCTAGTTCCTCACGAAGAAAAAATTCACCTGCGTATGCAGCTTGGGATGATTGAATTTCGCAAATTCGCCAAAAGTTGGAAAAACAGCTGAAAACTGTCGCCTTAAGTCAAAGAAATCGCAAAGGCATTGCCAGCAGTTTTTAACATGTTCAAAATTTTGTGCGATGATTTTGCCAAAATCTAACGCCAAATGATAGCAGAGTTTTAGTAAAACATTCGCAAGAGAAAATTTGGACATAAATACTTGCTAAATCACAGGAAATGGCTTTTTTCGCAAGTCCAATTCCAACATAACAATTTTTGTTTCAATTTTATTTTTATAGGGGCCAAATTACATGGTTGTCCAGCCCCTGATGTTGGTAGGATTTTGCCGAGGGCGTCCGATTGTCGGAGGGGGGGGGGGGGTGAGTGTCGGCAGTATACAGTCGAAGTAGAACGCCATTGCAAATTGGCGCGGAATACAAAAGAAAAGTTTTGGTTTTTCGACCACGACCCCCCCCCCCCCACGAACCCCTCCACGATGGCAGAAAAAGCCACTTCGGGTGTTGTAACCTACATGCACTCAGTCATTAAATGAGGATTTCAAAGATTGCGGTAAGAGGGGGGGGGGGGGGGGGGGGATGAGTGGCGGCAGTACATAGTTATATGGAGTGCCACTATCTGTTTTGAGTATGCAAGAGAACTTTTGGTTTTACAAACCTCCAGATGGCACTAGTATAGTTAAAGCTTCCTCACTATCTAAATGATGCACCTACTCTTACCTTCCAAAGGTCATGGAGCAACAGCGACTGAGAATCTACAGTCATACCATGCAGAGAGACCAGGGATGTTGTCTGTGAACTTCTGGTTATTTGAGCTATCTACGGAATCTTGATATATGTATTTTGCACCACATCATATATACTTTGCAGACCATGGAAAACCATACAGCTTGACTCAGTGGGGCAAAGAATAAAATCATGGAACCATTTTCAAAATTATGAACAATTTGTACGCACATATTAGGAATTCAATTATGAATTTAACGTTCGGATGGTGTAAACAATGGGTGATGGAAACAAGTAACATAAAATGTACCTAGTAATTTGTCCGTATATTTCTACACCTTTTTCTATTAAATTATAATTGCAGCTACACAGTACAAGAATATCAAACTTAATGATTTTTAATCTAGAAGTTTAATTGCTAAGATTGCTATTAGTTGGAACCGTCGTGATATATTTCTTGTCTTTTTGTTTATTTAAAACTGGAATATGAGTTGTACTGGTAATCGTCTGGTCACCTACCTCTATTGTTTGTCTGTGTTTCAGGGAAGAGAAAAAGATCATCTCACGGTCACGAAATCTGAAAAAGAACTAGTATGCACTCATCTTCCAGATATTTGAATATGAACATTTTCTCAAACTTTTTTGGCCCTACAAAATTCAGACTCTCTGATGAAGAAAGCATAGCAGTCAGTCACAGTTATTTGAAATCAAATAGACCAACGGGAATGGATATGAATATTCATTTTATGCAAAAAAAAAAAAGGAGATTTAAACAAACAATGCTGCTCTGTAATGGCTATGACATACCGTGTTCCGCTGAATCTGACTTTCACTGAAAAAATTTTCATATTCCAACTTCATCCATGCTTTGATAAAGGTCATGTTCAACAAATGTCGTTGTTAACGTGACAGCCTGTAGTGCGTTAAAATTTAACGATATGGGTATTTGTGGCTGACTTAACTTACTTTTTGTGTTCCTTTGTAATTTTTACGCCCTGAATAGTAAAGATCGTTGGACTTGTTTAGATATTAGGTGTGACGTTCGTGATGGCTCTTATAATGTGAGTTATTACTACTTAAAAACAACACAGTTAAAGCGATTTTTCTTGGTAATATAGTAGTCTATCCCTTACACTTTCGACACTTCATGATACTAAAAAAAAAAAGAAAACCTCTCATGCTGTCCTCTTTGCTCTATCTGAATTTTACTGTTTATTTCATAGCCTAATCCGACGTGATGGCAAGTACACACGATACCCCTTGCTAACGAAGATACTCCTCAGATCTATGCATATACTCATCTTGAACCAAATGGTACACCGTGAAAAACATGAAAGGACAAACTGTGCTGAATATTTTGGCATCAGCTGACATCACAGTCGAAGGTAAAAGCTGAAGAACAAATCAAACAGTACGAGAAGTAGTTAAAAAAAATCAAGAAAATCCTACTTCAGGCCGTTTTTTATTCGCGGAGTCGGGGTGGCGGTGTTTTTTTTTTTTTTTTTTGGGGGGGGGGGGGGCTAATCATGTCTGCAGACAGAGATGCGAATGATACCGTTAAAAGTTTGATACTAGTGTGTTATTTGACTAGGTATGTTTACACATGTTTGTATATGTATTTCGTACTTCGTATGAATTCACGATTACAGTATAGGTGGAATGGTGAGATTCATTTCGAGCATTGTATGCTCAAGGGGCATCGAATCTTGTATTACCAAACTATAAACCACGTTTACCAAACAACCAACTTTGATATCATAGACGCTAGAGCGATAATCTTGCATTATCGACGGCTAGTAATCTTGAATGATTTCAATCGAGAATCCAAGAGTAGGTCGACATGATTATTGTGCCGCTTGTGCAGGAAACTGATAAATGTTGTAATCCAAATTTTCGCGTGATAAACTAAATTGGACAAGCCAAACGTAACCAGATGATGAATCGTTTGATAATCCTGGATTTTGTTTAAAGTGATTTTATTCGGTATTGAATGATTGGGGTAGGACATTCCTTTTTGACTTATAAAACGCACTCAGCTTGCTTAGGGCAGGCTACATAGTTATGGAACTTTTTGAAGTGCCAATGCAACAGTGGCGCAGCCAGGCTTTTATATGGGGGGGGGGGGCTGAGGGGGGGGACAAGTGTTGAAGTTGAGGGGCTGCAAGCAGTAATGACACTATCTAAGTGGAGCGCCACCATTAATTGGCGAGTAGCGTACAAAGAAAATTTTTGGATAAAAATGCCTCTCAGATTGCAGGAAATGGCACTTCCCAGTCTCTCTGGCGTTGTGAGTTCCAGCTAACATTTTCTTTATTTTTTTTGAACACAGGTTCGGAAATTAACATTTCCAACACGAATTTTGTGGAGGGGATGATAAGAGAATTTTATAGGTTTACAATTCGCTGATGGATATCAACATGTAATCATTATTTATGCTGCATGCCAAAGAGGGACCTGCTGGCGTTTCAGTGTAGGCTGGTCGTAAAGGTTCACGTTCAGCAGTACATTACTGGGTTGCACGTCCCTCATGTTTATTACACAATTTGGTGGTCAGTCTTTGGCTGCATTGCACCTGAGTGTTCAGTGAAACCTGAGTCTTTGACCGCAGTTTTCACTCAGGTGCATGGAAGTACTACCTTGGAGGTAAAACTTCCAAGCCATATGGTCGATGCCAAGGACTTTCGGATAAGTAGGCTTCTGCGTTGTACGTTTGTGAAGTTCTGAAGACATTTTAAAGACATTTGACAGGGGGCTCCGTCCCCTGCCCCCCCCCCCGCTGGTTTCGCCACTACAATGTAATGAATAAGCAATTTAAGCTTCTGACGCTCAAGTGGTAGTCACCGGTGAAGACAGGAGGGACACAAGGTGCTACGCCCCACGTTCATTCCTTCAAAAATTAAAAAAAAATGAAGAAAAAAGGAACGAAAATGAAAAAAAAGTGAAACAAAACATGACAGAAAAAATTAAAAAGGAATGAAAAGAAGAAAACAGTATCCGTGCAATGCTTAATTAATGCTTCCTGTTAGTTCCCTTAAAATAATGATAAAAAGTAAAAACTGAAAGGAAAATAAAGACATAAAAAAAAGAAAGAGAGACAAAATGAAAGAAAACATTAAGGGAAAAATTAAAATAAAAAATGTATGGAAAGCAGTGCTTAACCAATGCTTTATGATTGCCGCAAGTAAAGCCGTGCACACTTGAGTAGAAAAAAGGAACAAGGGGCTATGGTCCCCTGTTCATTTACCCCTAAAATAATGATAAAATGAAGAAAAAAAAAAGGGAAAGAAAGAACGAAAGGAAGAAAGAAAGAAAGTAAAGTGAAACAAATTTTAAAAAAAGGAAAAAAGACCAGCACCAAATGCGTCATGATTGCCGGAAGCAATTGCTGGAGTAGACAGGGGGCGAAATGGGACCATAGCTATCCTGTTTCTTCTTAGACAATGCTGGGTGGGATCAACGATATCGCATGCACACACAAGGTGTTTCGTACATTCTCATTCATGCACCTTGGTTTCCCCGACCCTGGAAGAAATGGTAATATATTCACACTCGTTCAACCTTGTTTTGTTTTGCTAAGAAATTAGTAGTAAAAATGACAATGAGACTTTAAGTTCAAAGTGGAACTGACCAAGGGGGGAGGGGGGGGGGGCGAGGAGTGGATGTGGGGGTGTTTGCGACGTTAAGTGGAGGTGGATGCGATGTTAGCGATATCCGTTAGGAAAACTTTAAAACCGTTAGAACTGTATGCAATGAACACATGGAAAACAAAATTAATACGTGCATTTTGCGGACCCAACGGTGAATATACCGCTTATGCCGATATCAGTTGTGAATATTCCAAAAACATTCAAAATGCGCGTAACTTCTACCCGTTATACCATTCTCTCAAGCGAGGTTGCACAGTATGTTCATTGTTGCTGGATGACAACAGTAAAATTTTAATATGCATTACCTAAAGCTTGTATGTGTGGCTGTTCAGTTGTGCATAATGAACTCTCTTTTTCCAAGGACTACTGTGGTGGACGGCTATGATGACGAATGTCGTCATGGGTTGCAAACCAATGAAAGTTCTTGAAACTGCCGTAGGCGCACCATAGACGGCAGTCCCGACAGATAAATGGGAATAACAGAATAAAACAGAACAAGCGTGAAAGGAGGGCTTTATGCTGGGAACTGTACGTCGGTTGTAGGGACGATTAGAGAAATTATAAAGGGGAGGTGAGCTGGTGAAGTAAAGACGGTAACAAGTTTAGACCTGCATTGCATGTAATAAACCTAAATGGTTTATTACATGGTTTAACAAGGGCTAGTTTCTTGAGTTAAAAAAAAACAAAACTGAATACAGCAAGCAGCACCAAATAGCTTCATGATTGCCCGAAGAATAAAATATGCCCCTGCTGGTCTGTATTAAACCCGGGTCACACTAGCGCGACTCAATACAAAATTCAACTTTCAACTAATTAAGTGCAAATTCAGTTGATTATGAAAGTTGTTCAGAATAGCATAGATGAACGATGCCTTTTACGATGCCTTTGAATCCTGGATTTCTTGACAGAGAAAAATCGATTTCGTATTTCCTATTTTACGTTCATTAATGTAAACTTCAATTCAAGTTGTGCAACTTTAGTTGAAGATTGAATCGCCTGTTGAATCGCGCTAATGTGACCCAGGAGAAGCTCCTGTCAAACACTCTCGAAACTGAAAGAGTAACTCTTTTTATGTTTACTCTTTCGTCTTACTAAAAAAAAAAAAGAGAAAAGAGGAAACAGATGGCGTTACACCTTAACTTTCTATTTTGGCTGATCAGCTTTCGCTTTAGATCTTTATGACGTTGACAATGCTTTCACACGTATTTCAAATTCAGGATTTCTACAGAAAGAGTTTTAATTGTGGAAATATCATCTAAGTCCCACATACCTATCTGTTATGTTTAGTTCAAAGGGTTAGGCCATAGAGTAATTTTTTTTTAAGAAACAACTTTTATCCCTTTCTTCATTATGTCATGATTTCGTTGGTGATGGTGAGAAAATAAAATGAAACCTTTCAAAAGTTTAGATTTTTTAATGAACCAAATGGAATTAGATGAAATAAGCTTATCCCAAACGTTTAATTTGGAAATCTTCATGTGGAATTGTTGAGTTCGATTCTAGAAGATTCTAACAGATTTCATTTTATTTCATAATTGATCAAAAGAAAGAGAAAGAAAGTATAAAAAAGTAAGTTATCCCCACCAAAAAGGAGATTAATTAAAATTAAGCGATGACGGCGAACGCCTGGAAGGTGTGTATGAATACATGCCTGAAATATAAAATGTTAAGTAATACAGCTAGATAAATTGCAAAGTCTGAAAAAGTCAAGAATTGAAATTTACTATTAGGCAGGTAAATTCCGAAAAATCACATCTTTCTACGATTTCCCTCCTCGGTTTGTCTGGTCTTTCCCGTTGTCTATCCTTAAATTTCGTTTGACCTAGAAGTGGGGGAGCCAGGGGGAGGGGGAAAGTGGAGGATTCCTCGCTCAATGAAAAAATGAGGCATGTTCCGCCACCAATATTTGCCAAGTGCTTCGTAGATGCATTAAAGATTATGTATTGTTTAAATTGCAGAAATGAGACTCTCTTTCAAGGCTGGATAATACCGCTGATAGTACTCTCGAAATCTGGGGGAGGGCGCTAGCAAAGCCAAAAAAATTTGCTTGTACACTCCCGTCAACCAGTGGTGGCCCTCCATCTGGTAGAAAGTGCATACCTTGAAATTTTTTCTTGAAATGCTGGAATAAACGATGCAATGTCAGTACGCCCCAAACTTACACGCACTCCGTCAGAACGTCAGCATGGCAACTTGGCAATAGTTGCATGAAGAGTTTCCTTGTAAACAAATTTAGGTCACGAACCTACAGCAATTACCAATAAACAAGTCAGCAACAAAAGTAGTCACGAACGAGTCAATTGAAAGGTCAAAAATCATAATTTGGAAATTTGTAACTCTGAGGCAACTGCACTAAATAGGGTGATTTATTGTACCGGCTCTGTAAACATGTTGCCGTCGGTTGGACGTCGGTTTTTTGGTTCAATCGGATTAAGGATATTTGTGAGAGGTAAATTCGACGTCGGACGGACGTCGGATGGACGTCGTTCTAAGGAACGTCCTTTCATCGACTGGAAAACGACGTCGGATGGAGGTAAAAAAGTATTGCAGTTTTGTTGCCGACGTCAAACGGACCTAAAGTGGACCATTCATTAAACGTTTGGATTTTGGTCCAAAAAGACTTCAGATGGCCGTCTTCGGTGACGTCGATCCAACGTCGAACATCTTTGCAAACAACGATGCAGCGGACGTCGGACCGACGTAGATAACGTCATAAAACCGACGAAAAACCGACGGCAAAATGCTTAAAGGGATCCTGTGCAAATGTGAAATGGGGAGAACTTCACAAGTGGAATCTTTATTTTAAAAGTGTTCCGGTTGGTTTTTATAGTGTGCATTAGACCATCGACTTTTAACTTTGTCCCCTTTCTGTTCTAGTACTGTTTGACATCATTCAAGTAAACATAAGTGAGGGTCGGTGACCGAGTCATTTGCCCAGTACAACATGCATGTCTTTGCTCACTAGTAGGGATCTGAGTCTCGACATTGGGGTTTGTTGTTTCCTATTTTCACAGACAGAAAACTGCTTGTTTATCATGTTCTTGACTAAGCAGAGGGTGTCTGGTTTGTTTCACAATTGAGACAAAGTGTGGCTGGTCTAGCTCAAGAATCCTCAGAGGACATGGTGGTGAGTCAGAACGGTATGTGTCATATATGCGACCTAATTAATACTCTCTGACCAATGATCACTTTATTTTATCTAGCCTACTCACTTCATTGGTTGATATGCCCTTTGTTTTCGGAAAAGTAGCACATCCCTGAAAGTTACATGGTATACAAGGGTATGCAATACGAGTGCATGTATACCTAGAATTTGCTTTAGGGAGAGTTTCCTTAAAATACTACTAGCATGAATTAAATTAGGTGGAGAACCCAGTTGGCTTCCGTACTGGAGGGTTGCTCACATTTTAGGGTAGCGCCCCGAACGAATTGATTTTTTGCTGCCAAGCTAAGGCCGACATAAGCCTGTTTTTAATTACATTCCAGAGGATCTTGCGTAAAGTTTTTTCTGTTGAGTGACACGAAGAAGAGGCCAGAAAATTAGTTATACAACCATGCACATAGCAAGCGTACAGTACTTCTTACGTGTTTGTGTCACTTGGAGATCGAAACTAAAGAGTCCGGTGACTTTTATGTGATGAGTTTAAAAGTTAAAATTTATTTAATGAGTTTAAAAATAAACTCTTTCTTGGGGAAGTGCCGACCCCGATTCGACGTCGCTGCAACGGGGTCTTAGATGCGTCCCTTGAACATATAGTGCGCTGGTGCAAATCGGAAGGAACTTTAGTTTCGTGTTTCATTTGACTATAATTGTGGAGGTTCTGGATACTGGACCCGGTGCAGCTGGTACCAGACTTCGAGGTCAGAGGAATGGCACAACTTGGAGAAGATACTCTGCCAACCACGGTGAAGTGATCAGATCAACCCCTTTAATTATTCCCCACCGAAACAGTTGATCTTCTTTTAAAATAATCTATATCCCCGTTTTAACGATCACTTATTCTACCCAGTACCATTTCCCCTTATTGTAATATATTGATCAGTGTTTGTGAAGTCGTCAAACCATACACTAGTCCAGTCAGAGGATTAAACCCTCCCTTTATTTTGGTATATTTCATAAATACCTACACGCCCGATCAAAGAAGGCGTGTGTTACACAAATGCAACCATAATGTTTATTAATCAGGGAAGGACATTTGAATGAACAGTCTTCAAGTTTTCTTTAAGTCATTATAAGGTATGGTTGTCAAAACTTAAAGGAGAATGAAACCCTGGGGATATCTTTCTAAAATATGAAGCAGAAGTGTTTGACAAAACACTTGTCAAAGTTTCATTAACTTAATGCTCTTCCCTTCCCAAGTTATGCACTTTTGAAATGTAGAGAAGGGTGCTGCCATTTTTGTCTGTTGATTGTGAACAGACTTGAGTAAGTCGAACTATGATGTCACATAACCCCTGACAGCAGGAATTTAATGTATTTCTTTGTTTTCCTTTCTCATAATTTCCATGAATGCTTGTACACTGTACACAATTTTGCGTTGAATTACTGAGATGTATCATGCAACGATCAAATTATTCATACTTCCATTTAAATAGATGCATAACTATTAAAACTATTTTGTCAATAAATTATAAAGAAAAACAAAAGCTTTTCACTAACAAGTGGTCAGGTTATAACAACACAATCTCAGCATGGCAGCATCCTGATTGATTTTTATGAACTTTCAAATGGCAATATCTTGGAAAGTAAACAACATATGCACATAAAATTTGGTGTTGGTGATCACCACATGTTTGTCTTTCGTTTGACGGTGATGTTTTACTGTAAAACGTCCTGACTTTCATTCTCTTTTAATCAAACTGCAATGGTCATTGCATTTTCGCGCTAATTTTTACAGATACTCGAAGTTTGACAGTGCAGTAATGGCAAATTAAGTATATAAGCTAATGAAAAATATAGACAGTAGTATGCTACCTTAAAGAATATTTCGCAGAAATAGTACACACACTGACATAACACTCAGAAGACCAAGAGTCAGAGTTTCGGGCAATCGAGCCAAGCCACCTGCAACAAAACTACAGCTTTGCGTCTAACTGGACACTAATACTCGAACGAAATGTTATCCTCCACAAGAAGAGCATGTTACTCCCATGTAATAAAATATCCTGGTAAGAATAAGCGACCAAAGTCTTTAGACCTTTAAGTTTAATTGAGCCTAACGCGGCATCATGGGTACAGTACGTACTGGCTGCTGTAGCCTAGGCCCATTGTGCTGGATCTTCTGGCATAGGCATAGGCTACAAAAATCTGTGTGTCTGTGGCTTACAGTATAATATCTTGGAGTTGGAGTGGATTCGCGGACGCGTGGATGCGATGTGAAATTGAGTTGTATTTGTGTATGTTATTTTGAGAATGACACATCATTGTATAGTAGGCCTAGGTCAAAGTTAGTCTACTGTACCAGTCTTCTGTAAGTCCGTGACTCACGTTCTGAAGTGGATTTGCAGACTGATGTGAAAGGCGTTTGCCTTATGTACAGTATATGTTGGTTTCTAAATGTATGAGAGAGTTGAGAATGACACATCATTGTAGTTCAAAAATAGCTAGGTTCCCTACCAATATTATTTTGAAGTGAATTTGCAGATGAGTGTATGTGGGGTGCCAAAATGTGGATTTTGGTTTCCTGATCTGATTAGTAAGTGCTACAGTAGAAGGCAATTTTGGTAACGTACAGTAATGTGTGAAGTCCTGAGTCAACATTGATCGAATCTGTGCATCCAGATGCTAGGATACACCTCTCTTGTGATGAGGCATTTTGTCACATCTCATAGTGTGTGTACGTGAATTGCATAAAAATTGCCATTTTTAGGTTCTTTGCATTAACAAAGGAATCTACCAGGTTGGCATGTGTGCATGTACCGTATCATGTGTTTGTGTCTGTGACCCTTTCTTGGGTACGCTCTAACTCAATAGTTGAAAGCTGGACGAGAGTCAGACCTAGTATGTAGGTTTACCATACTGAGAAGTTGTACCCTATTGTTTTTAGTGGAGGTCAAAGGTCATCTGGTAATCGTGGAGCAAAGATGTGAAAACTTTTTAGCACGATATCTCAGGGTAGAAAGCTTGAACAAGTTTAGTGGGTGCATTGTTGCTGCATTGCAATGGTGAAGAGATGAATTTGATTTGCTTGGTTGATGTCAAGCCAGAGATGGGTAGGGAGCATACTTTAGCCCTACATGGTAATATTATGGCAATCTTGGGCTACCATACATTCCTTATGGAAATTTCAATAGGAAAGAGTGTGGGACAACAGCACAGCAAATTTTAGATCTGCCTCCACAGTTGATCTTATGGGAGTTTCAGGGTGTGGTTGTTGTGCCAAATTTTTGTGCTACAGATGCTTTTATGTATTGTCCATGAATGTGTTGAAATACATTTAACTTATTGCAGGTTCATCAATGTTGCCCGGTTGCCCCATGGTACTACTGATTGTTTTGAATTATTTCTGCTGTAGGATAACTGAATATTCTTTCTGACACCATGTAACTTGTGTAAGCTGTTTTGATGAGACTATCTAACAAGGTATTTCCTTACAATTGATGTCAATTTGTTTCTCAAACAATGCTTTATGCAGTTTCTTGAAACTTGGAGGTAATGATCCTTGGGATTTGCACCATCAATGAGTGTACAAACTTTTGGTCTTCAAAGGTTACAGTACTGTACATATAGGCCATTGGGACCTAAAGACTCAATTTTTGCAAGTATGCCAAATGCTTTTTCTCCCACAGATGGTATCGTACTACCCTGTAAGTTGAGGTTTTGTCACATTGCTACTATGGTAGTGGTGCCTTTGGGGTGTTCAAGATTTTTGGGTCCAAAGTCCAAATGGACCATTTTAGGAAGTCATTTAGAATGCTTGATTGTGTGGTACTAAGTTGAAGTTGTGTCACATTACTGCTGTAGAAGTGGTTCCTTTGGGTTGTTCAGGATTATCGGTTCTACAATTGTAAGGACCTTCCTGGACCGTGTGGGTCATTTTTTAAATGGTGCAAAAATGCTTCCTCTGCAGATTGTACAGGTACTTACAGTATTTGAGGTTCTGTCACAACCTCAACTACTACTATATGATACCTCAAGTATGATAGTGGTACCATAAGCTGATCTTCATGCAAGGAATCATAGTTCCCTTGGGCTCTTGTTATTTTTCACTATGGTAGACTCAAAAGTTCATTCTTTAATAGTCACAAAATAAATTCAAGAGGGAGCCAAAGAAAAATTGATGAAATGCCATTACTTTTGTGTCTTTGATGCTGTATGCTTTATTATGTTTCTTTCAGTGTACTGCTGAATGATGTCACAGTGTTGGGTCATGTATGTAGCAATGGAAATTTACCCTTGCTAACCTCAGAATTGCAAACCTTGAGGTTCTCTCAAGAAAACCTGGAGATCACGTTTTAAACCTGGAGATTTTGAAGAGCTTAAAACTTATTGTGAAGCCGGTGTTTTTGTAGCTTAGAAATCTTTTATGGCAATTTGTCACAAGTTTATGACACCTTTGATTCATTACTTACTTAAAAGCACTTGATGGAAAGCATTTATCCTTTTTAGACTCTAGGCTCAGTTGAAGGAATTATCTCACATAGCATCAAAGGGATTTTAAATTTAATCATGAGATCTGGCATTTTTACACGCTGTAAAGTTGTGAGAGTTGGCAAGTTTCAAAACTTTTCTGTACAACTGCAGAATACAACGTCTCCATAACACATACCACTGGGAGTCTTAAGCTGCAGTGGCAGTCACTGCAACTGTACATGGACTCACCAGAGTTTTCAGTGGCTCTGTTTTGTGTAATAATATTCTAGGTTACATCATTTACAGTACCACCTTAACTTGTGGTGGTATGGTCACAAAATCTGCATCGGCATTCATGTATTTGGAGAGTTTTGGAGTGGCAGGTAGTCTATACACAGGCTTGGTTATTAAATGAGCATCAATTTTGTAAAGGCACTCTTGGTAGTCTGCTGAAAATTTCTTTTTCATAAATGAATTTTGAGTGAAAAATTTATCATTATTCGATGAATTTGAGATAAGTTGCTATAAACTTCAGAAAATTGCAAATTGCACCACAAGAATGTGATTTCCAATTCGTTCATTCCCTATTTTAAAGTTAGATGTGTCCATTGCTACAATACTTATGTTAGGCTAGTCCCTTCTGAGGGATAAGAAGGGGAAGGAAAGAAGAGATGCTACTACCATGTAAGTACTTTGTGTACTTGTCAACCTTACTTTCTATAACTACTGTACAGTAATATGGGCGTGGGAACAGTGTATGGTTTCCTCTTCCCCGATCGTACATTCCATGCAAATTTTGTCTTCAGTGTGCAATTCAGAACCTGATTTCAACATACTTTGTTTGATTTAAAGATACCTTATGTTAGTAACTGATCTTTTCTTCTTGTAGGTGGTGTGTCACCTCAACATGTACAAGCAGCATTCATGAAAAATTGGACGCGTGTGGAAACATTTGACCGTAAGTTTGACGAATCATAAAAAAGCCTTAATTATGAGCATGCCCTGTAGGCTATGTGATTGCAGCTAATCTCTTATTGGGTATATATTACTAGACTGAATGTTAGGTTTGTGAATGTACTGGAACTTCCATAATTTGATGCTTTAGATGGTACGTGCAGTCTTGGAACTTATTTTTGCTCCAGTTTGTGCTCATCAATCAGTCTTATGATTTCTTGCAGGTACCTAACTGAATTTTACGATAAGCAATGCTGTATGTGGGAACTTTTAAATTAATATTACATCACTGAAAGAGGCACACCTGATTTCAGGGAAGATGACCATTTACCTTTTCTATAGTACCTTAAATGCAGTAATTAAAATACCAACATTCAGCAGGACAATGTGATTATAATTAATTACTAGTGATCATTATACTTAATTAGTGATCATCAATCACTATAATTAATTAGTAATCATCATAATTAATATGTGATCATAGTAATTAGTGATCTCACATGTATGGAACGAACAATAATAGGAGATTCCCAGAAAATCACATGTCATTCCATTCTGTGGGTTAGAAGAATATCATACTTTACCATGATATGGACAAAACAGAATGATATACTAGAAGCTGTTTTGAGAGGGAGAACAGTCAACGACTTTTAAGGATATTGCAGAATGAGGAACTAATTTGATCATGAAGGATCATTGCCCTCCTACCTGTTTGCCAATCTCTTTCATGGCAGCAGATGAGGATGTGGATTCAAGATGGACTGCCGGACGTTCTGCCTTCACATGAAAATGGACAAACGAATTGATCCTTCATGTTCTCGAGGGACAATTTTATGTGCGCTGCACTGAATTGCTCACAGTATTTTTGTTTTATGCACAGTATTTATGTTTTATGCATCTGGTTTGAAATCTTTTCAAACACAGTATTATAAAGAAATTAAACCTGATACTATGAAAACAGAATTTGTACAGTATTTCATCACCCAGGCATTACAGTATGCACACAGTGCACATTTGCAACATTACCATTTTGCAAGTCTGAACGTACATACTCTATATCAATTTGTGCAGTCACTGATGCCTCTATCAAGTAAGTAAAGTGCCTGTAAAGTTCCTTGAAGGTGATGTGACATGCACCAAGAAAAGAGCTGACTTTATTCAGAAGTTGCAGAGTGAAACGCTGAATGAAATTGTTTTGGAATTGTGTTATTATCGGTTTTGAGATACGGCTTTTCAAAAATTGATGAAAATGCAAGAAGAGTGTTGCACAGGGTCAATATTTCTTTACCTACAGTATGCCTACAATATCTTGTCTCTTAAATTCTTGCCATCTGGTTTGCACATTGGTAAGTGGTATCTCTTCTTCAAAAGAAGAAAATCTGTGCTTCCAAAACGAAGCCCTCAGGGCATGCACAGTAAAATTCTCAATTGTGACTATTTTCAACTTGTTCAGTTATTAATAGACCCATTGCATTGATGTCACATAGCAACAAAAAAGGGTGTCCTTCCCAAGGACAAACAGAAGGACACAGTTTATGTGTCTCCTAGGGTGTGTATAGATCGAATAGCATGTACAAAATGTACACATGCTAAATTTAGCATCACTGTGATGTCACATGCAGAGGGCCAATAGCGGTTTTGTATGTGACATCATAATTGGCAACTGTTGTTAGGCCGCCATACTGGATGGAATCTGTTTTTCATGTAACTAGCACCAGACCGCACTGTTTCAGTGACACTGCATGGTGGTTATTATGATATTGTCATATTTTTTTTGTACAACTGGTCATAGGAGGCAAATGGTCCTTAACGGCATAGTGGTAGGCTGTATGACTCCGGGAGGCAAGAAGCCTGGGCTGACGTTCCCCCCATTTCCTGCAAATGAAGAAAGAAGCAGACAGTGTTGGTAATAAGCAGCAGTACTGTACGTCACCACACAGTACGGTGCGGCATGCACTATGTAACCATGTCGCTTTCTTTTCTGTCCAGTAAGGCACTTCAATGGGGATTGTGACGTCACTGCAAGACCTCTATATGTAGCCAATGTTCCGAGATGTCATTGCCATGTAACACCATCTTTAATACAGTCTCTTTTGACATCTTACAGACATACCAGTACCAGAGAAACCGAAGCTAGCCTTCAAGAACAAAGTTCCTCAGAACCTAAAATGGAAGAAAAGCTTCAAGAATCTGAAAGATATTCGAGGCCCAGCAACGAAAGCCAACACCCTTCAGGAGGGACAGTATGGGATAATGGTGAGTAGCTTAAAGCTGGATGTGTCATTAACGGAAAAAAAGAAAGCCTCTGTCATTGATTCTCCATCATTCTCCTCCAGTTGATACAGCATCTACCTGGAAAACATTTTCATCATGTTTTTATTATGAGACTTTTTACTAATCAGAGTTGTAGGGTGTTAATTTCAGTAGAAAAAATACAGATTTAGTTTTTCTTCGGCTTAATTGTCATGCAAAGAGAAAATGTGGTTACTTGCACGGAAGGTCCATACATTTGTCACACTACCTGGTTCCCCCCAAATTACTATTTGGTTTAAATTTTTCTTGAGTTTCAGATGAACAGACCACAGCATGGTAGTTTTTGTAGTTTTTTACTACTGTAAGATGGATAGTCAGTCCTTTAATTTGCTGCCTTTTTTTTGAAAAATGCAGGAATAACAGCACATCCTGCTGTAAGGCTCATGTATTGAAATCCAAAACTTGGTAGGATAAAATTTGTCATTGACAATGGTATGCAAGAAGCCTACAGTCCACTTTCAGGAGCTGCATGATGAAGGCACATGACATATCAAGATGGTAAGCTACGCAAGATATTGATCTTTGAAGAGAGACCACTCTGGTCTAGGAAGATTGCAGTTGTCTCAAGTTGGTACAGTACACCCTGTTCTACGACACTAACAAAATACTGTAAAGAGTCTTTGTACAGTAGTCCCTTGAAATCAAAGTGCACATTGAACCTTGAAAATTTTACACCAAATAAAGAACTAGATGGGCATACTTGTCGAAGGCTGTGATTAAACAGTTTTTCGTGAAAAGTAAATTGTCAAACCTCATATGAGTGTAAGAATGTTTAATACTTTTTAGCCAGATAAGATTATAAATAAGTACAAATTATATTTAATTGGTCTGTCATAAAACGACAGGTTCCCAATATGCAATGCTGCAAAATAGAATATTGATTAAAAGTCCAAAACTACCAAAAAGAACATGCTGTTGAGTTATGGTTTTTGAAAACAAAAAGGGAGAATGATTTTTTTCTAAGTTAAAAAAATATCAATCTTTTTTCCTGAGAAATTTCTTCAGTAGGTCACTGTAAATGCAGACCAATGTGAACAGGCCGCATGAATAATGCAAATTTGATGAATCTGTGGAAGATTTCAGTGCCACATATATTTCTTTTTTTCCAGGCCACATCTGGAGGTTACCTGAAACATGGCCATTTTGAAATGATCAGGTTAACCTTTGGTCGTAGGGTGGACTCAGACAAGGTCTTTGCGAGGTGGAGGGTAAATGCACCCCACAAGCCAGTTACAAAAAAGGGACAAGGACAGAGAATGGGTGGTGGAAAAGGTAAGTGGTACAACATTCCTCTTAGAGTTTTCATGACCCTTACCCACCAAGAATGTGAAATCTGTCATTAATATTGGCATTTTCACTTTCTAAGTTATTTTACGATGGTTGGATGACTAAAGAAAACATTGTATGCAGTATTTGATAAAATGATAATGTTCTTATTTTAAAGCAAACCTGATACATAATACGGTGCTTCACATTTTCATTAAGCATTGGTTTCATATTTTTTTTTTTACTTTCCCAAATATAGTAGAGGTTCTTTCAAAAGGACTCAATATATACTTGTAACATCTTCATCAGCAGCTTACCTCAGTGCAATGCATAGGCATTCTGGAGTAAATATTTTTGCACAAATTTTAAATTTTTGGTCAAGTTACCCCAAATCTGAGGCTCAGCTTTTATTCTCGCTACAGCAGCGTCACACGGGTTTTTCCAGGGGGTCAAGTTACGGTGTGACGCAGAGATACAGTATCCCTCTATTGCAGTGGGGGATGCAGGATTTTGGACTATGG
Organism: Stichopus chloronotus; assembly: GCA_021234535.1. Taxonomy (NCBI): domain Eukaryota; kingdom Metazoa; phylum Echinodermata; class Holothuroidea; order Aspidochirotida; family Stichopodidae; genus Stichopus; species Stichopus chloronotus. The sequence goes on along the minus strand of CM037837.1, from coordinate 20,994,546 downwards.
GGGATGACAAATGTGGGAGACTAGAAGGAGCACCACCATGGGTTCGAATGGATTGTTGCAGAAGGTTTTTGGATAAAAAATATCCTCTGGATTCCCAGAAGTGCCTCCCAAGACTCTGTAAATGTAGCATGGCACGCAAAAAGGACATAATTTGTTTTCTTGGATGTCTCGTATGCCCTGGTGGATCCAACATTTTTTCCAGAAGTTGGACCTGATACACGTATGATACATTGCAATATATAATGTGGCAATATGTACTGTACCAGATTTAAATGTGCAGCAAACTTTACTGATAATCTTGTAAAACATAAAAAATGACATACTGTAATAAACCACTTTGCTGGATGGTTTATAATTGCTTTACATACCAGTTGAGTCTTTTGTTGAAAAGGGTCTGTCAAACTTTTGTCAGAACAGGTACGTGTAAGTAGTCGTTAAGTCTGCAGCAGATTGCTCATATTTGAGAAGGTTATAACTAACAAGTATTGTGAATTTATCACACAGTGTCATATTATATATTGTGATCTGCTGACAGAGACTATAAATACACTCTGATACCCATTTTGAGAATGGTACTGTCTCAGGGATATTGTTTCCAAGGGTTTGGAGAAATGTAACTCATAGCCAGGTTTACTTACCTACGATGTCACCCAGACATTTTAAACATCCTCCCGGCTGTGGAAATCGTGTGGCAATGTACATTAAGTTCATTTGAACATTGTATCCCACTTGCAGGTAATGTAGACCACTACGTGACTGCTGTGAAGGCAGGACGAATTATCGTCGAAGTGTGGGGCAGAGTTGAATTTCAGGAGGTGGTGCCGGCCTTGGAGGAGATCAGGAAGAAGTTGCCATTCAGGGCAAAGGTCGTCTCAGTGGAAAGCATGAAGGAGGACGAAGAGAGGGAGAGACGGCTTGAGAGCAGGAATGCAAATCCTTGGACGTTCGAGAGAATCGCGAAGGAGAACTACCTCGGAATAAGCAAATATTTGGGTCCATATGACTACAAGTGGTTTGGCAAATACAGATAGTAGCTAGTACTGAGGACAAAGTGGGACTAAAGAAACTTGTGCTATGATTCAGAGGAGGAGAGAACCGTCTCTAGCTCTTCCTCTGAGCTATTATGTGGTGTGTTTGGAATGTTGACATGATGTAGTTACTGCTACTCACCAGTGACTTGAAATCATGTAATGTGATTATGAAATTGTGGATACTCTTCAAGCTTTGAAGTCATTGTCTCTTAAGTCTCAAGAGAGATGCCAGGTTTGGATGTTGGCTTGAAGTACCTATCTGCATCACAGGCATATTTGAATAAGATATGATGTTCAATTGATGTAATTGGAATAATGTAAACTATATTCTGCTACATTGTCATGTTCCCTAGGAATTGTAATCCTGTGAGAGTGTGGAAGAAAGTGTGTTAACCATCTCCATCAAAGTTTTCAAAAATCACTTTTCTGATGGAGGAAGAGGTAGGTTGATGCATTAACCTGTGAGTGGAGTACAGCTGTTGGCAGTAGGAATTATTTTGCTTTTGTAGGGGTTTGTGGTTGTTCATGATAATATACAAATCCCCTTTGGGGGTGAATATTATCAGTACAAATGCAATACCAGTGCAACTGTCTTTCCTCTCTGCTATTTGACTCATTGTCACACAATCCATCCAATGTTAGATCATTGTTCAAGAAACCAAGACCAAATATGGTGTAAAATGTTTTTGCAGCACAATACAAGTAGTGAAAGATATATAAGTCAAAATGGTAGTAAGAACATTTACCCACTGGAATCTGTAAATGGATTCTATCATCGTTTCCATCAAATCCAAAATCAGTTTGGCATTGATGGTCCTCTCCCATAAACAAGTCACCAGTATGGCCATTCAGTGTGCCTCCCCCACCACCCTGTCACACTGTCATGGTTTGTAAAGACATACCACCATGTGATGTTGTGTAATTACGAGCCATTGGCATTTTTAATTGGAAAGTTTTAAAAAAATAGTCTCTATCAACTGAATAATTGTGTTGTTACCTTTTTTTGAAGTATTCATGTTGGTGCAGTTTCTGTGGTGAATCAGACACAGTTGTTTATGACAAACCGACTCTAGACAAAAATTGTCAAATAGAAAGCTGCTATTAGTTATGCAGTTTTCAAAAGAAGATTTACAAACATCTGGTATGGTTTAACAAAAGTTATAACATGCTGTTCCTTGTAAAGGTTTTTTGGCTTCATGATGGACCTCTTGTAACTGATGAGAAATCAGAATCTAGGGAATGACATGGTACGACCAGCGCCGCTTAGAGATGGCAGGGAGTACGTGGGTATTTATTACAGGTTAACCAATGTAGCGCTTTTCCCACCAGTCAGATGACCGATGTCTTTATTGCATCGGCTGACGTCGAATCCAGTTTTTCTCGCTATCAAGCTTATTCTCTTCCGTAGACTTTTCATTGTGTGTATACTGTAGTCTCTGGAGCGTTGTTATCACAATGCCAAAATCATCTCAGATTTTACAGGTATATTTTTACCCTTTCATATTGAAAATAACCAACATGGTGCATTTCTCAATTCTGATCCTGCTTCACAGATTGATACATGCCCTGATGCAATTATATATATTATAATTATGTGCAATTTGCAATAATATGCAATTATATATATTCAAGTTGCTGAACATCGACAAATATTGGTGTCTAAATTTCGCCGATCCGATGATTTACAGATAAAGCTGAACATCAGCCCCGATCCGTTGTCCGATCCAATAATCGGTCGATAGATAGTCTTTACTCCAAAAAGAGCCCCTAGTTTTCGTTCTATTAAGCATAACATGTTTTCAGATATCGCTTTTAGACATTTTCCTCCGAATTTCCCTTCACTGTTAGCAGGAAGATAAAACCTTTCCACTTATGTCATAAAATGTGTACAGGGCCAAACTGACCACAATATCTCCTCACCACATACATACACTATGTGGGGTGATGAGATAATAAGCGCAAAAATGCGCATGCATGGTTATGTCATTGTGGCCGTGGATATCATTGGACTAGATACAATACAAAGCCCGGGACACACTGCCATGAAAACCTGCGACACGACGGCGACCACCCACCGCGTCTGCTGTGATCGTGGTGGTGTGACCGGTTCCACAACTAGAGTTCAGTGTCGTAAGCCGTCGCCGGGCCCGATTAAATATGTTCAGTTGTAGTCAGGTGCAGTCCTGTTCAGCCCTGTTCAAACCTCCACGACTACCAAAGAGTGTCTACTCGTAGCATCGTAGTTGTGTCACGCGTAGCCAAGGAGAGGGCGAATAAGGCGACCACCCCCCCCCCCCCTTGGCCATATTGTGGTATTTTTTGTAGAACTTCGCCCGAAATACCCAGCAGTATAGGCATAGCCAGGGAAAGGAGAGCGAATAGGGCGACCCTGCTTGATCTCATTTTCGCTTTTTTGCCGCGATATCGCTAAGTAGTAATTCCCTCAATTTATGCAACAGGCCTACCAAGGCAGGGGTGGAATGCAGGGTTGGGAGCATGAATGTATGCATGTAAAACACCCAGGAAGGGCCGTTTTCTACTATCTGAGTGGTTTGTTGAGCCAAACGTTTCTTTGAATGCTCATCTCGGTATTGCTTCATTGTTTTCTCAGTAATTGCGAAATTGTAGACATGAGATCTATATTTCAAGGCTGGGTTCATGCAACTTAGAAGACTTGGGAAGGGCTATTTTCGGACATCTGGGGGTTTGTAAAACTCAAAATTTTCTTGTATGCTTCGCGCCAACCGATGGTGGCGCTCCGCTTAGATAGTCTTCAGGAGTTCGCAGTCCCCCTTGACCTATTCCTGGCTACGCCCTTGTCTACTATTTATGTAAATTGTCTACGACAGAAGGTCTTGTAGTAGTCCTCTAAAATGCTCCAGATTGCGATAAAACTGCAGATTTCAAAATTGTCCCAGAATTGTTTCAGAATTTCTAGTAACGAAGTAAAAGAATAATTTCCATTATTACCTTTAGTAAGACATTGTCATTTAATTCGGTAAGTCAGTTCCAAAAAACGATGCTATTTTGCTCAAATTACATTTGTTTGATGTTGAATCGAAAAGTTTCAAAGACCCAAAATACTAAATGGAGGTATCCGTTTGGAGATGTATGAACGACCGACAACTTAACTCCATCACACTCACACACTTGTTACTCTTAACTTCCATTCTCATTGCCGAAAATCGCCCGGGCCCCCCCCCCCCGGCTACGCCCCTGTATGGGAATCATGCTACTAAACTTATCCCGGGTTTATTCTAACCCCGTACACCAACACACTTCACTGTGGGACATTTGGGGGCTGGGACCCACAAAATTAGAAAATATACGAACGAATCTGAAAACCAAAACAACAATCTAATTATTTCATGTATTTCTAAATTAGCCGTCATTTCTGCAACTCGGCAACAGTGGTACAATGTGTTCATAAACTTCGCGAAATTTTCACGAACGTGCCATGTGGGGCTGTAGAGAATCAGAAGGTGGCACTAGTTACTTGGTTACTGAAAGTTGTGGATGCCGAGGCACACTAACAAACATATAATGTCGCGTGACATATTTGTAGTATGTATACCGTGACAGTGGCATAACATGTGCATAATATTTTGTAGTAATATATTTGAATATGCCTTCACACTATTCTGTGTTTATTGATCATTTAAACGAAGAATACTTTTTACACTTTATAAACTTCAAAATTATGTCTTTATCCGTTTGCAGAATAAAATTACACAGCTGCTACACCGGCACTGCATAAATGAGCCCTCTGGAGGATAACAGATCTGAAAACACTTTGCATCTTGATTAAAATGACACAGCATAATATATGCTAACCGTGAGACAAGGCAATAAACTTTACTCATAACGTAAGAAATATGAGGAGAAAAGGTATTCAGGAAAGGGAGAAAATTGTCACCAAAATCTGGCTTTGGAAGTTCTTCCTGTATAGGACTCCTTATATTCGCTCACTGATTTTGAAGGAGTAAGTCTTAGGTTTTATAATTACAGTTGCAAATTTATACATTTGTTACTTTTAATTTCGTTGGATACGGTAATAAATCCATTTCACCGCATATCGAAAACGTTTATGGACTGTTGATATTACACTGAAGTCAATCGATACTGGTAACAGGATATCTTCGAAACTTTATATGACAAGGCAGCATCATATCTCTATATTTTATTACAGTAAGAAATTCGCCGTTTGACCTGATGGCATTGGTACACATTGTGACGGAAGAGTAAAGCGCACAGTGGACCCACCCTGTGGCAAAATCCGATGTTCCTCTGTTGAACCCTATCTCTCTTGTCCATCCATGAACGGATTACTGAAGCCAGTAAATGTTGAGCCAAGGATCATCAGCACAACTGGAGAGATCATGTAACAGCTTGTAATACGTACCCGGTACTGAAGTCGGAAAAAAAAATCAAGAAAAAGTACTTTGATATTTCAGTTTCTTTACTATCGAAATGTTGCAATAGTAAATAATTTGTTCACCCAAACTTCTCAGTTCGCAAATGATGCATCCTCCGGCCACTAATCATCACATGCATAATGTATTGAGGAAATTTAACTTTCGCAAATGTTCATGAGATTGAATGGCTCAACATGATTAAAGCTTTTTTCTCTCTACGTCATGATAAATTCTAAACGCCCTATTTCTCTTGAAATAAAACCTGTGGTGTTGAGAAGGGCCTAACTGATTGCCATTTCCTGCAGTCTGGCGAGTAATTTTTCAAAAATTTTCACTCCGTGTCTAGTGATGTTGGCCCTCGATTCGCTTAGATAGTAGCAAAGGTGTTATCATAAATAATCGGGCCTGAATCAACAAACTGTCACAATATAGCTGATATAAGAAATAGTCCAAGAAAGTAATTACAGTTCAGTTTGATTCATTCACAGTTCATATAAAATGCATCATTGTTCCATAATCCTGAATATTTTCCAGTTTCTGGGGGCTTTTCCCAGGGGCCGACCCCGGGGGATGCTCCTGGATTCCACTCCTAAGGACCCTTTGACCTCAGGACTGTCAAATCGAACGCTTTCGGCTCCCATGGCATTGGCTCTGTTAGGTTATTCACAATCATGTCGGCCCCTGCCCCATGTTGTTAATCTTCCTAAGCTTATGCTATTTGATTGAATATTATACCTCTAAAGTCGGTTGCATCGAGACCCTTGGAGGTCTCTGGTTAAGCCCTTCAAAGTATCCGCAGATAGCGTGCAACTTAAATATGGTAAAGTAGGTTGGCTACTCTAGAGACCGTGACTCAGAAACATCTCTTTTTCATTTGACAACCTCAGGTAGCATTCCAATATGGGTAGCATATAAGTGAATCCGTATAAGTTCAGTATGATTTTGCACACGAGATCAGAAAGGAGCCCATGTAGGCCAGCGGCTCAGATATAAGACAGCGATGGGGCAGTTATGGTGTTCATATGGGACAATTGCACATGTGGACCCCAGAACTACCCCCACATGGGTCATATGGGTTATTTAGACTGGCTCATATTGGCCCCTTACAGATCTTGGGTGCAAATATGTATGGGCTCCATAGGGGTCCATGTTAAATGTCTTGCTGCACCAACATCAAGACTCATCCCAACATTGCACTGGGCGATGATGCTTTATGTCAAGTTTGCCGATTTTAATGATTATCTACTTCTGTGGTCTCTTTACAGTACTCAGACCTGGTATAAGACTAGTGCTGTTGTGTTTTGGAGTTGATCTTTTTTAAAATAGAATACCCTAAAAAAGAGAAGGAAACAATGAAAAGCAACACTAACATACAAAACAAACCTCAAGTAACTCTGAATTCTTAGTTACCTGGGAAATCATCAAAATACTGTGTTAAACAGTGAGTCATCAAATGACGTCATGTATAGAATTTTTTCCCCTCCATGAAAATGGTTACATTCATTGCTAGGAAACATCAAGAATTTGAATCCTAAAGACATTAATTAACTTTTTTAAAACCATGCAAAGTATTTTGATTAATTAACTCACAAAAATCAAATCTAAACAGTGTAGATAGTGACACTGTCAACGTAATCTGTATGTTAACAAAAATTGAACCTTGATTACGTCACATGTCTATTTTCAGAGTAGATAACCCACTCGTGAATACTGGTACCACCCAAATATGTGATTACATCCTGTCCTACAAAGCCAGCGCGGAAATGAAACAAATCATAATTTTGACAGTAAAACGTTACATGTGGAGTCTCTAAGACGAAAGGAACCTGGGATGAGAGGTTATCGTTCTTTCCTCATTCGTGTGCTTCGTAAACGCTGGTTTCTTGGGTTAATTTTTCTGTTTTCGTTGTTCTACTTCCTTGATCGAACACTAAACCAGGTAATCAACGATAGTGAAAAAGAACCTGTGTACATGCACTGTGCCAGCTATAGGCTACTGCAGTGTTACAGTCGCCTTGTATTACACTGTTGTAAGTTAAACCAGGCTAACGTTCTGTACTACGTACTACTACTAAGTCCTACTATTACTACGTTACTTTTGTTATTGTTATTTAGCCTAGGTTTGCCATCGTTAGGACTCAGGAGTAGGTTCCACTATACGTTGCAGTAGTAGATGTGGTGGACCTTGACTAGTAGTAGACTGAAGTCAAAACTGCGCAGCCACAAGAAATGTAACAAATACGAGTAGCTTAGAAGTTCAAGTTAGATTAGACTTAGCATGGTGTAACGATTACTGTGTTAGGCCTATCGACCTTTGTGCGTCGTTCCCAGACTCCAGAGTCCCTACAGTGCACGGTACTGGATACTACAGTACAGTACCAATTCAATAAGTTCATGTTACTTGTAAGTGTAACAATGACATCTAGCTAGGCCTAATCCTTCAAGGGTGTCCCCTATAACAGTAGGTTACAGTACGTCACTTAAGTCTCACTTCACTTGAGCTGAGAAGATTACGTGGAGATTTGATACAAGACTTAAAGATTGTTCATGGTTTTGATAATTTATCACTTTCTGATTTTTTCAAGTTTGCAAATAGTGAAATTACAAGAGGTCATTGTCTTAAAAGGAAATAGGGTGTTTGTTTTAGAGAAAACATCCATATTTTTGAAACCAATGTTTGTGGACGTAGAATGATAGACTATTCAAAATAAGGAAGTACAGTAGCCTTCTTTTCAAGAAATAAGCTCCTCGCAGATAGAAATTCAGGTATTTCTTACCTAACACTAATTTGTTCACCCACACTTTTCAAAATTCAAATGATGCATCTTCCTGTCACTCATCACATGCATAATGTTTTGAGGAGATGAAGCTTTGGTAGCTGTTTATTGAATGACACTGAATGTTTTAACAATGATTACCGCTATTTTCTTTTGTATGTCATGTTGGGGTATTCTAAACACCCTATTTCCCTTTAAATTCCAGAAGGTTCAAAGTAGGATTTATATTTATTGTTACTTCTTTTCTTAGAGGATAGTGGATGAGTGGAATGGGTTGCCTGAGGAAGTAGTGATGGCAAGAAGTGCTAATAGTAATACTATGTGCCGTCTGAACTGTGCTTAGAGTTGTCATGGAAGGTCCAATTACTTCGTTAACATGATACGTAAAAACGTTACTCTGTTTAACTAGAGAACTCGTATAGAAAATTCCAATTTAGAAAACATTTGCTAACAATTGGCTATTGTTGTGAAACACTACTATAGTAGACAATCTTGTAGAGACTTGCATATTCCAACTTAAAGAATCCGTATTCCAACTTAAAAAATATATTCGCTATTGCTAGCATCCTTGCAACGGCTGATACGTACTGTATATCCCCAGCTACTTCTATGTACAGTGCATCAATGTGCAAGAGTATGGAAGACCTGCATCACAGGTGTGGTACTGTAGGTTTCTCCATTCTGTGATGTTATGTAAATGTAAACTCGATCTTTGACAGTTTCACAAGCTTCACAGGGCTTGAAATATGGGACAATTTCTTACAACTTTAATTGCTGAAATTTAACATACAGAGTATTGAAATGTGATATTTGTGCTCTTAGCTACTTATTTCCCTTTGCAATGATACTAAATTTAGACATGTTAAGAATCAGTGAATAGGGGTTTCAAGGGTCTAGTTCTCAAAATGATAGTGGTTATGCCATATTACTGAAGTCTTAAAAATAAATAAACAATGAACAACCATCAACCCTATATTTAGTAAAAATGGAATGACCGCTTGTGTAGTGGCCATAGTCCCCTATTCCTAACCCTAAGTCATAACCTGAGAGAGCCAGAAAATGTTGTGTGTGGTCTAATGCAATTGAAGTAAGATGAAGCTTCCAAGGTCATTTAGAGGGTGTGGATTCTGCAAAGACCACTGTACAGTTGTGCCGCTTGGACAGTACGTTTCATACATCTGCAGAATGCAACATCCCTTCAACACATACTGTACCACTGAGACTCTGGAGGCACAGTCACTGCAACTGTGCCGCCACTCTCAAAGTAGCAGTGGCTTGATGTATGACTTACAGTACCATACTGTACGTTCAGAGACCATGATTGCCCTCCCACTCTCAAAGGAACAATACCTTGATATACGATAAATGGCCACTGTGACTATGACTGTGCCTCCTCTCTTAGAATAGCAGTATCTTGGTGTGCGACACCCATTCAGTGCATATACGACTGCACCTCCACTTCAGACTGGAGGCTTTAGTGGACTTACCATTTTGCAGAAAAGTTTCACCTTTAGGACACATGCTCAGTTGTTTTCAAAATAACTGTACTTCCATGTTTGGCCAAATACGACTGATAGCCCGGCATTGAACTTGTTTCATTAATGTAGCCTGTGGGCTTTGGGCCGGTATTGTATTTGGGTACCAAGAAAGAGACGCCAGTGAAATTTCATAACATCTCTATTTATGCCTACTGTACTATACATTGTTTGAGAGAGTGAAAAATTAAGGCTCAAGAGTCAAGAAACTGACAAATTGGATTTATGGTGCATGAATGATTTATGGTTATTTAACACTACTGAAAGTCTCATAGATGGGTTACACTCTAATGCCAACATTGTTACTCACTGCAGCCTACAGGTACAACTCTGCCAAAGGTCGATGTACTGTACTCCCAATGCGTTATTGCACTCTGGCTGGTTAGGTGTACTGTATTGTGTAATTTTAAACAGGTCAAAGATACAACCTCTAATTTGCAGTACTGTACTGTAGCAGTTTACTATAAGTGTAATAAAAAGAGGCGAATCATGTGAGAACCGGTTTGGTTCAATTAAGCTGATTTTATTGTTTCTAGAAAGGTAGTTATCTTACCATTGTTTTGAATGTACTTTGCACTCACAATCATCGCACAATACTGTAGTTACGAATAAAATGGTCCTTAACTTAAATTTTGTACCATGCAGATTCCCCAAGACTTGACTTACCAAATAAGTGACACAGTTTTGATTGAACCAACAAGGGCTGGCCTGAAGATCAGAGTTGAATCTCACAATAAAAACATTTCAACATGCAGGAATTCAGGACAAGGACGATCTTTGATTGTGGATGAGAAAGGTAATGAAAAGGATTTAATTCTTCCATTCACAAATACTATAAGTGATGCAGCCATTATAATTCTGTGCCATATCATTTGTAACATTGATTCAAAGTGTTTTGGGATGAACTAGTGAATACAATTGAATGATTATTTCATATATTCTGGCAGCAAAAGTACAGTACAATGTTAAGAAAATCTACTGCAGTGTCCCACTTTTGTCTTCATATCTTAAGTGTACATTGTGCCTCATTAGATGTGGTTTGTAATCAGCAATTAATTGCAGTTTCTCTCTTTCAAGGTTTGATTGTACACATTCCCTCTCATGCAAAAAAATAAAAAATAAAAAGATAAAAAAACATTATTTGACAAATCAGCCTTTAATGAGTATTGAGAACAAGGGGGAATTTAAACTCCTTACACTTTCAAAGTCTGGCTGATGGTCACATTTCCCCAAAGTATCATTTGGTGATATGCAGTACTGTACACAGTGGCAAATGTTGTAACAAAAGGTACTGCACTCTCAATGAGTTCTTGTGAAGGAGTTCTTGTGAAGATTAGAAAGGAAACATTCCAGAACAGACTGGTGCGAATGGCATTTATGAGTTCTGGTTGTAGTGAGTAATTTTGTTTTCTTAGAAGTTATTCCCTGTAGTGCAGGCCTACTAAATATCTCACAGGTTTAGGAATGCAATGACCTGTTATATTTTTTTTCGTAATCAGGCTATGTTTGTCAGTGGCAGGACATGCTACCCAGCGGGTGCTGCTGACCCAACTGCTGTGAACAGCAGGCACTATACGTGCAGGGGCTGTTCCAATAATCACTGCTGCGCTGTCTACGAACACTGTGTCTCCTGCTGTCTTCATCCGGAAAAGGTATTTTAAAATGTTGGTCATGTTTGTCGACATCCCCATTTGTTATCATCATGGTCATGCAGTGAAATTTTCTGTTTTCATCTATGTGCCAGAGTGGTCCTAATTACACAGTAATAACTCTGAGCTGACTTGATCCTGTGTTCACATGATTTCTTATGGATGATCATCCGTTTGTATGGGCCTTGAAAACCTTGGTAGTATTTGAATTTGTGATTTTTAAGAGCTTGAAAGTGCTTGAACTTTTTTTCTTTTGCACCAAAGCCTTTGAAGTGTGCTTGAATTTTAAGTCATTGACAATATTGCTATAATTTGTACTTAATTATTAGCTGCAGCAAATGTTTGGATCAGGACAATTTGTTTCCTGTACTCCTCCACCAACCTCATGTATGCATAAGAATTACCATTCAAAGAAATTTTCAAAGAGTGTTTTAAAAGTGGGTTGATTTCTTTCCCTGAAAAACAAAAGTTCTACCTTGGAAAGTGCTTGACTTTCCTCCTCAGAAAAGTTAAAGTACTGTACCCTGTATATATCTATTGCCTCTCCCCAGGGATTCCGCCAGAAACACAAAAGGGAGAGGGGGACTTATTAGTTATTACCCCTAAACCCCAGGTCCAACATGATGATGTCCTTGGCCAAACTTACAAGTGGGTTCAGGAACTTCAGGGGGACAAAAGCTTGCATCGAGGGCCTTATAAGGTGGAATAAGGTTTGAAGGGTCTTAAAGGCCATTTATTTACGTGTGTTAAAAAATTGCTGCAAAAGTGTCCTCTTCTTAAGTAAGAAACCAAGGTATTTACAGTTTTTTTACTTTTTTTGAGTATGACAAGGGGGAGGGGGATTTTACCCACCTTCTTTTGGGAAGAGAGACAGATCCCCTCTTCCCCCCTCCCTCCTCCTTGATAAAAACCCTGCCTCTCCCAGAGATTTTTGTTTCAACTTGGAATGTGGATTCAGACTTGAGCACGGACATATGCAGCAATCAGGATTACTGTAGATCAGTGCTGCACAGTGCACACAGGAAAGCTCATAATGTGCAGTGCTAACTATTTATGCAACTGTTTGGAACTTGAAAACAGAAGTCAAAGATTGTCTGGTTCAACATTTCTTGTGACTCTCCTCAATTTTAACCACAAAAAAAAGTTGCTACCTTAATTCACCTCAAGTGGTTTTTATATGCAATTTAAGCACTTGGTTTACTCTTATTAGAAAAGAGGTGTCATCCCTGTTATGGTAGCTACTATATTACAATAGTGTCTACAGAGAGCTTACCCCCACTTTCACATGACTGACTGTACTGTATTGGTTTTGCAAGAATCCTTCAATTTAACTTAGTAAAATTGTTGCTTCCCCTGGAGGTCTGTTCTTGTACATAAGTTCATTACTCAGGTAAAGAGATTTAGGGCAGTGAATCTCATTTTGATACAAGTACAGTAATGGTAACCTGGGTCCCACCCAATTACAGTAATGGTAACCTGGAACCCGCTCGTTCCAGTGACTTCACTACTATGGGTTGTAATTGGGTCGTCTCCTTGTTGAAGGAACATTGACTAACCCTGGATGTGGTCCTCATCGTAGTATGGGAGTGCTTGGAGTAACAAGTTGGTCCCCCTGGCAAGGGTTGACCTTCTTCATGTTATCAAATCTAAATGCAACAAGTCACACTAGAATAGTTGTCTGATGTGTAATTGACCCACCACTGATGTACACTGCTTCCTCTGTGTTTTCACTGTACAGCACCGTCCTGTAATCGCTTTGTGAAATGCACTGTGTACCTTCTTATGTATGCAGCTAGCTAAACAGTGGCTTTATTAACGTGTTTAGCTACTGGATCAAGCATGCCAGGTCAGTTGACCCATAGAGGTGAATGTATTTTTTTTTTCACACTAACTCCATCCATGTTGAGGCCAATAATATGAACATACAGTACTGCAGCTGTTCTTCACACTTCTGTTTTGTCTGCAATTTTTATACAGTAGTTGAATGATAATGTACATGCTGTTATCACACGTGTATGCCGTCTGTATCATGTCTGCACGTGTTTTCTCTACAGTTGTGCATTCTGTTAGTGGTTACTGTATAAAATGAACTTGACCCGGACTATTGTTATTGAGTTACAGGTATTTTTTTTATGGTATACATGCAGTAGTTCAGATGCTTATTGTTTTAAATTCAGTTTGCAGTAGTGTATTCCCTTTTGAGTGTTATGTTACTGCACGCTCAACTGTTTCAAAGCACAGGAGGTTACCTGAATTACAGTAAACTGCAGTACACTCACAAATGTCTGCAAAAACAGAAGTAATACAAGCAGAAAGAGAAAAAGTAGAAACAAAGTGGAAAGATTAATTACTACAATTGTCTGTGACATGTTTGATATTAGAAGGGCTAAATCATCGTCGCAGCGCAAGGCTCTCTCTCTCTGCTACCTAGTGAAAGATAATTTCTGTTTAAATGTCTACATATCAAGAGGAAGGTTATCAGTATGCCAAGGTCTTTGATAAGGCAAACCCCTAAGAGTGATAATTTTATTGACACGGTGACCAATGTTGTCACACAGAATGATGTATTTCAACATACATTAAATGGTGCAAATGAAAGAGAAAAGGAAGCAAGAATTTTAAAAGTGTACTTTTTCCTCGTTTGTTTTATAATTCATATTGGCTGACAGAAGTATGACTTATTTTCCAACACAAAAGTGGTTTCATAGCTGCTTTAAAAGAACAAACAGAGAGAGGCAGACTGCAATTGAAGTGCAGGAACTGAGGTTCATTGTCACTGATGAGTCATGTGATTTTACCATTCTATTTTACTTTTCTTTTGCTTTCTTTAGGAAAATGTTTTGAAAGAATTTTTGAACAAGGCAAGCAACACTTTCAGGCTGTTGTTTCAAGTGACCGAGGACCACTACGAAGTTTGCCTCTTGAAGTGCAGGACATCCTCAGAGGTAAACCATTTATGAAAGAATCCTTTAAAGTGTCCTCTACTGTAGGTCTCTTCTAGAAATAACAATAGTCTATTCTCTTCAAATGTAAATGGAAGGGTGGGGAGGGGGTGAGTGGAGCAAATTTAAAGGTAATGTAACCAACATCTCTTTGTGTACTGTGCACTAATTGTGAATAAAAAGTTAATGCATGGTGAGTTGTAATATGCGTTCCTTGCTACAGACTTATGTCTATATTGACAGTGGGCTTTCACTGTGGCAATACTACCACAAAAGTCCCCAAAGCAATGGCACCAAATCAATGGGGACCTTTCAGCCTCAAGACAGTGGACAAAGAGAATGAAGTGTCGCCGCAAACTTGAGCAAATGGGCAGAAGCTACCATCTCTCTTTCCTATTGATTTTCAGGATGGTCGTCAGATGATTTAAAGTGATTGCATGTTCACTGAAAAAGACAAAGGATAAGATTGCTTGATCTTAACTTTTTTTTATTTTTAAATGTATGGTTGATTTGAATGAAGACAGTCAACCACTATTTTATTGTATTTTATGCTTTTTTTCCCTCATATCAGAGGAAGCCACTTGAAACCTATCTATTTTCCCCAAATTGTCTGAATGGTGCAATTACTGTAAATGCTTTACCAAACTTTTGGACATGAAATTTAAATGTCCTTACATTTTGCCTTTGCTTGCAATCACTTTAACATCTAACCTAGGAACAGGACGATGCAGCGATTGAGGTAGTTACTGTATTTCCCTCGTCCATGAAGATTCACCATTGTTGCAGCATAGTGACGAATGTGGAAGCTGTCAAAGCTTTATAACTTTGTTAGCGAATGCGTGCGTCATAGTCACACTGTGATGTCACTCTAAAATGGTGTCATTCGAATGCACCATCGTCTTCCAAAACAAACTACCTTACTGTAAATGTCAGGAGGCAACGTCATGTGCGCGTGCTTCTTCACTGTCTGTCCTGTCGCTCTACAGTACTGAATCGAAAAGTCTCTAGTATTCCGGCAGGGCGTAGTCAGTCCAGTCCAGCGGTCATGAAAAGTTTACTCCAGACTCAACTGCAACCCAATAATTTGTCTTTGTTGTTGCGGAATGTACTCACTAACTTTTGATTTTTCTCCTGCGGTGTTGAAGGACCATTGCAGATAGGTATGGTGGTACCGTAACAGTGACTATAGTGTGGTTGATTCAACTGTGTTGTGATTCTGATTTAGATTAGCACGTATAAGTGTTGGTTAACAACTCCCTGCATGTGAACGAAAGCATTTCATCCAAGGAGTTGTCATATCTTGTAGTTGTAGGCTAGCGAGATGCGATATATACTAAGTATAATCTTAAATTAAGAAATAAAAGAGTTTTATCATTGGTGAAAGAGGTACCTTCAGTAAGTCCATTTGTAAGACCGTCCATGCTAGAGTTAATTGTCGGATTGAGAGCTGACCAACAAAAGTTGAAGCTAGTTTCCTTTGAACCTGCATTTCCCAACAGAGGCACTGTTTATACCATAAGATTTGTTCGAGTCCTCTTGTCCATTTATGGTGTTGACAGATACGTAAAAGCAATGAAGAATGAAATGTTTGACATGTGGTGAATGTTCACTGCAAAAGTGGAGAGGCACTTGTGCTGTTTGAAGTGCTGTTTGAAAGACCGATTACATGAAAGTGTAGTAAAATTTGATGATGAATACTTCTGTTAGTACTAACCTATGTCTGCAGGTGGATATCATACATAAAAATCACCAACACATTTGGTGTATTACCCTGACAAGTAGTCAAAGTGAATTCTACCATGTTGCTGCCCGATCTGTGCAACCTGCACATAGGCAGTTTACTGTAAGTTCTTAATGTTGTAAAGTGTGACATTGAGGTACATTGAAATTTCACGTCAACAAATACAGTACATTCCTTGTGAATGGCTGAAATTGTCCCATTCTTCAAGACATTCACGTGATGTCAGATTTGTTTTTGGTTCAGTCACGGTGTGATATTGAGACAAAGTTATTGTTCCTCTCCTCCAGAGTGTCCAACATGAGAACACCTACCGAGATCCGATCGCCAAACACTGCTACGGTGACAAGCAGCCGGAGCTGATGATAGCGACGTGAATGATCCGTGGACCACCAGTTTGGGGGATGGATCTGTGATGGCAGGAGAGGACCTGTCTCTGTCTGCTGGGAGATCCAGGAGCAAGGGCCACGACTGGCTGGACCAGTCCACTGTGGCAACTATAAGCAAATGTTCAGTAGTACTCCCTTTACCAAAGATGTGATATTTAAAATCAGAAAAACCACTTTCGTGTGAAAAGTTGTGAAAAAGAAAAAACAAAACTGGATGAAACCAAAGCAATCAAATACTCATTGCCTTAAGCATTGTTGTATTTGATCTCTTTGATCTCTCAGTTTAAAATATTGCATAAAGCTACTGTAAAGGTGGATGCATCTGTATTATTTAGTACTACATGCTTTGAATGATGCAATGACAAGCTTAGTGTTACCTGAAAAAATGTTTCAGAGTTTACATGTCATTGCAAGCCTACCATTTCGTCGCCCTGTATGGTGGACTTAAGTCGTGAAGAGGGTGTGTACACAGTAGCATCAGTCTCGTTAGATGCTAAAGCAACACATATACAACACAAAGTTGGTACAAAATGTTGAAAACATGAAGCTGATAATTGAATTATGCATGCATAATGTTTTGATTCTGGATGTCATGAGTTGTCAGACCCCGGTAGATTTGTTAAAATTAAATGCCATGCCATCCAGTCGGTTCTGTGCGTCTCATCAGGGGGGACATGTTTATGGCTCATGACACGAAAGAGAATGTAAAATCTCACAATGACATATGTGGTGGGGGATGATGGGGTGAGCATGTGAGGGGAATGTTGCCATTTACTTTGAGCTGAAACTGAATGTGGCATAGACAAGTCCATCTGTCTGGACTGGTTTCTACCTGGCAACAGGTCTTTTGTCACGTTTTAAACATCTTTTTTTTGTCAGGAAAATAGTGCAATGGGCTTAAAAAGCCCGAGGAAAATAGTTCAAGATGTACAAGCACCTTTTTCACTCTGAAAAATATTTTTCCTCAAATTCTTGGTCGTTATAGAAAAATAGGAAAATTGTGGTATCAGCTGGTAGTGTGAAGATGGGAGTGACTCCAGTCACTTGACAAAATATGCAGTCGATACTTCAAAGTTATGACTTGTTTACAGCCTTGTAGTTAGTGGCTCAGAACCATAAAACTATTTTATGACCATATTATCTGTGGTTTTCCAAAAAAAAAAAAAACGACAAAGAGCTAGAAGATTGAGGTAAAGTCTGGACTTTGGACAGTTCAGGGTTTCCATCCTGTTCAAACAAATCAATGGAAATAATTCAAATCATGCCATAAATTTGGCACTCAGAGCATAGAGATGAAATGGAAAGGGGTGCTGGGTGAGTTACAGGTTCACAGTGATAAGATCATATTGCTGAAGATTGGCTCTGAGCAAAAAGGATTCTCCTTAAGTTTCCAAGGCCTTCAGGAACCAGGTACACTACTGATGCCATTCCGTGGTAGGGACTCTGTCAGAGTGGGGGAAGGAGGAGACTTGTCCCCTCCCCCTCCAAAGGGAGTTGGATTTGGAAGGGGTTAAAAGTCATCCTCCCATTTTATTCCCACGAAAACATGGTATGGCACTTACTTATGTTGGTTTGTTACTTAAAGAGGAATACAGTGTTTACATTGCACCAACATCAAGAAAATAACTTTCACCCCACCCCGTTGTTAAAGCCAATCAGGCCCATCAGCAAACGTCTACAGAAGCAAAAATCTCCTCAAAACCCCATGCACAAGACGAAGTGATCAAAAATGCACCATTTGAATTTTCGAACTCTGTTTGAATAAATTGTTCTGGGGCAACAAATATTCACCAAATATCTATCGGCAGAAAACTTATTTATTGAAAGGAAGGCTTTGCAAAGAATGCAAACTTTCGTACCTCTGAACTGACTTGACACTTTTGCCACAAACAGCATCACTTTGAAATCATGGTTTAACGGTAATAAATTCCCCTTCATTATCCCTCCCCTCAATTTTTTTTTTCTTTTTTGAGTGCCTCTCAGAATCCCTGCCTGGATAGTAAGAGGTTATGCTGACAGATGCTAAACAAGAAAGAAACCCCTCCCCCCAAAAAAATAATGAAAGGCACAAGCAGCTCAGCAGCATAGATATTTCGCAGATATGAAATCTGTAGATAATATACGACCTGAAATAAACATGTATTTAAAGGTTAGATAATTTGATAATAGAACAGAGAGATCTTTGCCAAGAGAGTTGTTTGCGTTTTGATAGGATGACTGTAATTCACTGTGTTGTTCACAGCTGTTGGTACTTATCCACAGCTGGAGCTTTTAGTTCACAGCTTGAGTATTAATGTCACCAGCTGGTGGTAGTGGAGTGTGCATGTATGTGTGTAGTGGGGGTGGTAAGTGAACTTAATGAAACAAGACGGGGGGAGGGAGATAGAGGTCGAAAGTTGGTTTTTATTTTGATTCTGTCGAAAGATTATTTCTAAGTGTTTGCCAAGGCTTCACGCCCCCAAGTGTCCAGGAGTAAAGAACGGGACTGAAAGTGGTCGGCAAGTATAGTTGGACTTGTTGGAAAAATTTCAAGGATTAAACAAAATGAATGTGGTTTATGTTGATGCTGATTGCTACTCCGCACTTAACTTCGAAACAATACTATATGGCATGTGGATGTATCCATTGTTCCTCCTACTTCAATAACCCCCCACCCCACCCGAGGAGAGAGCATTCAACAAAAATTAAACGTTATCAGTTGTGTAATTTCTGTAATTTGTATGTAGATAAGAAGTATTCATTACGATGCTGTTGTAAATCTGCCAACATTTACATTGAAACTTTAAATTGTCTTAGCATTCGTATTGAGATGCACCATTTTGAAACTCAGTCATCTGCACAATTCAAGCTATTCATAAATCATTACAAGCACCATGCTGCACGTATTTCAGGCACAAACGAAACTACCTACTCGTAGAAAAAGGGCCTCCTGTATTTGGCCCCAAAAATATGCTGGATGTGAGTGGTAAATGGTCATCTTTTGTCAAGGTTGATTTCTCAATTTGAAGTTCCACTGTGGCGAATCTTTCTGCTATTCCTGCTATTTCTCGCCTGTGTAGGTGGTAAGGATGATTTCCATGGGGTATTTGATTGAAACTTTGCAAGTAGTTCTGAGATACATTTTCCCTAACTGTATGCACTGTACTCCTCCAAATCGTGTACAGGCACATTTGCTTAAAACAGATTTGTGATGAAAATTATCTGTCTTTGAAGAAGTTTTCCAGAAAGTGCCCCAGTATTGAGACAAAAAAAAAGAAAATTGATGTTGATGTCCCATAGATAATGTACATGAGAGTGTTTTATACATCTCCCAAGCTTAAATGAGGAGCGTTGATCGATCAAAGTCCGTCAATGTTTACCTTTACAGGTATGAGGGTACGAAGATGCATAAAGCACTTTACTCATGAATACAATCAGTGGATGTCAACATTAGAAAAATTCAAAAATTAAGATTTGTTAAGGAGATACGCTTATATCCGATTCCGAGAAAGAAAGATCAAAATGTTACGTAAAATGTGTGTCACAACTACGGTACCTATCCTCCTCTATAAGTTGTCATATTAAACAATCGAGTGAAAGATGGCAGCACTGACAGTATGACCCTACCTTGCCAAAATGTTCGATTCTTCCGCGACCGTTAGTGGGCATCTTCCGATCATCTCATAAGTAAATATTCGCATTCCGTTTTCTAAGTCTGTTTTCCTCTTGTAACAAAAATGTAAATATCACCATTCACCATTGTGAAATTTTTAATATATAGTGCAATGATACTTACATCATCGTGTTTTTTTAGTATTTCCTGTTATCTGTACTTTTGTAGTAAATCATTTCGATCACGAGAGTCCATAAATAATACGGCATTTATATGGCGCCATCTACATGTGAACATGACCTGCGACGCAGAAGGGAACAATACAAGAACAATACGCCGAACAATCACAAGAAGATGAAAAATGGCAAAAAGGCACTGGTCAGTTTAGTAAAGATTAACCATAAGCAATTGTGTACAAGTAAGTCTTAAGATTATTTTTAAAGGTAAGTAAGGAAGTACAATCAATATATATGACAATGACGATAACACCTGAAGTACAATACAAATTCAGTGGTAGAGAGTTCCAGAGTTTAGGAGCAGCAACAGACAAAGTTTTATCGCCTGCCGCGGTGGATGTTCTTGGGATAGCTAGACGATTTTTTTCCCCTCCGAACTTAAGTTCCTACCTGTGGAATATGGTTTGAGGAGTTCTTGAAGATATACGGGTGCTTTGCCATCGAGCGCTTTCCATGTGAGTTGCCTTATTTTAGAATCGATACGATGCCGAACTGGAAACCAGTTAAGATGTTTCAAGATGGGTGTTATGTGATCATACTTTCTGGTTTTTGGTTATAATCCGGGCTTCTGTATTCTGGACACCCTTAAATTTTTTCATCAACTTTTCAAAAATACCGTATAACAGGGAACTACCATCATCAAGCCTAGATTTTACAAGGGGTATGAACAATTAAAGATGCTGAATGATCATGTAAACATCTGCGGATACTGTTACCGTTCCTGATATGAAAGAAAGCAGTTTGGCAGAGCTTCTTCACGTGAGATTCCGTTGACAAGTTCCATAATCTCGTATCTCTGCAAATGTAGCTAGGATGTAGATAATTCTGACCTTGCGGTCCTGTCTCACTTTTATTTACAACATAGAAGCAAGGCTGAATTGAAGACTCTTAAAATGTCCTGCATTTTTATCTCCGCATTAAGACAATAGGGATAACTGTGGTACCTTTTTACACACTAAGCTAAGGGTCATTCTTATCATCTCGCGGTGATTCTGTCACACCCAGATGCCAAAGAAGACTGTAGTACGGTCAATTAGACGTCAAATACCCAGGTTCTCTTCAGCTGCATTTCATATGGTAGCAGGGGACCTTAGATACACGCCACTGGCAGAAATGTGTAACTGATGAGGGAAAAAGATACTGTTACTGATTTATAGAGAAACAGGATTTTTAGCGGCTTCGATTCATTTTGCAGGGTGACGTCAATCTCTTGAAACGTAAGCTGTTGCGTCATATTAGTCCAATATAGAAATATGCTGGACACATGAAGCTTTTGAACTAGTTATATCATCCGTTTTACCTGAATTACTGCCAAGGCCCACTTTGGACGGTCAGGTAAAACTAAAAATCACAGAAGTGATAGGTGTAGAGATATTCACGTCACAATTAAAGAATATGAATATTCACAACCGAAGGTTGTCCTTTTAACTGCAGGAGGGAATAGTAACCACCCGCTTTTGTAGCTGTGTCCACAGAAGGGCATGTGCCAGTGTAAATAAACTTCTCGAGCTTCAGCTCATATTATTGGTAAATCGTCACTAAACTGGTTTTGAGTTTTCAGAAATGACATCGTGACTTAAAACTGGTCGATCGATGTCGTGGTAATCTTGTTGAAGCGTGATAATTAAGGAGACTGGACACCAAAGATTGTAAGAAGGTATTTCATAAGAATTCTTAATATTTTTCTGATAAAAGATGACATCTCAATAGCACGTTTCGTTTGGAAGTTACAGATTTCAGAAAAAAAAACAACAAAAACATTTACCTCCAAATAGTAGATTGAAGTATAAAAAAATCTGTCATATTATGGCCCGCTAGTTGAATAACCTTTGAATTCCTTTGTGATCCTGAGTGTCGTGTCTTAAACGATAATTTAAAAGATGTGGCCTTTATTTCAATTATATTTTAAGGTAAACGTAGGGGCGGGTCCAACGCACGTGTTTGGTAGGACACTAGATTCACTCACGCCTAATTGCACCTGACGGATTACCAATGTTGCTTCCAGTATAGGGTACGTGTTGTTATGGATAAAATCATGACGAGAAAAACAACAGTGAAATGTTTATGATGTAATATGATTGAATGCACAATTATCTTTTGTTTTATTATCTATTTCTATATTTATTTTTATTTATGTATTTTTATTTATGTATTTATTTATTTATTTATTATTATTATTATTTTTTTTTGGGGGGGGCTCTGGATTCGCCAAAGGGGAAATGTGCAGTTATACCCATTCTCACTTCTATATGTCCCTCACATGTATCAGACATCTGCAGCTGAAGGTTACTCTATCAGAGAGTTGCTATTCTAAACAACTCCGGCGGCCTTATTAACCTTACTGGAAAACGATTAACCTATACCTGATTGGATAATCAGCTTATCCCGGTCCGTAGCGAAGGGGACTCCTAGAAGAATATTTTGTCAAAAAGACCTTTTTTTGGAGTGAAACAAATGCGACGTGCCAGTGGTCTCCCTATTTCTGTTTTGTGACACCCCCCCCCCCCCCCCCCCTCTGCGTCATGGATCTGATCTGGCTACAGGACTGAACTTTTCAAGAAGACTGTTGAGTCTTGAGATACCGTTGCGCCATTGACTAATGACGCTTGAATGAACAACGGAGAGCGTTCTTTATTCACTCATACATGGAGCAGCATTCCACATCAGAGCGGACGTTGGAACGAAAATTTATATGAGTCATGTAAGAACTTTCAGAGACGTCACTTCCAAAGTTGGCCTTCATAAGTGCGTCTTCAAGGGAAAACTGCCGCAGACGTCAGCGAATATACTATAATATACCTCCTTAGTCCCTCCAATTATACATTCGACCGTGTTATACATCGGCAGACAGATTATTTTCACAAAATTCACATTGCCATGTCAATGATATGACGTGCTTGAAATATTTTCATTGACTACAGAGTTATAGTAGATGTGCCCAACACATGTATATTACGCCAACTCAACCAGTGGTTTATTTAGTTGTCCGAGTTCGGCTTAGCGCCCTGGTTTTACTACATGCGCTATTCGGCAATTTTTTTCGCGCGTTGCTATGTGCTTGTAGTCTGCACTCCGCTATACTTAAGGTTGTGTAACATGCATCTGCAAAAGAACTGGCTACATTCAGAAGTTGCACAGTAAAACCTTAGGTGGAAATCCGTTGGAATTTTGTTTATATTTATTACCGTTTTCGAAATATGATTGCTTGATAAAAATGCAAAGCCTACGTGGAGTATTGCAGAGAGTCAGTACTTCTGTTGTCTCTTATTGTCTCTTAATTACTGCGTTCAACATTGGTAAAGTGGTATCGATATTTTGAACAAGAAAATACATGGTTTCGGCAAAAGAAAACCCTCTGGTCATATAAAATTCTCAAATCGCCCTGAAATGAATTTAAGTACACAAAATAACGTAAGACATATCATAAGTTTCCATCTCTTGACCTACTTATGATGCAGCTGTGAGACACTGACTAATTTGCCTGTGAAATTGTCAAGTCTTTGATAGATTTTGACGGAATTTGTGGCTGTTATGAAAATTTCCAATGATTAATGCACCGAATACTCCAAAATGTCATTTTCATGTCACGGCTTATTAACCTCTTTTCTACTTTGTAATTTTTCTGATCCTCCGGACTCCCGACTGCTAACCACAAGTGCAGATACTAGAAACTTCGGTGGTCCGACCCAGTTAACAGCGTCTAGCTACGATCGTGGTTACAACTCCACCAGTGTTTCCCGTGCGCCCGTTCCCCGCGTTTATACATCCTCCATCTGCTTGTATATATCCTACATTAGCTTCAGTGACCGTGGTGTTGTTGCAACAGTTCTATCTTGGTCCGTGTACAGGACATTTCGTGAGAACATTCTATGAAAGCACTTAAATTCAAGTGTCTCTATAGAACATGACAGGCGGTAGTAGCCAGAAGACCGACTCATAGTCTTTAAGGATATAAGCATGCAGAGGTAGGCTATTCCCTTCCAGAGGGGGAAACAATATTAACTTATGTGTAATGGTTTCTACATAAAAATGAAAAAACACTAAGGCTGATAAAAAGGATTAGAGAACGAACTGTAATCAGATGGACTGTAAACAGATCAGTTCATGGGTGATGGAGTTAGACCTATCTCGCCCCGTAACTCATCATCCGTGCAACGGTAACAAAATTGAGATTGACCAAGTTCGTAGTCATCATTGCAGCTTATTTTTGTATATCAAGTTATGGTCCTATTTTATTTACCAGCCTGGGAACTTTTCTCATACACCGCTTATTCTCCAAAGTCTTGAGTACATCCTGACATCTTATAACAACTTCCTGGTCTTACTATCTTTGCTAGTGTAGCCTACCCTTTAATTGTGTTATCATACTCTTCATTCCTTTATTATAACCTTTGCAACCAGCAGGGCAGCGGCATTGCAAAAGTTTAAGTTACGTTTTGCTCAGGCGCAAAAAAAGAAAAAAAAAAGATGCGTTGTAAATATCTTTTTGTTGTACTTTGCGTTTACAATATCTTTTGTAGGGCCTCATAAATAGGGCCCTATAATATTCTGTTTTGGTAATTCTCACATAGGTTAAATACATGACCCTGAAACAATTGTCTGCAATTGATGACGTAGTTTATGTCTGCTGATTTATATTGGCCTACAGGCAAATTTTCAGATGGAAAGAATGCGCGCATGGGTACTAACGATAGATAAATTACTCATTACACTGCGAGGCATACCGTATTATTTATATCAGTACAATAATATCTTTTTCGCTACTACACAGTTAACCAGAAAGCCAAAAGGCTTTGTGATTCCTTGCTATATGGTTATATTATAACAAGCATGAATTATCCACATGACAAGTATGAGATCAACTGCAGTTACTGGTCTTGAAACACCACATTAATAAGCCTTTAACCAAAATAACCTTTATTTTGGTGACCTCAAATGACATTTGACATCCACTAAAAGCAATAGGGATCACCTACCCAGTCAAGTATGACCGTCAGTCAACATTACAAAAAAAAAAAATCGGAACTTTGCCATGTCTGTGGTTTTCATGTATTGTTATGTTTTTACAGGGGTAACCAAGGTTTTTGCTCGGTTATCATTGTCACCATTTTTGTGCATAATTGTACACACAGATATAGGTTCACCGTACAAATATCACTGCATCGTGGACCACGATTCGTGGTTCGTGCATTCTATGTGGAGTTCATTAATTCAAAGTTCCGAGAATGCTGACCTCGCGGCTGTGTAACGTTGGGGTTCGGCTCATTCATGTAAGTGTGATATATGATACTAAGCTAAGGTTCGACAGACCGCGTCGTTCTACATTGACGAACAGTTTGGAACATTGGTTACCTTCTTAAGTGAATTAAACAGCAAGCCATAGCGCCGCAACGAAATGACTGAGCAAACACGACTGAACAAACACAACACAATGAAAATATTGGAGGGTTAACTCTTTTGACTTGCATAATCTTTTCAACTAAATAACAGCAATCACCAAAAGTTACGTTAAAGAGGCCATGGCACGTAAACTGTTCAAACATGTTCAATTATAGCCCATGCATGAATATCTGCTACTGTAGTAAATACGGCATCATACAGAAACACAGCCCAAATGTGGAACTTAAAACTTTGATTGCATAACATTGGATGATGTCTCGAGTACAAAAGGCAGTTTTGGATATCCAAATATTTAGACAAACCAGTTTTTTTTAAGGCGTTTTAGTCTACATGCCATGATCTCTTTAATATAATCTACCCGTTCTAGAACGGGAGTATAAATGTTCAAAAGAAGCCAGTATCATAACAACGAAAACGAACACCGCCAAAATACACAAGTGAGACAATGCTTCATGGTGAGACAAATAGGCTTCTACAAAAATGGAAGTTACTTCTTCCCAAGTTATATTTAGCTATGCTCAATGCAAGGTTATGGAGGCACCCGTATATGTTCCAAACAAGCCTTCGTGTAGGATTTTAGCGGTCATAAGCAGTAACAAGTCACTGGTAGTACCCTTGTTTAACCACGGAGCTATTACAGAGCTCCATGTTATAACCGGCTGTACGTCTACACTGAAAGTATGAGAACGGTATCGGCTGAAATTTCAGTCACGGTCTGCATGCAGGGTATCCCTTTGCCCTGGTGGGTTCACTTGTGGTTCACAAAATTGTAAGCTTTACAAAAAGAAGACCCTTCATTCAGTTTTTAAGTTTCATCGCCCAATGTAGAACGGAACATATTGGGATCCATGGGCCAGAGACACTGCACGCCGCAAGGGTGACCATGTCTCATGACGTAATCGTCTTGTAGTAAAATCAGCTTTCATGCACTCAGTAAAATTTAACCGTGTCGGTGTAGCCCTCTGTTCTGAAAAGCGTAAACACGTATACCGACGTGTACAGCAGGCTAAAAATATATCGTTTTCCGTCGGTATCTCCACTAACAGCTTTGTTTAATTTGAGAAAAGCCGGTATAAAGTGTTAATGAATGTAGGCCTACATGTTACACCAGTAGTTTCAATGGTGTGTGTGTAGCAAGGGGCGGAGCAACAGAAACGACTTGCAAAAATACCCTGTGTGTTTGTATGTGTGGGACAGAGAAGGGGGGGGGGGGAGGAGGGCGAATGTCGTACGATTATCTAAGTAGAGCGCCGTCATTGATTGGCGCTGTGCGTACATGAAATTTTTTTGGTGTTACAAGTCGCCCCCCCCCCCCCTCCCTCTCGTTCATCCAGAAAATCCCACTTGAGTTACCGCCGACCTGGGGTATGTCAAGAAATTTGATGTGAAATTGGAAGGTACTCAGTTGATCCATGGAGTTTCATAGTTGGTCACAATAAGCCTAATTTTACAAAGGATAACGGTGAAAAGTCATTGGCGTTTCTTGGGTCTGAAGCCCGAAAGCAGTTACAGCACAGAACGTCGATGGAATTTGGGGGATATCAGTATAAACTGGTCTGTTTTGTTTTTGAGAATATATGCCAGTGACTGTGCAGTGACTATGTGAGTGACTTGGTGCAGGGCAACTTTGGTGCATCTGTGCTGCACATAAGAACAATTTTGTGATTTTATACAGCTTATAAAAATGAGTTCCCAGTCGGGAATATCTACAAAAAACAAATAAAAAAAACGACAAGGTTCTGAGTCTGAAAGTCCGTATTAAATATATATGAAAATATACAGACATGCATGAATATATCCACAAAATTACATTACAACATGATATGCGTAGAGTATATATGATAAACGGCTCCACGTGTACTCTTGATATCTAAAAAGCCCACATACATGTATAGAGAATTATTTCATCACTAAAACAAACATAAAGTTATAAAGCACAAATATTGAACTTGAATTTTTTTTTTTACTTCCAACCCGGTCTTTCGGGGGCGTCGCAAGAGTGGCAGGACATATGTACAGCCTGGAAATTAGATTCGTGACTATCTAGGCTGCGGTTTTATCCAAAGTGGTACGTCTATGTTCGTTAACCGATGGTGGCACTCCTGTTAAACTTTCCACCATTAAAGCTAATCATGTAAGTGATGGTAGGCGTCATGGACCCCCTTGAGCCCCCCTCCCCCAAACGGAGGATGCGCCAAACCGCCACCGGTCAGTTCGAAGTGCATGCATACGAAACAATTGAAACGGTATGAATCAATTACAGGCGACGGTGTACAATTGCAGCACAAAAAACTATAGCACCTTACTCGTGTGTACATATTGTGCATTATTTAAACTGACATGGCATCTGTCTCAGGCTCATTTATCGTGATCTAGTAGATCCATAGTGCCCTGGAAGAAAGTGTGGGCCCCATTAAAGTGACCCACGAGCATAAATAGTTCACAAAATTGCACAGTGTTGAAAATTCTGAAAAACACGATATCACGGAAAATAATGAAGTGTGGATTGGCCACAGCAAACTGCGACCTTGCGGAGGCGTGGAGCCTACCACCTCCTCCTCGATCTCCAGACTTCTGCGAGACTGGACCCTCGGAAGTCAGCCAATTGGTAATAAAAAGTATCAGATCATCATCATTGTATTGTAACAAGGCAATACATCATCAACAATGTACGGATGATTCCTAACCGATTGTCACACAGGCAAATGGCACTCCACTCTCCAGGAAAGCCCGCCGAGTGAAAGTCTGAAGTTCTCGGCACCATTTACCCTCATCACGAAATGTAATTACGAATTATTCAACCAGTACACTGTTCAAAAAAAAACAAAACAACAACAACGAAGAAAAAGTCATCCGGAGAAGCCCATGCAGTGAAAGCATCGACTGAGTACAGATTATGTCCCTTCGACTGGTCTCAGTTGTAGGGTGTATTTAATAAGTGAGCAGCCCTTCGAGACCCTTTACACTTGGTGCGACGCGGAGTCGCGGGGCGAAGTGCTAAGAGGCGAGTTGAACGTTGTGCTTGTTTTCAGGTTACGAGCGACTTTTTTTTTATCGTAGCGTCTAGGTATTGTCTTTACAGCCACCAAGTATTGCACCTGCTAATGATGTGATTTTTTAAGGAAGGCAATGGTCACAACCTGCATTGCCTTTCGACTCCATTGTATTGCGTCGTGCCGCGGTCGAACTGTGTGACCTTTCAGGTACTGCAAGATCCACAGTGTGAGAGACGACGGGAGGAAAGTTTGCTTAAACAGTGCCGAGTGAATCCATTGAAGACTTGATGTCCAAACTTCCAAAGTACATGTCATTATATGATCAGTATTACTGATGGTATCATCAGATATAGATGAAAGTAGGCTAATAAAGTATAATTGAAAGTTTGAAGGGGAAATAATCCAGTGAATAGATACCAACAGTGTACTATCCTAACCAGAGAGCTCTTCCGTATTGAACTGGATAACAGTTCGCCGTTCAATACATTGCAGGGCATATGTACCACTACGATAACGGCACAGAATACTAGCACCAATTAAATGATCGTATAAAAAATAAGGTTATTAGGGAGTGGCCAATTAAAGGAATGCTTATAAAGGACATTTTTGTGACAGTCTCTGGCGGCGTAAGTATACATCCTACTGACAATACCTTATACAGTAGATTGTAGAAAGTAACAATAGCCTAGGCTATAGAGGTCGTGCACGTGACGTCATCCCATTGTCAAACCACGCTGTACCTCGTAATCAATGGACGGCTAGATTCTCATTGCGGTTATACAT
Organism: Stichopus chloronotus; assembly: GCA_021234535.1. Taxonomy (NCBI): domain Eukaryota; kingdom Metazoa; phylum Echinodermata; class Holothuroidea; order Aspidochirotida; family Stichopodidae; genus Stichopus; species Stichopus chloronotus. Next base: position 20,965,063 of record CM037837.1, on the reverse strand, counting down.
ACACTACAGAGAATGATTTTCATGTCTCGGTTACTCAATAAGAATGAGCTTTTTACTTATGCTGCTATCATAATATGTGTCTTGAAGAAGTTTCCTCACTGATGAAAAGCTTTGAACGGATATTGTGATGAAATGAATGATTGGGAATCAAAAACAAAAGCCCTAACGTAAGCCTTGTACTAGAGTTTGCCGTTCAACATGGCGTATGTTGTGACGTCAGTGCACGACCTTTATACTAACAGTCAGTGCCACCTTCACAGATATGTTATGTCGTCACTGTACCACACGCCAAGCTACACCGGTTGCATGTTTTGGGGAATATTACATCTGATATCAAATGTCTTCTCCTATGCAACTACACACTTCCGTTCGACACCCCGCCCCCCCCCCCCCCCTCCCATCCTGCAGTGTGCATGTTAAGGTGTCCACACACGTTTGTCCATGAACAGTGTCATGGAAATGTACGGCATTGTTTGACTGTTTCCCTAACCTTCGAATCAGGTGTTGTACTGTTGTACATCTGGTGCATGAGAAAGAAGTCAGTCGTGCGGGCAACGAATACAGTCAGGTGGTACACAAGTAATGCGTTGTGATGGCAACTGTTTCCTTGCTTGGAGCTTGCAGTACCGTGTAACTATATGTGCATGTTCATGCGCCACAAAAGCGAGTCTCAAACTTCTCCAGGTTTGAAATGCCCCCCATACTGTTGCTTTTTGCTGAATATCCCGGTGTCTCGAGCAAAACCCAAGTTAACGTGAAGATTTTCCTTACCAGAACCGTAATGAGCAAATTCCGAGGAAGGAAAAGTTTCCAAATGTTTTGAACATTTGTTGTAAAGATAAATGCAACTAAATGCGGTCTAACACCGTCCCGTCGCACATGTCTGGACCTTGTTCAACTTTGTTGTGATCAAATCATAATCTATAGGATCACACATTTGTTCCAAAGCATCGTTATACAAATGTATCGTGAGGTATTGAACAAATGTGTGATCGTACAGCCGATAACATTTCCATTATCACGTCGACGTATGGGGACGTTTGATCTTGCGTTTCCAGTTCCTGAATTCTGAACCAGAGATGGATAAACTTCTTTGCGAGCAACGAGCCCACTGAAACGGAAAGTTGTGCTAAGAATCAACTACCGATGTTTCAGGAAAATGAAGAATCAGTGCCGAATCCAGGATCAAACCTTAGGCTGAGTGTGGGCGTCGAAACAGGCCGAGGGTACTTAATGGTGGAGGGGAGGGGGTGCCTGGAAATTTCATTGCTAAGATGCAAAATGTAAGCATATGAAATCACTACGTCAAAGCTAAATATCGAAAATTTTAGGTATAATATGGAAGTGAATGACACTCGTTCACAACTTGAATATTTCTCCAACTCCCCAAATTGCCACCTTTGCCCCATCACTTCCCCCGCCTCCCGGGTCCCGCTCTGAGTATACTGACACCGAATATAAGCTGTCTAAGATTCACTCTGGGGAAGGAAAACAGGTAGTGTGCATTTCTGATCCTTGTTTGGTTAATTTCCTGTCGTCAAAATCACTCATATTATGAGGCCGTCTTTACTGCTACACAACTGTCATATCGCCCAGTAAACATGAAGAATTTGGCAACCGGCAACTGCCGTTCTAGAAGTTCTAAGGTTAGAACGTGATGATTTTCCAAAGGATTTTAACTGAGGGACGGATGGGAGAGGAATTTCCACAGTTCGCTGTCATTGTCATGTTCCTCCCACGGCTGAGTCATTTTTTGTTGCTCTTTATAATCCATACGGAGATAAATAGAGAGAAATAAGAGCCCTACTTTTTGCGGTCCACTTACGCCGCTTTACACAATCCGAGGTAGAAATTTCAGAGCAACAATATCTAAATAGAGACTCCTTTGGCCCAATGGAATGCTGAGTAATTTATAGAATCGTGACTCTACGAACGTACGGATCACCGTATGCATGCCACATGTCTGCGTACATGATATTTTGAAAAAAAAAAAAATATTTGTCTTTCTTTGGGAAAAAGAAAGAAAACTATGTGTTTTTCGGACTCGATTTTCTTTCGTTTATCCAAGTGTGAGGCCTATACCGGTGCATTGCACGAGAGAATAGAATGGTAAGACAGCCAATCATCAACAAAAAAAAAAGCTAGAATATATTACAAAGCATGCCAACAAGAAATTTTCGGTCTAAGACTTAAGTGAATAAATCTGTTACGTAACAGAACCGACAGTCTGACAGTAAATGTATACCGTCATTCCAAAGAATTTGTGACTGTTAGGTTATCGTTTGACTTGGATAAATAAACAAAATTTCCGCCATTTAGCTTCTGAACCCCTTCTGAAATACCCCCACCGAACAAAAAAAGTCAAGGCGTATTAGGAGAGCTTGACACCCCTCCACCATACACTTTCTCCACGGCGACAGTCAATGGCGCATTGCGTAATTTGTGGCACTTCATATTGACATGAGGAAGACTGCGTCATACTTAGAGGCTATGAGTGGGTATCATTGGCCAATATAAGCTTCAATGACAGTATGTGTGCACGTATTTGACAGTGGCATAGATGTATAAAACTTCGCGCATCTAAGGTAAAAACCTTGGAATAACTAGCTGCTGGAAATTCAAAATCTCTTTGAATTTAATAGTCTTTTGTTTCGCAAGTCTGAAGTTCGATTTCACTGTAATTTGACCCAGTCTGGAAGGAACTTGTACTCCTCGAAATCTGTTATTTTAAGTAACATTTACTTGAGCTAACAACAGGATGACAACCTGCCAAACTTCGCGCACCTCACTAACGTTTGCATAGCGATCATTACATGGAGAGTGTCCTTTTAAACAAATCCTTTGCGTAAACCCACAGCAATAACCTGTGAACAAACTAGCAACAAAAATGGTAACGAAAAAGCCCACTGAATGGACTAAATCATGATTGGAAATTTGTAAAATAAGGCTACAACTGCGAATAGGATGCCTTAGCCCTAGCCTATTATCTCCTCTACAGCACTGTAAAGTTGACTAATCAGGCAAGGACGATGAACTAAACAGTGTTTTTCAGCTTTCTTTTATGTAATTTGCAAGGTATGACGATCAAAACTTTGTCAAGGTTGCCAGACCATTGCATTTTTCGGGCTTATTTTGTAGGGGTGTTTTGGCAGTGCGTGAAGTTTGGTGTATGTACAATATACCCTCCCATCACTATACACAAAATAAATACCAGTGGAGGACTTCACAGCTCGCACTAACAGCCTCCTTGCGCTATCTTCGATTCCCTCATAGTGTCGACGTGGGTTTACCGCATATCGTCATACAGTGCTAGACTCCAGTAGCGATTTGTAATGTGTCGTTGGGTTTTGCCCCTCTCTATGTGCATCTCCTGTCGACATTTTAGGTCTTGAACAACAGATGAAACTCTCCTTTAAAGGTTGAAGAAAGTACCCAGCGACTGCAGCCAAGACTATCACTAAAAACACTAAATAATTGTAAGTCATGACCGCTAGCATCAACAAATATGCCAGCAAGATTTTTGCGACGTAGATGGAGGTTGCAACGAGGTTCAGTTGTAAACTGTAGAAGGTGAAAAGAGAAGAGAAATTTTGTAGTCTGCACAGTTTGTGATAACCAGCAGTGGCGGAACAGTGGGAAGAGAGAGGGGGAACAGGGATGGCAACAGCCCATCTCTACACGGGTCAGAATGGCAAAATGAAGGCAAACGGAAAGACAAAAAAGGACAAAAAAAGAGAGATGTAAACAAAGAACAAGAAAAGTGATGGAAACATGAGGAAAAGAAATTGTGTACTTTATACTTGTAATGGTAGACCGAAAGATGAGATGCACTGACCAATGATACCGTTGTTTTATTTTTGTTTCTAGGCAGACAGACTTTCCTTGAACGAAACTAGAGTGCTCACTAAATAGTATTAAAAGCCTATACCCTCATTTTAATAGATTGTTCTTTATCCTTTTTTCCCCTATATCTTAAGAAAAGCAATGACGTCATTCACTGAATGTCAAACGCAGTGGCAGTGTTACCACAGATTCTAGAGGGGTAAGATAGGACACTCGTTCGGTTTTCTGCAAGAAATGATGTAACGGAAGTGACGTCATATTTAAAGCCCTGGGGGGGGGGCACTGAGCTCTCTCTCGGTAGGCAGCTGAACTATGTAAATTTTGTGTACGATCTATAGGTGGAAAATCACATTGATATATGATTTGCTTTGAAAAAATAACATTACCTTTGTCTTTTGAAAACCGATAAAATGAATTACGCACTGTTTCAACAAGAGTGGTACTGCAATTGATTTTGCAGAACACCCCACTTTTGATTTGTTCGTCATTGTTAAACTGATGCATCTGCCGAAAGGTTTCTTTAGTTTACCAGAGTAGCAATGGCGTCCTTCGTCACGAAGCAGTACTTCCGGTTACACTTTTTAGGCGCGAGTGTCCTATCGTCCTCTCTCTAGAATCTTTAACGATACAAAATCCACTCCATTACTGGCAAATACGCACAATTTATGTGCGTGTCGGTACGTGTGTGTGTGGATGTGTGTTTATTATTGTGCATGTATTAGTGTGTGTGATAATCATACACCGAATAGACGTTAAATGCTGTATTTCACACTTCTATGAGAAATTGATCTTGAAAAGCACTCATTGCCTGCTGGTAGTTACCTTTGGCGTATTGTGAGATGCATTCGAATATTCGTTTTGCGACTTCTGGTAAGTCTTTGAGCAGCGCCCTCTTCAGTTGGACTGTCCGGGTGAATGTCTTCTTTCTCATTGGAGTGCTGAGATGCAACTATGCCCTTTAAGACCTGTCTCCTGGCCATTTCAGAGGCTTTATTGAGAAATTCGAGAAGAAGGGAAAGTGCTGCCACGCCAATCAGGAGGAGAATTTGACCTGCAAATAGACGGACCAGGATAATTTTATCCAAGTATATAGCAAGGCTTGACTTTCGACGTCAATGGTATTATCATTACCGGTACAACAAATAGCTACTGTATGAGCTCCAACAAGTTTGAATGAAAATGTCACGTGTTGATACCTCCATGATTCCAAATTGCATCCTTCCGGCCTAAACTGACCAAAGACAATAGAAAACACATACGGACATCAGCTTTCTAAAACTATATATAGGTGAACCGATAAAGTTCAAGCACACTTTAGTTCTTAAAATATTGAGTTTTTCAAGAATTTTGAAACACATTTCACTGTTGTTTCTTTGTTCTGTATGTAAAAAAAAATTCTTAAACAAGTAATAAGTGAGACCTACAAACGTAATGGGAATTTTCGGACAACTTAACTCTTTGAAATTTCGCTTGCACAGGAGTTTTTCACCTTATACACTAAATCTGAAGATATTATTAAATCTGAAGATATTATATGAACGCAATACAGATTATACAATTATCCAAGAGCACGCAGTACTAAGGTAGTTTTCTCACTGAGACATCCTGTTGACATGTACTTTTCAGTTCGACCTCAGTTTGACCTCAGTGCCGTTTATCGTTCATCGAACGCCGGGCTAGTTTAATGATGTAGGCCTATATATTCACATTTTGTAATTCAAATTTTGTAGCCTATGACGACGAGGTAGCATACTCTGATGAACAGCAACAAAAAATGTAAATAAGACACTGATTTCCCCCTTTAAGTGTTAGATATAACCAGGGATTCCAGGCCCGTATGAAGCTTTTTCAGTGGGGGAGGGGGCTCGATTTTACCACAAGTGGAACATTTTCCCGATAACAATGACCAACAACATAAAACTCATTATATACGTTGCTCACGTAGGCCTACTATCATAGGCTGAGCGGAACTCCAGATCTTGTGGGTGGGTGGGAGGGGGGGTCCTGAACCCCTTGGATACGGGTCTGGATTCAACTATCTGATTTGTTTGTAACACATACACATGCACACATCAGTCGAAACCCCCCAATTTTACCTCTGAATATAACGTGATTGGGTGCAAACCCCGATGTAAGCTGTTTGTCGGCAATAGTACGTGTACGACAAGTGAAGTTTGGGTTAGTCTTTTAGATTAAGTTATGGTCCACAACAGGAAAATTTTAAGGGAGTGGGGGATGGGGCTTTGTCTCCAAGAAAAAGTTTTGCCATCCTTTAAAATTAGGGCAACATACTCTCATTTACTTTTCTTTTTGTAGGAGTAACCTTTTGCAAAACGAGATCTCTAAGTAAAGAATGTCTGGCTGCGTGAATTAGCCCTACCCCTCAAAATAACGTCCTTAGAACAGTAGCATGGATGGGCATTCTATTCTCCCAGTGGGAACATTTTTCCCCGGATTTGCCTCAACCAACTCGACTTAGCTGACGGTAACCTGACAATTACATGTATATGTCTATTTCCGGTTCATATTTATAATTTTGCATTTACTTTTCTGTTTTACACAGTCTATGAGACTTAATTTTCACCAAAGATATGCTATAACCTCAGAGCTTTCGAGGGCTTCGCCCATAAGCAACCAACGGGGTTTGGATCAGAACCCCACAGGACCCCACCTAAAGGTCGTGTTTTTATGCGTGATGTATACCTATCCTGAGACTAAACTTGTCACCGTGAGATACGCTAAGACCTCGGAGCTTCCGGGGGCTTTGCTCTCTGGACCTCCATCGTGGCTTTGCCCCTGGGCCCCATGAGTGGTCCTATGATTTCATCTTGTCAACTTAGAGGAATAGCCGAATTAATTCAAATTGCCTAAAAACTTTGAGTTTAATGACGCACTTTAAATAAAAATGCACAAATCGTGAGGTCTAATTTTCACGCAGAGATATGCTAAAACGTCAGATCTTCTGGGGGTTTCTCCGGGGGGACCTCACCAAGAACCCCACTCGCTAAACTCGCGATCTGCGTTCAGTTTCGCGCTATGCGCGAAATTTCTTGCCCCTACACCAAAAAATTTCTTTTGACCATTTGGCCCTCAAAATCTAAAATCGTGGTGCCGGTGCCTTAGAGAGATGAACAGAACTATGAAGAGAGGCGAACGACATGCTGTCACATGCCCGCGTTAGGGTCCCTGGCGGAGTCAAAGGGCAGAGCCCGTTGGGGGTTCAGAGGGCAAAGCCCCCGGAAGCTCCAGCAATATAAGGTAATAAGAATGCCTTAAATTTGTCTTAGAGATCAGGTTTTCTTCCTTTCAGATTTTGAGAAATTCGATGTCAATGACATAGAGTTCAGGTTATCCTCTATGCGAGTATGCTGCAGTGTGTCATATACATTGACAGGACTGTAAGTTTAACATCGTGAGGCCAGTCATTGGTCAAGAAGGCTGCTTGAAATGATCGCGAAAGTTGACAGTACTTGTTTCATGCCATTTTCATAAAATGTGTATATGCTGTGTATATTTTGTTTTATTTCGAGATATTTTTTCCCTGGAATCTAAAGTGTAAAATTGGAAAGCGCACGAAATTTTTTAGTTATCCTACGGTAATGTAGTAGATTATCGGTACCAATTAAAAGCTTATATAGGTCAACAATTGTCCTGCCAGTTGGGTCCTATTGGGCATACTACCTACGCTGTACGTTCTCTCGTTCAGTCACTATAGATATACCGCATGGCCAACACAAGGGAAAATAGCAGCCGCTAGGCTTTGCGACATGGGATAAAATTACCCATAGGCTACATAAACTGTATACTTTGCCTTCATGTTACTTGGTAAGGTGGGCAGTGCCTGTGCTGTCAAGTAGTGTGGAATGGAACTACTGAAAACTCTGAAGGGACTCTAATTTACAGCGGGAAAATGTTTGGTCCTCATCAGAAAAATTTCCTCTGGAGAGCAGGCCTTTGTGGCGAACTGCATTCTGTATCGTATCGTCTCGTCTAAAATTCCCCGACTGAGGAGCATCCCACGAGAGAGTGGGGGTGGTCCTACTCTCACGTAGCCCAACCCTTGTTGAGAGTTTTCAAGTCTTTTTCTTTTCCCCTTACCCTTAAATCCCCCGACTAAGCGATAGTCTCCCGACTGGCTTCGGAGGTGGGGGGGGGGGGGTGTCGAGGGCTGCGTCCCACTTTAAACACGCCACTGATAAGACGAGTAGAAAACAAACAAACGAAACAAACAAGAATAAAGATAGTGTTTCCCGATTGCGGCAGTATTTAGCTTTATTGCTGTAAAGGATGAAGTAAAGGATGAGGGACAAGAGCGCAACCGTGCAACACACGCCAAACAACTAAAAATGTCATAAAAATTCGACGTAAAATGTCATTCGAGTTAAAATGTCGTAAAATGTCATTTTTTTCTTTCTTTCTTTTTGTCTAGCGTCTTTTGGTTTCCTTTCTTGTTTCACAGTTTCAGTGTTTCCTTCTTTTTTTTTTTGGAATTGTTTCTTTTGGGGTATACACGCTTATAAGCTTTGCTAAACTTCCCGTGCATAGCCCTCGATCTTCAGACTGTGTACCTATATGTTTATGTACATTTGTAACTGTTTATATTACGTGACCGAAATAAGTGTTTGCTGAACTTGAACTAGGAATGTTTTGGAGCAAAAACGACAGCAAATATAGCTTACAGTAGTTCCAAACGGCTGAAGAAGCATTGCCTTTTTGTATCCAAGTACAAGTCTCTACGATATCGTCGACCAAATTTGCCGATTAGTAAGGATGCCTATTAAAACCGTTCTTTTCACAAAACGTTTTGATTTTTTTCGTCTTTATGAATGTTTCATAACAGCTCCAGGCATGGCATGCTTGCCTTCTAAAATTGAAATCCTTCGATTGTTAATTACTTGTCAAAATTTAACCTTTAGCTTACAAGTTGAAAAAATGTCAGAATCTTAAAAAAATGATGTATTTTCTTCTACCGAGGGCATATTATTGGGCATGAAGCAATTTTTACCCGTGATAAGTGAACGCCGTACAGCGTCACAAACCAGGGAGTTGGGCTAGGACGCACCGCGAGTCATCTGGTTGCCGTGTATGGTTGGTTTGCATTCAATGGATACCTTGCTATATTGACAGGGTCATCGGCCTGCTGTGAGGTGAACTTTGCCTTAGGCGCGAAACAAATATTTAGTTTGTGGAAGCTCCCTTAACATGATGATGTTTGTATTTTTCAGTTCTTCTTTATTGTAACGCACAATATGTGTGCTATATCTAAGACTTACAGTAGTCGTAAATTCTTCCCGTATATACTTTAAAATATAAATATTTTAGGTTGTTGATTCAGAAAATCACGTTTAATGGTTTGTCAATGTTTTTATTTATCTGTGGTGTTTATTCATTATTTTTTGTGTGGCTGTGTTACTATTTGGTTTACATACGCTTTTGTATGCATGACACTCAACACCAGTGGTCGCGTACAGATTAGACTATGAAAACGGATACAAATACTTGAACGTAGAGGTAAAGTTTTTTTTTCAATGTAATGCAAAAACAAAAGAAGAAAAAGAAACAAACCTGGCCAGGTCCCACCAGTGAATCATTTATTGTGAGATTTAAGTAGATGGACCAGATAGGGCACGTGTTCCCATGGACCACCACCAAAATGGGCAGCCCCACAAAATCACATTATTGTCATTAAAAGGTAGCCTATTCCTGGCGGAATCAAGAGGAAGTCACTGTATATGAAACCCCACATTGTCCATTACTTATTTTTGACTGTCTCGCCAAGCTGTACTCAAGATTCATTCAGTGATCTGACTGTGGCGATCCAGCCGAAATTTTACCTTCTACGTCCCTTTTTTGAAGGAAATCTATGCCTGTAATTCTTGAAATGTGATTCGAGTGGGGGGGGGGGGGGGAGGTGACAGGACCGTGTTGTGAATTGACCGCAACCTTTCTCCTCCTTTCTTGTGATTCGCCCCATATCGTAGTCTACATGTGGAAAGTTCGGAGAAGGGTGAGCCGGGGTGGGGACCGTAGTTTGTGCACAGGGCCCTGAAAGGGAGATCCTGCCCTGGACCCATGCAACTAGGCTAAGTATGAACTAGTCAAAATAACAATTTCCCATTTGACAGAAGGGGCATGTCTTAGACATTAATTTTCCTTTACAAGGATGATAGTGTGAATTGGTTAGATGTTAGGTATATAAGTGCGTTTTACCTTCAATTGGGCATAAATTAAAAAAGAAAAAAAAAAAACACTCAGAAAATTACCCCTCGGTCACTTCTCACAATCTTGCATCCTAGTGTAACACAGTCATGGAACAGGTATCAAAATTGCAAGACAGTAGGATTACGTGGTTACAGCCCTTGGCACCAATAACACAGAAATATTCCCAATGTAAACCGTAGTGTAATTTTCGAATACCTATGTGAGTGACTTGAGGGCTGGTGGAGTGAAAACATTGGGTGACACATTCCGGAGGGGTAAATCAACTGGAGCGGAAGATAAATGTTTTTTACAGTGCCAAAAGAATGACTCGAAAATCCGAACCACCCTATGATTATCTTAGATCATCTGCAGCGTTCTGCAATTATATGTCGCTAAGTAGCCTTCTGGTCATACAAAGTTTCATTCTTGAGCTACAGTAACTGAATCTGATCGGCGCAATCCGACCAAAATTTGCAATTAGTCACAAAAAACATGACCGTCAAAACGGTGACTATAACATTTCACCAATGTACGGGTAAATTGGGTTGTCAAGACTGTTGTATAGCTGTTCATTTTGTTTGGAATGTAATATACATATGCTATCAGTTGCTGCTTACCTTTAGTGGTTGTCAAAGTCCAAGAAGGAAAGAAAAGTTGGTACGGATGATTCAAGTTAAAATACGCCATAGCGCACTTTACACGGGGATGATCAACATGTCTAACGTGTACACTGAAGTCATAACATACTAGCAGCAACGGTTTCAGTCCATTTCTAACTGATTGCCGGTTCTCCTTGCAACGAACATGTCATTTTGGCTTCGTCGAACGCTCCTGGTGACTTCGCTCGGCGGACTCACAACTGGGAAAGCGTTATCGGGTTAAAATACAGGTTCGAATGTATGCTTACCCGCGTTGTTCCGGGGTGGTTTTGCCAGAAGTAAATAGTAGCCTCTATTTTTCATGTACGTATTTTATATGCTCTGGTGATTTGATCCTCCGGGGATTCCTGTCTGTCATTATGGGTTACGGTTCCGTGTAAGTGCCATGTCAAAGGCTTCTTTTGCATCGGGGTGAAGGCGGCTGTAGCCCATAATTATGTGAAGGCCACCTTAAGGACATATTTGTCGTCTATATTCACCGTCAATGTGATTGTGACAATTATTAAGCGTAACAGACTTACAGTAAGTTCTGACTATCATCAAAATTCCTTGACACCCTATAGATTGTGAAGCTTTAAGAGGGGGATTAGTCCCCCATTCTCCGATAGAATTGTGCACCATTGATACCTTAAAACCACACAAGGTCCTAAATTGGTCTCCCATTTACCGATACAATTCACTGAATACCATTGAAAATCTTTCAATGTCTCATTCTCTTCAATGCCTTTGTTCATCATCACTGTGAAACCATGGAAATTCGGAAATTAACAGGACGTATGGTTTTTTTTAAACAGACCTGCTCATAACACTCATTTAGTGGCATGATTAAGTGGTCGTCATTTTGGTGTACAGTCTGTGCATACAGTCATAGTGGGTATCCGTGAACGCATGATGCCGCCAATCCTGTTCAATATTATTTGCATACAAACAAAAGGACCTCCAAAGTGCGGTAAGCACTTAATACCCATAGATAAGATCTTCGACTATTGTTAACTAGTATACTATGAAACTACAAAAACAGTAGTTATCGGGGTATTCAACAATGAGGTTGATTGAAGTTACAGGACTGTATTATCATACTGTATATATACTATTATATATATATACTATTATATATATATATATACTATATATATATATATATATATAGTAAACTATATACAATGAGTGAAGGAGCGCTTTGTATATAGTAGTCGCATATAGACCTTAGGTCTTTTTAACCTCTACCGATGGGCAATTGACTTATGCTGAAAGAGGAGTTTATTACTTGGATGGAAAACGTTGCCCCTCTCCAAGCAAAAATGTAATAAGTAATAATTTAATTACCAACTTGTAATTCAGTCAAGAGCATTGGGTATTTTAAAGTGTTTGCCCACACTTCGTACCAGGTACAGCGAAGTCCAGTAATGGGCCGGTAACCGAATACATAACATATCTGTTAGGCTATGTCGGATTCGTTACGAGAATCGTACATGCCAACAACACCTGCTGGGAAGATAAGATGCAAACACCAGTGACTACTTTAGCGACAATGTAGTTCTGTTCAAAGTGCACTTGACTGAAATAAAGCTGGTGGTAACAATATGACTGATGTGTCTTTCATTCAGCCTGCAAAACGAGAACATTGATGGTCAGTCAGTTGGTACTGGATACGGATAACCTGTATGAATCGAAGATTACAGCAAAGTGAAACGAAATCTACAAACTGACAAAAAAAAAAAAAAAAAATATTGATTGCTCATGGCACTGTAAGTTTTCCGTACCGTCGGTTGTTTTTTTTTTTCTGCGGCGGTCATCAAACTTTTTTTTGTGAGATTTTTTGTGAGAAAAACGGAGAAAGCTAGAAAATGAAATTTCTCCTCCCAGCCTGCAATGTCATATCATCTTCGCCCAAATTAACATCAATTGCCTCTAATTTTACCCCACACTCTGCACTAGGTGTGCTTCAATACTCGATTCCCCAAGCAGCCAAAGAAGGGAATTCCAGAAAAAAAAGGTCACCAAATATTCTTTTCCATAAGAGGAGTGAAAATCAGTTGAGAATACCTATAGTTTATTTACGGGAACCCCTGCCGATTTTCAGGGGACCTTGAGGACAAGTCCAAACTAAGGTCCCCTCTGGTTCCAAAATCTTGTCGAATTTAGTGAAAAAAGTGCTACTTGGAGGCTACAGCATGAAAGTCTATGATTCCATAAATTAAAGGGAAATAGGGCATTTAGAATACACCAACATGACATACAAAAGAATATAGCAGAAATCATTGTTGAACCATTCAGTCTCATGAATACACATCTATCAAGGTTTCATCTTCTCAAAACATTATGCATGTGATGAATAATGAAGATGCATCATTTGAATGTTGAAAAGTTTGGGTGAACAAATTAGTGTTGAGCAACAAATAACTGAATTTCTATCTGTTCGGAGCTTATTTCTTGAAGAGAAGGCTACTGTCCTTCCTGATTTTGAATAATCTATCATTCTACATCCACAAACATTGTTTTCAAAAATATAGATGTTTTCTCGAAAACAAACGCCCTATTTCCCTTTAACTTGGAAGTTGTTTACGAATGGTAAGGTCAACTAACACGTCATTTTTAAAGGGAAATAAGGCGTTTGTTTCACAGGAAACAATCATATTTTTAAAACCAGTGTTTGTGGACATAGAAGGATAGATTTTTCAAAATAAGGATGGACAGTAGCCTTCTTTTCAAAATATAAGTTTCTCTCAGATAGAAATTCAGTTATTTGTTGCTCAACAATAATTTGTTCACCCAAACTTTTCAAATTTCAAATGATGCATTTTCCATTACTCATCACATGCATAATGTTTTGAAGATATGACGCTTTTGCATATGTTTATTGATCAGACTGAATGGTTTAACATGGATTAAAGCCATTTTCTTTGTATGCCATGATGGTATATTCTAAACGCCCTATTTCCTTTTAACTGTAACATTTACATGGTCTCCTGAGACTGCCAACGGGGAAAAAATCGGAAATAGTGAGGAACAGAAGGACAATGAGTAGCAATATTTGAAAAAAAGATCGGTTTGATAACGTATTACTAAAATTACTTAATAATGCAAATTAGGCTTTTCGGCTTACAGACAAAGTTCAGAACGTCACAAAGTGGCATACAAAATTCTAATTTTAACATGGATGGAAGTAACGTCAATAATGATGTTTAAGTTCTAATTTATAAAACCAAAAACCCCCAAATTAGTAACCTTTTCCTTCATTACCGGTTTTCGTTGTAAATCTTAGGGTAATGAATGTGACTTATTACGAGGACGTGAACATCATTTTAGTAACAAGAGCGGGCCAATAACGGAGCAACAGACGATACTTTCTGTTCCCCGATAAAGTTTCCAAGGAGAATGATTTACTTGAATATCTATGAATCCCCTCGGATGAAGGATAACTACATAGTGTGCAGTGCCTCAGGATGTACCAGATTACAACATGTACTGTAAGAACTCCTATCACAAGAAGTTCACATGTGTTCGATCAATTCCAAAGTGCAAGAGGTACGGCATGCTGTGTACTTTAAACATTTAACTAATGATCTGCTAGAATTTTCAAAGGGTTTAGTGTTTCATTAACCTTGAGAAGAAATAGCTGAAATCAGTGAACAATATAAAAAATTAACGTATTTCATTGTAACCGGGTTGCCACCCTGCAAGGACTTTTTTCAACAATTTGCCATACGTTTGTCAGATGTATATAGTACGCATGGATGATTTTCAGAGCATTTTGCACACAATTTTTTTTTTGTCTTAAACCTATTTTTTTGTCTCGGATCGTGTAGGTCATGTTTATATTCATTAAGATAAAACCTTGTAAATGGAGATTTATAATTCTTGTCTATTACTTGCAATTCACCATCGTGTACACATGCTTCAAAAAGTGTATTTGTATTACAAAAAATGTATTTGTACATGGAGTAGAAACGTTGATCTTTATGATTGCCCCGCAGGTCACATTTTCAAATAGCTTGCAACTTGCCTTGATGATTACGTCATACCAGGGATCTCCCTGTTCATGTCGCATTTATACGATGCTTAAAGAGCCTGGGCTCATTGAGTCGTTTTGTGGAATTGATTAAATTTTTTCTATAGCCGTCAAGTTTCCTTCACATACTAATGACAAATGGTCAAACTGAGAGGATCCCTAATGACATACAATGGAACATGAATGAATGAGTAATTAACCATATAATTTGTTTTTTTTTTTGAAAATTCGTATGCGGAATGTTTTGATGTTGGTACTATATTCACATGCCACACAACCAGTACAAGTGACGGTCAAACGATTCGTCAGTTTTCATAACTATTGGATTTGAAACTTGACTAATTATGCTAACAGTAAGTATTGTTATGTGTTTATACCCTTCAAAAATCAGCACAACCTTTATTGGTAACAACTCAATGTCCCCCTTTAAACGGACAAAACTAAAAAAAAAGAAGGAGAAGAAAAGCGGTGTTTCGGTCTACCAGAGTTTATATAACAACATGTCACAATGTGGTCTAATACAGCCCTATCATTTCCCTTGTTTTTTTTTTTTACGGGAATGGGAAAATGTAGGTCTACATTATAATAACATAATAATAATCTTCTAAAAATAAATGCCCGGAGACTTCATGGGAGAGTGGATTTCAAGTGTGCAGGTGCAAGTGTGATATCTAGTCTACCGGGTACAATATTTGCCGCTTAAAGGCAGACATAATTGTCTACAAAGCAAATCCAATTTTAGGCTTGTAACAACTTGAAAGGTATTCCCCCCCCCCCCCCCTGCAACTTCACGCTGATATATATATATACGTATACCGCGGAGTTGTAAACTCCACGTGTCACGACACACGTGATACGACGCACTTTAATACTGTGATTTAAATACTAATACTAATAATAATACTAGTAATAATACTACTACTACTACTAATAATAATACTAGTAATAATAATACTACTACTAATAATAATACTACTAGTAGTAGTAGTAATAATAATAATAAGTGGAGTTCTCACCACTAACGTAGTACGGCCTCAAACAGGGTGGGATAGGCTTATCAACGCCGAAGGCATCGTCAAGTGATAGCCACCTCGAAGTGAATGCAAAAGGTCCTTTTACATTAGGCGTGATACAATGCGATGAGAAAGTTGAAATGTTTTTAGTAGCCTTTGAAGCCAGGCGCTATACGACTCGACGCGATGCGATCATTGACTTGAAGAACTTCAAACTTTTTATCACTTATCGCTGTTTTATTTTTCTTGTGACCAATCGTTGTCCTCCGTAAAATCACATGATTGGCAAGACAATAAAAAAAAAAAAAATCATCGAACGATCAAGAGAAAGCCACCCGTAGTGTGACATGAAACACTCCTCTGCGGGGCTTTTTTATCGCATCGTATCGAATCGCGTCGCACAAACATATTTCTACCCAAGCGGGATATGATGCGATACGACGAGACGAAATAAAAATGGAGTTGAAAAAGATTCAACTTTACTGCTTATCATTGCGACCTTTTTCTCCTGACCGTCGAGCGTTGTCTGCTATAAAAATCACATGGGCAATGAAAAAAATCGACGAGCGATGAAGAGGAAGTCGCCTGTAGTGTGAAAGCTAACACATCGTTGCCCAACAGTTTTATCGCATCCCATGCATCGTATCGTATATCACACCCCCGTCGCTCCTGGCGTGAACGGGCTTTAAAGGGAAATAGGGCGTTTGTTTTACAGGAAACATCCATATTTTTAAAACCAATGTTTGTGGACACAGAATGATAGATTTTTCAAAATAAGGAAGGACTGTAGCCTTCTTTTCAAGAAATTAGTTTCTCACAGATAGAAATTCAGTAACTTGTTGCTCAACACTAATTTGTTCACCCAAACTTTTCAGAATTCAAATGATGCATCTTCCGTTACTCATCACGTGCATAATGTTTTGAGGAGATGAAGTTTTGGCAGATGTTTAGTGGTGAGACTGAAGGTTTAACAATGAATAAAGCTATTTCTTTTGAATGTCATTTTGGTGTACTCTAAACGCCCTACTTCCCTTTAAGTCAGATTTGAATAGAAGTTGGTAGTTCAGTGAGTGTATGTGTGTAGGCATGTACTACTCGGAGTGATCATAAAATGCTTAGCTTTGCCAACTTTTCGTTAGTATTCAATTGTGTGTATTATTCACTACAAACGATTAAAACCATAGGCAATTCTTTTTGCAAGTGCCGCGTTCTGTTCTCAAACCCGCTCGCTCTTGAGTTTTCGAGCCGTCTGTAACGCAATTTTCAAAATGGGTGTAGGGAGGGCGCCGCTCAGTTTAACAACCTCACTGGATAGAACAGTGATATTGTGCTCTTTTAGATAAACATGGTTCAGGAAGTTCTCTGTTTGTCTTGCACGGAGAACCAATAGGAATCCACGAGACTAATTTCTTTCAGGAATGTTTATTCCTTAAGAAATTGTTCAAGAATTACTCAAGGAATAAAGATTACTGTTGCGAACCTTTTGTCCAGCAGGTGAGAACAGTTTGCCCTCCAAAAACCCTGCTTTCTTAGAGTGTAACGAAAAATGTTTCTGCCATCCACTTCATGCACACTGGCTGTTTCACATGATTTTTCTCATTGTCAAATGTTTTTTGTTCTCTTACCCGAAAAACCATCACGTCCATATGATGTATCCTCCTGTTAAATGTATCAATTTTGACATGGCCAAAATGATACATGACATATATCATGTTGACAATTTTGATATGCTATACAAAGACGAATTAAACTGAGAACATTTACTTTCACAATATTATCATTGAGCTTTTTCGTTGCATATTTTAAACAATTCCTCGTTATCCATCCCTCCTTTTTCAGTTTACCGACAGGAATGTATCGCAACTTTATTCGTACCATGCAGATATTCGTCCAATTGATCAAGGTAAAACGTTTCCATCTGTCGACATCATGACATATTTCCGTCGTCTCCGGTCAAAGGTCATTTCTTCGTCCAACTAAGCTAGTCTGTATAGCAGCTTAAAAATCCCCAACAGATTTATGCAACTGTGAGGTCTCTCGGTCCCCTCAAGCAGACGGTGGCGCGGATGCGCGTCATACTACGCAGTCTCCAATAATCGGACGAAGAAGCCACACGGTTGGCATGAGGCAAGACATCTGACATAGTGCCATGAGGGATAAAAATATGAAGACGTCGTTGTAGCTGTTTCGGATTCCATGAATTAACCCTGAAGCAAGGAAGGTGGAAAGAAAACATTATGCATCAAATGTTTCGTGAAACTACAAATATTGCATTGATTGCACACGCTTAAGGTTACAAAAATCTGAAGACGGTTAACTTAACCAGCAACACATATATATGTCTTACATTCATTTAGAGACATATGAGATATATACAAATATATGTTCTTTGTATCTTTGTACGTTAACATTGGAAACTTACCGTGTGTACATATAATGACATGCGTTAAAATATGTGTCCACCATTTCAAAACACTGAGACTGACATGATTTTACACTGATACAACCAACTTAACACATATTTCTTCCATACAAATGCGTTTTCTTTATATCTTAATTCGTGTATGTTAACTTGTATACATATGAGGACATGCGTTAAGATGTGTGTTCATATTATGATTACCTGCTACAAGACCAGTCGCAACCATCCCGATACCGACGACTAAACTGGACAAAGCTGTGGCGGATTTAAAGTGCCTATCACATACGATGTGTTTGGTGAAAGCCTGAACCCAAGTCCCATAGAAGGAGGCTAATATCCCAGCTATGAATGCAAATGCAGATAGAAGTAAAAAGTCGGCGGTGAAGTGGAAGCCCAACATGACGGCGAAATTAATTATCACCCCACCGACGAGAGACGGAACGTTGCTCATCCAGTCGAAATAAAATACGACAATGCACCCTAGCCTGCCCACTAACATGCCAGCTCCACCGGCCGACGAGAGGAAAACAGCCGTCGATGGATGGTAACCTTTCTCCACACCGAATGGGACCATAAAGACGGCCCAAGCGTAGACGATAATTGTATTGAAGAGTCTCGTCAGAATCGCAAAGGATAATGCAGGATGGGCAATCAATATATTCCTCCTCTGCGAAAGATCTGAATCTTCTGACAACAAACCAAGGGCTTCTTGTCTAGATGGTGGACTTCCAAGACCACTATCACCGTCATCACTATTTTTCGGAAGAGCTTTTCGAGAGGTATTCCCCTGTCCGTTTTTCTTGAAGAGCAGCAATCCACTAGGAACGCAATTCCACATGAGAGCACCAAGCAGGGCCACTGCTGCCGAAAGTCCATACGTCTGAAGCCATCGATCTAATATTATAGGCATTACCATCATGGACACACTCGAAAAGACGGTACTAATTGCCAAGGCGAGCCCGAATGTAGTCCCGTAAATTTCGCCAAGGTCAACCGTTGTTACCAGAATGATCATCCCAAAGCCAAAACCTGTGTGGAAAAAAAAAATACAAAGATGTTTATATATATATATATATATATATATATATATATATATATATATATATATATATATATATATATATATATATATATATATATATAAAGGAAACATTAATGTGACCGTTGGAACGGCTAATCCCCGAACAATATGTTGCCTACATGAAAATGAGGATAACGGGGATGTCTGCTTAAGAGGGGTAGTGAACAGGAATTGAACAGTTAAAATTCTCCCTTCATGGACAGCAGTCGGTTCTCTACCCTTTACGTGTGAATCAGTGCAAACATTTGTTTTTAATTTAGCCTCTCACCTGTTGCGATGTTTGCTATCATCAATTTTAAGAGGGAGTTAGCAAAATACGCCTGGTAGATAAAACCGGCGCCAACCAAGAAACCTCCTGAGGTACCCAGAAACCTATAGCTGAATATATCCATTAACCAACCGATGACCGGACCTGGTGAAAAGAAAAAAAGAAACTTCGTAAAAGTATATCGCGTTTCGTTATTGGAGGTTGACTGGTTTGAACGGGGGACGGTGGTGGGATGGGTCATCGAACAAGTGGGTTTGACTGTTTCCGCCATCAGGTATGTACTGTTGATGATCATGGAATCCACTGTAAGCTTGAAGTTTGGAATATGAGAGGGAAGAGATTAGGGACAGTGATTGCGATTTGATAAACAAAATTAAAAACTATTGGACACTTAAACAAATGTAACGCATTCACTTATGCATCTCTTTGTTAAGTCAAAAACAGCAAGTATTTTGGAGTGGCGGTAAATGGCTGTTTTGAAGAGTCAAGTGTAAAATGAATTGAGATGGTAAACAACGAAGTACTTACTCATCGTACATTATTAAAAAAAAAATATCGTTTTCTACATTTCTGGGTGTTTCGCATTGAATACATCCTTTGACATGAAAGTTGCGTAACTTACCGACCAGTAAAGCAATTCCTTGTAGAATCATGAATGCCCAACTAACCATAGCGACGTTGGAGCCAGTAACTTCGACCGTTCCTTCCAAAATGACCCCGAAACATTTTAAACATCCCTGGAACAAGAAATATGAAATCGTCCGAGCAAAGAACGATCTCCACTGTCTTGGATTCATCTTGGAAGATATTTTTGTGAATGAAAAAGAAGGGGAAAATAAAATGAAAGGCAGTTAAGAAAAGCACTGAAAGTCCATTTAAAGCAAGCGGTGCTGTTTGAAGAAAAAAAATAGTCCTAATCGTCAATCTTTCTTACTCGTCTTTGAATTGATACAAATCTGGAAAATAACATATACACCGGGTTTCTTTCGAGCTAAATTTCAGTAAACATAGTGCTCATTAAGGTAGAAAGACGAAGGGTGCACTTTTTTTTTCTCTGCTTAAATATTAGGGCCCTGGGATAAATGTGAGACATTTTGTCATTTGAGTCATTTGCCTGAGTCATTTGGCGAACTTTTAAAAACCGGAAATAACAGCACTCCTTGAAGTAAGTGATATCCACAGTATACATATTGGCAATTGTTAAGTAATGCGATTCTCTCCTCGTTGTCGAAGCTCATGACATGACGAAACTCTTGATTGTTAAAACACCCACTACGGACGATGACAGACCGTAACACTACTACGACTAACGAAACATTAAAAAGTTCCCTACTAGAAGCAAAAAATAAATAAAAAAAAAACATATTTGAGAACTTTAATGATCTTGAAGTCAGCATTTGAACCAAGCATATCTTCTGCCGTGCCGCCCTGATATTTTCTAACAGTGGACATATATGCAAGCGACACGTTTTGAAATAAATAAACAAATTCGCTTAGTAACTGTGCGTTTTCGCAGTAGTGCCACTCTAAAGCTGTTTAAATGAGTCACTGAGACGGCAGCATGTAATATTTTCAGCTTTCATAGCTGCACCGGTACTTAAGCATTTTAGAATATACATTGAAGTCGCAAAGTTAATCACCCAATTGACGGAGACGAAACATATGTTTAGACAATGCACCGCAAACTAGATGACATTCTTATAGAAATTTTCATCACAACTTTTATCATCCACCCTTTCTCATTTAAGGATCTGTCTTGTGTCCACTAATTACAGTAACTTTACACCTCAACTCCTTAATTGATGAGTTTTGAAATTACGGGATTAGGTTGCATGCAGTGGACTGAAGGTCAAAGTAATTACAACTTAAAACTGAAACTGAAAAATTAATTGTTGCACGAAATGTTAAGTTCATAAAATGGAAATTCAACTAAAGTGAGTCTATATCTGTCTATAGCTCATGCTTCATGCATAACAACATAGCAACATAACCAATGATTTATTTTCCCCATCATCTTATCATGATAACCTATCATGTAACTCACCTTTGAGTAGACCAGAAAAGCCAACGTCCGAACATATCTTCGCGGTGTACCGTTACTCACTGTATAACTCTCACGGTAGTGTTGTGGCTATCTCTCAAGTTTCTCACTGCAGTGACTTAGAGTATAATTGTTCAAACATGCGTGATCACAAAGCAAATCTGGCATGTTAAATATCAATCCCATAAGGGTACCCTACATAATGTACAGAACTCCTCCTATATATGGCATATATAACTTGAATGAGAATTATCAACCGCACAAATTTTGAAGGTCATTTGTTCCAACTATTGGTTAACAGGTACTGTAAATGTTAAAACCCTTAAATATATATACATATTGTTTCATATATATATATATATATATATATATATATATATATATATATATATATATATATATATATATATATATATATATATATATATATATATATATATATATATATGGAATTGATATACGTCTAATTCAGTAAAGTGCTCAATGCCTAACTCCTGAAGGAGTCCAACATCCATAGGAGAGCGTCGGGACAAAGCAATTTGTGCTTGGATGAGAAGTTGGAGATATTTAAGCTCAGCGGACCAAACATGTTGAACAAGAGATCAGAGATAATAAGCAAGTGTAGGCATGGAGAGAAGCCAGCCAAACGAGCCAAGAAAAGATAAACTCACGAAGAAATCCTGATTCCTGCCAGTTGCCTGAAGAATGTCATAGGGCATGAAACACCGTGTAGCAACCACTCAATAGTGTATAGGGCTCAATATTGTATATATATATATATATATATATATATATATATATATATATATATATATATATATATATATATATATATATATATATATATATATATATATATATATATATATATATATCTATATACTTCCAAGTGGTGAGTCAAGGACAAAATATTTAGAAATAACACTTAGTTGAAAAGAGAAAATAGTGGGGATTCCAGTTGTTTGTTGAGATTGGGCAGATCCCACTTAATGTAAGGGCTTTCCTTGAGTTTAAGCTGCAGCTTAGTGGGTGCCGAGCCCATTATTTTGAAGGAGTTGTTATCACATTTTGCCTTTCAAGAGGGAGATTTGTATAAGTGAACATGTGAGTTTTTATCGGGTTTTAGATGCTCATTGTTCCTTGTAGCCAAATGTGTGTGGATCTCCCCGATGTAACAATACATATATTGCCTGAGATGTATTCTTGAGAAACCCTATTCTGTATTAGCCAAATCTCCGCCCTGCAAATGACAAGATTAAAGGGCGCAACCGATTTTTTGTAATGACGTCTACACGAGACTAACATTTTATGAGCCCGATTTATCAACAATGCTATTAGTGGTACGGGCCTACCACGTGGGACGTGCCGTTGACGTGTTTTACCACTTCACGCGATCACCTGATGAACAGAAAGAGGGGGAGTTCCGTTGTAAGATCAAACAGTGTCTGCATAGCTACAGCAACTTTTGAAATAAATGCACCCTGCCACTCAATTTGGCTCTGCTATCCCGTTCCCTGTAGAATCACTCATCAATACATTTTATTTGCTAAATGCTGTGCTAAGTATTTAGACTTACTCTTCTGGGTACCCACTGTATTAATGTCAAACGATGTAGGAGCATTGACGTGATGGGTTTAATTTGTGATGAGTTTAATTAATTTGTGATGGGTATAGCCTCAGCTCTTAAAATATTGCCCTGTTCTATCTCACATGTTTAAATTTTATTCATTTGTAATGAGTTTTACCGCTTTTCTTTCTCTTATGGTATACACGCTGTATGTTTTATGTGTATGTAATTTATAGAGGACATCGCGTGACATTAGCCATGGTTATTCTAAGGTAAGTGGCTATTTGGGTAAGGCGCCATCACTCTATTGCACTATCCTAATTGTTATAGTGTTACGTCGTTCAAGTGTATATCTGATTACGTTATATTCAGTAACCATTTCTATGATAGCAGCACAACGGCAATTAACAATAGCCTACATATTCCATACTTTTCAGTTGCTATATGTCTTTAGAATGACAATATTACAGAATGTTACGTTAGTCCACACTATAACAGGATGATGGTCAATTCATATGAGACTGAAAAAGAGCTTTCTTCATTAAGAATCTGCTGAGTGAGACCTGAATGACAAACCCTTGAAATTGTGTCTATATCTGTTAACGTTTTTAGATAAGGCTTTTCAACGTTCGATGAAGTCGACCATTGAACAGTGTTGGTATTTCTTTTGTTAGGACCTATTTATGCATTGTCTCCTTACTTTCTTGTGATCTGGCTCACACATTGGTTGGTAATATCCATATTTTTGAAGAAGAAAAATAAATGTTTTCAAAATGAAACGTTTGGGTTACGAAAACTGCTCATTTGTCCTTTAAATAAAGGTTAAGCAAACAAGGGATAATATGAGTGATATCATAGGTCATAGGCCATCTCTTGACGTCACAACTTGCATAATCAGCCAATGTCTAATCATGATGCCGGGGTAAGATAGGACTTTGTAAAACACTCAAAGTTCGATGGCTTTTGACCGAATATGTTTATATTTTCAACATTTTCAATACGAATACAGCCAGTACTGCAAAATGTTATCTTCATGTCACACCACCTTAAATGGGAGCCGATATTATGCTTATATGGAAGTATCGGTGTATACAGTTTAAAAACCTAACCCGTCGTCTGTATAAGGTAACCTCCGATAGGTTACATCATCTTGCATTGCTTTTTGTTTATCTTATAAATGAGATGACATATCCCCCTCCCCTCCCCACTCCCCTTCCCCCCCCCCACACACAAATCTGTCTTGTATAACGTACACAACTGCTTTGCTGGTATTTAATCTGCGTGGACAATGAGGTTTACATCTCATTGCAGACGGTGGTGACGTACAGTGACCGTTCTCTGCAACAGAAAAGAGTTTATGAAACTGTAACATAACCAAAGTTTGGATGTTGTTCCGGATCTATGGGGAATATCAATATTGCAAAATCTATTGTATCATATAATCTCGAAAAAAGAGGACACAACGAAACATCTCTCTAGCTGGTAAGGATTATGGCGAAAACTTTGCTATAGGCGTGGCGCCCTTCCTTTCGTCTTTACAAACCGGAGACATGACGGTAGCGCACAATGTTACTTCAGGCTATTTATGCCTTATATGGTATTTTCAATACGACACTTATGCTCTTAGACCGCCAAAAGGATGTCCTCCGTTATCAAAGCACCTCTATGATTGACCAACCCCTAACCTTTATCAACCTTCTCAACCTTTTTTTATTCATTGATTGATTTATTGATAATTGATTGGTGCCAACATTCTGTGCCATCGTCGGCTCTGCATCTACGCACTGTTTGAAGGTGTTTGTATGTTCAATTTAGATACTCCCATAAAACACCCTGTGGCCATACTAACCCCGTATGTGGCTTAAACCTGCCGTTAATGTATTCACTGCATGTGCATTTATAAAAAAAGATGATGAACTACACACTTAGCATTTGTGATTCATATTATTTTGATCAAAATGTCAGCTCTGTTTTTCTACGGCCCAGTGGCGGCGCCAGGATGTCAGGCTTGGGGGGGGGGGGCAAACTGAGGGCAGAGGAAAATGTTGGGGGGCAAAGATTTTCCCGCGCAGCGCGAAACCGAGCGCGAAGCGCGAGACCTTGCGGGTGAGGTCCAGGGGCCCGCTTTAGGTTCCAGGTGCAAAGCCCCGGTGGGGGTCCAGGGGGACCACGGGTAGTTTTGTGATTAATTTTGGATGAATACAAGATCTGATTGGGAAGGGTGGTGAGAGCAACTAGGGGGGCAACTGGGGGGGGGCAAGGAAACAATCTGGAGGAGCAAATGCCCCCTCATGCTCCCCTGTAGCGCCGTCACTGCTACGGCCAAAGAATGGAACAATGTTAGCCTACCGATACAATATGACTGGTTTTTTTTTTAGTGTATTATACGACCATCATATCTGGAAGTATTGACGCATAAATTATCTCTGGTATATGCATTTTAGTGGTTGTAATATATATATTTTACTGGCAACCGCACGTGCCATTTGTTTTGTTTCGCTTTGCTTGGTCAAATGGCTGTGTCTGTTTCAGGTAACAATTGAATAACACTAGGTCTTGGTTTTGCCAACATCTTTACTCGGAAGCCTAACGATATGATGCATTACGAACCACCGCGAAGCTCGAATACACTTGCGTCATGAGAAGGGGGATGATATCAAGTTGCTGCTTCCCAAGTACTCCAAATTTGACGAAACGAACAGTACACCTCGCAAATGAATTCAGAGTTTTATTTTTTAGTTGAACCCTAAATACTGCTGTTTGTTCAGGGATTTGTGAGATATTTTTTTAGGTTCCAGTCAGGCGTTTCCTGCTCACTAATTGGTTTAAATTGTTCTTATTCACGTTTGGTTAGTGTGTGTTTCTTGGCCTATTGTTTTTTAAGTTTTTAAAGTAGAGCTTTTCCAATTATGAGTTCTTTTTAAGTTATGTCAACAGTCTATTCTTTCCCCAATGCAACAGAAAAAAAAAAGAATCTGTTCACTAGTTTCAATTGGTTCAGCATATAAGAAATGGATGAAACAGTGAGAAGGATAGAAATTTCATAAGAATTATTGAAATATTTAAAAAACTGTGCGTATAATTTTCATAATATTTTCAGCTTAATCCAAGAAAAACCCAGTGTTTCAATGTGTAATAATCTAAAGATTAAGTACGCCCAATTTTAAAGAAAAACATAAGTTTTTGCGGTAAATTCCCGGTGTTGCATAACATTCCCTGACCTTGAGGCAACTAGAAATCTTCAAACACCAATACCTTGAGTTATGAACAATTTGTTTACGATTTGAAGTGTTAGTGGTGACAAAATGCGATTTAAGTTAAGAACCGGTTACGTCGTCGTGAAATACGTCTTTAACTTGAGAAAGCAAGATTTGGATCAGTGCAGGGGCCTCTCTCTAAGTAGGACAATTTTGTTCTGGGTGACATAACAACGGAAAGAGACAACAGCAACGTTCCTCTATGAGGCAGTAAGCGGTAAAGGCCTCTGACGGAAATGCTACATGATTGTGTGACTGTTCTAAAATAATCAGCAAACTCTTTTCATGCTCCATTACGCATGTTTTATATCTTTTCATGTCAATAACAATACAAGGTTGCCTTGACAGAATAAATGGAAACGAAAGTAATAATTAAACATTGCAAAACGCTAAAGTTCCCTTCGTCGTATGCTTCCTATATTTATTTTGTTGAATTCACACACACTTTGCATTTTCTGCCTGGTTTGACCTGACCTTACCATCTCCGTTTCAAATTCTCACTAAACTAATTGCAGATTAGAGTTACTTAGAATCTGTGGTAGGGGATATTTACGAACACAGATCCACTTCTGATACATTTAGAAAAATACATATAACATTTTACATAAGGGGGGGGGGGGGCAAAGAAGGGCAAAAGAAACTGTCGGGTGCAAAAACTTTAGGGTGAAATCGCACGTGACGCGCGGCCTTAGAGAGTGGGGCTCGGTTCCCGTCTTAGGGCCCCTGGTGGGGTCCAGGGGGAAGCCACCGGAAACTCTGAGGTTTTAGCATGTCTCTGGATGAAAAGTTAAATCTCATGATAGGTATAATTTTGTTCAAAGTGCGTCATTATGCCAAAACATTCCAAACAATTTTAATTATGTTGGCCATTTCTCTCCTCTAAATTTACAAGATGAGAATTTTGGACCTCACTTATGGGGTCCATGTGCACGGCCCCGATTGGTGTCCTCCAGATCTCTGAATTTTTTCATACTCCTGGAAGAAAAATTAAGTCTCAGGATAGAATACTTCAAATTTGAAAACCTACGACCCCTCGTGGGGTCTAGAGGCAAAGCCTGCTGTGGTCCAAGAGGGCGATGCTCCATGAAACTGAGGTTTTACCATATCTCTGGGTACAAAATCATGGAGTTCATGGACCTCTTAGAACAGAAAGATATGAAAGTAAACAGGTAATAGACATATTTGTATATGTATGCATTTGTCCTGTCCGTTCAGCTGATTGTGGGGGGGGGGGGGGACTGGCGGGGGCAAGGTTCTGAATGTTCGAATTTCCCCAACCCCCTCCTTCACCCTCGGTGCTGCCACTGCATATAACTAAAGACGATAAATCACTAGAGCACAGTGCTTCTTACATCGACATCTTCACGAGACGACAAACTTTAGAATAAAAGATAAGCAAACCAATGTATGTAGCGTTGTGAATATTTCCGACCAACCTTGGTCCTTCCTCATCACTGGCTGTTCGTTAAACCACGTGGACAAATGGTATGACCACAGAGGATTATCAATGGCCGCGCAAAGATGAACCCATCTCGTAGAAGGCAAAATTCTGGAATTTCAGGGAGAGGCAGCAATCATGGTTTTAAGATCACCTAAATCAGGAAACTCCCAGTTACAACTTCCAAGTTCACGTTCCAGTAGCCTGATCAACTACACGTGTACTCCAGCCCACTGATGTAGAGCACTCTGCATAAAGAATGGCGTAACTCAACCAATTAAAGGTGGAAGAATAGATGATTTAATTCTAATTGAGAAATAGTGGAACATAGTTGCCACATGAAACGCCGTGTTATTGCACAAATTTGCAGTCTGCAGTCTTATCACAGCATGTTGCCTTTACGCCCACAAACTGGGCGTGTAGTGACTACAGTGAGAAGCATACACACTCAAGTTCTCCATCAAGTAGTGTTCTAAGTATACCTCTTGATGGAAAACGTGCTAGAAACGTCGTATCACATTTCAGGTTGGATCAGCCTAACTTATGGAATGTCAACATCCCTATTTTAAGTCATTCAGCGTTAATCGTTGAAACCAGTATTGCGCCATGACGGATATGTATGACTGAAGATGAGCGCTTCCCTCTTACCATAGGAGGAATGTGAATCCTATCCGATCAGCGACATCGCGTCCCACAGGTGATCAGCGGTAACTCAGAGTATTAAAGCCCCCTGGAGTCTTTACGGTCGTTTCACATGACACAGTCTCCGACAATTGGCCGGACTAGCAACACCGTCGGTATCAGACTACAAACTTGACAAAATGCCATAAAAGATAAAAATATGAACACATCGTTGTAACTGCCTCGAATTCCTTGAAACAGACCTGCGTACGAGAAAGGAGAGAAATATGAGAAATATTAAATATAGAAGAATTCCATTTCTGAATGTTCAATGTTTTTGTATTATTGTTGTTATTGTTATTATTACTATAATAGTATCTTCACAAGTGGCTTTTTTTGTGACTCCTACTCGAACTCCGGGAGATTAAGTACTTTGGTGAGGATGTTGGCACAAGTTAGAAGTCATAACTTTTGCTGTTTCATATCGAAAAAGTAATCAATTCTCAGACGAATACAGAAGGTGACGACGCAATACAGATTCTCGTTCAGATTCTTCGTTGAATTACAAATTATTGGGACAGGCTTGGAAAAGGAAAAACTCAACAGTGTGTAAGGTTCCCAGTAACTAATCAGTTTGTATGCCTGTAAATCATCTTAGAAGCAATTTCCCAAAACAACAATTTGTAGATACTTGGTAAACAAATTTGATAGAGAACATGTTACCGATTTTGCTATAAATTGCTTTCGAGTGTTTTCATTTTGTACCTTCAGCATTCAAGCAAAGCACTGACATAATACTTTGAATTATTGAGCAAGATGATGTTTTGATCGATACAGTCTATTTATCATATTCTAAAAGATGAAAGCCTTTGGGTGTCCTACTCGTATTTACCGCAAGAAACAAGAACACATTTAGTAGTTATGAAACACAAACGTATACAAGAGCACGTCATATACATACATGATTCCAAGAGACAAGACATTTTGCTTGACAATAAGCTGATACATTTGTTCATCTTCCTTTATTATTATTATTATGACGTTTAGGTCAATTCATCTAAATGGCATGGCTTCATGGCACAGAGACAAAAAAAAACTTAATGATGTTTCAAATACCTGAAATAAATCCAGTCAAAACTATCCCAACGCCAGTTACTAGGCTGGAGATAGCGGTTGCAGATTTGAAGTGTTTGTCACATACAATGTGTTTCATGTAAGCCTGAACCCACGTTGCATAAAAGGAAACTATCGTCCCAGCGATGAAAGAAAGTGCCGAAAGTAACACGAAGCCCTGAGTAAAATGGAAGCAGAGCATAACAGCAAGCGACAAGATAACTCCAATGACGAGAATAGGTACGTTTTCAAACCATTCGTAGTAAAATGCAGCAAAGCAGACTGCCCTACCGACTAATATACCAGCTCCACCTGACGTTGCCAAAAACACTGCAGTAGACGGGTCGTAACCCTTCTCCACTCCGAAGGGAACCAAATAGACGGCCCAAGCAAAGACGATAACTGTGTTGAAAAGTCTCGTTAGAATCACAAAAGATAAAGCGGGATGTGCTATCAGCATATATTTGCTTCTTCTCTGCTTTGTGACTTGTTCTGCATCATCGACGTTCTTTGCCTCATGGGAAACAGATGGACCTTCAAAATCGTCACAATTTGCTGCAAGGGTGCCTTCAGATGCAAGTGCTCTGGAAAAAGAATCTCTATCTTTCTCAAAGACCAGCAGACCAGCGGGGACACAATTCCACATGACTGCTCCAAGGATACCTACAGCCCAAGAAAGCCCATATCTTCGAAGCCAATAATCCAGTACCACAGGCAAAAACATCATAGACACGCTCGACAGAAGCGTACTTATTGCCAATGCTAGTCCAAACTTATTCCCGAAAACCTCGCCTAGATGAACCGTTGTCACTAAAATGTTCATTCCAAAGCCAAACCCTATGGACGAAAGGAAAAAAAAAACTGTACTGAGTACTTACTAAAGCAATGTTGACAACTGTCGATGAAGACTTTAGGGTAAACAATGGAAGATATCTGCTTGATGTGCAACGGCTTACAAAATCCCTTAGTAAGGGCGCAGTAAGCTGGAGGAGGGCTGCTGCTCTGGTATTTGGATAAGGCCCTTCAGTCCGAAATATGGTGAGATGGGTCATAAAAGAGGATGATAAAAGGCCTATTATCAAAATAAATTATGATGGCAACGTTTTGGTGAGAAAGATATTGCCCATGCGTTAAACATCTTTTTTTTTACAAGTAAGTCGTTAGTCGAAATTGAGATGTAGCGTTCAGTTCTCCCAAATATCAAACATAATAAGTCGGCACTTCTGTTAAAAACTTCCTACATTGCAAGCCACATCATATTAAGAGGAACGACAATGTTTCGGATCGAGGGCAATATGGCCCTATGAAAAATCGTGCATGTCTCGATATACTTAGACATCACTTTTAGTTTTCTTCAAGGAACTATCCTATGTCCTAGGGTCTCCGCAATTTTATTTACAATTCCACTACTGTTGAAATAAATTAATTAACATTCTTATCTCCTACACCTTTCTACCCCTTCTACCCAGGGAGTTGACACATGTGTAACATGATTCTTGCAACAAACTGAAGATCAGCTTCCGAATGTAATGTACGTATAATTGTGTCTGCTTAAACTTTTCTCATAGATACTGTAGTATTGTAGTACCCTGTGAAGGTTTAGAAGAGCTCTGATTATAACAAACCTGATGCAATGTTTGCTATCATCAATTTCCACAGAGTGTTTGCGAAAAACGCTTGGTACAAAAATCCAGCACCAACTAAGAAACCTCCTAAAGTGCTTAGAAACTGGTAGCTAAATATGTCCATTAACCAACTGACGACGGGACCTGAGGAGCAAGAAAAAGAGATGGGGTGGACACAGTAAGAAAAATTGCATCGAGCTTCTGTGAGTCGGAAGAGTGAAAAGGACAAACTGATGCATGGATGACAAATACATGGTAGGAAAATTTAAATTTCTCAGACTACTCTTAAATGATTCAATGACCAACGTATACTATTGTTCTGTGTACTGCTGACTTTGAATTGTATATTATAGTTATTGGAATGTCGGAATAGCAAAAATATGATCTAACAGAGGGTGGTTGAATAAACAGACAACTTTCTTAACGACTTACCGACCAATAAAGCAACCCCTTGCAGAATCATGAAGGACCAACCGACCAAGGCCACGTTGGAGTGAGTAACTGCGACAGTTCCTTCCAAGATAACGCCAAAACATTTCAAACAACCCTGGAACAAGAAATATGACAAAGTCCGGGCAAAGAACGATCTCCATTGCCTTCTATTCATCTTCACCAACCATTTTGTTTTCATGGGGCCTATACAGACAAGGCAGCTTATGACGCTGATGCAGCTATTTCTTCGCAGTGCAGACACGCAATGTCGACCAGCCAACGGGTATCGGTAAGCCTTTCAAATGTGAGGCAAAGCCTATGAGGGTATAAACATGCATTAGAAACAGATTGAGTTCCAATTGTATACAGAACTTTGCGGGTATAGTGTTACATGATTAAGCTAAAATCGATACACCATACCTTCCAGAGATACGTTCATCTGATTAGCAAATGCGATAATTTATGTGTACCCATAGTTAGCACAAAGAATAACTAGTGGTCATTAAAAAGGTTAATAATTGATAAAAGGACTCATGTCAGTTGTACATTGGCATAATTTTAACTGTCGAAAAGGGCTTGATTCAATGAAAGCATTATCTGGACTATGTAGTGTCTACAATCTTCTTACACTGAATTGTTGACGTGGTTGAGAAAATGTTGCCTACTTAGAAGGATCTTCATGACGGTGCTGGTTCGGTTCTATGGGAAAACAACATGTTGTTACCATTTATTCTTTTCAAATACGGGGCATACGTCAGTTAATCAGACTATTGACTCTCCTAGAAAAATGCACATAAAAGTGAATGGGACACTCCGCTACTGGTAGAGTTCTATCACAAAAGAAAACAACAACATGTTGTTACCATTCTGTCAAATCTATACAAATCTATGCGTATGAGATAATGAGATAAAATGAGATAAATTGCTTTTAATGATCAATTTTTCTTCCCGACCCGTATCTCTTCTATAGCACACAATGAATTAACCTTGTTAAAATAGTCAGACAATCTTCTTTATTATACATTTTGTTTTTTCCTGTGGGCGCGACAACTAATATCCCATCTCGTGATATGCAATACAGATAAAAAGCAAAGCATTTGATGTCTAAGTAATCAATACATTATTTGCTGAATAAGTTCGATAGAATAATAAAAATAACCAAAGGCGATGGGGTTGGTAACACGATTTACCTCACTTTTCTTTTGTCTAAGTGTGTTGTTTTATTCAACCTGAGTATACATCGGTAAGACTGCCAGTGTTTTCCTGTCATAGCTGCATAGTGTTCTTTCTGATAGTGATTTCTCGTTAAGTAATGTATAATGACTTGGAAGGACACAACCGTGCCACTCTTCTACCGGTATTTGAGAGGCTTGGTATGTCAAATATCCAAAACCTTTACCCCTTCTCCTTTCTGTGGTAGTGGTAGTAAAGTGGAAGTTTGGATTCCAAGTAGGAGACTGTAGTTGTGTGTGTGACCAGTTACAGAGGGGCCAATAGTAAGTGTCAGGTCATCTTCTTAATTTCTTGTCTGACATAACTGTACTTCTCTGCAATTACAGGTGCTTTCATGGACCTGATGAAAATTACCGTTCCCTTATTTTTACATGCTTTCCTCCAGCCCCATCTACTTTCCATCATCTTTTCTAAGCCACAAATAACATTTGAATAGTTCACCATCAGTGACTGACTTACAATGCTTTTATTAGCTGAGTTCAAAATTTGTCCTGAAGGAGGAAAGTGGGGAATGTGGAGGTGGGAGATATTGTCAAAAAGTCAGAGGTGTCCAGACTTTGACTCCTCTTAACTTTTTATTGTCACACTGTTTAATTATCACTTAACATAATGGCAAATATATTGTACTGCATTGTCGTTTGCTACGAGTATTCAGAATTGATTTTAGATAATCTCCCACCGGTGTTCTGGTCACATATGTGACTTCGGGTATACCTACGTGTTCTCAAAACTTCTAAATCCCTTTCGTCCTTTCATTAATGAATAAAATGGAAAAGTAACAGAAGGGCAAGAACCGAATGGATAGGCAAAGACAGATACTCCGCAATCTTTACTCATCCCCTGTTAAATGAGCACACTGAGCACACTGCATAATCACTCCTTTCTTCATATTGATTGTTTTTAGTTGTTTTTAGTTATACTGTAACGAAATTCCTTTTTCTATCCTTGTTGCTTACTAGACTAAACGATACTAAACATATACCGGGTAATATATTGACCACTGAGGAGGTAAAACACTCCTGTGTGTATTATCTTTGACAGAATAACTCTAAAGCAGAATTAAAAAAGCATTGTTTACCAGAAAGTGTTACATGTGATATATTATGTAATAGCAAACCGGGCAAACAACTATTACGTAACTTGGGAAAACTCGTCATAATTTCACTGTGACCATTTTTAGTTATTCTATCATGTTCTCATTCGATCGTATGTGAAACGTTCATTGATGCAAACGTTCAGACTGTGGGTTGCTGCAGATAATTCAGCAAGAGGATAATAGGTTACTCGTTTACAGCTGGTTGAGTGGACGAAATGTGGAAATAACATGGCGCCATTCTACTTTGCACCGTAATCGGTTTCTACCAGCTCTTATATCCGCACCGAAACTGATCATGTATGCATAAAATTTGCTCATATTTTGAGGGTCTTAAATCAAAGTGTTACATCCTTTATCGATTGAATCATCTTATCATCGTCCATGGATAATCCTCTATACTTACCATAATATCCTCATCTTGTTCCTCAAAGACCCTCTCTAACATGCCATTCTCCATCGTTTCTATTTTCAGGATTTCTATCTCAGTTTTAGTCCTCATTTCCATCTCCTACATCAGAACTCCATTTCACCCTGCATCATCTCCTCTATCATCGCATTATTCTTGGTTTCGACGACCAACTTTTCAACAACCGCTTTTTTTTTATTCTGTTGTCTTCTCCTTCGTGACCGCCTACTTGAGCGTCTGCTTCATCTTCCCCTAGATTGATATGTGGCTGGCCATTCACGTTTTATAACTGACTCTCTCAAAATATATAAATCGATGAACAAAATTGTTGGCAAACTTATCATTTTCTTAGTAAAATGATACACTGTTTTAACTGTAGATAATGCCAGGAGCATACTCATCTATAACAAAGAGAATGCATCTCTTGATCAACGGCTTCAAATTGCAATATTTTGGAAGATATATTCATTTTATAATTAAGAGCTTATAACAATTAGAACATCGGGATACGGCCTCAAAAATGAGAAACTTAAACCATTTTATGCCGTGTTAGTCTTGTTAGTCAATAATGAATATATAACCAATAATATATATTATATGTCTGTCATGTATTTGTCACATCTGTTATGTATATTAGATTTGTGCTAGGTCAAGTTGTCTGTTGAGGGTATGTGACATGGTGGTCATTCTAAGGTGTCTGCATTTTTTTTTCTTTGTACCATGAAAATGTTGTGACCTTTCTTACATTTTAAAGCAGCAATGCCTATATTCCGTCACTAAAAATAAAAACAATGATAAAAAGTACAGACCTCATTGTCTTAATTAAGTTGATATACTCTATTCACATACAGTTAAACTAGTGTAAGTGCGTGATAGTCAAAGCCTGTCCCTGCATCGTCATTGGGCTTTCTCCTTTCGCATGATATTTTTACCAAGTCTCTCATAGCAAACCAAATGGTACATGTTTAGAGCACAGACGAGTTTTTACTGTGGTACAATAGTTTTAAATGTACAGTAGTTTCTGTGTTCTCCACGTAAATTGGGTGATTCTTAGCATATTCCATTCTATGACGTCTAACACTACACAAAGGTTATCTACGTTAAACAAATCAGATTACAAAATCGCACGGTCTCATCCACTAGGATCAAAAAGAGACTAATTCAAGAGGGAAATTCGCCAAATTTCCCTTTACTTGAAGGGGGAATACAAAGCTTTTTCACGTGAGGTCACTGCGACTGTCACTGCAAGTGTGCAGAAGATCTGTTATCTATAACATAGGCCCCCATATAGTTGCAGTGGTTGTACGATAGGCATCTGGCAGTCAAAATAGAGAAACGTACAGCGCAGAAACATCAGTGCAAACATCTACATGAGATGGTAGTGCAGGTTGATGTCTAATAGCTAGTATTTTAAATAAGTACTTCTACCACATTTAAGAACAAACATTCACCGATACTTACATCAGCAATCTTCTTTGCTGAATAAGATATTTGTTATTATATCGCTACGTTATATGTCTTCTTATGGGACATGTATCATATACAAGTTTTGTGATGTTAAAATAGTATACGTATACGTAAGTACTATAGTGTCGTGTTATGGGGGCTTAGAGGGTTTGTCAGTCGTGGTATGACTGCCCCAGCGACGGATGTTTCACTTGTTGACAACACAGGACGTTTCCCTGGTAAACCTTACACAGAGCGAGAGCGAGAGAGAGAGAGTGATGTCAGGACAGAAGGAAGTCGAGAGAGATTCCAATTTAACGATCAGAGTTCCATTTATTTGATGATTGATTCTACTGACACACACAAATTAGATAAATTAAATGATGATTTGAATCGATAACAGAGTTACATGACCATGACAGGAAGAACGACAAGCTTTCTTGCAAAGATCACATTGATGACCTTTGTAATAACCTAGTTAAATACAATGGCATTTTCTACCGTCTCATAACTTCACTTCCCCCTGCCGTTGCTATTCAGCTTTATTATTCTCTCGTCTACTCTAAGGTTTCTTATGGTATTGAAACTTTCGGGTTAGCTAGTGCTTCTGTTATGAAGCCATTACAAGTTCTTCAAAACAGAATTCTAAAAACCATTATCTTTTCAACTCGTCGTTATTCTACAGATAAACTTCACAGTAAGCTTGGGATTCTTAAGGTCTATGATATTCACATCCTTAAGATTTGTACCTTTATTTATAAATATATTAACAATAAATTACCACATGTCTTTTGTAACATTGTTAACCCTAGAAAGTCCTCGCACATGCCCAACCATACAAGAAGTAACGCACTCTTTTCAGTTACCAGGCATAATACTAAACACGGGAAGCTTCTCTTGAATAATTATTATTCCAAAACTTGGAGTGATCTTCCGGATGATATAAAGCTCTGCAAGTCGTATAAAACCTTTAAATGTAAAATGAAATCTCATCTCATTGGTAATTATGTGCTTTGAACTGTATGCTTTTCCTGACTTTTCCTGACTCCTTGTTTTTGTTTTTTGTGTGTTTTCTGTTTCCTTTCAGGTCGCTAGCTGCGTTAAACATATTCCTGTTTTTTTTTCTAGCGTCCTGTTCATATTCCACTACATTGTACGACTGCATCTTATTATGCCTGTATGTATATATGTATGTACAGTATGAACACAATACATGAAACGAAACGAAACGAGGAACGGAGAGATAAGATGACACAGGCCTACATAATTACAGCGAGAGAACGATGTTGACAGTTCGAAGGGGAAATGACCAGTGCGGGCCTCGTGGCTGACGTTTGGCCTCTTGACTTCCCGCGGTAGATGGTGACGAGGTCTAGGTGACAGCGTTGACCAATCATACAGAAAACGATTGTTTATGACATCATATCCAAATGATCGCTACTCGTGATCTACCAATCAGCTAAGTATTACGAAATTTTTCTACGAATAGGGTCTAAGTTTTCTGTTTATAATGTTTGACCTTGTCTAATCTGACTGTCTGAGGGGTATAAAGAAAAGGTTAATAAACTCTAGTAAACACAGGAAGACTGAACTTTGTATGACCCTTTTTGAGTACGGTGGCGTAGAATGATCATCTCTATACAAGGATAGTTAAGTATCAGTTAGTGGCGACATAACGGTGTTAACAGGTTCGTATTAGTTCTTATTTGTTCAAGTGTTAATTTGAACAACATTCAAAGAATTATGGACTTGGGAACGTGTCTGGTCATATCTGGTCACGCTGGAATTCCACCGTGTAATGGGTGTATTTGCATAGGAACCGCTGGAGGTATGTTCGGTATTTTAGGCATTGCTGAGAAGCATTCTGGGTAAGAATTATATGGGGGCAAGTTGGGGCTGCCAAATCCCTTCGCGCTGAGAGTCAGGCATTTATTTCGAGTCTGGTTGAGTTACTGGGGAAAGACTTCGCTAAGTACTGGAGCGACCAAGTTGTTCGGGTCAGCAAGTACTGATGACTGGATTTCCACGCACTCCTTTGTTGCAGGCCATTCCTATATCTTAAAATTGATCTGAACATTTCGTTGACGTTTATATCCTTTTAGGAAAGATGTTGTTGTGAAGAGCGTTAACAGGTTACAAAGTCCGTAACTAATTGAAAAGAATAGATACATAGAGGGTCTAAGATTAAAAAGAAGTATTGTTAACTTGGAGAGAAGAAACGTGTGCAAAATTAAATGACATTCGCAAAGAGAAGCACTCATTTATGTTGTTAAAGAAATCCAAAGGATACAATTATTTTCATTTATTCACTCTTAATAAATTCTTCGTCACTTCTTAAAGTCGTGTGTTGCAAAAAGAAGGAAAAAAAAAAAACGTGAGTGGGAAAGTGTTGGGATGGAACTTTCCACGTCACAAATTTATTGAAGAGAAAGCAAGTCTTGGGCTCTAACATGTACTAGTTGTGATGTATGTGTGTGCCAATGCCCTGGTAATGGCATTAGGAAACACTTTCTATCACACATGTTGTCCCACTGTTTTTGTCGGTGTTTTATGCTGGTTGAATCCCGGTGTATTTTGTTCTTCTGGTGGCAAAATTCAGAACTTCCTTCCTGAACATTTTCTCTGAGAGGAGTTCCACAACGAGGAACAAATCTGCCAAATATCTCGCATAGAGTCACAATGCCATACATCTCGTACTGGTATCTCCTACCAGCAGAATATTTTATAGCCCGTTTTATTGGTTTTCGACTCCAAATATACCTTTTTGAATAAAACATTTTCATCACTGTAATTCATTCGCAATCAAGATCTATAGAGTAACGATAGTCTTTAAGTTTGAGATTAATTTGTGCATCTCAGGCTGTAGTCCTGCATGGTGTATAACGTGTCTACGAGAGGGGATGGTTCTTCTACTTGTAGAGGGTGTGACTCTATATTTCCCTTTATCTACCGATATTTAAAGTGATGGGTAGTTACACGAAACACGTTTCATGTTTGCGTGATAGTCTTAATCCAAAATGGAATCCAAATCTGCAAATCCTGAAACAATCCTGGCTTCGTCAACCCCGAAAATGGGAACAATAAAGCATTTAACTCAACTGGCATGGAGGTTAACTTTTCATAAATTAAGCAAAAATGAAACTCTTAGCAGTGGCGGCACCATGATTTTAGACTTGGAGAAGTGGGTGAGGGGGGGGGGGGCAAATGGAAGGCAAAAGAAACTGTTAGGGGGCAAAAATTTCGATCGTAGCGCAGTCGAGCGCAAGGCGCCAGCTTAGCGATTGGGGTTCAAGGACCCTAGGACGTCCCCTAATGGTGTCCATGGGCGAATTCCCCCGGAGTCTCTGATGTTTTAGCATATCTCTGGAAAATCTCAGGATATAGGTATATTTTGGTTAAAAATGTGTCACTATATGCAAAGATTTCAATAGATTTTAATTATTTCGGTTGTTCCTCTCCTCGAAGTTGACAAGCTGTGGACCCTTCATGGGGTCCATGGGCAAGGCCCTGATAAGCGTCCACAAGATCTTTGAGTTTTTAGCATATTTCTGGATGAAAAACTAAGTCTCAGGAGAGCAAACTTCGAATATGAAAACGTGTGACCCCTTGTGTGGTCCAGAGGCAAAGTGTGTTGGGGGTCCAGGGGGTTTTAACCTCTCTGGGTGAAAAAATTAGTCCTCATGAACTGCCAAGAACAGAAAGATATGAATATAAACAGGGAATAGATATATGCATGTATGCATTTGTCAGGTCACTTCAGATGAGTATAGGTACAACTGGGGAAGTTTCTGACCGAGGAATGCCCCAATGTCCACTAGGTGCCACCACTGCTCTTGAAGTTAAAATGACACTTAAGGGATTTTTGCACTTTGAGTTTGAGTTTATTCATTCGCGCATGTATATATATACAAATGATTTAATTACATAGGTAACTTGCTTCGTAATTATTAAGTACTATATACACATACATGAAAGGGACGTCATAAGCTCTGAGAGAGTTATACTAATTGGGAATGAAGAGCAGGTGACTTAAGAACAACAAAACTATACAATAGTTATTTACAACAAAAATTGTTAATGAAAGAAATAAATGAATAAGAGTAAGAAAAGAACGGTAAGAGTAGAAAGAAAAAATGGGGGGGGGGGGGAGGAGGGAGGTGGGAGGAAGTAGGAAAAACAAAGGGAAAAGGGCTAAAGAAGAATTTGAACTTGAACTTTTTTTCTTGAACTAATCATTTGCTGTAACCGTTGATCGCTATATTGTGTCTTCTAGCAATAGTCTCACACTTAACATTCGTAAATTGTTTGAAGGAAAGTTAGAGGCAAAAGTTATGGCCTCTTTTCATCCATCTCTTTGTATCCACCCAGTTTCTGATGTCAGAGCAAAAGCAGCCACGAGACCAAAACTAGCAGAGATGTTCTTTACAAATTTCAAAATTAATTTCGTCATCACCGTGGTTTTAACGATCCGATTTGTAGCCCTTGTCCAAGTGACCCATTAGCCGTTGTAAAGTCATATGGGTCACAATCATTTATCTGAAAGGATAAAAAGGAGAAACCGTAAAACAACCCAATTTTCCTTCCTTAAGAACATGTCCCTCTTTTAGGGTAACCTCAAATGAAAATTGTGTTCCTTGTCGTTGAGACTTCTTTTGTTTGGCTTATTGCAGTAAAACTGAAGTTTTGAGAGAAAATGAGGCATATAACCAAGAGCACTAACAGTGTGGTACATAAGTGTAGGCCTATACCTGTGCTGTACACTACCTAACACAAACACTGATACATTGCGCTAGTGCAACTACCATTGCAGGCAGAATATACTGTATCGCATTTATTACTGTATCGAGGTTCTTAGATGCGATGATCATGCAAAGGAGACATGTTTACCTTGTTCGCTGTGTATAAACCACATAAAATCAAATATTCTAGTTATAAGCAAAACGATAGAACGAAAAAAATGTATGATCAAGCGGTTTATCAACTGACCCAATCCATTCTTCACGAAAAAAAAAGTTATTCTGAATCTATTATTTTACTGTCTACACACAAATTTCTATACCGTCACTTTGTGAAAGCTATGCGTCTGATTTTACCATTGAGCTTGAATGCTGTTTCCTCCTGTCGTGGATAGCCCGACAGCAGATGTAAACATGCCTACTTTTTGAGTTGGGAGCATTTTCTGGTGCTCTTTACCGCTATATCTATTGGAGTAATACTGTGGTAGGTTCACATACCATAGCCGTCTGGCATACTTTTAGACAATACATATCGCCTGGCAAAACATAAATATTCATCAAATACCATATACCGCCTGACGATAGTTTCAGAAGGAGAAAGTGACCAAGAGGACGTCAAATTTTGATGAAGTAGGTTCAGTAACATAAAGGTTATTATAACTTTTATTACTATTTTGTTAAAACTATTATAACTTAATTTGTCCTTTAAAGGTGCAATATTTACTTATGCATCCTGTTAAAGTTCATTTTATTGCTTTGTGAAGTTTCCATGCTGATATTTGCAAATTAAACATGTGCCAGTACAATCTTCTTTACATGAGATAAATTGTAATAATAATAATGACAGAGATTTATAATGCGCACATATCCACCCTACAGGGTGCTCAAGGCGCAGTATGGAAAAAAAAATAAAAAAGAACTACTGGAAAGCTTCACACATAAGGTGAGTTTTAAGGTTTTTCTTGAAAGTTGCAATACTGGTGCATGACTTCAGTTCATAAGGTAAAGTGTTCCAAAGACGTGGAGCGGCAACCTTGAAAGACCTGTCACCCCATAGATGTTTAGACCTGTGTTCCTGGAGGTTAAATGTGCTACTTGAACGAAGATTCCGTGATGGAGAGTACAGTTGGAGTAATTCCGAAACATGAATAGGAGCCATATTATTAAGTGACTTAAAAACAATGAGTAGAATTTTGTAGATAATCCTATAAGAAATAGGAAGCCAGTGAAGATCACGAAGTATAGGTGTTATATGGGACGATTTTCTTTACAAAGTTACAACCCTAGCTGCTGTATTTTGAAGACGTTGAAGTCGCGAGAGCTGAGATTGTGGTAAACCAAAGAGTAAGGCATTTCCATTATCCAGACGAGAAGTGATAAATGAATGAACAATTTGTTAAGTGGCGTCACGATTTAAGTACTTTCGAATTCTACCAATGTTCCGAATGTGTAATGAGGATGAACGGATAACATTAGATATATGTGGTTCATCGTCATGTAAGAATCAAAAACCACTCCTAGACTTCTTGCTTGAGAAACACGAGCAATTTGTGAGTCCCCAACACGTATAAACGGGAGACTGATCTTTGAAAGTAGTTGCCGAGATCCAAAAAGCACAAATTCAGTTTTGTCATCGTTCAGTTTCAGGAAGTTTCGCTGCATCCAACAACGAATTTCTTGTATACAATTTTCCATAATTCTGAGTGATGAGTCAGCATCGTGTTGACAGGATTTGAATGAAAAGTAGATCTGAGTGTCATCAGCATAAACATGATACTGGAGATTATGCTTGAGAATAATGTCGCAAATTGGATAAGTGTAGATGGTGAAGAGTTGAGGACCCAGAACCGAGCCTTGTGGAACAGAGTAGTCGAGAACAACAGCATCGGATATGGCATTACCGATGCAGATATGTTGTGGTCTCTGTGACAGATAAGACTTAAACCAGTCGAGCGCAGTATCCCGTAGGCCAAGATGATTCCGGAGTCTAGATATTAACACGTCATGATCGACAGTATCAAAGGCAGCACTCAAGTCGAGGAGAACAAGGGCAGTGATCATTCCATTGTCCAATGCAGTCAATATATCATTGTTGACGCTAATAAGAGCGGTCTCAGTACCATGGTATTGTTTGTACGCAGACTGAAAAACATCAGACAAATTATTGTCAGAAATGTGATCATTTATCCTAGATGAAACAACTCGTTCAATAGTTTTTCCTAGGAATTTAAGGTTAGAGACAGGGCGATAGTTTTTCAAGATCTCCTTGTCCAAACCAGCCTTTTTCAAGAGTGGACAGATGTAAGCAATCTTCTGACTTTCTGGGAAACAACCTGAAGAGAGGGACACGTTAACAATGCTAGTGACATAAGGGACAAATACATCGATACACTGGTTAATAATAGATGTAGGGACAGGATCGAGTCAACAGGATTTCGGAGCAGATTTCATGATAAATAGTATTAAAGCCCTAGTGTTAAAGTATTCAATGCCGGGGTCGTATTCGTCAAAACAATCAATATAGGTGACATACATAAAATAATCTGCCACATAATACTTTATGGATTATGCATACCAATAATGATTGTACCCTTATTTCTCCATGCATGCAGTGTATGGTATTGTGCCTAACTTTAAGAGTTACTCCTGTGATAGGCAGTAATGTCTATGAGTAGTAATTGGTCCATCCCACATGCATGTGGATACATAAATGTTTATCAAATACGTTATTCTTTCGGTGTGTGACAAATATTA
The DNA here is from genome assembly GCA_021234535.1 of Stichopus chloronotus. Taxonomy (NCBI): domain Eukaryota; kingdom Metazoa; phylum Echinodermata; class Holothuroidea; order Aspidochirotida; family Stichopodidae; genus Stichopus; species Stichopus chloronotus. Next base: position 20,921,799 of record CM037837.1, on the reverse strand, counting down.
CGTCAAATTTATCAATATCCAAACGTTTATAGGTGCACAACGTGGTATGTATGCAATGAATGTGTGGCATGCTTTAATGTTTGCCTTTAACTTTGGTAGTTTCTCCTCGTAGAATATTCCTCTATTTATGCCAATATTTTGATACCTTATTTGATGTTGTAGAAAGAGAAAATAACGTAAAATATTCTTCAATGTAAATTCATCGGCGCATTGATAAACGATAGAAACTAGAATATAAACTTCAGGCTTTCTTTTCTCAAAGTGGCTTTTAGAAGATGAACAGTTTTTCTAACATTTCTTTTGTCTGTAGTAGCAGTTAAATAGTTCCACAGTTGACAGTTCCACATTTTGATTCATTCAGTTCCAGGTATGCCTATTCTGAAGATGAATGGCCCACAATGGAGGTCTTTTCTTGCCGTTACCTGTTTGTTTTGTATATTTCAAGGATCCTTAAAATGTCTTGGGGTGATACTGGAAGGCACTGTCCAATTCACAGACTCTACAGCTTCATTGGTTGGTTGGTCTTTCATTATTCTTAGAGGTACTGCCCTTCTAATCGGTAAGGCAATTTCACTTTCTTGCTCACTGAACATGCAGTAGACATGGCAGCTTAAGGTCCCACTGGCTGGTTAGGTGTTCGTTCACACGCAGATTTGGTAATCCGATATACACTTCGTCGTTGTCGACGGCTTACACGTTAATCCTCATCAGACAGTATATGCAAAAATCTTAAATAGTTTGATTTTTTTCCGCTAGGAAGTCCTTGCTTCACTCAGTGATGATAGGTTCCCCCGTACCGACCACCTTCTAAGTCTATGAAGTGCGAAGTTATAACTTACCAAAAAGTCTCTGGCTGGATAAAATGTCCACTTGTTCACTTTTCTGCAAAATGCCCAAATGACAACTCATCATATATCTCGTCACCTCAACAATTTCCTCCCAAATGTTGACTTGTTCACTTCTTTTCTGAATGAGCAATTATTAAACAATTATCTGCAAAACGTTTAAATGACAATCAATTACATTCTAAGTGAACGGTTAGTGAATTTTCTGCCAATTTTTCAAACGAAAGCTTATCTCATCCTGTAATTTTGTGCAGGAAGTGAATAAGTGGATATTTTGCAGAAAATTGATGAAACGACAAAACACGATAAGTTGTCATTCGAACAATTTGCAGAAAATAGCTATTTGTTGAATTGACAGATGTGATAAATTTTTATATGAATATTTTTCAAACAATGTTGAATTCTTCACTAAGAATCAAGTGAACAAGTTACAATTTTTCCAAAAAATGTTGAGTTGTTAAGATAAGATAATACAACTGAGCAATTAATGATATGTCTGTTTTTTGTTCAGACATTCTGCTGACAATTGTCAACATACGGAAATTGTGAAATTTCAGTAAGTCACACGCACACGCACACACCCACGCACACACACCTACCCACACCCTCACGCACAAGCAGGTATAAGATTATGAATATTAGATGTACCAACGGCATAATAGGGTCATTCCATGTCAAATCAATACAATCGGTTACACCTGACCCGCATCAAATTTGATGAAATTCGGTGTACTTTGTAGTTTGAGATGAAAAAGCTGAAATTTCAAATATCAGTTAAATAATCGTTCTCAAGTTGTGACATACCCATTTTTCCCGACTTTGGCTAAAACCACGGCCACAATCTCTAGAATAAGAATGAACATATCTTGGTAACCGCTTGGCCAAATTTTCTCAAAGTGGTATTTTTTGAAAGTCAACAGCGTAAGAAATCCATAAGTGTTATTATTATAGTGATAACAGCAGTCTAAAGTTTAACGACCTTTTGACCTTGAATTTAACCTTTTATTTGACCTCATGGACAAAGAGTTCGTAGGAATTTCTGTTTATTACATAATGTAAAAAAAATGGAGGTATACATTTCATTGTTTTCTTCCCAAAGTTAGCATACTTTCCATATTAATGCAAAATACACATTTACTGCACAGTACGTTCTGTACAGAGTATCTGTATAGGCCTACACCTGCATCATGCACGTACATGAAAATATGCCTCAAAAACAACATGCAAATCCAACTGGAGCACAATTAAGATATACGCTATGCTGTATACTGAGCTTTATGAGATTATGGTTTACATGGGGCAACTAAAACATTAAGTAAATAACAACACTACGCAGTTAAATTATAACACTACTACCGTATATCCCAACCCATTGATAACTCATTGGTCGTAAGTGATCCAGTCCATTTATCACATTTCGCAATCGTTGCGACATCACTTTTTGAAAGAATGTATTTCCTTGAGGATGACGATGTAAGTGATGGAGTGTGCATTGGACAGAGAACATCGCCTTCTGTGATCCAACACTGGTCGACTTGTGATTTCCATGTGAAAGGCTTGGTTGGTCATGCATGGGAATGCCTGAGGGTAACTTGGTCGTTGCCAAACGTCCCAGAAATTTCGCCCACCCTTTCCATCCACCATTACCAATCACACAAATGGTTCTTGTTCCATAACTAGATCACCATTATTACTGTTTGTAGTAAAACATACATCTGAATGGTCCAGCTGATTACTTAGTTTGCACACCTGCAGCATTGAGTTTGAAACAAGGAAAACCTGCACCACTGAAAGGTTCCATTAGCAGTTTTTGCTCTATCAAATCTAATGCTAAACTGAGATGCTGCTCTTGGAATGACCTCAGTCTCACAGGGATGTCCAAGGGAAGTTGCGAAGAAGTTCCACTCTGCTGCCAAACTGACACTGTCCATGTGTTAACATAGTTTTATGAAATCGTTTTGTTACTTTTATACTGGCCAGCATAACCATCGGTTTAATAGCGATTTTCTTTTTTTATTGATGCAAATTTTCCGTGCTACATGGCTACTTTCAGGAAAACATAGACTTTTAGTGTCTAAGTGTGATCTGTGATCAACAACATCACTAACAACGCATATGTTGTGGTGTAACAAAGTGTTACCTTCATTCCTGAAGTAAGTGTAACGAAAGTATGCCGGGTAGTTTTGTTTGCGCTGCCAATGGAATATTTGGCTCATCTTGATTAACATACGAATAGTTTTCTGTGAATTTACCCTTCTCAATGACATCCTCTTTTTAAGAAACCATGGAATCTTTTATCGTTTTCATTCATGTGCTCTGAGTTTTTGCAATGAAGAAATAATCAGTTCGAGACATGCCAACCCACTGTTCATAGTGATATCTTCCATATCTTTGAGATCATCACACTGACAAAGATAGTCGACACCATGGGCAAACTTTACACTGGTCCGTCATGCATGATTCATGTTCATTTGAACATACAGAGTGTAATGGGCTTGGGGTGGAGGGCGCCCTCTTTCCATTTAGTGTAACCGAATAGAAAAACCAACACGACAAATTCCTCTTGATTCCTCTTGTATTAAACCATACAGTATTTCTATGAGTGGTAAAAAGCGTGTGGTGTCTTGGAGTTCCAATAAACACAAAATAGTCTCATCCCTGTCTCTCTGATTAACCAATAATACGAAGGACTACAATTAACCACTTGTTGAGAAATGGCGGATTGAAAACTGTCTACCGGAAACGTTAACGTACACCCATTGCTACTGACAACAACGTTGGCCCCAGGAAAAAACTCAAAAGTGGCAACAATTAATAGAGGGCTCCCGACTAGACAAGCAGAAGCTAGACACTTGTATAACACAGAGTGTCTAATAAGTTCATGATCGTTGGACCCAATAAACTGACAGTAGATCATCCTTGGAAGCAAAAATGGTACAGATCCCAACTCACACGGTGGATTAGGAAGATTTCATGTAAAGTAACTACTGAATAATCATCAGAGAACTAGGAGTGAAATGATGAAACAATTCAGGTGGAACAATCTTACAGTGCTTTACATGCTATTACATATTAGCGTATGTCTACAGGAATAACAGTGTAAATACACAATAGCAAGTGGGGGGGGGGGGGGGTGGCTTGACATGGAATGAACCGATAGAGTGCTGAATACGACGCAGAGGTAGAAAAATACAGAAATGATAACATTGCTCCAGGTAAACAGCTATTCATATTCATATTAACAGCTATTCATATATTAAGTTTCATGGGCGGAGTCCGATATTCAGGCGGGTGACATTACAAGAAAATTGGACAAATAGCATGTAGACACAAGGGAACTTATGGAAAAACACGTTTCGAGTTTTCCTCAACTTTCGTTGGTTTGACTATTTTGTGCATCTTACATGGTTTGTGTTTTCGAATTGAATGAGGAGAAGAGGAGGGAATAAAATACGTGGAATGAGAAGGAAAATGTGTTGGAAAACACCCTGAACTCATTTATCCCTTAACGAATATCTTTCTCATTAGGTCCTGTTGTTGGTTGGATGATGGATATATTTACCTATCAGTTTTTGGGAACTTCGAGCAGTTTTCTGATTGGAGCAGGATTTATCTACCAAGCGTTCTTTGCAAACGCCCTTTGGAAATTGCTGATTGCAAACATAGTAACAGGTAATCAATTTTTAGGATAAAGTTTAATGCATTGTTTGTCAACCATACAAACTTAAAAAAATATAAATGTAAAAATATAAATATAAAATAAAATAGAAGTAAAATATAAATATTAAAGAATATAAATATATGCACTTCATGTTCAAAAGAAATGTAATCAGAAAGAGAATATGAACTTGGTGACCTTTCGGTCTTCAAATGGAACTGCAGAATGGACTAATTTCAAAATCAAAATAGCATATTACCCTTCTGGCGAAAACGAAGGGAAAATGTGTTTACTGAAAAAGAAGTACTTTTAATGATTGTATGTCGAAAAGAAATTTGGCAGTATGACATTGAGTCAAGAAAATTAAAAATAAGAAAATTACTTTCCACCAGAATTTTTTTTTCTCTTTCTCACATAGGACTAGGCTTCGGTGGGGTAATTATGGTATCAACAGTGCATTTGGCAGAAGCTTTCGCAGATAACTTTGGAATAATGTTTACCACGGCTATCACATTGTCAAACGTGTCCATGGTTATAATGCCGGTGTTGCTAGACTACTGGCTTCAAACTCACGGGCTCCAATCAGCGGTTGCCCTACTTGGAGCACTCACGTGGAATTGCATACCCTGTGGACTGTTGTTCAAGACGTCTTCACCGAGAAGTTGGAAGAGAAATTCAAATGGGCACAGAGGTCTAGATATCAACGATAAAGTGGAAAGCGAATCTTCAGCTCAACAACGACATGTTGGTAGTGCAAAACAGAATCCAAACAGTCAAACAAGAAGGAATATTTTTATTGCTCATCCTTCCTTTTCTTTTGCTATTCTCTCCAGAATTTTCAATGGTATAATATTATTAGACTGGGTAATCTTTTTGATTCCCTTCGGGATGGAGAAGGGCTACGACCCATCAACTGCAGTGCTCTTATCAACATCTGGTGGAGCTGGAATTTGTCTGGGAAGGATAATGTGCATCGTTGTTTATTACTTTGAGATAATGCACAGTCTTCCGTTACTAATCGCCGTCGTCACCGCTTTATTCTTCTCCATGTCCTGCTTTCAATTTGCAGAGGACTTCCTACTTCTTTGTGCAACATCTCTCGCCACCGGAATGCTGGTGTCCTTTTACGGGATTTGGGTGCAGGCGTATAACAAACATGTTGTGTGTGATGCACACTTCAAAACAGCAGTGGGTTTATCCAACACGGTCGTAGGAGCAGCAGTCATTGCAAATGGCCTCATATCAGGTAGAGCAAAAGAATGGTTGACTACTGACTAAGCCTGCATTTTGAAGTTGTTGAAAAGAAAAAAAAGTGACTAAATTTTACAATGTTGTGATTTCAGTGATGCATTCAGTGTGCAAGCAGATGGATTTTGTGAACATTGCACTTTCCTCGTGTTAATGGGAAATGACAGAAGACGAAAAACGAAAAATTAAAACATAATTACAAGCCAAATGGCATAGATATTTAAACCAGGAAGAATGTGTAAATGTGTAAACTGTTATGAAAAAGAACAAACTTTCACATCAAACTGAAAGACGGAAAAACACAAAAAGTAAAACATAAACTTCAATCACAGTATCAAACTGTGAGTGCGTAAATGTTACGGAAATCTGCAATGTAAATTAAGCTGTTTTTCTTGGTAGCACGATGGTTTTTCAGTGTTTATGTACGTGTAATTTATTAAGGACAGTTAATAACGTGAATTGAAGATGTAGTTACCGTGTATCGAAGAGATGGAATTAGGAGAAGGAAGACATTCGATCTTTAGCAGCACATTTAACTGTTGGTACGACGGGTAGATTGATCTCACGTTATACAGACTTTATATGTCAACCGAACTTGTAACATTGCCTGGGGAACATTTCTTATAAAAGTTTTTTCTCACGAATCTTGTAAAGTAAAATACCAATGCAAATGCATACAACAGCTCGAATATGTCAGTCTAACAACTTAATTGATAGTGGAGAGAGGAGACGAATTTAAATTAAATTTCAACATTGGTTACAGGTTACTGGTATAGAGACACACATCTTATCCAGGTTTATGCCGTGCAATGATAATCCCATTCTTATATGTCAACCGTCTTCTTTGTTCTAAGTTCCGATTCTGTTGGTATTATATGGTTTCACATCTTTTTGGCAGGTTTCATAGTAGGACGATGTTGTTACACTCATGTTATTCACTCTCAATTTTTGCGTTCTGTCATTATTACTCGTTGCAGACACACATGCAGATAATTTTGTCATGGTTTGTAACTTACTAACACGTTTAGGATGAAATGAGACCATATGATTTAAAAAAAAGGAAATTGACATGAAGACATTGTTATTAGCTAAATATGTTGAGTGACTGGTTTGGGATAATATGGCCATAAATTCATAAGAATCGTTGGTGATATTATTTTGTTGCTTTTACCGTAAATTCAAAATGCTTACGTCACAAGAAATATGGTAGGATGGGAATTTAAGATGACCTTCGAATCCTCGTTGTGACCATTTCAATAGATACTTCATTTCCTTTTAATTTCCTCTCCTCAACCAGGTTTTGTTTATGACATTCGAGGACGTTACAAAGACGTGTTCGTTTATCTCTCAGTGACGGCAGTCTGTCAAGCTATTTGTCTTGTACCAACGATTCTACTGGCTCAAAGGAATGAAAATATATGCATGTGATACGTACATGCAGCTTGATGACGGTTCCCTCCAGTGCTACCTGGATTAATGGTCGTGTTTTTTTTTCAGAGCACTGTAATCATAACTGTTGATTCTACGAATATTGCTGCCTGAAACAGTAGCAACCGATGTTCAAAATGAACGCCAACATAACCACCACGTCGGCATTAATTATGGTTGGCTACCATTGAAATGAACTAAGGCTAACGTGTTGCCATCCAATACTATCGTGATTCACATAGCAAGTATCATGATTTCACAATGTAATTACCACCGTTACCCTCACTTAATCAAATTTAAGTGTCTTACATATTAAGGTGCCATACCACCATATAACTCTCCCTTGACCTACACACTAAAATACCGACCTTCCAGGGTCCTCCTTCATGCTAGATACGTCATATTAGAGATCTCCTACCTGTCATGTGATTGCTAATGCCCTGGCCCATCATGGAATTTTAAGATGTCCGTCACTCTACCATTCACATTTTGAGCTAGAAGGCGTGAAAGTTTTGAAAGGTGCTTCCGCACCGTTGACAAGGCTTCTGGACCGAAATTTCAGTACAAGACTTTCGAATGTTTGTTTTAACAATTTAAATGTCTTACAACTGTTCCAATTTTAACATCATATATACTTTAATTGGTACAGTGTAACATTCAAGTAAAAAATATTGTTATAATAGCTGAAAACATGACGAAAAAGGGGTTCATGTGGCTCAATTTAGGCAATTTTCCCGAGGACTAAAAGACGTACATGCTTTAATGAGGGTGTGAGACCTTAGAAAGAACCCGAAGGTTTTCCAGTGAATTTGCATGCGATTCAAAAGGGGTATACAGTGCAAAGATATCGTCAGGGTGCAGACGTCGAATGAAACAAATACAATGTTCTAAATTTAAAGGTGATGTTTACTATGGCTTCATATCTCAACATTTCGACTTAATATATCATACGTCGCCATTTTGAGATCTGAAGTATTACATTTTGAGAGAGTAAGTCAAAATTTAGAGACAGTGCACTCTCTAGAAATTTTCATTTTTTTCCACTCTCGGGCTCCGTAGAAATATGTCTTTTTAAGCTTTGCACAACAATACTCACCTCAAGCATTGCTAGGTATATGGGATAATTAAGTGCGTTCACCACCGCAGTTGCTAAGATATGCCTTTTGAAAACTCCCTTCAGACAGAAAAGCTACCCACTCACTTTTAAGATCAATTCCCATTGAATGTAGAAGACAGACAGTCTAAGCAGTCGGGCAAGGTCAAAATGGTACCTTTTTAAAAACATTTACTAGTATTACCCTCATTTAAGTACTAAGTAAGATTACAAAGACCTTAGTTAAGCAATTAAACCTTAAATTACAAAAAAAAAAACCTTAAATCAATCACTGATGTGATTGGAAACACGTTTTTATTAGGTTCTGCCTCATTGGGTTAATACCTGCAATTGATGTAGCTCTCGCTCTTTTCTGGCTGATTGATAGAATAAATGTTCCCATTGTTAATTGTCTTTTCCAAAGGATAGATGGTCGAAACGGAAAAAAAAAGTGATGCAATTTTGTAATATCTCATCCCTGGTTATGACGAGTGTGTTATTCTTTGTTAGTTAATCTTGTCTCGGGTATCGTCTGTTTTGAGAACGGAGACATGTACAGCAACAATTGTCAACCGTTACCTGGTGGTAAACATGAATCGAGTACACTTCTTGCACTGACAATACAAGTGGCAGGGAAAGAAAGTGGAAAAGGAAAGTGGCAGAAAAGAATATACTTTTTCCTGTACTAAGTGCACACCATATGTCATTGAAATCTTACCTTACCTTTTCTGTGTTGTACCTCAGTAGATGCGACCATTCACGTGGAATATCATGTTACTTTCTTACAGACTTTTAAGACGTTCTCAAATATTTCAGTAGGTAATAGGTTAACATTGCTGTCAGATATCTATCTGTAAATGAGAAACATTTATGAGCTACGAAAAACTCAGTGAACGTTAGTTATCACTCAATGTTCTCGCCATTTTTTTCGCCTACTGGAATATAGTATTCGTATTTCCACTGTGAAATTTATTACCTTTGAGCAGAGTATTCCAACGGTGCAGTGGTGTGTTCTAGATCTTTCTACTGTGGCCTTCTATATTTGGTGTTTAGTATATCGAAAAGACCATTTCCAAGTGATACTCGAAAAGCATGTTTTAGTATCAATAAATGGTATATAAGTTACTGGCCAGTGGTCACCCGTACAGTGAAAAGGGTACGAATTTAATCCAGATCTGCGGGAACTACACCCTGCTGATATCCCCTGTGATTTATGGATAACATACATCTCAATGTTATTATCAACTGAATGTATCTCTATTGCATAAGTTGACACTCTGCTCACTGTTACTCAACCGTCCGCCATTTGGAGCTTCTTAGTCAACGGTCCGTAGCCTAATCATCTGTTTTCGAACTTTACCTCCTGTCGTGGACTCTGTTGTAGGAAAATCATCTGGGAATTCTGACCTTGGCTTCTTTAGTTCCAGGGTTTCGGCAGTGCCACACTGGGCAAGTGGAGAAGGCAGAGCAATGTCTAGAATAATATTCTCGTCTGCAATAAATTGTAACAACATTATTCTTTTGTCCGCTGCCTTTCAATCCGATAATTTTACTTCTACCTCATCGTACGAGCAAAGCTCATACCAGTTCGGAGACAATAAGAGATGCAAGAGTCTCTACTAAAGGTTCTGAACAAAATCTCCCACTTGAAATTCTGTTTGTGATAGTGGGTAAACAATATACAGTAAGGTTGTGTCTTTGTTATCCCTGTAAATATCTAAGGGAACAGTTTTCCAAATTCCTCTATGAGAAAGGTAATTATTCTCTCAAGAGTTTCTTTGGATAGGTCGGAGTATGGATCAAAGGCAGGCACACACAAGATGGATTATCATACGATCGTTATGTCATAAATAACTGTAACAACATATAAGGAATTTCAAGTGGTAAAGAAGATACAGTAACTTCCTGAACATGACAAGGAAGGATTTCATGTTGCGCAATAATGAGTCTTCATGAATTAAAACGTTCACCATTTAGGAAGTCTCTATAATTTGTAGTGAGACGTAACATTCTGAAATCATCTTGTAACTTTCAACACTGACGAGTAAACAATTTTTCTGTTACCATAGGAACAGAAATGAGAATAACAGTGTAAACAAAAACATTACAATGTAGTTGAATGTCAATGAAGCATGCTTTCTCTGTGTTTTATAAAATAAAGTTTGTGGATCACCATAGAAAACAGATTAACCAAATAAACAATTCAACAATCTAAAGGCATTACCCGTACATAGGTAACGGTTCAACAGCAAAAAACACAGGACTAATTGGCACGTATCGGAAATACTCACTTTTCAGACCTCAAGTAATTATGAATGCGTATATTAATTTTCTTCCGTCGACAAGAAATCAGATGTAGTTGGCAGTATTTGCTACGGATTTTAAATGCGAATGTAGCTAGTACTCGGTGTCAAAAATCGGTCGGCACCCTGGTATTCGAAAGTGTAGCTCAGGCCACAAGGTCGTTAAGATGTTATAATACCACAGTTTTGCTCGGCAAAAGTTTGCTTATTAAACACAGCTTACCTTATGTACGGGCATGAAAATTGAAAGGAGGTGAGTTTAGTTGCCTATGTCTACAAACTGAACATGCAATGAACGTTCATAAAACTTTGGATACGTGTCGCAATTGTAAAACCAGGTTACCGAAGCGGTGGCCTGCTAGTCTACTAATTTTGTGGTATACGTCAAGACAAATTTTGGAAAATGACTGGTCACAATGGTGTCATTTCTAACTTTGAACATCAAAGACTAATATAGGTGATTCACTTAAAATTTCCGGCATAGTTTGTGTGGGGTTTTGTGTACAATTTTGCTATGGAAGTGTTACACAGTATTCCGTCGCGATGCGTCAGAGCGGGGAGTTGCAACAGAACTCCCCGGTCAGAGCAGGTTGCAGCATGTCATTCGGAATTCTTTGATTGTTTGACGGGAAGATTGCCGTTACTCCGCAGGCAGTGTAAACCGTTCTATTTATATAAATGTGGCACATGAAGTTCTATACTAGAGGTACGGAACATTTTTGAACTCAGTGGGGGCGCTCTCCTGAAAAGATGATTGTTTCGCACAATTACTGACGCCGCTATGCCCAGATACACTAGCACTCTTCCACTGACAAACATTTTAGTTTCGAAAAAAATCCGAACAAGGATAGCAGTCGGTTCGTCTACCTGCCGACTCCAACAAACCACATGGCATACTTGCACAGATGAAAATAATGTACCATTGCCTAGACTCCTTCTGATTTCGACGAGCATAGCAAGAAGAAATAGAACGTTAGTAACTTTTTTTCTAGTCCAAGTCGCCAGTCATCGCCATCGCAGATTTTTAATGTCTCTCTTTATACCACCTGCCATTAAATGTGACATAACCTTTGGTACCATATGACACAGACTTCTATAACCGACTCAATAAACAGCTTTTCAGGAAATTCGCCAAACAAGGCCTGTGTTGTCGCTCCTTTATGTACCCGAAAAGTTGAATGAAACAACTCCCTTAAGTAGCCGAACTACCTCGCTACGAGTCTGTAGCACTTGATGCACAGCTTTGTATTCGAATAGTAACCAATTAGGAGGACTTGTTCTCCGCTTTGTTCTTCTATGGTCACGTACGAAAAGTACTGATCCAGTGGCATCTGTTTTTGTATCTGTCTACCGTCTTGACTGTACTGTACCAAAATACGTTTGAATTTACCTGAAATAAATGCCTCCCATATGATATAGACAAACCCATTCATATCTGAACACAAGCTGCATGGTCCCCATATATCTCCTTTGATATCTGGTCGGGTGAATTGATGCATCAGTTGACCAGTCGACCCCTCAACTGTGACAGCATATGCCGATCCAGAATAACAACAAACCATAAGATTACCGTCACGTACAGAGATATCCAGTTGACAACTTACTACATCTGGTAGTTGAATGGTTTTGACGTACTTTAACTGATAGTCAAACACGTGTACTTCCCTGCCTCTAGTACCAACGATGATGTGCTCCATGACGGGATCAGTGGTGACACACTTCACATGATTCTTATTCGTTAACATCTTCTCTATGTTCGTCGAGTTGTAGGAACCGTCGCGAACATCATATATACCAAGATTCATGAGACAAAATGTGACTACTTTAAACTCAGATAGTCTACAACAGATTCTCACTTCACCATCCGCGGGGACATTTTTCCTTATCTTATCCTGCCGTAGGATCTTTCCATATCTGTCGATTACGACAATGTGTGAATACAGATCGGATGTACTATCGGCGATAACCATGTTACCGTCATTTATGCCGGTGAAACTGCTAACTCTAAATCCATTAATCCGAAGATCCTTAACATCAATGAGAGACTCATATTCGTCTCTGAGAGCGACGACGTCTTCTAGAACGTTACTCAGATTGCTGATTTTAAAATTCGATAAAGAGTTCAATTCTGGAAACTCCTTCATTTCTTCTAACAGACGTTCACTGGCTGCTCTGATATCGGGGATACACTGTACGTCTGCCCATTTGTCATTACAGTCAAGAATAGACGAAGTAGTTGCTGTGAAGTTCTCGTATCGTTTAATAATTTGCTCACAATATTCTGAGATTTCTTGCAGCTCAATTTCGTTTTGTCTTGACATTTCTTCTTGTTCTGCTGTCAACTCTTTGAGTTTTCTGTGTAAGGTATCAAGTTTTCGTTCCATTTTTTTCATAATTTGACCGTGGTTTTTATCAGCTCGGTTAAGTTCTTGGACATACTTTTCTTCAACCTGTCTCATCTCCTCTTCATGTTTTTTTCTGACGTCATTTATTTCCTTTTCCCTTCTTGCTTTTACATTTTCCATTTTTTCCTCCCTTTTCAGCTTTAATTTGTTTTATTTTGTCTTTAATCTTTTCAAACTGCTCCTGGTATTGAAAATTGATCTTTTCTGAATCATTCTTCACGTTTCCTCTCAACTTCTTTATTGATTTGTCAATCACGTGCGGTAAGTCATATAGTCTATCTTTATGTTTATTTATATCCAGAAGTGTCCTTTTCAGAGATTCCCTTTCCCGCTCTGCGACTTCGCTTACGTCATGCAGGTCATGACCTTTGTGCTTACCGTGGATACAGATCATGCAAACTGGCACATTACCACACGGACTACAGCATAACATAGCTTCTTGTTCAACGTGATGATTGCATCTTGGATTCTGTGTGAGCGATGTTAGCTTTTCTAACATGGATTCCTTGTTTCCAGCACTGTCTAGGTTGAGTATGTGATGTTTGTGTTCGTTGAATAATTTGTTGTTTTTATGAAACTCGCCACACTGATCACATAAAAATTCCCGGCACTTGAAACAGTATACAGACATTTTTAGTTTCTTTGAGCAAAAGACACATTCTGTAAGATCCTCATTTTCAAGTGATTTCTGTAACTGTATAAACTCGACCATACTCTTCATATGAAGATCGGTCTTGAAAGTATCAACGCCGTCTTTTGATATTTCACAGTTTTGCTTACAGATTGGACATTTCAATGTCTTTCCATTTCTGGCTTGAATTATTTATCCAAGCAATCTCTACAGTATCGATGAAGACATGGTAACTGTTTTGGTTCTTTAAATTGATCCAAACAAACAGAACACTGAAAGAACTTCTCCGTTAGACCTGTGAGAGCCGACGAGGAGGTCATTCTTTTTCCAGTCGTTTCTTGATGGTTGGAAATCTGAAATGTTAGTAGTAGAAAAAAGTTAAGTAAAGATCTGCTGTCTTATTTTTATTTGTTTTCACAGATTTATTTCATTTCTGATAAATGTTTTAGTTTTCGTTCTTCATATGGTATTTTATGTCAGTTTAGTTTTTGTACATATAATTACGTGATGACAAGAAACACAACCATTATCAATGATGGTTTTATTTACAAAACGCAGCATCAAAATTGCTGAATCTAATTAAGCAAGCCATAAATCAAATAAAGAGATTGGAAAACGAAGCAAATGCTAGTTTAAATTGCAAAACAAAAATCCCTTTGTTTTGACTTTAATGTTTTTCTATTGTTCAAAAAATTTATATTTATTGACGGAATACTTTATCAAAGACTTTTTATTTTTAAGTTTACAATCAAAAACAAATTTCTTCATGTGTATAAATAAAAAAAGGTTGGAATGGCTTGGACAAGCATTACAAAACAGTGCGAAGGGTTCAATGGGTGGGGGTGCCATAGTATTCGATTCCCCCGACTGACAACCGCAAGGGTTTTAAGAGAATACGTAAAGCCTCTTCTTTGAGAAAGTACTTAGAATTATATAACAGAGAGATGCAAAATGGTGCAATATGAATAGATTTAATGAGCAGAATGGTAGGATACAAGAGCATGCATAAATCCATTTCCACAATTGAGGCCCGGGGACTTTTCTTGACCGTTTACGAAATCGCTGGCCTGGTGACGGGAAGGGGAAAAGAAAATCGGAAGGTGTAGTGACGGGAAATGGTGCAATATTTGGTCACACGTTATCTTTTAAAATTTAATGTGACTTAAGCAGTCTATGCTATATTGCTTAAATATTTAGAATCCTCTCATCGTATATCTGAATTCAAATTCAGGGGATTGTACTGGCTGATGTTCAGTAAGTATCCTGAAAACGTACTATCGTTACAAATTTCATAAAAAGTCATTGTTTTTTTGCTATGTTAACTAACCTATAGGGTTTTTTTTTTGCATTTACGCTCGGACACTTTGCTGATAGAAACACAGTTGTAAATACTATCAACATAACAAAATGTGCTTGACGAACATATAATGTTCATACATACTTGGAAAGAATCCTCAACTCCTATTGGCCCATTTCAGTCAGGTGACCGTGGGTTAATCGCTGATACCCCACGGTCAATCACCGGCGTATATGAATACAATAAAACTGTAGATCGACAGTGTGTTTTCAGTCTGCTGTATACAAAACAATGACTAATACATGTATTACTAGTAATAGCCCTATAGTGAAATAACGTTAACACTACCCACGCCGCCTTAAGGGCCTAAACCTGCTCAAAAGTAAAATGTAAATGTAAATCTACGTAGCAACAGCACAGTGTACTGACAGTGATTATTCAATAAATCTGTTTCTGTTTTTATCCAAAATCAGTCTAATCAGTGGGTAAATTCCACAAAGCAGGCTCCTGCACTGTACAACGCTCTGTGACTAAGTACTCCTAGTAGTTCGTACTTGCACTGCACAGGGAATACACGTACACTGAACCACACATTAGTACACTACATAAGCGCAAATTAACTAAAGCAGGCATTGTTGCTTGACATATGGATCTCTTGCTTCCAATGTCACAATACGGTCTACTGGGAAAAAAAAAACAACAATTGAGATTCATTTCATAAAAAATGGTATCATATATCAGATGGGTTGAGATGATAAAAGAAACAAGAGAACATGTCTTTACTCCTCCCCCCACCCCCCCGACCAATCATTCTTTCCGGTATGAGCCTCAAAAGTCCGAATCAGCTCCGGTTCCAGTGCTACTGTATCAAACATGTTCAAAATGTCCCACAGTTTGCTAAGATTGTAGTTAGACACTATTCACAATTAGGTTATCAGATGAAGGAGGCACGACTGGATTTGAATAGTGACATGTGTAAGCAATGCATGGTCCACAATCAACAATGGACCACGAGTCACTTAAATCACTTGTAATAAAAGAGGGCCACAGGGCAGATTCTAGGACAGGGTACTTACTGTTTATAATCCGCTCAGGAGAAAGTAGAGTAGTCTATATTTAAGTTCAGTTTGTGACATATAACCGATTTCATTTGAAATGTTGAAACGTTATTTTGTTCAAGGGCTTCAAAACCATTACAATGGAAAGTACGAGATCTTGATCAAACAACACGTTCCGAGCTTTTGGGAGAAAGTGTAACAGATGATGCTTTTATCCTATTAAATTCAACGTGCGCTAGCACACATCGACAGATAGGTGGAGTGTCTTTAAAGCTTTTCACGTGACCCGTTTTTCCCCCATTGCGAAAGGGGAAACAAGGACGATAAAAATTACTAACACCACTAATTTATATTATTGTAAATGACATTCAGCAGTAACAGTTAATATATGTCCAAATATATCTTCTCATTCTGATTTTTCAAATTTTCATCATGAATCACCCTAAAATGTCAACCCATGTTTGCCATCTCCTCTGTTACATGGGATCATGTTACCATGTAGCTAACCCCCCAATGATCTATGACACAAACATTGTAAGGAAAGTAAACTCCATTATTTCAGACATTTACGTATATGCAACTGATTATGCCAGTCTTCCAGTTTACATGGTATCGACCAATAAGGCCCCCGTATATCGAAACTTATTCAATTGTGGTGTTTGTGCTGATAATCTTAAGTCCTGATTACAATATTAACTCAGTTATGTTTCGAGGTTTTTACCGCCTCATTACGGTCGGTCTTTCTTTAAAGGGAAATAAGTTTTAAAGATAAAAAACTCATATTGTTTAAAACCACCATTTGTGGACACAGAATATTTCAAATGAGGAAGGTGGCCTGTCGTTTATCACATACAGAAATTCAGTCACTAGTTGCTCAAAAATAATTTGTCCTCGCCAAAGTTTCTTCTGTAACTCAACAAATCCGTGATGTTTTTAAAGAGGTGAAGTTTTTTGTAGTTGTTTATTGATGACCCTGAATCCTTTAACAATGATTGAAGCTATTTCCTTAGTATCGGTGGTATTTGAAACGCACTATTTTCCTTTAAGAGCTGTCACGTTCCCAACCGCCTATTTTCGTTTTTGCTGTAAGTGGTGCAGCATATGTGAGATATACACTCAATTGCTACTACTATGTGCAATGTCAGCTTGTCTACGTTGACTTCATAATAATAAGAAACCATAGCGTGGTCTGATAACAGAACAATGTAACAGCCGACAGACTGTATGCGATATACTTACTTATATGCGGACGTATTTCCCAGTTGTAGAGTAGCAGAGTACAGCAAGAGTAGCAGAAGTAGCAAAATAAGCAGAGTAACAAAATGTTAATGATCCTATTCCCCCCTAGTATCGATCCATTCGATTAATGGAAGCATACGTTTTCTCGTCCGTGTATTCCCTTCAGTGTTCTGCATATAGCCAGAAAAACGGACATAGTTCATCAGCCCACATCAACAGACGAGGTACATTACGGTATATGCCTTTTCTGTATAACAAAAATATTTCAAGCACGTTGACTAAGTTTGTACAAATATTGTGATGCTCATATTGACATTTACGGTGTAACAATCACGTCATTGTATCAGTTGTGCATCGAAGAGGACGCAATCACGCATGCCATGGTGGTGGGTTGTGAAATGTACGCATAACTAGGGAAATGTTATTTAGAAGGAGTCACAACTCTTTATATTAAGGTTGCTTGGTCCCAAAGTCACATGTATTTTGTATCGTTCCTAACATTACTGTAAGGCTTATAGGAAACGTAACAGTTGACAGTATAAGGGAGAGTTGCCTTCCCCCCCCCCCCCCCCCCCCACCTCACTTCGACATCATTGTCATGCATCGAGAAAATCTGCCGCCTGACGTAGCTTGGTGTCGAGTATGACAATGCACGGGTAAAGTTGTAGATCTGCAGGACGTGGATACAAATCTACATCTGGCTGTTTCAGGAAACTTCCGGACACTTCTTCAAAGTTGTCAAACTATTAGACTCCTGCCTCTCGAGGTTATTGGCATGGCAACACTTGTTTCGACCTTGGCCAAATGTCTTTTTTTTATTTTTATTTAACAGTCATTTCGAGTTTTATGCCACTTGCTCTGAAAATTTTGGTGGTAACATATCTAGGAAGAAAGTAAGGTATTGTTCTGTAAGAGCGAAGAACTTGTTTAAGGATTAGTTGACTCTATTTTATCATCCTAAAATATTAGGTGAACTAAATTTACCGTTTTGATGTCATCTACTGACACCTCCCTGGTGTAACAAAAACATATTCCTTTTGCAATTCTGGAACAGGCTGATTGATTAAACACATCAGCAGGTTTTGTTTTCATGGAAATTAAATTTACGAAAGTCTTACCTACCTGTTTTATCGCCTTGTAAGATGCATTCACTTCCTGACCGTCTTCTTAAGTCAGGAGTTTTCAAACCGTTCGAATTAGACATCCCTCCACATACTTGATAAATTGACTTGCATTATGTGCTTCCACAGTAACCTGTGGTCTAATATTGCGTGCGCTATGTATGAAAAAAGGTTAAATCCATATTAGCGTTTTAATGTTGCATGTTCCTGATTGATTAATAAACAATTCAAATCTAACTTTGTCTACAATATAGTAATGATATAACTGTTGACATAGTACTCTGGTAGGTATTTGAAAACCAGCTGAATTTAGTTGTGGTTCCACACTCCAAAGGATCGTGGTATTCATTATTCTCTTATGAATTCAAGATATTTCCGATCAGTTCTTTCATCAGTGTAGTTCATGTCAATTTTTGTATTAATTTTTTTTTTTTGGGTATAATCAAGGTAAATTTCTTTTCTATCCTTTTAATTCTTTTCAGCGTTACTACTGTTGTAGAACTGTACGTAGTATATTATGTGTCTAGTATTTGTTCACCTTATCTTGTTTGTGTGTGTGTGCGCGGGGGGGGGGGGGGGTAATTCCGCACTCACAGGACGTTTTAATTTTGATATAAGGATAATGACCATACTGTTATGTAACATGCATCTTAACTTTCACCAACGATCATGTTTTTGAGAAAGTGAAACCTAAAATGTTTCGTCAATTAACCAACTCATGTATACTGTATTCATGTTTAACACTTTGCGTACAACATTGAACCAATAGGAACATGAGTCAGCTCAAGTCAACTATATACATATGCAGTTTTTCTAGATTTCATATCAATATTGTAAAAATGCAGATCATTAGCTTACTGTACACACAGGATTTCAAAACTGACATTTGTGGCCTGCAAACGAAGACTTCCACGGTTCATTTAGTATCTCCTATGTCAGACGGTAGATTTTACTATAGGAATAATTATGGAATATATGATCGAACTACTACGTCTCACAATTAAGTCACGAGCCCTTATTGTTTCTTACTTTGTTACGTCAAGATCATGTCGCTTCTGGTTATTCATGGGGATGAATTTAACAGTAATGTGACTCCTAACCCTTTAACTTGCTCACGGTTACATCCTTTTTTGTTTCTAATTATACATATATTCTTTGTTTTTACTGCTTTTATTATTTCACGCGTACAGTCTTCCCTCGTCACATTCAATGCTCCCTCCGGTTTGGCAGATCCGGTGACGTAACTAGTATTCCTCGACGAACAACAGTATCTAGGTAATACAACATATTCTGCGAAGGGGTGGACCAGTATGTATTTGTCACCGGATTTATATGTGAATTTGACAAAAAAAAAGCGAGGAAAACTAAAATCGATTTAGATATAAACTATCGTTGATGTATTTCTTTGTACTTTTAACTGTTTTATTTTATCTGAAACTTGACAAACGTATCTTTTCAATGAAAAACAAAGACATGCAGAGAGAAGAAACAAATAGGGCAAACAGAACAGACCAGCAATAGTGATATTACAAAAGAAGGAACTCAAAATACGAAAAATAATGTTCCCCCTTAATTGCAGTATAAAACGAAAAGTTATTTATTACACACGTATTCTTATATCACTAAATTACACCTTTGCTGGACATATCGTAGTTTAAAAATGAACTTTAGCAGGACATTTACGATAGGAGGACATATCTCTGTCCAGCTAATCTTTTAACAATAAAATTTACATTGAAACATGAGTGAATATCTGCCATTTTATAATGATGAATAGTGTATACCGCCATCTACTTGTACAAGCATTGTTTTGTACGTTTGCCTGATTTTTTTCGTTTAAAAATGAACATTTGCAGGACATTTTTCATAATCATGTCCTCAGAATGTACAATTTTAACGTATGTCCAGCAACTATACAATCCAGGTTTATATATATACTTAATGATATCGTACTTTAAAAAAAGCAAACTTCTTGTTAGACGTTACACACCGGTGATTAGAACTTGCCGGCCATTCCATGCCAATAGTAGAATGTCAATGGTGGGTGCATACTATGCGTAACGAATACGAAAAGTAGATAGACATGAAAACAGCATAATTCAATCAACTATTCAACAGTTATAGGGTTCGCTGGTTTAAAAGAATAACTGATAAAAGGTAGTAGCACTTAATAGATTGACCTGCTATTGGGACCGTTTCATGCACAGACCTTAATGTAGCAACATTCGAAATGCAACGTGACCAAGGGAAATCATTAAACGTGAATATGACAGAAAATAATCCCGGCTTCAGATAATGTTGAGTCACATTGTTCGGGAACCTGATTCCACTCGTTTCCATGCATACACACACACAGTTGGCACACACACACAGATTCTACACATATCCCCACGGGCAACCTCCTTCCGTCTGTACATTTCAGATTCTCATCTCATCACGACTGCATACAGTCATTATTTCTTCCGTCGACGAAAAATCAAATGTAACCACCCTCTGATATACCATTGATTTTATTCTAGTATACACTAAGACATGCATGTTGGGAAATTGTTTGATCATAAATGACGTATATTTACATATTTTGTGTGGATTATGCGTACTATTGTAGTATAGGCTGCATAGAAAATTCGGTCAAATATTTAAGGACACTTTTATAAGAAAGTTTGCAACAGATCATTCGTTTTGTCCTTTTTTTCACTTGTAAGGAAGTTCGCCGTCACTACAAACACAATGTACAATGTTCTTACTAAAAGTCCGTTATTCTGGGAGAAATCGTTTCCGTTCGTTTCGTGAACATGAATTTGACTCACAATCACAAAGTATATACAAAAAATGAAAATAGATAAACAGATCACTCGAGAGGAACTCAGAGGAAGCTCCATGGAGCTTGTGGTATGAGTCCTCCTTAAGCAAAGCAAATCCTCCAAAGTACACAGAACGAGAAACAAAAGAGCAAAAAGATAAGTGAATGAAAAGGAAAAGAATCACTTACGTTTGTTCATCAAATAAAATTTCAGAGATTTCTCAAAAGTGCACTGAGAGTTACAAAATTGAACTACTGTAGGAGAGACGATGCGTAGGTCAGGACCGCCGAAACGGGCTGAAATGTTGGGAAGATGTGAGTCTAAAGGCAGGAGTAGAAAGGGAATTTCTGCCACGAGTAAGGTGAGTATGGGTATCGTGAATTGAAAAACTACGTCAAAGGATATTCGAAAGGGTATTCCGAATCCAAGAGTACATGAAAATACAAACTTGATAGCGATGAATATCGAAAAAAAAGGAAGTATATATTAAGCTTGGCGAATTAACCATTGGAGAATGAGATGAATGGTAGTTAAGTAAACGACGAAAAGCTCTCTTCTGGATTATTAAAAGTGGGTAAAATATTGAAGCAATAGGAACCGCCCGGAGTAGCACTCAACAAGTTAACTACGGATGTATAAGAGTAAGGTACAGAGTGACCATGATCTAACAGGGAAGACAGAGATGAAGAGGGCGATACTACCAATATTCTTAGAGATGGTATTAACAACAGAATGAATATGTTATTTCCAAGTAAGATGGCGGTCAATAACAACACGGAGGAACTTAAAAAGAATTACAGAGTTGCACGTCACTTCCACAAAAGTAAACACTACGAATAAGGGGGGGGGGGGGGTTCATGCATTCTGTTAGGGGGGGGGCAAAAAGAGTAGAGTCTGTTTTGTTTAAATTTAGTAGTAACTTTTTAGCACAAACCCATTCACGCACCTTATATAATTCACGGTGGGATGGGAGCAGAAATTTTGGTATCACCAACGGCGTATAGAATGAAATAAAGTTTGTCACTCATAGCTGACCTTAAAATCATTTACATAGAAAAAGGAAAAGTAGTGCAGTCCAGTCACGTCTTGTTTGAGAATTTTGACTCAAATAGGATAAGTCTGACCGAGTAAATTTCCTACCATGAATAAGGGTACTTCAGTGTCAGTTACTGTAGGTTGGCACGAAATATCGATGGATGACAAAATAAGGAAGTGATCTGAAATATCATCTATCAAAATAGCCAGAGAACACAGCTGATTAATATTGGTCAGCATGAGAAGGGTAGCAGAAGTATCAGTAACTCTTGTAGGGAGAGAATGAAGAGGTTCAAATGTATAGGAGAGGATCAATTTCAGAAATGAGTTATTCAGTGGAGCTTAAGCTCATTAAATTGCAATAACAAACACCCATAACATCGCAACCCTTACGGGTAGCTTCGATGGATTCAAAATCAAAATCTGTGACCAGCTTATCAAGAACCTTAGTAATCATCCCTTTAGGACAGAAAACAATCCGAATCAGAAGAGAAGTGTAGAGAAGTGTATGACGTAATTAATTCGACAAAAAACTATGAAATTAGACCTTCAGAAAAGACAAAAAGGTCAGGCCTACAGGAGGCAAATAATTGTGATTTACATCAATATAAATAGCAACTCTTCCACCTCTACCCATCCTAGGGGAGTGTTCACGGTTAAGTCATTAAGAGAGTAAAGTGTATTTGCATCGTCAAACCAGGTTTCAGTGACTCCGACTACTGTACGCTTACCAGTAATTGAATTAAGAAAAAACTGAGTTTGAGTTGAGTTTGCTCTGAAGTATTGTCTTGAAAAGATAATTACATTGTAGTTACTGACGCTACTAGGCGTATATCCATACAAAAGAAGAGATAAACTATTAGTGAAGCAAAACTTCTCTATCTACCGACCACACCAAATCATATATAGGACACGAATACACAGACGAAAGGAAATATCATCGCATAGGTCCCTTTTGCCATTGACAACATCGCAAGGAAAATACAATCGTCAGAATCTTTTGCTATTCCATGTTGTCCGTTATTGCAATCGTAGGTAAGTTACTAAAAATAATTGTTTATGACACCCCTCATTAACTTGAGATATATACCTTGTGATACCTGACACACAATGTCCGAAACAGTCGAAACAGCTCATCAAGATCACAGAACGTCTTCTTGTTCCAACTTGGCCGCGACGTACGAAACGTTTACCTAGCTTATATATCATATAGTTAAATAGAATCTAGAGGAACCTCAAGTCATGTAGCACTTGGTGTACAGTTTGTTACTCATATATGTGTTAAGAACTAGTACTTCTTCGTCGTTTTGCTTCGCTGTTGTCACATTCGAATAAGACTGGTCCAAGGTTATCGTGTCTTTGAATCTGCGTCCCGTCTTGACTGTACTGTACCAGAGAATATTTCCATTTACCTGAAATACGTGTCCTCCATATCGCATAGACAAATCCATTCTCATCCGAACATACAGATACACATGTACTCGATCCACCTCCATCAATGTCTGGTGTCATGAATTCACAAACCACGTGACCAATCGATCCCTCTATTCTGACTTCATATAGCGACCTAGAATATCTGCAAACCAGTATATTACCATCACGTACAGAGACATTTGCAAATATTCCTACTGCATCTGGTAGTTGCGTAGTTTTGATATGGTTTAAACGTTCGTCAAAGACATACACATCTCTGACGTTGACACTGGGAGCAAAGACAATGATGTGATCCTTGACGGTATCAGCAGTAACTCGCTTTACACTGCAGCTGTTTCTTAATATTGTCTTTATGTTCTTTGTGTTGTGGGAACCATCCCGCACATCGTAAATGCCAACTTCATTGTTCTGGCTTAACGTGACTACTTTAAACTGGGAAAACCTGCAACATGCTACCACTTTATCCCTGGAGTCGGCGTGTTTAATATTATCCTGCCGCAATATCGTTCCATCTCTGTTGATTACAATGATCTGTGAATTCCCATTAGAACTTACACCAGTGATAACCGCCATACCGTCATCTATATTAGTGAAAGTCATAGCACCAGATCCAAAAATGTTAAACCCTTTGACGTCAATGATAGACTCGTATTTGTCTGTGATAGCGACGGCATCTACAGAAACATTTCTTAATTTTCTTTTTTCGAAATTCGATAAAGAGTTCAATTCTGGAAATTCCTTCTTCATTTCTTCTAACAGATGTTCACTGGCTGCTCTGATATCGGGGATACACTGTGCGTCTGCCCATTTGTCATTACAGTCAAGAATAGACGAAGTAGTTGCTGTGAAGTTCTCGTATCGTTTAATAATTTGCTCACAATATTCTGAGATTTCTTGCAGCTCAGTTTCGTTTTGTCTTGACATTATTTCATTCTGTTCTGTCAACTCTTTCAGATTACTGTCTAAGTTCCTTAGATCTCTTTCATTTTTTTCCATAATTTGATCGTGTTTTTTATCAGCTTCGTTAAGCTCCTGGGCATACTTTTCTACAACTTGCTTCATCTCCTCTTCATGTTTTTTTCTGACGTCATTTATTTCCTTTTCCCTTCTTGCCTTAATATTTTCCATATTTTCCTCCCTTTCAGCTTTCCTCTGTTTCATTTTGTCTTTATTTTTTCTAACTGCTGCTGGTATTGAAAATTGATCTTTTCTGACTGATTCTTTACATTTCCTCTCAGTTTCTTTATTGACTTGTCAATCACGTGCGGTAAGTCATATAGTCTATCTTTATGTTTATTTATATCCAGAAGTGTCCTTTTCAGAGATTCCCTTTCGCGCTCTGAGATTTCGCTTACGTCATGCAGGTCATGACCTTTGTGCTTACTGTAGACGCATATCACACAGACTGGTATATTACCACACGTACAAGCAGCATAACAATGCTTCCTGTTCAACGTGATGATTGCATCTTGGATTCTGAGTAAGCGATGTTAGCTTTTCTAACATGGATTCCTTGTTTCCAGCACTGTCTAGGTTGAGAATGTGAACTTTGTGATCTTTAAATAACTTATTGTTTTTATGAAACTCGCCACACTGATCACATAAAAATTCCAGGCACTTAAAACAGTACACAGACATTTCTAGTTTCTTTGAGCAAGAGACACATTCTTTAAGATCCTCATTTTCGATTGATTTCTGTAACTGTATAAACTCGAGCATACTTTTCATATGAAAATCAGTCTTGAAAGAATCAACACCGTCTTTTGATATTTCACAGTTTTGCTTACAGATTGGACATTTGAATGTCTTCTCATTGCTGGCTTGAATTATTTTATCCAAGCAATCTCTACAGTATCGATGAAGACATGGTAACTGTTTTGGTTCTTTAAATTGATCCAAACAAACTGAACACTGAAAGAAATTCTCCTGTCAGGTCTGTAAGAGGCTGATAAGGAGGCCATTGTTTTAATTTCAGTCGTATCGTTTCTTGGTAGTTGAAAATCTGTAAATCAATAAAAAAAAAGTTTAGAAAAGATATGTTGCAGTATTTTTTCATATCTTTAAGTACATATGTGCGTAGCACATCTCTGCTGCACTGATATCTTGCATGGCTGTTCCATTGTCCTCGACACCATTCTTGTGGACATGTTTTTACTTGCGCATTACGTCTTGTAGGTAATTGAACTTTCGAATATGTAGATATCATTAAATTATTCTTGCATTGCCGTACTTACATGACAGAAACGCTACTGATGTTTTTTTTTGGCCGAAATGCTTTGATACTGTTGTCACACATGTGCCAGCGTATGGAAGATGTTACAATGGGTTATCCACGTTTATTCTCTCTTCTTTATACTAACTCAGGTGCAGGGGAACACAAACATTTTTTTCGAGAACGGTGTTGAATGGCGTTGTCAACCCAACACCACCAATGCACGAGAGTGCATAAATGCACCAGAAAGCCAAAAGGCTTTGTGATTCCTTGCGACATGGTTATATTATAACAAACATGAATTATCCACATGACAAGTTTGAGATCAACTGCAGTTATACTTCTTGGAACACCACATTAATAAGGCTTTAACCCATATGACCTTTATTTTGGTGACCTCAAACGACATTTGACGTCTACCAAAAGCAATAGGGATCACCTATCCCAGTATGGCCAACCCACACATAAAGTACAACATCAGTCTCAGTTACCCTTCTGGAGATAATGTGTTTACAAGGTTTTTACAATTTGACGTCGCTGACCTCAAATGACCTTTGACCTCCAGCAAAAACCACGGGGATCATCTACTCAATATGACCAACACAAACACTAAGTATGACATCAGTCACAGTTACCCTTCTAGAGACATTGTGTTTACAAAGTTTTTACAGTTTGACCTCTGGTGACCTCAAATGACCTTTGACCTCCACCAAAAACAATAAGGATCATCTACTCAATATGACCAACCCACACACTAAGTATGACATCGGTCTCAGTTACCTTTCTGGAGATATTGTGTTTACAAGGTTTTTACATTTTGACCTCTGGGGGCCTCAAATGACCTTTGACTGCCACCAAAATCAATAGGGATCATCTACTCAATATGAACAACACAAACACTAAGTATGACATCAGTCACAGTTACTCTTCTGGAGATATTGTGTTTACAAGGTTTTTACAGTTTGACCTTCAGTGACCTCAAATGATCTTTAATCTCCACCCCAAAAACACAAGGGATAATCTACTCAATATAACCAACACACACATCAAGTATGACATCAATCACAGTTACCCTTCTGGAGATATTGTGTTTACAAGGTTTTTACAGTTTGACCTCCAGTGACCTCAAATGACCTTTGACCTCCACCACAAACAATAGGGATCATCTACTCAATATGACCAACACACACATCAAGTATGACATCAGTCTCACTTACCCTTCTGGAGATATTGTGTTTACAAGGTTTTTACAGTTTGTCCTCTGGTGACCTCAAATGACCTTTGACCTCCACCAAAAACAATAGGGATCATCTATTCAATATGACCAACCCACACACTAAGTGTGACATCAGACACAGTTACCGTTCTTGAGATATTGTGTTTACAAGGTTTTCACATTTTGACCTCTGGTGACATTGAATGACCTTTCACCTCCACCAAAAACAATAGGGATCATCTACTAACTATGGCCAACCCACACACCAAGTATGAGATCGGTCATGGTTACCCTTCTTGAGATATCGTGTTTACAATGCAGGGCGTCACACACACACGCGCGCACACCCACCCTTATTCGTTAAGGGCGCCTATTGGGAACAAAGACTTTTCCTCACGCAAATGGGGATACCTCCACTTTGCACATGATGTCCCCACTTTACTGATATAAGACTTTTATGTATCCCCGATTCAAGCCAAAACGGAATTGTGTGTATAATTTTTTTTACATACATACACTCCTACACACAGGAATAAATCCATATAACAGGTAATTGGGGAAAACGTCAGATTGAGCTATAAACTTAAGGGCGCATATCTGAATCCCCAATTTGCATTATGTTAAAATATCCAGAAACGGGGATATCCCCGTTTCTTAGTATATCCCCAGTTGCAAGCTCTAATTTCTCGTGTGTGTCCCCAATCGGCGCCCATTACAGACCCACACACACACCCATACACACACACACACGACATCACCATCGCATAGATTCCTTCTGCCTTTGGCAAGGAATCAAAAATGGTGGTACAACCCAGCCCCATGGATGTCCGCAAAAGCACTTCATAGTATTCAATGCTGCACTTACCCAGCCGTAAAAAAAACAAATCTCTTGTCTACAATTCCTCAATAAAGTCTACTGATAAAAAAGAAAAAACAATCTATGAAAAGTTTTTATAAACATATCAGACGGATAGAAATAAAACAAGGATCATAATGAAGTATACATCCTCTTTCATTTGGTCTTGGCGCACTTGGCTCGTGGCTGAACATAGGCTTATCTTTAGCCCTTACCTTTTCTTTAGCGTTCTGACCCGCTACAGCCCTAACGTTCCCAGCACTACTGTATCAACTGAGCAAATTGTCCCTGTTTCAATTCTGCAGATTCTAGTTGCACCGTTTAGTGTTGTGTTCGCAAGAAAAGGAGGCAAGAGTGGATTTAAACAGTGACATGGGTAAGAAATGCCTATCATCAGCATGTGGACCAGGAGAAGGTAAATCACTTGTAATGAAAATGATGGGAGATTCTAGAATGTATGGTTCTTACTGATTATAATTCGCTCAGGATAAACTAGAGTAGCCTATATTTGCGTTCCGTTTGTGACATATTACATTTACGACCCATTTTATCTTCATGCAAAATGTCAAGGGTTCCAAAACCATCAATCATAACCAAAATTACAGGATCTTGAACAAACTAAACATTTTGAGCTTCTGGGAGAACGCTTAACAGGTGATCTTCACATTCTTTCGATTTCAGTACGGTGCGCTACTATCCGTCAACAAATAGGTGGAATGTAGTTAAAGCTTGTCACATGATCTGCTCCTACGTTACAGGGGAATGAAGAAAAACAGATCCTATGGTGGATGATATTCAGCCATTACAGTTAATCGTTGACACAGTTTCCCATTCTCATTTTCAATTTTTCACCATAAAATTACTCTAAAACGTCCCGGATTTGCGTTTAATTTACCCCTTCTTCTGTCACATGCGTATCATGTTGCTTACTGTACCTGTCATTGATCTACTACACAAATATTGTAAAAAAAGTATACGCCAGTATATCAGACAGTTACGTTCATTCACAGCCAAGCGAATCAGGTGACATTCAGTGTAGCTTAATTGACCGCTCCAGTCGGTATCTGTACTCTCTATTGACCAATTCGACCCCATACTCCCATAGGCCTTTATTGTGAAAATTTTTCTATTCCGACACTTGTAATGATCATCTCAATTCCAGCCTATAATTTAGTGTTAAACACAGTGGCGGCGCCAGAATGTCAGACTGGGGGGGGGGGGGGGGGGAGGCAAACTGAGGGCAGAGGAAAATGTTGGGGATAGGGGCCCGCCTTAGGGCCCCTGATGGGGTCCTCGGGCACAGCCCCCGGAAGCTCTGAGGTTTTAGCATATCTCTGGGTGGAAAATTAAGCCCCGAGAGAGGTATATTATTTATTTTTATATTATTTATTTTTTCGGTTGACCGTACTCCAAGGTTCCCAACTTTTTTCTTTGGGAGTACCATTTCACATTTACGCGGTACCACCGAGTACACACACACGCACACACACATAGGCTACACACACTTCCATTCCTATATCTAGGAAAACGACGACATTCCTATATTAAGGAAAACAACCACCTATACCCGCCCTTCGCTTATGCTGGAGGGTAAACATTCCAGAGAAAATTTGTCTGACCAGGCTGGCCTACTGTTGAAGTGGCTACCGGCATGATATTAAAACTGGCAGCCTGTGTAACATAAATTAGGCATTAATCATGGTGCCCGGGAAGCTGTTCTTATTCAGTCCAATGCCAATACATAATTCTGTGATTAATTTTGAATGAGTACAAGACCTGATTGGGAAGGGTGAGAGCAACTGGGGGGGGGGAACTGGGGGGGGGCAAGGAAACAATCTGGAGGGGCAAATTCCCCCTCATGAACCCCCCCCCCCCGGTAGCGCCGCCACTGGTTCAACGACTTTCATCCACCTTCATGTGGTTTGTCTTCCTGCGGATAGAAGCTGCCACGTTTCCCAATCACCGTCTCTTCGTACTAGCCTAGAGGTAGTGTAGGATATGTGCGATAACAGCAATACACTCAATGCAAAATCTTAACGATATCAGCTTGTCTAGTTTATAATATTTATAAATCATAGCGTGATATTACGTAAAAAAATGCAACAGCCAATATGAATGTGATTACCACTTACTTAAATCGGCCTACGAACGTATTTTCAGTTGGCCAGAGGAGTGAGAACACGGCAACACATTGACAATAGTATTTCCCCGATCCATTCGATGAATGGTGACATTTACACGTTTTCTTGTCCTGGTGTTCTCTTCAGTGTAATACATATAGCCAGCCAAACGGCAATAGTTAAGCCGCCCATACCCGTGTAATACAACAGACCAACTACATTACGCGGGGAAAATTCCGTTGCTCTATAAATAGGCCTAGGCCTATATCAAAGTACTTGGCCAGCTTTGACGAATATCCTGATCCGCCCGTTGACATGAAGTACTGTACAACAACAACGGTATTGTATTAGTTTTACGTCCTAACAGTCCTGACAGTTATGCTATGTAACATATGGGATGGGTACGGAGCGCCATGTGCTTCAAAATGTTAGAAAAAAATTCAATATGCAAGAATAAATATCAACATGTTACAGACACCAATGGAAGAATCAATGTACTATAAATATATATATCAATATGTTTTTGGTTTTGTTTTTTAATGTGTTTTCTGTTTCCTTCAAGGTCGTTAGCTGCAATACTGTTTTTTCTAGCGTCCTGTACATTCCACTGCATTGTACGACTCTTTCTTCTTAATATGTCTGTATGTATATATGTATGTATGAACGAAATAAATTGAATGAAATATCAAGATGTTGCAATGAAATATTAGCATATCACGAAAAGCTTTTGTATGCCTCATGCGTAGCGAAACGCGGTAAATTTTTGTGCACTTTTCGTATAAGCCCCTAAATAAGAAAAATATGATATTAATTGGTTTCATTTCGTGATGCATGCCGTGAAACCGGTACCTCTCAAGAAGCTGGGATTATTTTTTTTTTTCAAAATTGTTTCACATGCAAAATCAATGGGAGTAAAATTAACAAAAGTAAGTATACTGTGCTTGGGTAACATGGGCCCCATACTTAATGATTGATTTAACCCTGCTCGCAAGATAAGAATATTTTTGTGGACTTCTTTGTATATTCTTAAATACTAAATGAAGAAATTTGGCTGTTCCCTCGTTAAATTTGCGATGTAAGCTGGGAAGCCAGGCACCTCTCACGGAGATTGCAATAAATTCTGTTTTCAACAAGATTTTACCTTCCCAAGTCTAATGTAACGATCCGTCTTCGGTGGTGTGTGTGAGGAAGAGGAGGAAGGGGCCCAGGGAGAGATAGGATAGTCGAGGAATCAAACTATCGACAAGAGGAATTAAAGTTTGGAACGTCTGTTTACATATCACAACATAAAATGTTGATGTCCTTGGATAGTGCATTACCCGAATTTTTTGGGGTTTAAAAATAACAATGAATTCAGTAACAATTACAATAACAATACCCCTTGTGACTAAATACTTGTCATCACATACAATTTAGGGGGAGGTCCCGTTATCGGAATAGAAGCCTATCAGGCTGAAAGCGAAGTTCGTGAATGTTGAGCATCAGTGCAGTTGAACCTCGTCGCAATTAAAGTCGCCCCGTTGTACCGATGTGTGGTTGAACGTCTGCTGCAGTTTAACCTCTGTGTAATTATGTCGACGCAGTTGAAGAGCAGATAGACCTTCGATGCTCCCGCTTGGGATCTTTGAGTGGAAGCCGGAACTGGGCTTTTATGCAAAATAAGAAGAAAAATCCGCTCTCATAATATGGAAAAGACGCAATATAATATGCAAAAGATAGACAGGTAGACAGATAGACAGACAGACAGAGACAGACAGACAGGCAGACAGATAGACAGATGGACAGATAGACAGATATTAAAGACATAAAGACATAGAGATATTATAAGACATTAAAGCGACATGTCCACGAATGCGACTCTGCATGCCTTGTTTGTAGTAGAATTACCGAAAAAAAAAAAAAACAGCAAGGAAATACTTAGTATCTCCATAGAGTGTCAACTTCAAATATTAGCATTAAGGGGTAACTGACACGAGTTTGTACTTATAGTAGGTAGGCCTACACAACAGAACACCCACGTGCATCGTACTCTAGTTCTCAGTATGGTACAGCTACATACCAAATAAGAGATGGTCCATGGTCAATTTTCCCTTCTTGAGATATCATGTTTACAAAGTAGGCGTCACAAACATAGCAACACAGGCACACGCATACGTACATACAGACATGCCATGCATGACTACAAAGGTTACGATTATCATCAAAACGAAAAGAAAAAGGAAACGCTACAACGGTACTTTTTGTGCCATTACACTACGACTAACCTGTGTAAGCGCCTTAGACTCAACTGTAATTTCACAACTTTACTGTGATAGCTTAGTGGTATCGTGCATGCTGTACTGACTGACTGGTATTCAAACAGTAAAATTAACCAAATCGTATAAATTAACTGAAAAAGTAACATACGTGGGCAATCCAAGGAGTTGCAAATCTAA
Organism: Stichopus chloronotus; assembly: GCA_021234535.1. Lineage (NCBI taxonomy): Eukaryota > Metazoa > Echinodermata > Holothuroidea > Aspidochirotida > Stichopodidae > Stichopus > Stichopus chloronotus. Next base: position 20,889,361 of record CM037837.1, on the reverse strand, counting down.
TACCATGCGTTGGCACTTCTTAACAGTTAACCTCTATTAATTTTAAGTGTAGCCTACACTAAGGAGACCCATCATTACCAATGGCATAATGCGCTATTTTAATGACCGATTTGGCTTTAGTTTAATCGGTTAAAAGTACGTCTACAGAATGCCATGCATGTGTTCTATGTGTACTTAGCTTACTTTTTTTCTGGGGGAGGGGGTTGTTTCTGCATCACCTCATTTACAACTGCTCGATCTGAAAATCTATCGTTTTATCTCCTTGCAAGACACACAGTCAGGGGTGTCAATCCAAAGATATATATGAGTAACTGACAGGTTTGAATGATCAAAGCTGCTCCTGTCGAGGACTAAGCATTGCACTTTTTGATGACTCGGGGCATGTTGGACAGGACCGCCATACGTTTTCCCTGGGGTCTAGGGCAACGCCTATTATCATGAACAGAAGATAGAAGTCGTGTTGTGATAGTAATTGTGTGAACTTCTTGCATTTTGGCCTGATCAATGTACAAAATTAGTAGAAATGCAGGCAGAAGCCAGACTAGATGCTGCAAAGCAAAATCATGTCTGCTTCTCGTGTCTCAAAGTAGTAGGGCGTAACCATAGAATGAATAATTGTTCTCGTGAGAAGGCATGTGAAATTAAAGAAGGAAATGAAGAGTGGCAGAAGTCTCACCTTAGGCTTCTACACATACCAAGTACAAGGGTAGTTGTCAATCAAACCTGTATGCAAGGCATTGATGAACTATTACTTAATGTCCTTGATGTAGAGGTCCCGTCCAAGAGTGGCAAGCATGCATGCTCGTGTTACGTTGGACTCTGGTTCTGAAGGCACTCACAAGGGTTTGCGAGGAAAGTTGGCTTAAAGGGTAGAGGTATCAGGGCTTCCATCTTAATACTAGGAGGTGCAGAAGAGGAGTTTGGTTCCCATATCTATGATCTCCATTTAAAGGGGGTACAACCAACCATATTATACAAAATCACAGCACTGGGTATTGATAGGATTAATAGTGTAGATGAGGTTTTCACTGAAAGAACTGAGGCAATGTTTGGCAGGGAGAGTAACACTTTGCAGAGAAGTGGTGGTGACATTGATATCTTAGTTGGGGTGGACCATGCTGACCTCCTTTGTGGTGAAACAGTTAAGTCAGGGGGTCTGATTGCTCAGAAAACACCTTTAGGTTGGTCAGTCTTTGGTGGTAACAGCAGTGACAACAATAGGCACAAGGTGATGAATGTTAAAATCTGTAAGCCTGTAGAATTGACCAACTTTTGGTCAACGGAAGCAATGGGAGTAGAGGTTAACTATGACCATAAGATATCCGACAGCTGTGATGACACGGAAGTCAGAGGGATGGAAGACTCATGTCAGAAAATAGGTAACAGGTGGATGATACCGTATCCCTGGGCGAAGGAGCCTTGCAGCCTTGCGAACAACAGACGCGAGGCAGTAAAGATGCTCAAAGGACTGGAGAACAGGTTGAAGGGCTTCTCACATACATATCGAGACCAGATGAATAAGATGGTGGAGTTAGGATTTGCCAGGAAGTTGGATCCATTAGAGATTGATGAATATAAGGGGCCTGTGCACTATATCCCACATCACCCCAGAGAAGAAAAGCACTCCTGTAAGGATTGTATTCAATTCATCTAACAGGTATAAGGGAGAGTCTCTTAAAGACTACTGGTTCAAAGGCCCAGATCTCCTCAACAATCTCTTTGGGGTCATCATCAGATTTAGGCAAGACCAGGTAGCAATATGTGGAGATATAGCAAAGATGTACCATCAAGTACTCATCTCACAAGCAGACCAACACGTTCACAGATTCCTATGGCGAGATATGGATACCACACAAAAGCCAGGCACGTTCATCAAAATGGTTTTAACATTCGGAGATAAGCCAGCCCCTGCAATGGCCCTAACAGCATTGCGCAGGACGGCTAAGGAAAATGCGGAATTGCACCCAAAGGCAGCTGAGGTGATCAACCGGGATACATACATGGATGATGTGTCTACGTCGGTGAAGAGTGTCGCGGAAGGCACTGAGCTGATCCATAGCTTAAATGAAGTGTTGGATACGGGATGATTCAAAATAAAGAACTGGTTGACAATCCGAGACCTTCAAGGTTTGAATACCAGTGTAGAAGATGCAATACTCCTGGGAATCACAGAGGCTGAAGAGAAGATACTTGGAGTAAAGTGGAACCACAAAGAAGACACCCTCGAAGCTACTGTAAGGTTAAAGGACAAACTTACCGGTAGGATCACCAAGAGGAAAGCCATTGGTGTAATTGCTCAAATCTACGACCCAATTGGATTGGCGGCTCCGATAATTATAAGGCTAAAAATAAAGATGCAAGATCTATGGGAAGCGGGAGTTGATTGGGATGACGATCTATCACGTAACATGCAAGAGAAATGGAAGCAATTGTTTGTGGAACTTGAGAAAATCAATCACGTCAAAATTGAAAGATGCTTGACCCCACCCAATGCCTCAGATGAAATAAGCCTTATTGTTTTCTGCGATGCTTCTGAGAAAACTTTTGGAGCCTGTGCATATCTCAGGTGGAGACTGAATGATGACAAGTTCGAGACTACGTTTGTAGCTGCGAAGTCGAGAGTCGCTCCTCTAAAGAAGGTAACTGTCCCGAGGTTGGAGTTGCAGGCAGCAATAATGGCTGCTAGGCTGGGACTTTCGATAATTTAAGAAATGACCATCGCCTGTCACAAACGGATGAACCTAACAGACAGCATGATTGTCTTGGGCTGGATTCGAAAAAAAGCCAGTCGTTTCAAGCAGTTTGTCGCAACACGGGTTCAGGAGATCCAAAATAAAACAAAGGTAGGGGAATGAAGGCATGTCCCTGGGCACAAAACCCAGCGGATGACCTGTCTAGAGGAGTAGCAGCCAAAAACCTCAGTACCGGTGGCTGCATGGACCATCGTTTCTGTGCCTATCGGAGAGTGAGTGGCCAAGTGAAAGCTTAAAGGAAGTTCACGATAATTGCGAGGAGAAACAGACACAAATTTGTGGACATGTTGAAATTGATACAATGCCCACACCAGTCAATATCAGAGATTGTAAAACCTGGGGGGGGGGGGGGGGGGAACACAGAGGAAAAATCTACCGAGGTGAGGAATCGCCAACTCTTGAAGTCAACAAGGAAAAAGACATTGAGCTTCTCCTGCTTAAAAGAGTTCAACAGGAATCTTTCAGTGAAGAATATAAGTGTCTGCACAGTGGAAAGACAGTGCCTGGGAATAGCCGCTTAGCAAATCTAGATCCTAAGTATGATGAGAAATCGGAGCTTATTCGAGTAGGAGGTAGACTTCGTCGAGCTAACAGTATGGAGATTGGTGTCAATCCAATTGTCCTTGACCCTGGTCACCTCATCACAAGACTATTACTAAGACAAGCTGACGATGGTATCTTCAAACACAGTGCTGGTGTTGAACAGGTTTTTGCATACATTCGGCGTCGTTACTGGATTCTTAAAGGACGAAGCGTGATTAAATCAGAGTTGTTGAAATGTCAAGAGTGTCAACGCTGGAGGAAAAAACCAGAGGTACCAATCATGCCAGACCTTCCGGACTGCAGACTCTGTATAGGGCAGCCAGCTTTCTTTTCAACTGGCATGGATTGTTTTGGTCCATACATGGTCAAAATTGGACGCCGTCAAGAAAAACGCTGGGGATTGATTTTCAAGTGTATAACCACCAAGGCTGTTCACTTGGAGATTTTAGAAAGTATGGACGCTGATGCCTTCCTCATGGCCTTTAGAAAATTTTCAACACGAAGAGGAACTCCGAAGGAATTACTCTCAGATTGAGGTACCAACTTCACAGGAGCTGAGACCGAATTAAAGGCGTGTTTCAAAGACATGAGCAAAGAATTGCAGGAAGTCGAATTCCATTTCAATCCACCTAGCGCCCCTCATTTTGGGGGTACGTGGGAAAGAGAGGTAAAATGCATTAAGAATGCCTTAAGGTGTTGCCTTAAAGATCGAGTAGTGCCTGAAGTAGTTCTGCAAACGTTGATGGTGGAGGACGAAGGTCTGATCAATTCAAAACCATTAGGCTACACATCATCCGATATTGCGGACATCGATCCCATAAATCCAAACATGTTGTTAATGGGTAGGCGAGATCGTGTATCACCCCAGTCATTGTCAACTCGAAGGAGGAAATAAGATGTAAGAAACAATGGAAACACAGTCAAGTAATAGCAGATATCTTTTGGCAGAGATGTGTGACTGAATATCTTCCAAATATGCATGCAAGGCAAAGGTGGGGAATGGACTCGCCAAGCTTGAAACAGAAAGATAAAGTGCTGGTTATGGATAGCCAAGCTCCTAGGGGGGGGGGGGGGGGGGGGGATGGCATATTGGGGAAGTGGTGAAGATGTACCTTAGTCAAGATGGGAAAGTTAGAATTGCTGATATAGCCATTAATAGCAAAGTGTATAAGCGACCAGTGGTTAAGCTTATCAAGTTAGATCCACTTGATGTTTGAGATGTTTTCATGTTTTGTTAAGATGTTTTCCCTTCGTTCTTTATTAATTATTTGTTTGCATTGTTACAGTTAAATGAAGTTCCCTCATTGTTGGGGGGAGTGTAAGATTATATGTAAATCTTTTCATGTAAATCCTTTAGCAAAAGATGTATAGCGCCATCAGTTGCTGTGGCAACGGTGAATCTTTCGAGTTGTGCAGCACGTGTGCTAAGAGTTTAGCAAATCCTGCATGGAATTTGCTCTCTCTGCTAACCTGTGATATACTTCTGAAGAAAGGGTTTGTGAGATTCACAAGGCTACCCTGCAGGCGTACGACAGTAAAGAGGATAGCAGTCGCCGGCAAAAGTTATTCGAATGAGAGAGAGAGAGAGATCGAGAAAGAGAGACAGGAAAATACATATCCTCATACGACCTTTATACGGCATCTGTCATCCTTTATCAGTTAAGCCGTGTCGTTTGACCCTTTACTACAATAATGATTTAAAGAAATGTATCTGACTAGTGTGACACAATGATATACATTGTTTTGGATGTTGTTGGATATTTGCAATGTAAACTTGCAATGCTGTGATACATACTTTGAGCCCAGTATCGAACAGTTGTATAATTTGCGGTTATGAGCTGTTCCGGGACATCATTGCGGTAATACAGTGTTTGTAACATTATTATGGTGCTGGTATATTGTGATACTTATTTGCTGCGTCATGATGTCTCGTGATACATTTTGTTACAATATGTTTATTACATTGTTTGTGTTATGTCACATTACATTGTAGTTTACGCTTGCGAGTTAAACATGCGTATTGTGTAAACTTTTGTAAACTTTGATGATCACTGTTGGGAAAATAAATATCTTTTGAGGGGGTGTGTAAAGGAATATATGAAAGTTTCATGATGATTTGCTGCCATCATGTTTGTAAAGTTGAGTAACTGAGACAAAATTGGCTTTCTCGACTCATGGCCCTGTGATTTGCATGTTCCCGCTGTTCCATATGGGTATAAGAGGTGCGCCATATTCCACCATGGACTTGCCTTTTGTCTTGACCGTCACTATGACTTACTTCCTCAACAGCACCCACAGGGTACCTGTAAGGCCCATTGCATGATATTAATTTTACTGAATCGAGACACAGGAGTTTGGCCACGGCGAGTACAAATAGTCATAGAGATACCGAGAAAGTACTAAGGAGGTATCATCTTTCGCTATAGTTTAGATTACGGTGTGCATTTTAGACGTGTTAATATTTCCCAGGTTGCAAGCGATACAAGATGGTAATTTTCGCAGATATATGTATACTACACTAGTCACGAACTTTGTACTTTGGTTGTGTGAGAGTATATTCTAGTGTGCGGTATTTTGTTAGTTTTGTACCCTTTGAGATCTGTTTCCATATTTGATATTGGAACAGTTTTCATCAGTGAGGTTATACGAGCAATAAATGCGATGTGCGATATTTGCTGTCGCTCCGTGCCTTCTGTCGATTCTTTTGAGTTTGTCATTCTTCTGTCAATAACGGCTTCAGTAATACTTTGAATTAGTTTTGTCCATGATGTTTCCACTCATTAAAGCAAGTTCTGCTCTCTAGCCTTAAAAAAACATCTTAGATAATTCAGTTGAACGAGCTATATTATCTGCTGTCTAAAAGGAGCTCCGTCGTCGTTTGGCGCGAAGGAGGTTACGAGCAATAAATGCGATGAGTTTTTTGTTTGTCATTCGTCTGTCAGCAACCGTGGACACCTGCCTCCCATAAACTTTGGCTTCAGTAATACTTTGGATTACTTTTGTCTAGGCTGTTTCCACTCATTAAACTAAGTTCTGATCTCTAGCCTTAAAAAGACATCTTAGATAATTCATTTGAATAAACTATCATCTTAGCTGCTGTCAGAGCCATATACAGAGGCTCTGACTGCTGTATGAAAGGAGCGCCATCATCATTTGGCGCGAAGCGCGCCGGAAAAGTTTTGGCCGAAAACACTGTGACCTCCCAGATTACCGGAAATGGCATTTCCAAACCCAAGATCTTTTTTACTCTTACATCTCATCCAAAGCGATGACTCGATTCGAACTCGAGCCTATCATGACTCGAATCTGAACAGAGACTCGAGTCATAGACTCGAATCAAAACAAAAACTCTGGTTATCTCTTAACATTTAAGCGAGGTGGAGACAAACTTGATTAAAATATTTAAAAAAAAAAATCACCCTTTATGCCACTTGGGCAGCACGTGTCGTATATGTTTTCCATAACAACGTGTCAACAATCCTTCTTGTTTCGCTAGGCTAAAGTTGGAATATTATAAGAATAACGTATATTCTTTCATGACCTCTACTGATTTGACACTCTCCAAGGATTGACAAAGTCTTTGGGCGTGACATTTATCTATGTGCATATGATGGAGACAGTAATCAGGCAAATTAGATATATTCAACAATCATGAACCCCTGATGGCAAAATATGGCCGCCCTGACATAGGCCTATCTGTCGGTCACTCCGGCGGTCAGAAAGAGAAATGTTCAATGGGCGCGACGTTGATATATCTGTAAGCCATCATGAAGCAAGTCTTTTCCAACCAGTAGCCCTCCCACCTCTGCCTGACAATTAAAGGGCGACCTACTGAATATCGCTGACTTTTTGTCATTAGCAGTGAGGCAGTCACGGGGGAAGTGAAAGTGAAAGCGTCTGGGAAAGTGCACCCCTAATCAAATTTTGATGCAATTGTTTGTTGGAAGTGGAGTGAGGCGTAAGACAAACAAAAATGAGAGGTGTTTTCGACAAAATTTTTTCCCGTACTATCCGCCAACCGATGGAAGTGCTTCTCTTAGATAATTTAGCCAAGGTACCCTAAGACCGTTTGCTGTAAACGGCCTTCATCTTTCTTGAAGGTTGACAAGCAGCTGCCAAACGAACGAAGCTATTCAGTTGTGGAAATATTCTAGAGTTTAAGGGTAGCCAAATGATTACGATTTTTCAAAGATTGATGTTTTGATTTAGAGAGTATAAAAGGCCAAGCACGTGCAGCTTGAGACACCCCGGAAGTGTCGTTTGCGATCATCTGGAGGTTTACAAAGTAAAAAAAAAAATCGCGTAAGTTGGAGCCAACAATAGTCCGGCCAGGAACCGTGCACACAACATTGCTTGTCTTCAAGCCAGCCCCAACCCCCCCCCCCCTGTTGAAAATCCTGGACAAGCGCCATAAATCATAGACCTTTTTCAATGTGTCCCCCCCCCATTCATTAGACCCTTGTGACACCCCTTAATATTAGCGTTTCCCCTTCCCTCTACTCAATTTTGGGACAAAGTGCGCTAAAACCACAAAACAGTTTTTTCGAATAGTGGATTGTAGCCATTTTGAACAGCACGAAAGTTATGTTATGATGCAAAATGGAATGTAAGCAATTTTTGTTTTATTTGTTTTATATACGTGATGGAATGCATGTTGTACACACAGATTTGTGATTTTCGTATTGACAAATTTTGACTTGACTAATTGGACTTTCATTGATTTATTGTGACTTGAACAGGACTTGCAACGAATGACTTGCCGTGAATTCCACTAAGAGAGGTAACTAAATTGTCCTATTCGCAATTGCCGCCTAACGTTACAGACTTTTAAATCATGATTTTAACCGTTCAATGGACTCGTTCGTGACCAGTTTTGTTGCTAGCTTGTTCAGTTAACATTGCTGTAGGTTTACACACAGGATTTAATTGCAAGAAAACCCAAGTAATTCATGTAATGATGATTGTCGTGTTTTATCGATCCATGCTACAGTAACAAGTGGGTTAGGCATTATTGCAACCAGTGCATTTTTCCTGCATGGAAAACTAGCAGTTTATAAGGTCCACTTTTCTATTGTCCTCAACCTAGAGGTGCTGTCAGTGGCGGCACCAAGGAGGGGTGGGGGAACATATGCACTCACAAAACGTAACAGTAAAATAAGAACTCCATAACTTTTAGAAAGGTAGGCTAAATGCAAAATTATGAATATAAGAAGGCATTGATACATATAGGCCTACATGTATGTATTTATCACGTCACATCAGCTAAGTTGGAGGGAAGGCAACTGGGTGCAGTGGTTCTGGCTGGGGAAAATGCACCCACACTCACAAAACGTAACGGTAAAATAAAAACTCCATAACTTTTAGGTAAAATTTTACACACAGTTAATGTAAGTCTTACATTGTGTATATAACAATTTTACTAAAATGTAGTAAATTGAATTTACCAAAATTATGTAGAATTTACATATACTGCTTACATTAATTATATGTGAAATTTATGGAGTTCTTATTTTACATAATTTAGGTAAACATTATATGTAAATTCTACATAATTTTGGTAAATTCAATTTACTACATTTTAGTAAAATTGTTATATACACAATGTAAGACTTACATTAACTGTGTGTAAAATTTTACCTAAAAGTTATGGAGTTCTTATTTTACCGTTACGTTTTGTGAGTGTGGGTGCATTTTCCCCAGCCAGAACCACTTCACCCAGTTGCCTTCCCTCCAACTTAGCTGATGTGACGTGATAAATACATACATGTAGGCCTATATGTATCGATGCCTTCATAATTTTGCATTTAGCCTACCTTTCTTTTCGAGGCGGAAAGCCATGAAACTGAATTTTTCATCCATAGATATGCTAAAACCTTAACTTTTCCGCTGTAGTCCACAATTGTGGGCCACAGGAGGGTCGTAAGTTTTCATATTTGAAGTATGCTATCCTGAGACTTCATTTTTCACTATGTAGAACATAGTCTAAAGTGTTTCCACTAGTGTTGATCTTCTCGAAATTGAAAACTGGGGTGGCGATTCTCTAGCGTAACCGGAACAACTTTGAACGCATGCAGAAACCCAATGATTTTTTAGGGGAAACGCCCCGGTGAACAGTGTTGTTTGTGTAGTGAAAGCAACTTAAGAATCGTCAGGTCGGTTTGGAATATTCGAGAGGTAAAGTCCTTGATCTTTCAACATGATGATTATTTTTCTGTGATAGTCTGGCTTGGGGCTCGACAAAATGTGGGAAAGATTTATATAGGTCTACCGATATTTTCAATACCAACTTACCACATTCCAATTTTGACTTATCCCGGGTAAGATTTTAAAATGAATATCTTTCCAAGTAAGATGAAAAATGGGTAACATCGTTACTTAAATATATATTAATGATCATCCTACTGACAGTGGTGATCACTGCAGTTCAAGTTTGCATCACTGAAGCAATTTGAATGTAGTGAACCCAGGCTGACCTACACACAAAAATTTTCCAAACGGGAGGGAAACACCACACTTACCGAGGCCGGCACAACCGTCTTGGCAGTTGAACGTGAACTTGGGTAAATATTTAAAAGGGCACTTCAGTGAAAGTTGTATGAGGAGGGTACGGTAGGCTGCGTTACGTAAAACTGCATGGGCACTCTGGAATAGGTTCAACCGATAGGGGTTTAATGTTTACAATGGGTAAATGTTTATAACTCTGAAAAAAATCCCATGACGGGTAATAAGGGCCATTTTGTTTTGTCGAAAAGAGCTCGTATCTAGATTTTTAAAGCAGTGCGCCCCGGAGCAGGGGTTCAGTCGCAGTCCCAGCTGCTCCCTCTCGTAACACCAGCTGCTCTCCCCCACCGAATTTCAATCTCTCTTCAATTCCATTTGAGAGACATAGGCCTAAACAGGCCTACAGGCTTGGCAGAGGCAAAGAGACGGATCAGAGCTAATTACGCCCCTACCTGACGTCCCCCCCCCCCTCACCCGCGGCCCATTCCTTTAAAAATCATACATCACTGAGTGTGCAGTGGTGATCTGAAAAGTTCTGCGGAAATTTTCTTTCCCTCCTCCTCGGGGAAAATATCCAGTTTACTCCAAAGCTGGATATGGGATATGATGTGCTGTCAGTACTTGAATTTCAAGTGCCAAGTGAAATACTCTTAGTGAAGACTGAAGGGGAATTCCAGTGCTGCTTACCTGGCTATTTTCAGCGCTAACTTTATAGGAACATGTGTGTATGCTAGTGTAAGGATATAACGGCTTTCAGCATGACAAACGTACAGTGTAATTATACGTAACCATCGTACCTTGAAAATGGACGGAGACGTGGCAACAAAGTCCCCCAAAGAGCAGCTGTTTTCTGTTGTTATTGTTACATTAGCAATTGGAGCAGTCGTGGGGCTTCTTATGTTGATGTTTGGTTACGGTGCTGGATTCTTAAGTAATTCAAGTGCCGAATCAGGTAAAACTACAGTCCACAGATGATCCATGCTGTGGTCAGTGCGGTATTTGAGTTGTTACCAGTTACGCGAAATAATCACAGGTTGCTCATCCACTACTTTAGTGCTACTAGTATAGGCTAAGCCACGAAGTTCGTAATGTCACCCTTTGAGCGGTGAATGTGTCACGAAACTGAGCTGACAATTAAAAGAACATTTTTTTATTTGATTCGTGTTAGGTTACCTAGGTAGGTTACTGACATAGGCCTACATACATATGTCAGTGAGGCAAGTAAACAAACGCAAAGTTCCGAACAGTTACTGTTGACTATAGTGTAAGCTTGACTTGCAATGGGCAACAACAGTCAACATTAACAGGTAAAGTTTAGGCATAGGCCCACTGTGTAACTGTAAGAGCACAGTACACCTGGGGTGCAAGTTGAATTTGGCGGGTCACGGCACAGTGCAACTATAAATACCCCACCAATATGAAACCTCACTGAGCCACCGGAGGCCCAGTTACAGTCAAATCGAAGCTGTCCTGCACTAGTAGTACAACACTATACGCTTTCACCCACTGCGACCGCTCCTCCACCCAGAACTGGTGGCTCAGTGGACTCAAAAGATTTTTCTTCAGCTGACCAACGCGTACAAAGTAACATGTAAGTGTATATACTTGGACTGCGATTGCCTCCACTCCGGACTGGAGGCTCCGTGGACTTCGAAGTTTTTCTTAAAGAAAGATACCCTACACTTCAAACCATGTGTTCATGTTGAGTCATTCTCAAAATAACACGCAAGTGTCTATGCCGTGACTGTGCCTCAAGCTCAGGACTGGTGGCTCAGTGGACTTAGAAGTTTTTTTAAAGAAAGATACCGCACACTTCAAGCCATGCGTTCATATTGAGTCATTCTCAAAATAACACACAATTGTATGTGCCGCCACTGCGACTGTGCCCCCTCTCGGGACTGGAGGCTCAGTGGACCTAGAAAGATAGTACCTATACTTCAAGCCATGCACTCATATTGAGTCGTTCTCAAAATGACAGGCAAATGTATATGCTGTGACTGCACCTCCACTTGGGACTGGAGGTTGAGTGCACTCTTTAAGGACAAAACATTCACTCATATAAGAAGGAAACAGGCACCTTCAACAGCACCTTCATGTTTTAAAGAGGTGTTCTTTGACCATGGTGTGTATTCTGTAGTTACTCCTATGGCACAGATTCTAACTTTGAACATTCTAAATTACCAAGACAAAAATGATTGACCATTGAACAATCAGAGTAATTTTAGAATACCCTGCAGTTTTATACTTTTAATTTTGGATAGAGTCATGGAAGTGCAGTCAAACCCAACATATTATACAGTAGCCTCTGGCCTCCCAAGGTTATAGAAGTTCAGTCTTTTCTTTCTCCTTTTTTTTCTCCATGTGGAGTCAAAGCACATTTGAGAATGACATGTATTTGGGTGGACATGTATTTATACAGTACCTGGAGTCCGAGTTAAGGTGGGAGGGAATGAGATTGAAAATGATGTTTAGGTAAAACTGGAGTCATTCTGCAATTGTACCATACAATCAACTTTTAAATTTTAGTCGTCCATATGGAATTTTAGTAGTTTACACAACGGTAGTCCCATACAACCATAAAAACCAAGCCCTGCATGACTGTGGGTAAGCAAATGGCCCTATTACAGTACAGTGGTTATCAGAGTGTAATTTTAATCGTCATCCGGTCGTCTTAGGCGACCTGAATTTTCAACGGACAACTACAGTAAATGTTGCAAAAACTTGTACTCAAGGTTGTTCCTCGGACTTCCAAAAATTCAGTTGCTGATCATCAGAAGCCACCATGAGTGTCGGATAATGTGAATAATTGTCTTGAAAATGCACAACGAAGTTGGACAAACATAATTCTGATAATCATAACCCAAGTCACAGCCATTCTCAGCATAGTCTAATGTTACACCACCACTTTTGTAGCTTTGAGTCAAATCATGAAAAAGATCACCTGGAACAAAAGTTCCATTGACCTGTGTCATGAAATGTGATTGGCGTATTAACATTGAGTTAATCACAGTGCTTTTTATAGATTTTGTTTTTCATCTTCTGAACAGTGGGACTACATAGGCATCAATATGGTGTTATTTTGTTTTGAATCTATAAAACATGTTTTTCATTAAGTCATGATGAAAAATCCCTGAAAACTAATGGGCCAGCAAGTTTTACCTTTAATAAAAGTGACTTTATTTCTTGCCTTCTGAATTGTACTATTTCTGTATTTGTGTGCTGCAAAGTACAGTAATAGGAGATTTGTATATGAAGTAGTACTGTACAGCCAGTGTTTAGTTCAATTGTATTACAAACTCAATTGATAAATTGCATGCATGTTGAAGCATGAGCGCCCTACACACAAACGTTGCATTGACCTGTGTCGAGCTCTGTGACTGGCTTCTTTATAATACCACCGAGCCAATCGTAGTGCTTCTTATATATTTTCTATTGTTTTTCAACTGCTGAACAGTGGGACTACATAGGCATCAATATGGTGTTATTCTATTTTGAATCTATAAAACCATGTTTATCATTAAGTTGTGATGAGAAATCCCTGCAAACTGATGAGCCAGCAAGTTTTACTTATACTAAAAGTGACCTTTTTGTCCCTTTTAATCATCCTATTTATGTATTTGTGCTCAGCAGGAATTTCAAGCAATCATAATTCAGAAAGTTGAGGGAAAAGGTTTGGATCACCTGTTCTGTGCAAATCTATTCTGTCAGCACTACATGCAAACAGGGCGACTTTTAATCAGAGTAACATAGCCTGCAAAGCGGGTACTAATTACTACAGTGACTGTTAAGCAGACCTCAACTAGCAATATACTTTGTTGTTCTTATTATTAATCAAGCTATTGTAACTGTTCTTCTTGAAAAAATGGTAACTTGGTAGGACTACATTACCTCATTTGTGGCAGCCAATTTTCACAAACTGGTTGTCCACTGGTTGTTCTTCAGACTACCAACTTGAATTCCTTACAATTACATACTGGTTGTGGTCATTGATCTAGCATTGGGGTTTGATCAATAATTCTTGTTAGTCCTGAAATTTCATGCAGCAGCTGCTTGCAGTTGTATTAAAAAAATAAAATAAAAAGAAGAAACAAATGAAGGAGATTGAGTCTGCACACAGATAGATGGACAAACTGAATTAGGTGGCGGAATGTTTTTGGAGTAAAAGAAATGGAAAATTGTCAGGTATTGTTCTGCAAGAGAACAAGTAATGTAGACTGCAGGTCGTGATAGAATAATAGGTAGACACTGCAGTAGGCCCTATACAATGAAGGTTTCAGAACTCACACAATGCTTGCTAGGGTTGGTGCGACTGTTGTCCAGATAAACTACTGTACCTTCTGAGGCAATTTCATTTTTTCATCCTTTGCTGACATCTGTGTGTACAGTTAAGGATGCTGCACTCTTATGCAACGATAGTCATCATATGGAAGAAATATTTGTAATAAATTGTCACATGGTATGCAAGGATTGTCATGTGATGATGACTCGTCAACTGAAAACATATTTACCCAAAATCACAAAATTTGCCATACTTCGCTCAAAGTTGTAACTTACTTGAAAGTGACAGTTTGCCTTGGGAGAAGGAGACCAGTGTATCCTCACCCTCTTCCTTTGACCTCTTCTTACAGAACCTACAGTATTGGTATCATCTTGCTGACATGCTATTGTTCATTTTGTACTTTGGCACCATTTCTAAATCCCTTTCCCTCCTTTTTCCTTTCAGAAGAGGAAGAAGATGAGAAGGCCAAGAAAGATAAAAATGCAAAGTCCAAGCCCAACCAAGTTACAAAGAAACAGTTGAAAGCTCTTGCCATGCAAGAATCTAAGAAGCAGGGAAATAAAAAACACAACTATGAGCATCCTCTCCTCCTGACATCTTTAAAGGAGCACAGTGAAAATGTACTCAATTTTGATTTTAGCATCAACGGAAAATACCTGGCGTCTTGTTCTGAAGGTACATGATGTACTTTGCATTGTCTTTTTAATTTCTTGTAGGAATTACAGTATTAAAGTGAAGGGAAAAATTTTCAAGGCAGGAAATTCTGAATATATCAAGGAAAGCAGAAATTTTGAGAGAAATTGCAGAAAATATATAGAAAATATTCAATGGGTTTGGTAGATAGAAGTATATAAACGCTTTTTGTGCTGTGAAGGGTGTACTTTTTCCTGATATGGAAAATGTCCCTAGATTAATTAATGTCTGATACCTGATGGTGAGGGTGCCTACTGTATAGAGTATAAAAAATGTTTGTTGGTATGTTGGAAAAATACTGTACTGCCACTGAGTCTGTGTGCCTGTGAAGATTGTCTTTTGCAGATTGCTTTTAAAGTTCAGATCAATTTGTTATAAAATATCTAGGACTTGAGAGTGCTTGTTGATATTCATTGTTGATTGATTGTTGCAGCTGATCACCAGTGACATTTTGACAGAGAAGACAGTTCTGAACATAGCCAAAGAACAGAATAGCAGAAAATGTATTGTATACCATAATCCATATTGAAGCTTTGCAAAATAACTTTAATAGGCAGAGCAGTTGTGAGCAACATTAACGGTTGCTCTAGAGTGTGAAATATTGATACTGTTGAAGTCATCGTAAATGTCAAACCTCTTGCATCTTTGGTATACATTATGTCGGCTGTCTTGTGCACATTTGATTTTATTTTCGTTTGGAGAATAATAATTGAATTCCGTCAAACATTGTATCTATTAAAGTTTTTTTGCTCTCCATTTGTTGATTCAGATAGAACGGTTCGACTATGGAGTGTCAAGGACTTCAAGGAGAAGCAACACAAGTGAGAAAAGAAACTTTGATCTTTTTGAGGTCTGCCTTAAGCAGTCTCGCTTTAAATATGTCAACTATAAACATGTTAATAGTAATGTTCATGGAATTTTCTCTGTGGACTCAAATATGCTAGAATGTGCCAGAAAATGTTGATTGTGGTCATCCTTAGTCACATGCCATTGTTCTCAGCAGTCACGTAGCCTTCCTGCTCCTCTGTAGCATCATTTGTCACTTTTCATCACACGCAATTGAAGGACTTACAAAAAGGAAGTGCAAAAACATTTACAATCTTAAAATTTGAATATTTTAAGATTCAAACTGTTGGCCTTTGATTTATGAAATTCATATCCTATTTACTTTCCAGGCTTTATTTTGTGGTGTCAAATTTGCCTTTGTTGGAAGAAAAAGAGTGTTTTGTTTTCATCTATTTTTTTCAGAGAAAGAGGAGCGATGTTGGCATATTTTAAAGGGATTCTTCACTGACAAGAAAATGTAACAATATATGAGATTCATTACTGTTCTATCAGCTAAACAGGATGATTTTGCTAGAGGAAGCTTCCTTAGATGTGAAATAATGTTTTGAAAAGTGGGCTTCAACAGGAGCCTGAAAATGTGTGACGTTGAACCGACAAATACTGTTTTCCATTTTTTGCACTCATCTGTTTCTGGCAAGGTCTTGCAATGCAAAAACTCGTTAGTTTATAGATTGAGAAAACCTCATGAATATCTACATTCAGCAGTAGTATTTCACATATTATACTTTCAGTAAGATACTTTTCATGCATGAAACCAGAGGGGCTGTTATTGTGATGGACATAAAATTTAATTACTGCTAATACTTTAAGATCCACCAAATCAAGTGAAGACAAGCTGTGTAATTAGCTCAAAGGTATTTCTATCCTTTATTTGTCAGTAACAGCTCAATATCATTTACAGAGCAACATCATTTAAGACAACTAGTCCTTAAACAATTAGGTAGCTTTGAACAATGCTTTGAAAGGTAGGTCTATCCCACTCCCTAGTGAAATTAAGGTATTATCACCAAATGAGAGATCAGAACAGTGCTGCAACCCACAGCTTGAGATAAAAATCACCAGGAAATATTCAATCTAGATTTGTCGGTACTACGTCCCAACCAACTGATTTCTTAGCGCTAGGCTTGTACCTCAAATATTTACTAAAATAATTCATTTTCCAAATTCTTTGAGATATTTCCTAAAAATGAGAATGATGACTTGCCTACAATGATGTTTGCATCTTTTTAAGAGATATAAGAAGTGATGGTGGAGAATTCCTTCAAGTGAAATATTCTTACAAAAGGTCAAGTAGTTATATTTGTGAAGCTTTCATCCAGTTTAATTTAAGTATTATTTGAAGTGTGAGTTGGAAGGCTGGATTCATTGCCAATGCTTTGTGGTATCCTTTCCTTTTATTAACAGAACTATGAGGGGTAATGTCGAATACGACCATGCCACAAAGGTGAAGTTCAGTCCTGATTGCAAGTGAGTATTGATGTTGAGAGATTGCCTCCGCCGATGGCACCGAAGGATGACCCTCAGTAAACTTTAACTTTGCTAGTGTGATTCAATGTGTTTAAGTAGACTTGATTTTGCAATCTGAAGTTTGTTGAAGTTAGATGAGAGATGTATTCTTCTCGTCTTGTTTTAATGTTTCTTTTTCCCTCTGTGCTATGGCATTCTGCATCTTGAATTTGTTTTGAAGTCAAGAAAATGCTTGATGTTCCCATCCGCTGAATTACCTTCCATGAATTTTAAGACACACTGGATATCATACTGCCACATCCAGTTGGAGTCTATATGCTAAGGAGTCAGAAGATTCTTCTCTTCGCTCTTGACCCTGCAGACCAAATCTCACCAACAGGAGATGGGAGATATTTGTGTGTCTTTTGTTCTTATTGCTTCTCATCAGATACATACATTATGGATCTCGAGTCTACATCATGATTTTGGTCGAAGTCAAATTGTAGGAGAAGCAGATATGAAAAGAAGTGGTTCAAGTAGATCAGTTTGCAAGCAGGTGAAGGCAGTGTGTCTCCATAGCAATGCAGCCATGGGTTGTTTTTTTTTGTCGATACACTGTTAATCTGGTCATATTTATCAGCATTTGTAGTTTTGCAGGCTCACTGCTGGTAATCTACCTCTCCCATCCTCTGGGAGTTGGAATGATGACATTTGCAGAAATCAAAAGGATTGCACAATGGGCCCATTTTATCAGAAGATCAAACTTCTCAGTAATCATCAGATTTTATCCTCTTCACAGCATATTCACAGTAGCTGAAGTTCATCAGCCAATTAACATAATGATCCAGTCTTCCTACATATTAGAAGGTCTTAGGTTCAATTGAAACTTATTGGATAATTTTGCAGGATAATTTTATCAACAACTACTTGTTTTTTGTTTGATCACGTCTTATTTTGTTTGAGTTTTAAGAAAATTTTATACACAATCAACTGTTGTTCTTTCCCCCAAGGGCTTACATCGTGAGCTTGGCAAATGGTAATCGGATTAAAGTCTACAAGATCTCAAAAAAAGAAGATGGATCCCCAGGTATATCTCCCGCAGTGGAATTTGAAAAGGTAGTGTATAGTATAATAGTACAAGATAATGCACAGTTTAAAAGTATTGGGATGTGTACAGTATAGACATGCAATGTAGTATAGTAAATGTACAGTTTAATAGTATGAAGAAATGTACAGTGTAGACGTGCAAGGCAGTGTACAGTACAATTGTGTAGTTGAAAGGTAGTGCATAGTACAATTGTACAAAATAGTGTATAGTATAATTGCATAAGATAGTTTGCAGCTCTGTAGTGCAAGGTAGCATGCATTACAACTTTGTGCAAAGTAGTGTGTGTGCAATTGTTCACAGTAGTGCACAGTGCAAAGGTACAAAGATCATGCAAAGTGTATACCGTACCAAGGCAGTACACTGGTATACCTGTAAGCACACCAACATAAGGCTAGTGTCCAATGCAATAGTGCAGATGTAGTGAACTGTTTGTTCATATTAAATTGAGTCTGGCTTCCCTTGGGTTGCAATGTCTACTATGTTTTGGGAAAGGAAATGTATTTTTAAAGGCAGTGAATCACCCCCAAGACAGTTCCAGTTCTCACAACCACTTACTTTTAGCCCTTCCATCAGCCTGTTTATTAATATTCCTCCTCAGGCAAACAAAAGATAGTTTTAAGTGCTGCATATCCTTTTGAGCATTCAGTGACCACATACAGCACATCAAAAATACTCCACCTCAGTTTATACTCTGTAATTTAAGCTTCTCTTTTATGCTTTGAATTTGCTGTCAGTCAAAGATCAGAACCAAATGAGAATTTTTGCGTACCCTTAGCCAAAATGTAGCTTGGAGTAATGAGTGACTACCTTTAAGATTTGATTCCTGGTAGTCCTGGTTTTGGTTTCTTACACATAAGGATGTTTATAGTTTGTTGCTTTTTGTCACCTACATAGTCAATACAGGAACATTCTATCCTGTTAATCCTACAATTTAGACACTGAAGTGTGGCCTTGGAAACTACTTTCTGTCCTGTGAACATAATTTTAGGTTGTTGAGGCATTAAGAATGAGAAGCATCTAAAACAGAGTAAATTTTTAAAGTCTTTTCTGGTCTTGACCAGCATCCAATACAGTGTCTGGTGTAAACAGTTCTAGAGAATCTTCTGCAAACCTTATGATAGACTTGCAATCAAAAGTATTTCCAGTGTGTACAAACACCTTTTCTTACTGGCTCTCATAGAAACTTTGTTTTCTCCCTAATGCAGCCATGTCACATATGTCCTGTTGGTACTTGATCTATTTGTGACAGACACATACAAGTGACTTGTGACTGTTATGGTTTCATATACTGTACCTGCAATGTAACAATTACTGTGATGGACAATGTGACTAATATGTTATATTAATTTAATACAGTGATACCTCTATCACTTCTGTGAGGTAACTGTCATTTCTTCCTTTGTTATGTTTGGTTGGAGAGATTGGACAAAGGTGAGTCACAAAGCCAACAGAACATGTTACAATATCGCTGAAGGGGACTGTATACTGAGTGTACACTGTAACTTTAAACAGTGAAATTGTAACATAAATTGTATTTTACATAATTGTAAAGTTAATTCCAGCAGCATATACTCAGGGTTCTAGACAGCATTTTCCTCCAACCAGGAGTATCATTAGACACAGTATGACATCATCACCTATCCCATATTCATCATTGTGGCAAAAGGTGATGCTACAGTTAACTGGGATTACATTACAGTGAGGTAACTTGTGTGTAGGCCTACATATATAAAATACTAAGACAGATCATGTAGATGTTTAGTCTTACGAGTTTTCCTCTGTATTCGATTGTGTGGATTATTTATTGCAACATTGAAAACTAGAGAACTTCATTTCTAGCTCAATGGTCTGTTAACTCTTTTTCAAGCCAGTTGCTCAATTTTTACATGGAGTGATGGGAAGGAAAATGAAATTCAAACCAGGCCCTGCACATTGTTGAAAATGCGAGAACCCTGTGTCCTCCCAAAAGAACCTAAAATCTTGATCACAGCAGCTAGTTTCATGGGCAGTTACTGCTGAGATGAAAAGTCCCCTTTTAGCAAGCTGGGTTGCAAGAACTTATCAGCACGGATGGATATTTATGTCAGAATTAAGCTTTGCGTTACCATGGCAGATGGATGGGCGTCAATTAAAAATGGTGAAAGATTCCAATTGGTTTTGCATATTCAATTCACACACTAGGATTAGATGGATATGTTGCATTGGCCACAATTGATTGCACACAAAAGCCAGGACAGTTTGCAGACTGTCGTTTTACCATGTTCATAAAAGTTATGACTGTAAAATAGCTTAGACTGCTCCTCTCCTGTTCGAGAAACTGATGTGTGTCAATGCCTGAGTAAATGGGATATTGCATGTATGTATTGTACAGTAGCCTGAACAGCTGTACTTTTCCTTCACATTGAAACCATTCCCCCCCCCCCCCCACAGATATCTGTTAAACTGATCATTTCAATTGATAGCACAGTTGCAGAAGTTAACCTGCACATGTTACATTGCCCCCCCCCCACCCCCAAAGAATTCCTTTGTGCTCTACTGATGCAGGTGTCTTGTTTGGAAGATTTTTAATCAATAACTCAATACAAAATAAAAATTGCAATGTACAGTGGCCGACTCATTTTTTGTGACCAACACAGTCAAACGGTTTTGAAGTGTAGCTAACATCAGAACAGTATTGTCATTTCCATGGCAAAGTGCTGTACGATTTCTGAAGAAAAGCTGATTACAGAGTATTTTCTTTGGTTATGTTCGTGACTAACTTTCGTTTCTGCCTTTCTGTTTGTTCTTCTCATTTGCAGAAAACTGATAACGACATTATCGCCATTGGAGTCGGTTCAGGCTCTCACGGAAACTTCATCATGTCTGCATACAGTAACACTACTATTCATATATGGGACACTAAAGGTAAAGACCTCCTAACCCATTTCAAGGTAGTCAATTTATCACAATCACTATTACTAGTTTCATGTGGGCTACATAGTGTGCTTCTGTTCCTGGAGATCGCACACCTCACTCCATTCCCTCCCATCTCACTTTAGATTCATCATTTATGTTCATAAAGTTCACAAAAGTTGTGATATTGTGTCATGAGAGAGGAAATCCTCTCCCCCATCCTCTACCAATTTCTAGTTTGTACATGGTCTGTCACTACCACAGAGTTTGTTGAATCAGTCGCAACTGTTGAGGCAAACTCCCACAAATACAAACAAGTTGCTGCTGTTCTCTCAGGTAAGTTGGAGGAATCTCATGATTTGTGAATCGTCGTGAAAACACAAGCGTTTGCCAATTCCTCCTACTTCACCATGCCTTCCAATTGCATGCAGATTCAAAAGAGGATGCCTTCGTACACACTTGCACTCTAGTTGGCGGCAATAGTGCATCCTTTCAGCATAGTATCAGTTATAAGCCAAGAAAGCGGACTTGGGTACCAAGTCAAAACATTTTGGCATGAAGCCTGATAATAGCTAAAATATTGAATGCTTTCATTGTGATATTGTTGAAATTTTCACCAGTGAAGCTGATGATGTAAAGCATCTTTATCTGGTCACTGACACGTAGTTGCTTCTTTCAAATTTCATTCATTTTGGAAAATTAGGCATTTCTCTCTGACAGAACTTTAAAATGTTGTCAGAACAGACAGTGACCTTCATAATGAAGGACAAACTTCTGCAGGTAATTGAACTGTCATCAGGGTCGTTTCAGTCCCATTCAGATGTAAATATTTGGCCTTTGTTTCTTCTTCCAGTGCACAATAACTCCATCAATATCTCTGATGCATATTAAATTTTCCTTTTCATCCAAATTCCATAAAGTTATCCCTGGAATTCAAAAGCCTGTTTTTATCATCCCCTTATGTAAGTTTTTATTCCCTAACTGTGATAATAAGATCACAACATTTTTGGGAAATGTGCAGCAGATGTTATATTAGAGATGTTGGACAGTTGTTGTCTTTCCACATCACCCCAAAAAGTGAACTTGAGTCAAACAGAGTCGACGTCAGAGATCTGCAAATTTCAGCGAATTTATCTCTTTCTTTTCTCAAACTGTTCCCTAAGTTTTTTTTTTCTGATTTTGATGGTTCTGCATCTCACATTTACCTCACAGATGATATCATGGCTCCCACAGTAGCCAGAGGATCTTTGGATTTATTTTCAGATAGAATTTTCTCAGATGGCAAATGGTGCGATCCTTTTTCCTCTTTCGTAGAGCCAAATTGATCTCAAGAAGTTACCTTAATCTAGTGTTTGAATTTTTTTTTTTTTTCGTCTTTTTTGTTGGTTTGTGAGAAGTTTTTTTAATATGTCATATATGTTTGAATGTTCATGTAGAATTTTCACTGAATATCGTGCTGGTCAGTGTACTTGCAATTTGTCCTTCATGCTGGCAGACAACCATCAGTGCAGGCTTCAGCACTGGCCAGTATATGACTAGAGTGTTTCCTTAACATTTCTATAAAATCAGACTAGTTTAAAGCAAATCAAAAAGTGTTTTTGTCATCCTTCTTGGTTCCCTTAATTCATTTAAACTTTGGTAGAAAATAACTTTTGTAGAAAATGTCTTCAATTTTTGCCGTCTTAAGAATGACACCTGTGAACCTAACACAAGTTTGTTGAGAGTGCAGTGATTATGTTCTTTAAAAGTAAAACTAAATTTGATCTGATGTTTCCAATCAATACAGGTATGCAAAAAAGCATCGTTCACTGTAAACAGTTTTGTCAATAGTGCACATTGTTACAATGTACACATTATGTGACAGATGTCTAAAGTTTTAGCAATAGGTATTTTTGAGGTATTTTTGAAAAAAAACCACAAAATGACAAATTAATTGGTTTTGTTTCCTCAAAAACATCGACTGTCCTATATCTGTGGGAACACTCAGTGACAGAATTTTACAATTATACATTTATGGTCTCATTACTTAGCAAACAAACAGGAAGCTTTGAATGGTAAAGTAAAAGTATAAAGGATTGTTGGAAGCTCCATTTGATGTAAGAAGGATAATTATCAGGCCCTTGTTTTGTTCTCGCGTGTTCCAAAATATTACCAACAGATGAAGGCAACAAGACTGTACTGGCTTTTTTAAATATCCAACGAGTAATTGTCCAGATGAAGCCACAGTTCACTGTTTTATATCATGATCTGGACACTGAGGATCTGAGGTTTTGTCAAAGTGCACCCTCATCGCCACTGATGCAAGTATGCATCTGGAGAGTACGCCGCGCCTTTAAAAAGCCATTATTCACTTTCAAATGCAATTCCAGTTTGATTTGATGCTTATTTATATTCATGTCACCTCAACAAGAGACAGACTGTAGGTGAAGATGAAGGTAACTTTACAAGGAGGAGGCCCAGCCTCTCTGCGAAACGACGTCGAGTTATCGTAAGGCTTGTAAATAGCTCTTACATGTTTAAGTGGATGATATATCTGAGGACTGATTTACCAGCGACTTTGAGTGAACAAGGGAGATGATATCGTATTTCCGAAGAGTTTTTGAGAGCTCTGCCAAAGGTGTTCATCCTCACACCTCATGGAGAACGTGCATTCTACTACATGTCGTCTCCTGCATTTTTGTTTATCTGAGGGCTTTAATAGCAGACTCGTGGGATGGTGTGCTGGTGATTTCGAGTTTCAGTCAGTTCAGAGAATTTTGAATGCCTTATGTAACAGGTAGACTCCAGAGTATGATCAGCACAAACTGAGCCTTTTTTCAACTAACCTGAAAAATTGTGTCTTAAACAGCTATCTGCAGACTTGAAATATCGTAAACTTCATTCCACTATGGAAGTAATTATGGCAAAAACGTTTTCTTTTTTTTTGGCAAATTTTAACACATTGCAGGAAAAAATAATGCAATGTACATATTTAACACGAATAATATGTCACCACTTTCTTTTTCTTCTTTTCTGAAGCAGATGCGTACAAACGCAGTGTCTTGATCTGATTTGTAGGGATTCTCTCTGAATCACAAGCCCGTCGCGAAAACCTTCCCTCTTCCTCATTTTCTGAGTCACTTTCTGACTCGAAATTCTAATCAAATAATCACTGCAAAGCTTCTTAGGTCAAGAATCCTGCTCCTCTCGAATAGAGGGGCCATTGCAATGTTGAATTCGGAAGGAAAATACACCCAGGTGGTCTCTGCAGGATGAATTGTAACTAGGAAAGCAAGCTCAAGCTCAAGAACACTTGCAGGTTCTTCTTCTCTGATCGACGTGTAATATGGAGATGAATGTATCCGTCCGTTGGCATTTAGGGAACAGGTGATGGTTTCCAAAATGTTCTCTGCGCACAGGGAGTGATTGTGCAAGAGTGGTGGATGGTGGATTGGCTGGGCACGATGTACAGTACTGTAGTTATGTGTATATGTTTCCAGATAAATGCATCCATCATACTCAGACAGTATGAGGTCAGGTCGCGATGGATATATTCGACGGTTAACGTCCTCTGCCTTCGTACAACAGCGTGGAAGCATAAACTGGATGTGCTTGTTGATGGACAGACAGATAAAAAGAATCTGAAAACAGTGTGATCTGTTTTATATGCACATTATGCAGTAGACTATTTTGGCATATAGGTGTAAACACAATTGAGAAGCATTTGACACCAAATCGATGGGATTCTTTTAGCTTCGTAATGACTGTACATTCGAAGGAAAACAAGTCACATTTACATGAGAGTGTGGAATGGTTACACTTCCAGGTCTAGTTGATTGAATCAGGAATGAAGGTGCATTCGATATTTTACGCTTAATTTTCGAAGTGGTAACCCACACATCCTGGAACAATTGTCCTGTATGTGGTTTTTTCTGTTTTGAATGGGAGAAAGAAAATTTGAAATATTTCTGCCCAATAAATAAATGAATCAATCAATTCATGAATGGATTAATGAATAAATGAATGGATTAATGAATAAATGAATGAATCAAGGAATGAATGAACAAATTAGCGCATAAAAGAAGAATACATGAGTGAGTACATCAGTTTATAAATCTATCAACGAACAAGATATGCAATGCAACAATACAGATGTACGATCAAAACAAATGCATTTTGAGTTTGACGGTGATGACGTTAAAGGGTCTCATCGAGTTGGTTCACAAACTTCATTACATTCTGTCACACCTGTTGAGTATTACTCACATATAGATCAAAAATTTTCAATCTGAGAGATTCTGAATATCTGGCATACAACTGAAGTGATAGTGATAGGGTAATTAATGACCAAAAACCACATAATGCAAATCTGTACCCAGGTACTTAATAGCAGATAGTAACCATAGGCAAACCCCTGTCTTAAAAAGTTTACAATTTCTCACTTTTTTTGTTCCATAACAGTATATAGTAAACATACATAAGACTGGGAAGGCTAATTAGAAGTTTTTGCAGGCAATGGTTTCTTTTGTCACAAAATGAAAAACAGTTCATGAACCTCTTTAAAGTTTTGTGGAAAGCACAATTCTTTCCATTCTGTTTATGACTTCTGATGTTTTGCATCAAAAGTGTAGAATTTGTATTCGAATGTGTATTTATAGCTATATACTGCATTATTGCATTGGATTTGTGTAACCTCTGTCTCTTGTGTGCACAGTATTTAATACAACTCACTGTGGCATTTGATTTTCAGCAAGTACTCTGGTTTTCTTTTTTAGGTATTAAAAGAAGTCAAAGTTGTCACATTCATTATTTTCTCCTTTTTGTTTTACTTCAGGTGATCTTCTTTCCTCTCTGGATACACACCAGATGAGCCATAACCACGCTGCAGTATCACCCTGTGGGAGGTTCGTTGCATCTTGCGGTAAGGAAACATGAACGACATCATTTTGTGGAAAATTCCCCTTTTTGCCATTCACGTTAACTTTCCGGTTTCATGGACTTTCCAGTTAAAAGAATTCTTCATGGTCACGTTTCATATCTTTTAAAAGAACTTATGCAATAAATATTAAATGAAAATCGAATATTCTTATGCATCTTACCTTCGGTACATTTAGAAAGTTATGGCAAAATTCGGAAAACAAATTATTTTAGTACATATTTGTACTAACCCTATGTGACATAGTGTTGACAAATCATGACTGGTCCAGTTTAAGTGATGAGTCCTTTTCTGTGTTTTTCTATGTTCAAATGAAACAATACACCACTGATTTGATGGAAAACATCAATATATTTACAGTGTACACAAAGATTACAATAAAAAATAGTACGTTTCAGAAGGTCAATTTCCATCGTCAGGTTGTTGATAAGAGTAAATAAGGAGAGGTGAATGACTACCAATTGGTGAGTCAAGGACAAAATATTTAGAAGTAACACTTAGTTGAATAGAGAAAATTATGGGGATTCCATTTGTTTGTTGAGATTGGGCAGATTCCAGTTAGTATAAAGGCTTTCCTTGAGTTTAAGCTGCAGCTTAAAGGGTGCCGAGTCAATTACTTTGAAGGAGTTGTGATTGCATTTTGCCCTGCAAGAGGGAGATTTGTATTAGTGTCTGTAAACATGTGAGTTTTTATCGGATTTCAGATGCTCATTGATCTTTGATTTTTTATGTTCTTATAAGCTGTTATTTTTGCATGAAGAAAGCTGTCTTACCATCATGTAAGCCCCAGAAGGGATTCGAAGTTTACTTCCCTCACACCATACAGTCTATGTGCTGGTATAGTTTTGTCTTGTATCTGTATCTCCTGCATCCTGTGGTCTGGAAAATAGAACAAAACTAAAGCTCGTCAAACAGACAGATTCTTCCGGTCCTCAATCCATTTCCTACAAAATAAACAAATTATTACTAAGACACGCGGTTGTGGTCGTATGGTCATTGTATTTTGTCACACAGTGTTATATGTTTATTTTGATGTTCTTCATAGTTTCTGTGTTCCTGTAGCCTGGCCATTGATAAGCATTGTTTCTGCCAGGTCTCCTCCAATTGGTGTCTTTGTCAACTCTTTCAGATCTTTTTAATTATGGACTTAAAGAGTTTCAATTTTAGTTTTATGATAAAGGCATAAAATATGGTTGTTGCAAGCCATTCATTCTTTGCCCTTTCCCTGCAGTAACATTGAAACTTGATTAGTTGGATGTCACATTTGCGAATCTATCCTTAGATTAAGATGGTGGACAACAGTGGGCAGGCATCTTGCTGACATTTGGCAAGTCTTTTATCTAGGAAACATTTAACCCGTGTGAGATGCCTTTCTGTATGTCATAATGATGACCACACACAGGTCATCACTTAAAATTCAACAAGGTGTGTCAAGGCTTCTGGATCAGTTTTCTTCCAACCTACAGTATTTCTCTCTTCTTCCCTTCCACACTTGCAGGATTTACGCCAGACGTAAAAATTTTTGAGGTAGTGTTTGATAAAAGCGGTGGATTTAAAGAAGTCAAGCGAGCGATGGACCTGAAAGGACACAAGGCCAGCGTCTATCATTTCTCATTTAATTTAGATTCTTCCAGGTGAGTCACTGGTTTCATTTAAGGATACTGTTAACAGGGACAGTGTGACAGTTAATACCTGTTGCAGTGCTTCCAGAGCTATTTAGTGGGACACCTTGTAGGTTATGTAGCGATCATTTAAACCATGGAAATATAAGGCTCCTAATTTGCTGCCATAGAAAATACCTTCCACATATTCCATTGGTTCTGCTTTTTATGATGGGGGGAGGGGGGGATAATAGCTTGAAGATGGATCATGGGTAAGCAGAGGCATCACTAGTATTTTAGATTTTGGGAGGGGGACAAGGGGGCAGTGAGTCCCCCCTTGGTGCCACCTCTGCAGGGAAGACATTTTGTGTTATAAAAAAACATTCCCATTTGGGCTGAAAGTTTCTTTGGTTTTGAAATATTTGTACAATAGATGTGTCCTAGCAACCACAGCTAGATCATAGAGGAATCAGCAGCTTCATTTGCAGATGTGATGCTCTGTAAAAATTTTCATAAGCTGAATAAAAAATAAAAAATACAGTGAGCAATGTCAGCAACATCTCAAGAAGGAAAACTATTATTGATTATTTTAAAAATCACAAAGAGTATTCAAACCTTCAGTTGTTGAAAGGATTATAAAGTGAAGGATAAATAAATTTCCAAATATTACTGGCATATGTGGATCTTAGAAATATGTAGGTAACATTCAAATGTACTTTACACTTACTGTCCATAAGTCCCTTTGACTGTGATTTTCTTTTCCTCTCAGAATGGCTTAGTGTTTTAGCATTTTTCTGCTTGGTCATTGTAGACAGCTCCTTTCAAGTGTCCATTTTGGTGCTTTTATCAGCTTTATTGACAGGGAGCCACAGATAACATACTGCATGCTCCAGGAGATGTAACATTAATCAAATCCCTCCAATCAGATATTTTACTCGATTAGGTACATTTTCTACCTCTCGTCCGAGTCACTTGTTTTTTCAGGACTAAAGATGAGCAGCTTGACGCACAATCATTGCGGAGTAGCGTTACATTGCCACGAGACAGTTTCACACCCTCATGACTATCTAATGTTACAAGTTTCACCGCTTGTAAACCATGCCAGGTTAAATGATTAAACTAGCCCATTGAACTCACCGGTGATAGACACACACACACACATCGGCAAGGGAACACCTGCTCAGTTGGCAGTAATTTTTTGCTGCCAATTGACTGGGAGATGGAATTGCTCTGACACTTTGAGAAATCCCCGTAAATGCATCTTTTGGCTGAGAGAAGGAGATGTCTCTCCTTATTGACAGTAATAGACATGAACCTGTATCAAGACGCTAGCCCGCGGGCACGTACAAAGAGATTGACCTGTTTTGTTACGAGTCTGTCACGAGGGTGTTACGAGGCTGTGCACAGAGAACGATACATGCAGTAAACAAAACTTGCACGTGAAATAACATATTCGTCGCATGTCAAAATTCACTTTTCGATTGTGTTTGTATCCTTTAAGTCGAAAGATTGGTGTGAGAATGAGTAATTCAACGGAACAGAAGCTGTTTTAGTCGGGGAGTTGGTGTTTTTTTTTTTTTTTGTGTGTGTAGGGTGTGATCCAATTCTATGTCTTGTTCTTCATGCAGTTCGCTCTGTGACGTGTTGAAATGAAGATGCAGAGAATGAAGGGTGGTTGTCATTTGTATTCACTTAATTTCTACTTGGTCACATGGTATGAGAGAGTTGAAATCGTTACGTCTGACGTACAAGCAGAATGGAACGATGTAATCAGAAGGTCTGTCCTCAAAAGTTGTGATGTCGCTGGAACATAAGCATGTCCCATTCTAGTCTGGTCGCTTCGAGAGGAAACTCAAAGCAAAAGTACTATGATACACAAACTGAACTAAACACAGGAAGAAAAAATGAGAAACAAATTTATTTGACAGATAATTTTGGTTGTATTGTAATGATATGAAAACGAATTGGCCCTCGCAACATATGTTAAACAACTATGGACTCAAAACAGAACATAACGTATGAAGTGAAATTTTACAGAGAGGCTATTTTACACAACAGTTGTTTGAAAGTTCGATGGTTGAAAATTTCTCTTTGAAGGTGCGCAGTGTAGATCAAAAAAATACTTATTCGGTCCTTCTTGGTGTACATCTAGTCATGCATCTTTGCTTTGTCAATTTGTCCACAATGACAAGTGTATCATTTTTGGGTGGTCTTTCTCTGTTCCCCTCAGTCACATGAAATTATTAAAGTGGCAATTCAAAAATTTTAACACAAAGAAGAAAATGCTGTGCACAGAAAAAGGAAAATATCAAACAAGATGATACATTGCTCCCACCACAATATGGCACTGTGTAAATTTCTGTCATCTGTTGACCTTCTTATTCTTTTCAGGGTGGCTACCGTTTCCAAGGATGGGACATGGAAACTTTGGGACACAGGCTGGTGAGGGACTTGCACTGTTTCATTGTAGTTGCTTGTTTTCTCGACTTCGGTCACTTCCTTTGACGAGGATCTTCAAATGGAATGCGTACTGCTTGTTGTGATTCATTGAAAACCAATTTCTTTGACCGTTCCTTTTGCTGATGAGATACAAGTGGTAAGGGGGGGGGGGGGGAGAGGGAGATTGGTGATGCACTCTCCAAAAGAACAGATATTAACTCAGAGACAAGATCATCCTCCATCCATCCAGTTGTCTCGCAAAAGTTATTCCAATTGAGCTTTCTTTCACATTTTATTTTGGAAATTGACAGGAATTGTTTTCAGATTCAATTCTTCCTGAATTATGTCTTCTGATCATATTGGAGAGACATGGTTAGAGGTGACATTTGTTTGTAATGATGCATCAGAGCAAGAAGATTTTGCACCAGCCACAAGTAAATTCCTTAAGTTGGAATATCAGTCGTAAAGGCAATCGCCTGGTCAGCTACCTCTGTTCTTCGTCAGTGTTTCAGGGAATAGAAAGAAGGGGAAAAGATGATCACCTGTCACAAAATCTGAATGAGAACTATGCACTCACCTTCCAGATATTTGAGTGTAAAAATTCTCTCGAAAGTTTTGTTGGCCCAGCAAAATTTGGACTCTGCAAGAAAGCATAACAGTCAATCACTATTACGTGAAATCAAACAGAGCAACGTGAATGGGTATGGATATTAATGCTCTGGAAAAATGGGACTCGAGCAATGTTTTTTGTGTAGAAGATATGACATATTCCATGGAATTTTACTTTCACTGGCAAATTTTCAAATCATTTCCCAGCTTTAATACTCATACTTCCTCACCTCTTCCCTCTGTTAAATTTTAAACACACATTCGAAGATCAACAGCAGCCAACTCACTAGTTGTGTTTCTGGAGATAAAATGTTGCAATCATTAGGAGTATTTCAAATCAACCAACATGACGTGCATCTCGTGCCTGTAAACTAAAGTTGAATGTCATGATTGTCGAAAGCCACATCTGGTTCTGATAACAGCAGTCTTCTCAATTTTCTTATCAAGAGGATAGAAAGTTGTCAAAACATTTGTACCAGGTATGAGTTGAGAAGCAGAGATAAGATTTTGTTTCAAATTTCCTGTTTGCCAAACTCCTCCTGCACGGAACACGGAATTTAATAAAAGTCATTGTCCTTTACTCTGACAGTCACAAAATTGTCAGAGCTGGAAGCCATTTTGGGCCAGTTATATTGAGAATATTACAAGATTTGATATAAATTTATTTTTTATTCTGATGATCCTTACCGCAGGTCCCATCTGAAAAGCAAAAGCGGTTTCATTGATGGCATTTCTAAAATAGACATTGAACTCATGACCATTCAAGTGAACTAACATTTCGATGCCCATTTCTAACTTTCTTCCAAACCACAGTTGAATTTCACAAGAATCAAGATCCCTATCTCCTTTTCACCGGTAAACACGACTACACGATGCACAGTCTCATTGCCTTATCTGCGGACGGGATGTCGGTGGCCATAGCCAGTGGTGTTTCCTTCTCCGTTTACAGCAGTAAAAGCGAACAACCGGAGGAGAAATTCCACGAGGTTCACGCTGGTGAGTACGAAATCTCCTCGTGCTTCCTGTTCGTCTCCGTCGTTTTGCTTCCTTCTTAATACTCTGTCATATTCGTCTGTCTTCGTAGTGCTCCTCCATCTTTGGTCGGGTCACATCCAAAGGCACGATTCACATCGGTGGTTGTCATGATCATCACTGTGGAATGACAATCATCATTCACCCACCGCGATTTTGCTTGCCTCTCATGCCATCTGCATGTGTGTGCTTTTCCAAACTTCTTGCAGGAGAAGTCTTCAATCTCTTCAACATAGATACCTGATTTCTAGTATTGTGAAGTTGCCGTATCGCAAGCAATTCACCCTCTGTCGCTTCTGTAGTCCTAATGGGTGATACCATGGAGCTATTACAGTCCTTGGTGATACCAAACAGACAGGGGGAGGCATCCATTGCACCCTTTGGCGCTTCAGCTTCGTTCGATGGCTGATTGTCCAAGAGAAACATTACATGGATGAAATCAAAATCTCTTTCAAATTGTTTGGAATTTCAGAACATCTTTGCTGTAGATAGCTACATGTAGAATTTTCTTTCCTCTTTTCACTTGTGTGAATACGGCCATTCCATCTGACATTCTGATTTTGATTACGCTGTCAGTTTGAGCACATGGGACTTCTTGGTTACCTCTGTTTCTTACAACTTGTCATGAGATGCCCCCTCACAGAAATGTATACTTTTAAATACCTGATATATGGACCTTTGATCACATTCTTGAACCACAGACAAGATATGAGGGCAGTTGGTCCAAGGACTCAGGAAATAGACGTGACACAGGAGGCTGCAAAATTTTTGGAGTAGTTTGTAAGGCGCCCTTCTTGACGTGTATGTTTTGAGTAATGCAAACTGGGCAGACTTTAATTTGATTTGTGATGTTACATAATGATTACATCACATTATGTAACACATTCTGACCTTACAGTATTTCTTAAACTCACTCACACTTTGTGATTACACCAAATCTGGCGTTAAAATAGCATGTTGATTTGAAAGAGTGTGTGGGAACCAGATTCTCACTTTTTACATACTTGATAGGTTTTTGATCAATGTATTTAGCAGGAAACATGCACATCGCATTAGCGTTGTAATATCTGATTCCAATGGGTAATGTTAAAAGTAAGTTACTCTTTGGTTTCCTGCCTTGAGAGAGTATGTTTTGTATTTGTAAACTAGCACAAGTATTGCTTCCTTGTTGAAAAATGAACTTGAATAGAAGGTGATGAAAAAAAAGAAAGGTTTGTGATCATCATCAAATTGGTAATCAGATTGAAAAAGTTAGAAGCACGCGTTTTTTTTCTTGTTCGCCCTATTTTTTGGACATTTGCCTCACTCAGTGATGCAAACCTGCTTGAGCTAACAAAGGAAAAAGAGTCAATGCACCAAACAGTAAGGTGCATTTTTGTGTTCTCTGGGTATCGACTAAGACGTCATCATCGCAACCTATGCCCGCATTCAGTAACGTTTTCTCAGTTGCCACCGTTCGTAACTGTGCAATCCAACCGTGACACCTACCTTGGGCAGGCAGACAAAATGCTCTCAGTTGCATCCAGTGACTTTAATCTAGAATTATTGGTACAATTTCCATAGTAAAAGTCACTTCACACTCATTGCAATATTGAAAATCTAAAAGTCAAATCATGGGAGAATTCTCATAAATATTCACTGGAAGACTCACCTCATGAACCCCCCACATTTCCCCTCCCATGGAGAAGCAAAAAATGGAAAGAGAAAAAAGTTCGCTGTTGTTCTGGGTCATTAGGTTACAATCACTCCATTGACATTGTTTATATTCTTATATCTCCGATGTCCAAATAAAAATGGAAAGGGTACAGCCCAGACAAATTACTTGAAATTAATCCCATTCATTTCATGCAGTAATTTTTTGCCAATCTAATAGTCTCTTTTGTTTCAAACCTCCCCCCCCATCTCCTGTGGACCAACGTACCTTGCACAAAAGTCAGCAGTGATTGTCAAAAGGGAGTCAGACGTTTCTGCCAATGACTATGTTTGTCCATCGGAGCTCTCTGCCGACCCATTTCGCCATTCTGTTTGTTTCGCCACTTCTGATCGCTTAAAAGATTAACATTAATTGCTCCCCTGTTGATCGAATTGTCACCTGTATGTCACCATCCAAGACTGGGATTTTAATATCATGCTGTCTTTGACAGCTGGTTTGCCCTTTGCTACAGTACATTTGTGACACCGTCCCACTTAAAAACTGTTGAAACAAGCATTGGCAATCACTTTCTTATCACCGCTTACCAGGAAATATTTTTTCTTTCCACCAAACTTTTGGAAGAGAACATCTGTGATCAGAATATTGTGTCATCAGTTAAACAAGTAAACAAGGAAAAACTGCGTTGTCGTCTTTTATCGTCGCAGATGGCCCTGTAATGTAGTTCCGATCGAAAACTTTTCCAAGCTCCGATCAAAATGGCACTTGGTGTGGTACACCGAGTGTCGTCATGTTCGACGTAATTTGTCGGAGTTCAGATATGGCTAACAGATGGAAGAGGGAATAAAAGTAGGCACTGTTGGAATCAATTAGTTACACTTTATGATGTGATATTGAAAGTATTGGCACTTTTGGAAGACACCCCACAGCAGGTGGAGAGTCCTCTGAGGTTTACCAGAAACACCGGCATTCTGCAAGACTGGCCAAGCGACAAGGTCATGTCTGGCTATATTTTTCCCCATATGGAGCGAAAGACACCGACAACAATGATCCCAGTCATTTTCTTGGCTTTGCATTCCTTCTGTTCTGAGGGAGCATTTTGAATAAAAAGTTCAGAAAATATCCAAGAGCAGATTGAGTATGATTTCTGTGAAATTTAGTCAGAAAGCATCTCTGCAGGAGAGAAACTTTTGAGAAAGTTATTAAGGTTTTATGACGATGACACTTTAGAAATCAAGCCAAGGTTTGCAGTTCAAACAATTTCGCTATAGGTTCTATATTTCATCATGATGCATGTACAATGTGAATAATTGCAGGTTCTTTAAAATAGGTGTTCCTCAGGAATAAATGTTCTTGATAAGCATGGTAAAAGGTATTGAGTATGCCATATTACCCAGCCATATCCAAATGCTAAACACTTGCTGGTTCTTGTGAAGACTGTGGTGACAACGTACCGCACTTGTATGGACCTCATTCGGCTTGTCCCACTCCTCTGTAATTGTAGGACCAGTTATGATCGATCAAAGATTTGAGCACCAACATAGTCAACAGCTTATGCACAAAATGGATTTGGTTTGCAGAAATTGAAAATGTTTTATGGAATAAGTAAAGTTGTGGTCTTTAGTGCAAAATATACACCACATACTGTTCTCTTTGTGTTAGCCTAGCCAGATGAAATGTTAAAAACAGAATGATATTTATCAAGGGTTTGATGCCAGTGGGAATTTCCCCTAAAGTGCTGTAAATAAACTTCAAATTTTCCCAGAAAGAAGCACATTTTGGTTGCATGCTGTGTAGTTTTGTCCATCGATACTGGAAAGTTTCATTTAGTCATTTGAATATTATGTCGTTATGCAAATTGTACATCTGGAATATTTGTCAACTCTTCTTGCTGCTCATTCTTTAACTTAACCTCTGTCAACCTCTGTCAAGTCTTTCTGGCAATACATTGTGATAGCAGTTGTCTCCCCTCCTGGAAACGCTCTGTCACCTCGGTGCTATACCGCCCCCCGGACATTGCTACACTGGCTGTTTACCCCCTTGGTGTTACACTTCCCCCTTGAAATAACTGCACCAGGCAGATTTCTTACTGTAGGCCTGGCAGATCAGATAAGGGTTAATACTGTATAGTACAGAGCCTTAATTGTATGTGTATGCATAAAATGTCAAGTGCGAGTAAATGAGTATGGAGGGATCATTATAGGCCGAAAAGCTTAATTCGACTAAGGTTAATCTTTTTGGGATAGTAAGTTATCACATCCATATGAAATTGAAACAGGATTAACATGCAACGTTATTGTAACTATGGGAGCTGACACTTGGGACCTTGCAGCTGCCCATGGTGAAAAACATACGCCAACTACTTCTGTGAAGTTTCCCTTGACACTGTTTATGGTCCTCTGCGATTGCATTCGACAGGAACTGATGCTGATTTAACTTGGAGCACTCACTGCAAGCGATCCATGACCCACCCTAGATAAATAACTCTGAAGTACGAACTTTTTGATTCCTTGCCGAAGGCAGGCAAGGAATCTATGCGATGGTGAAGTCGTGTGTGTGTGAGGGTGTGTATGTGAGTGTGTATGTGACACCTTTGCTTGTAAACATGATATCTCAAGAAGGGTAACTCTTAGGGATTTCATACTTGGCATGTGGAATGCCCATGTGATATAGAAGGCCTCTATTGTTTTTGGTCAAGGTCAAAGGTCATTTGAGGTCACCAGGGGTCAAACTGTAAAAACCTTGTAAACACGATATCTCCAGAAGGATAACTGTGACTGATGTCATACTTGGTGTGGGGTTGGTAATAATGATCAGATGATCCCTATTGTTTTTGGTTGAGGTCAAAGGTAATTTGAGGTC
This sequence comes from Stichopus chloronotus, assembly GCA_021234535.1. Taxonomy (NCBI): domain Eukaryota; kingdom Metazoa; phylum Echinodermata; class Holothuroidea; order Aspidochirotida; family Stichopodidae; genus Stichopus; species Stichopus chloronotus. The sequence continues at coordinate 20,853,191 of CM037837.1, read as the reverse complement.
ACCAGAGGTCAAACTGTTAGAACCTTGTAAACACTATTTCTCCAGAAGGGTAACTGTGACTGATCTCATACTTGGTATGTGGATTGGTCACATTGAGTAGGTTATCCCTATTGCTTTTGGTGCAAGTCCAATGTCATTTTAGGTAAAAAAAAAAGGTCATTTTGGGTTAAAGGCTTATTAATGTGGTGTTTCAAGAAATATAACTGTAGTTGATCTTATACTTGTCATGTGGATAATTCATGTTTGTTATAATATAACCATGTAGCAAGGAATCACAAAGCCTTTTGGCTTTCTGGTTAAGAAAACCAACGGCTTGATCTCTCTACGGTTGACTTTTTGCATGTTACACTCTCGCAACGATCCATCGTCAGAAACACCAGTTTGCGTAACCATTTTTCGATACTCTCGGGAACTCTTCCACCAGACTTGAACAGGGTGATTGTTTTTTTTTTTTTCCCCTGGAGCAAAGACGGATGTCATCGGCCAATTCCCGCTGTCCTCTGCTTCGCGCATCACCTCCGACTCGTCATCTTCCATCCCCCGCCATTGCACTGACACACCATTTCCCTGAAAGAATTTGGACCAATTACATTCAATTTTCAATCAAACAGCTGTTGTTCGTGTATCCATACACTTCTGATCGTATCCGTCAGGGCAGCTGCCGCTTCTTCATGTTGTTTTTTTTTTCCAAATTTTTTTTTTTATCTTGCATAAATATTTTTCGTAGATCGTTACTTAGGGGCCTCTCCAACTTGTAAACTTGTAGGTGATGAAATAAAATTACGTGTACCGATGTACAAGTCTCAGGGGTGATAAGATATAATCTGTGGTGACCTTGAGTGGGCAGGTGATCGTTATAAGCCACCTGGGGAAGCTTTTTTAAAGGGGAAATGAATTGACAATCAAAACTTGGAACCTGGGGTCTATCCTCTGGTTTTAACACCTGCTCTACGTTGTACCGTGCAAAGTTTAATGTAAACAATTAAATTGTAATGGGCATGTGTTTTGTTTTCTGCAAATACTGTAGTTGAGTTCGCTTGCGGTATTCACCTGTGTTTACCTGCAGCACTTGAATATTGAATCGTACAGTGGAAGTGTATTATTTTATAAGGGAATATCATAGATGTGAAAGAAGGGAAGAAAGTGGAAAGAGGGTAGGGGATCATAAACATTGTTGGCGTATTTACCTTTTTGTTTCATGTTTTGAGGACGGGTTAATATTGGACAAATTGGCCTGAATTGACTTTGTCCCTGTGTTTTGTTCTCAAGTAAGTGTATAGCATTCCCTTGCATTGACCAGGCTTGGCAGAAAGAAAAATAAATTTGGGGGGGGGAAGGACTGAGTGCCAGCAGAGTTATCTGTAAAGTGGAGGGTCACCATTAGTTGTCACGGAGAGTGCAAGAAGATTGTATCAGTTTTACAATCCTCAGCACCTGTAGATGGCTGGTGAAACTAAACCTTTCCCAAATGTTCCAAGCTGTATTTACCTAGCCTTGAAATACTGTAGAGATCTCATGTCTGGAATTTGAAGTATGTATCCTCTTTCATTTAATTGGGTGGGGGGTTAAATGTGGATGGGGAGGGGGTAAACGTATCTTTATCCCCCCACTTCTTTCATTAAAGAGGCCTAGTCCCCCTCTGCTACCAATGAGATTGTCCCTCACCGTTTGGATACTGAGGTTAGGGTCAACCATAAGATCTGCCATTGTATGTCTCACCTGGAGATACCCACATAACAAAACCTGAAATGAAATGATGTACAATACTGCATATGGTTTTGACTTCCGCTTTATTTACCTTATTAAATGTAGATTTTCAGATGGAAAAGAAGTGTGATTATCACAGATGTGATTATTACACAGTATACTGTATGTACAGTATGGTGAAAAAGGTACCATATTACAGTGACCCAGTCCTGCTGCTCAATCATCAAGGAACCTTTTACAGTTTGTGACACACGAATCCACATTCCATGTTTAGCACATTGAATCAGGAAAATGCTCTCTCTGTACTGGAGGTCAAAGGTCACATGACATCAGTGAAGGTAATGACCCTCAGTTAACGCGTATTTTTTATGTATGTATATTCCATGGCATGAAACTGAAAATGTCATAGTAGCATTTGAATTGTATCGAAGTTTCCGATAAATGGGGTCAGAGAGTCAGGGTCAGAGGTTAGATAAGACATCTATTGTCAAAGGTCACCTAAAATGACAGAATTTTGTACTTTTTACTCATACATGTCAGAATTGCATCACTTTTTTACCAGCTCATAAAAAGTTCTAATCATTTGCCTCAGTGAAGGAATCCCTAAAATCCATACATCTCTCTGCATATATCTGGCTATTACATGCTATTTAGGAATATTTCCTCGGATCTTAAATTTCCCCTCGCTATTTGTTCTCAGAGGAATTGATAGTACAAACAACTTGGTGAGCATATATTGCTCACAATATACAATAACACATCTACGTTGTTTCATCACAAGTGTTTTATTCCGTTGGTTTTTACCACAAGGTACAGTACAGTACCAATCAATTCCAATGCGATTTTGCCGTCCGCATTACGCGTGAAACTAGAGAAGGAGCACTGCATCTCTTGTGAACTTGGCAGCAACCACAGTGGCGTTGAACTACTCAGACAGACGGCTTTTCTAGGTTAATTTGAACGTTGTGGGTCATAAGTATATTCCAAATCATTCTGGGCTCTAATTAGAGATGTAGACTGATAGAACAGACATACCAAATCATGAAAAGTAAGATTTTTGTGGTGGGTGTTTATCTGGCTAAATTGCACCCTAACCTTTTGCTTCAGCAAGGGGGTGATTGACCTTGACGAAGAAACACTTTCGTAATTAACAGGGGAAAAAAGAAGACGAAAAGAAGGAAATATGGTAAAAGAATCCTTTTCTGTTCATTATTATTATCAGAGAGTTTTTAAGCCTCTTCCTTGTTCATTGATTGAAGGCGCTGCAGAATTTTTGTAGGGGAACAAACAGACGGATGCTTTTAAGGCAAACATGAGAAAGATGGAAAAGAAAAGATCAGATGAATGTTGTCATCAAAAAGGGGGAACATTCAACATTGATTTGTAGAAGTTTGTGTCTACTCTGTTAGTCATGAGCTTGGTTCATGCTGTTAATCATTTTTTTGAGACAGAGAGGATACAGGAAAGGAGGGGTTTGACGGGGGAAAATGGAGGAATGGGGTATACGTGGTAAAACAAATTCATGTCAGAGTCATTGTCCATGTTGTTACAACGGAGTGTATTAAAGTGGAATGGTAGAAGCATCTCGTGACGACATCCATCTTAAATTCAGAGAATTCACGAGCTTTAGTTTTAAAAGTTCTATCTATGATTGCGATGCAATATCATTGAAGTTAATGTGCGTATAGATGCAGCAATGTTTTTTTCTCTTTTCACATATTAAGGCTACATGAGCTTACAGTGTTTGGTACCTCTCTTGTTCATCGGGAGTACTGTAACTACAGTATGACATTGATGTCTGTTGTCGACACTACTCTAACTGTCCCTTTTCAGCAGTTTGCTATTTTTGAATCACCAGATTACACTGTCGTGCTGCACAGTACATTTTCTAAAGTTCAAGGTAAAAAAGTCAGTGACATATTTTAGCTACATTGTCAATTCATGAGCTGCCTGCTAATGAGTTTTCTCCTTTAAAACTCCCAGCCCTGGGCAAAATGGACATCAAGATGAGGAAGATGTGACTTCATGTTTGATCATAGTCATGGAATTAGAACCAATTCAATTTCATTTCTGAGAGGCCCAAGTTAAAAGTTTTGGAACTCCCATGCAGAAATCAATGTTTATTATTTTGTTTACCACCACATCAGGTGATGCTTTGTGATCCACCACATTTATGGATGATTAGCGATACTCACAATGGGCTGTTTGTTTGAAAACTGGAAGTACAATAATTACAGAAAATATTGGTAATTTTCATGGACATCATATCGTTCATCGGCAGAACCTACTCTAGGCATGTATTTAAATTTTGGACATATCGATCAGTTACTACATCTATGGAAACAGTGACATTCAGACTTGAAATTGAACTGCTATGATATTTCTCCAATACATAATTCCGGTCACATCACCTGACCGCCGAGTGTCGTATATTTGCCGGTGAATATTTACTGTACCATGAATTATGGTAAAGCCTAATCCGTGTTACTATACCCATACCTGTGGTTAATTGGAGGTACAATTTAAGTTTGCATTCTGCTGTAGTGTAACATTCAGTACTTACTTGTGTCACTCATGTTACCACTTCCTGTCGTAGCACTATCGCTGCCGCTCATGTAAAAACTTACACTTCTGTTTCGACAGTGACCCTAACTTTGTCTTGGCACGATTTGCCAGACTGTCTGTCTAACCTATCTACTGTACCTAGTATCACATTTGAGGAAATCAAGATTCCTCAGTTTATAATACCATTGCTCCCAGGCTCTGTCGGTGTTTTCTGTGAGCCCTGCACTGTACAGGATCTGTTCAAAAGCATAAACGACGGGTTTATGTGAATCATTACTTTACTGTGAAAATGCAGTGCAAAGAAAAAAGCAAATGGCAGCTAAAACATTACAAGTATGTCAGTGTTTCATTTTACGAAACCCAAGAGGCCATCCGGCTCCGTGATCATATTTATGGAACCCATCTTGATGATTGAAAATGAAAAAATGCCTCACGTAAAATCTCTCCTTGACTGACCTTGCACATGTATTGCAAATCATTTGCATCTATTCGCACCTAGGTTTTATGGATTATTAATGCAACGGTTAAAATTGTCGGCGTGCTGCTCTCGGCGGCATTTCGTAAAACAGAAGTTAACGAAAAAATTGACACTTTAATAGCTGCATGTGTGGAACTCATGTACAGGAAGTATCCTTTTTTAGGGAGACCATTTCAAATAAGAGAAAGATATTTAGTTGTAAGATGACAGCTGACTCAATTGTGTCCTATGTTCATGCATATCTCAGTGCTTGTAGATAGGTCTGAAATCATGAAAAAATGTAGAACTTTTGCCTAAACATCGATCGGCCCTGAGGCCTCCTGGCTCATGATCACATCGCCTTAAGCTGACAGACATAAGCCGGTAATGATGGATGAAATAAAGGCCAATGTAGAAACATTTGAAAATTAAAGGGGGAGATCTCCTTGCCTTACAGTATAATTTGTGTTCAGACTTGTGCAAGCAAGGCATAACAGCCCCTTTTTATGGCCCCATGGGGAGATAATTACTCTGATCCCTGGCTCTCTCAGTCAGAGTTCATGTCCACGATTACGGTGAGATGCACTGTGTTATTACACAAACACAAAATGTCATGGCTAACAGAAGTTGAAAATTTATTCGCCCAGTTTTACCCCATGCAGTGAGAGTCAGATGTTCCCAATGTAATATTGTCGTCCGTATTCTTAAGCTGAATACGATTGCCTCCAAGACTGCAGTGAAAAATGTAACATCAAAATTAAGCCAAGGAAGTGTAGTGAAAGCAAATGTCTGGTTGACATTCTAGAGTACCAGACATTAAGTGTTTGAGTCGGATGTCACCCGGTTCTCCTGTGAGATAAGCCCAACAAATTGTTGTAGCCTTCAAGTGGACGATGCTGATTCCCAGTATGCAGCCATTGGGCTAACATTCTCTCTTTCTCAGTGGGTAGGTATTACAGGCTAACAATCTCTGTATCTGATTCTCACTCAGCATATTCAGGTACTGCACTAACAATCTCTGTATGTGATTCTCAATATACAGGTACTGCACTTATCAATCTCTGTATCTGATTCTCAATATGCAGGTACTGCATTTAACAGTGATTCTCAGTGTTTAGATACTATAGACACTAACAGCCTCAATCTGTGTTAGATTCTCAGTACATGCAGGTACTCTACTACACTTTAAACAATCTTTGGCTCTCATTCTCAGTATATTCAGGTACTACACAAACAATCTCTTGATCTGATTCTCAGGATTCAGGTACTACACCAACAATCTTTGTATCTCCATGATCCTCAGTGTGCAGGTAATGCAGACGCTAGCAGCCTCAATCTGTATCAGATTCTCAGTACATGCAGGTACTACACTAACAATCTTTGGCTCTTAGTCTCAGTATATTGAGGTACTGCACAAACAATCTCTGGATCTGATTCCCAGGATTCAGGTACTACAAAAACAATCTCAGGTTCTGATTCTCATGATTCAGGTACTACACCAACAATTTTTGTATCTCCATGATTCTCAATAATCAGGTATTGTAGACACTATAAACAATCTTTGGCTCTCATTCTCAGTATATTCAGGTACTACACAAACAATCTCTGGATATATTCTCAGGATTCAGGTACTACAAAAACAATCTTTGGTTCTGATTCTCAGGATTCAGATACTACACCAACAATTTTTGTATCTCCATGATTCTCAATAATCAGGTACTGTAGACACTATAAACAATCTTTGGCTCTCATTCTCAGTATATTCAGGTACTACACAAACAATCTCTGGATATAATTCTCAGGATTCAGGTACTACAAAAACAATCTCTTTTTCTGATTCTCAGGATTCAGATACTACACCAACAATTTTTGTATCTCCATGATTCTCAATAATCAGGTACTGTAGACACTATAAACAATCTTTGGCTCTCATTCTCAGTATATTCAGGTACTACACAAACAATCTCTGGATATAATTCTCAGGATTCAGGTACTACAAAAACAATCTCTGGTTCTGATTCTCAGGATTCAGGTACTACACCAACAATTTTTGTATCTCCATGATTTTCAATAATCAGGTATTGTAGACACTATAAACAATCTTTGGCTCTCATTCTCAGTATATTCAGGTACTACACCAACAATCTCTGGATATATTTCTCAGGATTCAGGTACTACAAAAACAATCTCTTTTTCTGATTCTCAGGATTCAGATACTGCACCAACAATTTTTGTATCTCCATGATTCTCAATAATCAGGTACTGTAGACACTATAAACAATCTGTGGCTCTCATTCTCAGTATATTCAGGTACTACACACACAATCTCTGGATATAATTCTCAGGATTCAGGTACTACAAAAACAATCTTTGGTTCTGATTCTCAGGATTCAGATACTACACCAACAATTTTTGTATCTCCATGATTCTCAATAATCAGGTACCATAGCCACTATGAACAATCTTTCGCTCTCATTCTCAGTATATTCAGATACTACACAAACGATCTCTGGATGTGATTCTCAGGATTCAGGTACTACACAAACAATCTCTGGTCCTGATCCTCAGGATTCAGGTACTACACCAACACTTTTTGTATCTCCATGATTCTCAATAATCAGGTACTGTAGACACTAACACCCTCTATCTGTATCTGAATCTCGGTTCATGCAGGTACTACGCAAACAATCTCTGTAACAGATTCTCAGGATTTAGGTATCACGCTAACAATCTCTGGATCTCATTCTTAGTATTCAGGTACTACACAAACAATCTCTAGATCTGATTTTCAGGATGAGGGTACCACACCAACAATCTCTGGATCTGATTCTCAGGATTCAGGTATTACAGCAATAGTACTTGTGTAGATCTGCACTACTACACTTATGTTCGATATTTAAATCTGATTCTCAGTATGCAGGTTCTACACTAACAATCGCTGGATCTGACTCTTAATATGCAGTTACTCCGTTCACTCACAGGCATTGGGTTTTAAACTCAATATGCAGTTACTAGAATTAATGTGGATTCTCAGTGTGCTTGTGTTACACTAACACCTTCAACGTATTACTTCTAGAGGTCCCAGATCTCCCAGCCTACAGTACTGTAGCTCTGCTGTGAAAATTGCTTGGTTAACTTTCCATCTTTACACAGCACTCAACCTTAACATGGTGTTCCACTGGCCTCATCTCTTGCTCTCCTGTGCAGTAGACATGCACATGGTACGTTAATTATTTTTTTCTTCAGCTGCCAAATGTACAGGATTTTTGGATGCATCCTTAAATAAGAAGTCAATTAGAATAAACTCATTTGGTTCTTTGTTTTTGAGGGTTGCAGTTCCGTGGAATTCAGTCGACTAAACATTTTGAAAAACTTGACTCCATTTTGTGAAACCATGACAACAGATCAGAGAATATTATGTTACTGATGTAAAGAGGAATTTATATGAAAAAGTCACCAATTAGCCAAAAAAAGATTCAACTGCATACGTCAAACTACGTTCCTATCTTTGCATCACTAGATGCAGAATTCCGCACATTTAGGACACTGTCGTTACAAATCCTTGACTGGCTTTTAGTGACACTTCTTTTTCTTTTCTTTTGTCCTTGATGCTGCCAAGTAAGTAGTAGCAGTCTTCTACAAAATATACGGCAGCAAACATTTAAACAGTCCTTCAGAAATTCTTCGTTTTATACTAGTGGGTCGAAGTTTTGAAGGTTTTATCGCTTGGAGAATAACTCTTTCACATGGCAGAGATCGTCATTGCAATCATCATCATCATAATCATTTTATTGAAGTCAGCATTTCCTCTCTCGTTCTAATGAGGATAGCAGCCAGACAGTAATGAGTCACTCTTCAGTGCACATATGTCCTGGCCTCACAGAGCCCATCTGCAGACTGTATGCACTCCATCAAGTGGGTTGTACTTGTGAGGCTTCCCCAGTGAAAGCTTTCTGACTTTCACATTTTGATTCCACTCTCAGTTTCCATGTCTTACCGTCTTCATGTCTTACCGTCTTGAGCATCCTTCTCATTTTAGACTAACCTGTCTGCTTTTTTCTCTCTACCATATCTCTCTGTGTACAGTAGGTTTTGGCCCTCCTTTTACTCTCTAACGCCATTTTCTTCTAGATAATCGTCTCCCTTTCTAAACAGATGACCTGTTGATCTCAATCCACTGCTCTTTATCGTTTCTGCAATAGCTTCGTCCAGATCCAACCTGTAACATCTGTGAGCTCACTCGACAAATCTTTCCATCAGACGGTTTCACAGGTACCACACTTTTCTGAATCACGGCCCTCTTTTTCCTCAAGACATCTTTTTATCTCGCAGGTAGCCAGATCTGATACACCGTCGTTCGCGTTGCAACTGTGGAAGTGACCTGATCGTGTGATGCCTGTGAAGGTCATAAAATGACCACAAACTCTCCAACCACAAGCTAGCATATGCACCGCCTTCGCTTCTGCCTGAGCCTTTCCACTCAGGTGAACACCGAGTCTTTGAGTACTTACTCTGAGCATGTGTAGCATCAACATTACTGACTTCTGTTGATCTATGTCGCGTGATTGAATCATTGAGAGATGAAGTGCTTTACATTTCAGTGCGCTCACTTTTAGATCCCGAGTCACGTGCGACAGAAATTGTACGATGATGAAAGTCATAACATGCAAATACTCAGGAATCATAGATTTGTCGTTTTCCACAAATGCTTTGTTTATAGTGCTGATAACATTTAGCGGGATTCGTTAGTCTTTTGATATCGTAATTGCTGACTGTCTTTTTATGTATTTTAAAGGCAGTCACTTACTGTATCACCCAAGCCACATTTTTGGCTTGATGTAAAACAAAATTCCCAATTGGTTCTTCTGCTCTGTGATTGACAGTAAATTTGAAAGATAAATAGTAACTCATATTACACACTATACACAGGGGTCCGCTTTTTTTTATTGCACATATATGGAGGAGTTTTAGACAGGCTGTGGATAGGGCTAGAACATACTGTAGAAGTAACTGGTTGGGAGAATTGAAACTGTCTGGGGCGATGAGTGTCCACCTGTAAAGAGGACCATCAAAGTGAATTGTTTGGTATCATGATTATGATTTTTTTCATATGTATATGTCCTTGTGTTTTGTAACATCGTGAAAGTGTGTTTGATCGAGTGTTTGATCGAAGCACACAGTATATACTGGTATGCTCTATGGTAATGTGAATATCCTACTGTATCAATTGTAAAGATTGTGTATCAACACTGTATTCAAACCTGTTCCACTGCTTTTGATTCACAATGACTGGCATACCACACTACACAATACAGCTTTGCATAGCCATCATGATTTCAGATTGAGAAATTTAATCTTGATTGTAGGTACACTATCACTATATGAGTATCATACATATCAGTTGTAATGATTCAGGTACCTGTCACTACACAGTACAGTATATGGTATGCATATCATGATGTATCAATTACAGGAATTGTACAGTAGGTACTGTGGTATGAGTATCATGTATAGTGATTATGCTGTAGGTAACACAATCTCTGTATGGTATGAGTATCTTGTGTCAGTTATAATAATTTATGGTACTCTATCACTATATGATATATGAATATTGTGTGTTAGTTGTAGGGCTAATGATTACAGACCGGTATCATTATCACTGTTTGGTGAAGGTTTTCAGACTATTACTCACTGCAATTTATAATTATACTCCATTTCTACAGTAGAGGTACTGTAGTCATGAATGCAAGTAATTTTGTCATTGCGTACATGTGGTGCTTGATGATTGCAAATTAAAAAGTATGTTTGAAATTGTGAATTCTGCTTCTGTTCAATCATTTTGTCCACTGCATGTAACGAATTCTCCCTGAATATGCTACAATAGCATTCTTAGGAGAGCAGTAAATATATCTGTATGGACTACCATACATTGTATAGGCCTACAGTACAGTAATTACATATATGTGTTGTGGTTTTCATAGCATTACTACTGTACTGTATGTATACGCTGAATTTTAGCAACCCATACTGGCTCAGAATAGATAGGAGCTGCATTTAGCTCCTGTTGCATGAGGTTGCTGTGAATATTTTAATACAGATGAACATGCTAATTCACTAATTGTGTGGATTAATTACAGCAGGCGTCGTTAGATAAGCCATGTTTTCATCATGTTTATCCGGTGCACGTGTTACGGAGATCTTTCTTGATAAAGACTCTTCGCAGCGATCATTCAGATGGAGGTATATCAAATCTCTCCCATTAAAGTTCTTTCGAACTCAAGCTGTGAAATGTATTAACAACGCACCGTATGCTGTAAAGCAGCTCACAAAAGTTTCCCAGATACTGTAGCGTTCAACCAAAGACTCAGATTTGAATATGCATTTCTTCTGACTGTCCTTTTTCTTGAGCATGTTGCATGTAAATAAATAGCATCAAGATGTACATGATGTTTTCCTCAGAGCTGTCATTTTGAAGTAAAGTATTTTTAATAGTTTGAAGTGTATTGTTTGGTACAATTCAGTCCTGTGTAAATAGACCTACAACTGCCATACTTACAGTGTGTCACAACACCAACATGATGTCTTGGCCTTTCAGCTGTATGTTCCAGAATTGGCATATGTTACATTGAGTGGCAAGTTCTTTGGGGAGGGGGGTCAGAATGGGGGGTGTACCCTTAAGTTAGACCCACAGGATTGGTTGTAGATACTGCACATTCACTTCAAATATACGCAGGAAACCTTAAAGGGAGCTCACTGAGTTGTTGCCAATAAGTCTGTGAAAAGTCTGTGAAAATGTTGAAGGCTACAAATACATGACAATGCTTGCACTGATTTGTACTGGCTGTGAGCATACAGTATGAATAAGTATTAAAGGGAAATTTTATAGGGCGTTTAGAATACACCAACATGACGTACTAAAGAAATAGCTTTACTCATTATTAAACCATTCAGTATCATCAATAAATGTTTGCCAAAGCTTCATTTCCCCAAAACATTATGCACGTGATGAGTAACGGAAGATGCATTATTTGAATTTTGAAATGTTTGGGTGAAGAAATTAGTGTTGAGCAACAAATAACTGAGTTTCTATTTGTGAGAAACTTGTTTCTTGAAAAACAGACTACTGTCCTTCCTTATTTTGAATAATCTATCATTCTGCATCCACAAACATTGGTTTTAAAACTATGGATGTTTTCTGTAAAACAAATGCCCTATTTCCCTTTCATGTGAAAAAGTGTCTGGTCACAAATTTTTGAAAGCCAGATTGAGTTGTAAATTAGCTACTCCTAAACCTTCCTTTGTGTGTGACACATGGGGATCCCCTTTAGTTTGACCACTTGTCGTTAGAACAGGGTGTAAACTTGACAGGTTGATTAGGAATTTTAGTGACTTTCACAAAACAACTCAGTGTGCTTCTTTAAAGTCATGTGTATACGAAGTGCATGTAACTCACTGTAGAGGGTTGAAATCTCTGTGTAGAGACTGCATGGTGTCCAATATGGTTACAGGCACACGCGAAGTGGCCTCGTAACTCGATCCACATGTTTTCGAGTTGCACTGCATATACGTTACTCTGTACAGTGCGAACCGTATGTATGCATATCTATGCATGTACAGTAAAGCCTTGTGATGTACGGAAATGCCTGTTCATGATTCACAAGTTGATATTCATTCACACGTGTTATGACTGACTCTGTAGACTCTCATGTGCCATATATTTTGGGGCATGTCAGCAGTACAGTCTGTGTCCAGCAGGGTTGTTGATTTTTTTTCATTAAAAAAAAATCATGATTTAAATCAAATAATTCAGATCATGATTTTTTTTTTTATAGTTATCATGATTTTGAACATGATTTTACTCAGCTTGATTTAAATCAAACAACCCTGGCTTCCAGTCTCGAAAGAGATGATACTGTAGCTGGTGCACTGTAAGTGGTAACAGTAACCATGGTGATTGTGAATATCTTTGACTATATTCTTCATTGTGTTATGTCACTGTTTATCATAATTATGTAATATTTCACAATATTTTATGTTATATCGACATGCAAATCAGTGACATGTATTACTGTACTGCCGTACATGCTCACATTGCTTTTCCACAATTGCACATGTATTGTGCTGTACATGTCTTCAAATGCATGTACTGTAAAAAAGTGGTAAGTATAGTCCCTTTAATAAAAGCAACTTGACCATGAGTGTTCACTAAAAAATGCAATTTACTAATTTATGGTACCTGATGGATGACCTTGCACCAGAAACAGGTCAACAGGTCATGTTGAAATCAAAACCCCCTTGGAATTTGTAGTGGTCTAATGAATTTATTTTAGTGGTAGAATACTGTCATGAATACATGTGGACTCAAAACATGTTTGCTGCCCTCCTACTTGCTCTCGACAACTATCGGTCTACAGTTTCATTTAATTATTTCAGTAGAGCCTTAGGCTGTTCACAATCCTCGGTATAGTGGAGGCACTGGACATAGGATCTATATACATACGGTTCAGTATACTCTCTAATGAATTTAGGAGGACCTGTGAAGGATGAGGCCTGGCCTGGGGCAGTCCTTAAGCCAATTGGACCAATTGCTCCCAATTGGGCCCTACAATATGCCTAAGGGAGGCTCATGCAAGGGTAATCTGATCTAACCATGTCAACTCATACATGAAGCAACATACTGTGTGCATTCACCTTCGGTGCTTTAAGCACCGTTTAAGTGGCAGACCGTTTCGCTGAAAACAGCAATGATTTTGACTGTCCATTGAATTTTAGGGCAGATCATGTACAATTTGATCTTTACTTGATATTCAAATTATCTGCTTTACAAACTATTGTGCAGAATGTCCCAAAGACAAGGGTATCATAGATTTATGTCACTCCTCATTTACCTGTCTCATCACCACAAATGCACTCCCATCTACAGTACAGTGCTAAAAGTACTGGTAACTGTTCACCGCACTTGGCGCCATCCGGTCCAATACGGGACTAGTGGCTCCTTCCCATTCGGCAATCTTGGTGTTCTTGGAGTGTGGAGATCAGAATTTGTCATCACTTTTACTGTTAAATTTCATTGACTTTTTCATTACATTTCATTAAATTTTTCATTAAAATTTTCATTCAATTTCATCCACTCCCACACATATCAATTGAACACATACACACAGTAAAGTCATGTTTCAAGTTTGGCCAAATGTGGCTGGCAGCTAGAGGTAATCTCATGGATGAAGTACATGTGTTGTCTACTTCTGTGTTCAATGTGCCTTCACCAGACCCTCACAAATTTTTTTGATGACATTTCAGATCAGTCAGACTTGAGGCAACCAAAATTTCAGTCCATCTTGAAAATATTTCTCAAACTGGCCAAGATAGAGTTGTTCACCCTTTTTTGGAGCTCCCTCTCTCTTTCCTTTTTCTGAGAGCAGTTGGCAGACCACTTGTAATTGACTGTAAGAAATCAAGGAACTATTCTAGTATACATACACTATTCTAGTGTACTCTAGTTTATGCCTCCCTCAAATAAAAGGGGGGTAATACCTCTTTATCATCTTGTGTAACTTATGTGGAAAGGTTTTCGAAAAGAAAAGATAAGAGTAAAAAATATTGTATTCAGAAGTTTGCGAAGTCATACATCCCGTATGCAGGTATTTGACTTGGAAAGTTGCCAGTCTCATGTTTGCAGTGCAGCGTCTAGCAGAAGTTCACACAGAAGTTACATGACTATGATGTACAGTAAAGAGAGGATACTCATCCTTCAGGGGATACTGTATAGTATCCTCTATTAAAGAACGATACCTATCCTCCATTACCAGACTGGATATTAGGTAGTTGTGATGTATCGTTTACGACTTTTTGCTCTTCTGGCAAAAGTTGATCTGCCATGTGACAAATCCGGTCAGAGAGTGCCCTAGTAGGATAGAAAAACGATTAAACTTTTAAGTTTTCTGACATTGATGTACCACATATAACATTTCACGGGTGCGCGTGTTTACGCTCTTCCGTAGACTTGTCACGTGACCGATCGTTAAGTTTTCAAGGAGGGTGATTCATCTAGCTCAGAACGAGACACCTTCGCGTTTGAGAAGGTGCATGAGTCTCGTTGCAGTGTGTATGCTCTTGCATGATTAACACATCGCGTCCAGGCGAGAAAGTGTCGTACGTCAGCCGTTTACGTGTTTACATCAGCTGTTTGCACATAGCCAGCCAGACCACCGTTAAGTCTACGAGCGTTTCCACTACGTTTATCGACCCTTTCACAGCCAGTGCCCATTACTTGGCCACCACGCTTTTCAGCCAACTGCATGAAGTGGAACATTGAAATAATACATAATAGTATGTACGTAGCTGTAAACAGAAACTTTTTGGGATGAGTAATGTTAAGTAAATCGCTGTGAAAGGGTACAGACTACAAGAGGGTATGAAGAACTGACCCTCCACCCAGAAAGGAGGATTATCATTCAGAAGGCAAGTGGACACGAAGGACGAAGATGCCATCTTTCATACTACCATGAAAGAAATTGCCCTTTCCACCCCGAACTAGGTGCCTGTGCGACCTTAAGTGTGAACAAGGTGAATGTTTTAAAGTGAAGGTCTCAACATTTAGAAGAACTGTTTCTTTAAGCCGTTTGAGAGCCGTTAAAATGTCTTTAAGCCGTTAAACAAAAAGTGCAAAGGATGTTCATGTAGCTGGTGTCAGATGTCGCAGATTTCCTTCATACACCCACAAAACTTCCAAACAGAATGCGCCGTTGTCATCGATTTTCTGAAAATCGGAACCAGGTTATTTTTCTCTCATACCTGCTGGATACCTGACCAAAGTGTCGGCTCTATCACTGAGGTTGACATTTCCGCAGTTCTGTACATCGCGTGTTTGTGCGGGGATCTCAGCATCGTGCTTGCGTACGGTACGCTCACCTACACCTGTACGCTCACCTACACCCACTGTGTGCCTTTAAGCACCGCTTACTTTTTCCCTCAGAAAAAAAAAAAGAAAGAACCTTCAGTTTAGAGCTACAGTATTTGCTGTGTATAGTAGGCAAAATTTGGCAATCTGACACAAGGTGTTCACAGAGCGGTTGTGCCCTTCACTGTATGAAGGAAATGTGTAATACAGTAATTTAGGATATGGGTAGTGAAATGCAGGTACCCTGTTTACCCATGAAGACACTACTATTGAGGTAATATCAAAAGAGAAAAATATTTCCCTAATTTTTGTTGAAATTTAGTCTTTTTCACCAGGAAATCCCCTTTAAGAATATTTTTGTGACTTTTTCTGTTTCCCACTCTTTAGTACTGTTATCAGGCTGCATGTTATAGGTACAGTACATTACTGCACCAGTACCTCAATTTTTAATGTCATTTTTCTAGGAACTCTGTTTTGCCTCCCTCCTTTTTGGACGTGCCTTTTTTCAAAGACGTGCACAGAATGGCTCCCTGGTGTTAAATTTTCAATGTTGTGAAGTTTACTCTGCTTTTTTTTGGCGTCAGTGTGCTGCTTCTTCTTTTTTTCAGTCACAGGAAGAGACATAAAACAAAGACTGAATAAATGATAATATCAACTGTACTAAAAGACTGTGGATAGTATCTTACAAAAGTTTGCTTTTTCGTCTTGATCCCTATTCCTTGAATTTGCTGCAAAAAAAAAAACATGAGAAAACACTCTGTCATTCGGATGACTTTGAAAAAAAAGAAGAAAAGTTTGAAATCTTTGTACTTGTAGATTCTCATATGTAAGGTAGCATGGCAAGCTGCATACAGTAAGATGTGTAGCAAGGTGGGAGGTTTACCATATGTGGAATATATTGTATGTACACAAGGATGTTGAGTTCCCTCCAGAAGACAGAGACTTTAAGATTGCTCTATCTCTTAACAGATCCAAAAATGAAATGCACACGTGCTGGGAACAGAGCAGATCCTGGACGGCAAACAAGGTTTTACGTTCCGTTTGTCATGCATATGAACATTACAATCAGCCGGTGCAGTATGTACAGGTAGTTTAATTGTCTGACATCAGTGCTTGTCTATAACAAACCGAAGGGAAGTGATGCAGGCTCAAAATGAAGTTTCTTTTTTGTTATCTCCACGTATTGCAACTTGGTCAAAGGAGAAACTACGATTGTCTGTTTCAAATTGTTTTCTAGCGATTTTGGAATCTTAAATTCAACTGTTGGTAGAAAAATCTGCATCCATGATCATGCTATGACTATTAAATGCAATGTCTGATGTGATAAAAACATACAAAAGAAAAATGAATTCATGTTGAATGGATGTACATTTGAATGCTTTCATTACTTTTGTAAATACAGTATCATTGTGTCAGTCCACAACGATTCCTTTTTTGGTCTTTTTTTTTTCCTTTTTGTTTCAAAACTCTTAGCAAACAATATTCTACAGATTTCCCAGTTTTCAAAACGATAATCGCTGTAGCAACACATCAGCAGCCCTTCCCTTTAATGACATGCTACCGTGAGATGTATTGCCTCGTTAGAGTCGAAACCGTCAAGGCCATTTTTTTTATTCCTTTTCAAGCCATGAGATTTTGAGTTTCACACTTCCTACTGATTGTAGTCACGTGAAGCTTGATTTATGCCAATAAAGATAATGTAGTGATCCGTGGACTCTTGAATTTCTGAAATGTTTTATGTTTCATATGACTTATAAAAGTTTAAACTTGGAAATAATTTGACATTTATATGTCAACCACTTGAAGATGCTTACAATTTCTGTGTAAATGTTTCTGTGTTTGTCTGATATATAATTTCAGTATCTGCAAGTACATTTTTAAATATTTGTAGTCTACTATCTTCTCCTCAAAGTCCATTTTTGAATGTCCAAAGCCACCAGAACTTGTGGGCTGATTTTTTTGTGAATTCTTAAAAGTCAGCTTCCATATACATGTGATTAAATAGTATGAACTTACTGTTGTAGTATCTACAGTAACTCATTTAACGCAAGTCAAGTCTCAATCTTGCTATGTTTTGGTGATATCATAAGACGAAAGCAATAGTCCAGTATGGGTGGTTTAAACGTTTCACTATAGTATCACGATCTGCTAACTGGATGGCACGTACAGTAAATAAAGTGCAGTGGTTTTGCTGTGACAGGTAAGTTATTTAAACATAAACTTGTATATACTATCTTATTATCTGAGTTGTAATTTACTGCAAGTAAATTCCTTGTCTCTCAATCAATTTTGGGTCGCAGCTTGAGATGGAAGCAGTAGTCCAGAATGGGTGGAGTTTCACTCAGTTAACTGGCATGGCACAGTAAACAAGAGTGCAGAAGTTGTGTGGAGACAGATAAAGTTATTCAAACATGAAATTGTATATGCACCATCTTAGTATCTGAGTTGTAAAAGGGGATTGGCTGCCTTGTTAATATCTGATGTGACGTCAGGCTTGTATCGATAACTCCCTGCAAACGTTTATACTACTGTACTTGCCGAGTGTTCCCTGCGGGTAAGCAATGACACATCGGGAGCGCGTGTGTGCTCATGTTGCTTCGCTTTCGTGATGCCGTCATTCATTGTGCAGAAGTCATAATGCAAAGAGCAAACCTTAGAACTAGGAACGTCTGCGGAGTGTTGTCAAGAATAGAATGGCATCACATGAGATTTGATGAGATGATAAATCAAGTTCAAAGGAGCTCATTGGGTTGGTCCAAAAAAAAATTCCAGATATTTTGTCACATCTGTTGGGTATAACTCATATTTTGATGGTAAATGATCAAACTAAGAGATTCTGAATATGTGATACATGACTGCAGCATGAATGTTTTCAAAGATGAGGTGATGTGATGCATAAAATACAATTTCAAAACAACTTACAAAAAACAAATTAACGAAAAAGAAATATGCCGGTAGTTTCTCATTTGCAAATGAATTTTCTCAGACGATGACGTGATATAGGTGGCGGTTCAATCAGTGTAATTGTTTGTTAAAATCAAATCCTCATAAGTTACTATCTGGCCAAAATCACAAAGGAATTATGCAGACCATACAGTATGTATACATATAGTTGTAAATGTAATATAGTCGTAAATGTACAGTACTAGCAGTGCAGTTTGAGCTATGAAAGTGTGTACAGATTTGAATGGTGTAGTGTATGTGCACCAGCTCTCTCTAAGAAATGTCTTTAGTGCACCAGCCCCTTTTTCCGGAACCAGGGATCGTCTCTACCCGACAATGCACTTTTCCTAAAATCAACTGTGGTGGGTGATTGCAGCCCCCAGCTCTGGTGTCAAAAGCAGATCGAGATTGGGCCTTGGCGAGCTTCTATTCACGGTGTGGTTATCTCGCTCACCTAAGCAGCTGCAATTGAGTCACAAAAGGATAAAAAAGAGAAAAGGAAAACACTAAGTTTGGTCAGAATCAGGGAAATAAACGTTGTCTGAAGGAGAGAATTCGTCCAGTGATGATCGATAAATGCAGAGGGGTGAAAAAGGTACAGCACTTGCTCTGTAGTTGGTGTAAATTACAGTACTGTTTTATTGTGTCTGCAAAGTCCTAGTTTTGATGTATTAGCTGAGCAATACCGTGTGTCAATCAGTCATCTATTTGATTTGCTCATCTAGGCCTCTAGGTAATATTATTCTTTACTGACGGCACCACAGCTGCTGTGAGCAGACAAGCAACTGAAGCCCAGATAAGCTCATTTTTAAAGTTCGTTGGACAAATGCATGCAGCAGATATCACCTGTGGTCTCCAGATGTATAGTACTTGGATGCTAGTGTTGTATTCTGATGGTGACAAACTTACACACACTCACTCCTAACACATAAGAATGGCTGAATATGAAGGAGGAACTAGTCTGGTACCATACGGGACCATGCTAGAGGTGGTGGTAGAAGGTTACCTGTGCTTTAGTGGCACTGTACTGTAGATGGGAGTGCAGTTGTAATGTCGAGACAAGTAAGTGCATCGCCCGTAAATCCTAGCGGACCATGCATGGAAATTTTGGGATGTTTGATGTATATTGCCTACATTGTACTCTTAAATGATGTCAAGAGGATGGCCCATATATCCTTAGTGTTGTTACTATACTGAGATGGCCTTTGTTACCCAATTCAAAATGTTACTTATGGACATGTTATTGTCATTATTGCCATCATGAAGCCTGCATGTTTTCAACCCAGCAAATGAATGTAGCTTTAACTTTTACAAAGTGTTATGTAATACAGACCTCTGCCTTTCTGACTTCCCCTTAATGTTCTTAAACATGGTTGGCTTCCAGGTATGCCTTTTGTGTCAAGTGGCTATACTGAACTTTACTCATTGTGAATGATATTTTGGTTTCAATGAAATCGTAACCTTAATTTGTAATCATGTTTGTGTGAACAGAATGTGTATGTGTGTTTATGATGCCTTCATTGGAAACACTAATATCTCAAGAAGGGAAGCTTGGACAGATCTCATATTTAGTACATAGGTGTACCACATTGAGGTCAAGAACCCTGTTGTTTTTGGTGGAGGTCAAAGGTCATTTGGGGTCAACAGGGGTCTCATTGTGTAATCATTGTAAACACAATATCTCAAGAATGGAAGTTTAGAAAAATCTCATAGTTGGTATGTAGGTGTGCCACATTGATTGCAAGGTTCGTATCGATTTTGGTGGAGGTCAAAGGTCATTTGAAATCAGCAGGTGAAATTGTGAAAATATTGTAAACACAATATCTCAAGAAGGACAAGTTGGGTAGATCTCCCATTTAGACTGTGGGTGTATCTCATTGAGTGTACAAGAATTCCATTGTCTTTGGTAAATTTCAAAGATCATTTGAGGTCAAAAGGGTCACAGTATGGAATTATTGTAAACAGCATATCTCAAGAAGAGAAATTTGACATAAGGAAGCTTTGATACAGTAGGTGTCATATCCAGTAAGTAGCTGTATATCGTTGAGAGCAAGATCCATTTGGTCCTTAATGGAGGTCAAAGATCATTTGATGTCATCAAGGGTCAAATTGTGAAAACCTTGTAGACATGATCTGAAGAAAGGAAGCTTGTACAGATATTTGATGTAAAACATATCTGTATGTAGCTTGTAACACGTACTAATGCTACTGTATAATGTCAGATTCAGAAAAACATGCTCATGACCGGATCATCAAAACCACAATGCATTTGTGCATTCTGTTTGATCACGTGGTTCCACCTGATGCCTTGAAGAACAGGATACATTGTGGAAATTCTTTGGCTTTTAACAATACTGCACATGCCACGAAAATAATCTACACTTAATCTGTACTTGAAGACCTTGTCACATGCTGCTGGATTGCCCCCTATGGATAAGGAACATTTCTTTTTGTGTTTTTTTTAAGATAAGTCAGTGTCCTCTCGATGTATGCTGAACGTTTGGTGCATGCCCTGCATGTGTGTGCCCTGCCACGCTGTTGCAGGTCTAGCAATATTCGGCTAGGCCCACCCAGTCAGGTGTCATTCCCAAAACTTGTAATGGATTGTAACAGAGATCATTGAAGAAGACAGGTTAGTTTTTGTCAGATACATGTTCGTTTTATCTGTTGTTCATGTCCCATATTTATTCATTGTCCATCCGTTCATGTACGCTGTGTCTTAGTCATTTGGTTACCTCCGTTGGTGATGTCTAACAGGTTGATAAAGTCAGGTCAGTTGTCTCGGTGTCAGGGTACACATCAGTTGCCTGATGCTTTTCCTTCTGGCACACGTTCACGATATCTCTCAGGAACTCCTCCTTTTGCAATTGGATTCTAAAAGTAGTCATACAGTGGTGTATACAAGCCGCTTCTGCATGAAAGTGTAACATGCAGGGCCATAAGTGTCTCAAAGTAGCCATACAAATTACCTACAGTATGGTGTATGAATACAATTGTGTCATTTTGTTCAACATTGAATTCCTGTTCACGCATGTACAGTAGCTTGCAGTAGAATTCAACGCAAATGTCGATGATGGCTTGCTTCAAGTTTGCATACACTGTATGTGCTGAACGATCAAGAAATTATTTCTTCCCCTCTAGAACCCTGATATTCCATGGACATGGAGTGAACACAGTGCTAACTGCACAAAGGTAAAGACTAATTGATCAAAATTGTAGTGATTTCCTTTGCATCTGTACATGTAGTGCTTGGCAGCCTTTTACTGAGTCTAGATGGCTTTCTTATTTGCAGTAGATAAACTTTAAATTCTTCTTGAAGTTATCTGGCAGTGGTTATCTTGTTTTCTTCATGGTATTAAATGTTTAAAAACTTTAAAAATATTAATGAGAGTTCAGTTAAGTGCAGATTTCAGTCTCAAGTACATTCAATGACAACAAAATTTTATCATTTTTTTTCAGACAAGTATTATACCCGATAAAAGTAAAAAAACGAAAATGACCTAACTTTTCAAACTGTTGCTACATATACAAAAGCCACACACTGAGATTGCATGCCCCCCTTTAATGTCATTTTGATTCTTCTGGAAAAAAAAATGTCACATTTAAGCAATTACATCTGTACTGTACTTGAAACTGTGAAATTCCTATTTTTCGTGTTCTTCATCAGTGGTTAGTAGTTTACGTTCAGTCCTCCTTGCCATCTTAGAACCACTTATTGATTCATAACCATCAATTACAAAAATACAAATCAAATATGATGATTTTTTATTCGTCCCTCAGTGGATCAAATGTCTGACATAGTTTTTTTTTCCACATTCGCAAAGTCAGTTTATAAATGCAAGTGCCAAAATTTGTGAGTTTCAAGCATATCCATAGGAGCAAACGTGTTATTCAAGATATTCATGTTGATAAGACGTCCAAAAGCAACTTTGTTTGCAATTAAATGACGAATTTTTTTTTGAGATACACGCTTTTACAGTTTGTGTGCCAAGGACATGACTTTCTATGCCCTGAATCACTGACGATTTCCATTTTCCTTGTCAGGTCCATGATTGATAATGCATTCGTTTGCATGGAATCACAAGGTCAAGACTTTTTCCCTTTTCATCTGTTTTTATTATTGTTATTGCAAATATAAAGTTCATGAATTTACAAAATCTTGTCTTCAATAAAGGGAAAAAGTCCCCATTATTGCTATAGAAATTTGTCAGGGAACCAGGTTGACCACACTCTCACGTATATACAGTAATGCGTGGACAGAGAGTCGATGGGTTGGACAGTCAGCAATTTCTGGAGTAGAAAACAGTCACAGCAATTGGAAATATGCTGGCTGAGCAAACCTCGATTGCAGTGCACTTGAAATCCGGCGTAGTTTTGATGTGAGTTTAAAGTCTCTTGTGCATGTAACATGTGGCCGGAGGGTAAAATTGACAGTCTAATTGAAAGCAAGAAAGAAGAAGTGAAAACTTGCAAGTTTTATCGAGCAGAACTTCTTAAGCAAACGTGGAGGTTGCTTCTTTAATAATTGAGAGTGAAGATAATTTTGTTCAAAAACAACACTGAAGATTCACAGTGCTTACTCCCTATCCTCATATAATCTATGCATTTACTGTTTTGACCATGGTCTAGCATCTGGCAATTCATGTGTGTATCTTGCCAAAGTCCTTCTGTAATTGCTGCCAGCCTTTTGGTCAAGCAGGTTATATGAGGTGAGTGCATCGCTTGTTAGTTACTATTCCAAGATGTTTTTGGGGACTTTAGTAGACTTACTGTATTTTTAAGTATTTTTTATTAATCATGTACCAGCATCATATCACTATGTGTATATTTACAGGCAAGTTATTGTACAAGCACTTGGTAAGAAGCAAAATCAACATATCAAGCAAACAACTTCAAAGAAAAGTTAAAGATGTGAAAAGACAGAGATAGTGGATGGATGGATGGATGAACCATGAAATGATGGATGAATGATTAATGGATGAATGGACGGACGGATGGATGTGATGATTGTACAGTATTTGGTCTTGGATGAATATACTTTATAGATGAACAAAATAAATGTGATGTTATTTCCAGAGGTATAGATGGTTGGCTAGATGGCTGCATTTGTGCTGGCTCCATGGATGATTGCATGGATGAATGAAAGAAATGATGTTTTGACTGGATCCTGTAGATGAACAGATGGCTGATTTGATGACTACTGTACTTTGCACTGGCTGTACAGATTGGATGCACGCATGTATGAATGAATGACTTCGTATTGATGTTCTGACTGGATGGCTGGCTGGCTGGATGACTGTTTTGTGTGCTGGCTGGTTACATGTCTGGATGAATGTGTGGATGAACAAAGTACTTTGTAAGATGTTTTGGATGGATAAATGACCGACTGGATGGTTGTACGTTTTCTGTCAGAATGGATGTACAGTATGAATGAATGACATTGGAATGAATGGAGGATGGATCAATCAGTCATTCATCCAGTTGATGAGTACAACATGCGCTGTTGCTCATGTTTGGGTTAGCCTTGTCTTTTGTCCCTCAGTGTTATACTCATACATGTACTCTAAATTAACGAAACCTTCTTCTCATCTCAGAGATGGAAGACTTTGTCTCAGTCTGGTGATTATCAGTCACATGAAGTCACATTCTTCAATTTATCATAATTTTTTTTTTTCCTTGAGATATGATACAAAACTTGCACATCTACATTTGTATCTAGCTCTCAAAGAAGAATTTGAAAGAAACAATGAACTGAAGGATTCACATTTAGGCTTCGCAATTTTCACTTCATTCATAGTTTCTTTTTATGATTTCATTTTTTTTTCTGCTTTTCTTTTTCCATGAGTACAGCAGAGCTCTTACTTGAAATATTTTGGGATGATGAGACTCTGCTAAACCTCATTCCTCCTCACTACAAAGGCAACCAGTTTTGCATTTGTCCATGCATTAATGGTGTACAATTGTTGAATTTACAGCCCGTAAGGTCATGGACTGACCTACTAATGCTCATCAGCCAGGAAAATGCAGATTGCACATCAGCGCTGCTTTTCCAAGGAACTGGAATCGACAGGAGACCGCAGCATGCACACCGTGCTTCTCTCTCATTTGAGAAGTCTTCTGTTTTTAGGAACTGCCACAGGCTGCATCTTGTTCAAAATAAATTATCCAATTTCTTTTGATGTTTCTGTCCTGCCATCGTCAACTTCATGATTTTTTTCTTCTTTTTTTCTATATCGCTGATAATCTTAACCTTCCAATTTTCTTGCAGCGTGTTCAGATGAATTTGTAATGATTAAAGGTCTGACATTCATCATTCATCGCTATCTTTGTAACTGCCCTAATTTACTGCAAGACTTTCAGTACCACTGCAGTAGGCTAGTGCAGTCAAGAATGCACAACAACTGACTGAAATTGAACGCGCATGTAGCGATGCAAAGAAGGAATTCAAGCAATCAGACGCCTTAGTCGGAGTGCCCCAGACGCCGTAAACTGCCTCCCTCACTACACATGGTATATCACTTTAGTGTTTGTAAGTGGGTTCCCAATGCCTGATCGACAATGTCATGACCCGATTCTGAACACTTTTGTCATGCCTGTAAGTAAGAGTCATGGTGTTACAGTATATTAATGTGCCAGACAAAATGTTGTAGGGTACCTGACCAACTATGGGCTGTGGGTACTGGATACCCACATCAGAAATTTGGACAAAGTGTAAACACTGGTATTTATACTGCATCCGTTTTACATTCAGTTTGCAGGAAAGAAAGCAAATGAAAACATACATGTGCTGTGTGAATTAATCTTCCTTGTTTGTACAGTTTTCTGAAAATACTGCCCCAGTGGGCAATCTGTCGAAAGTGTTATTAAACACTGAATATGTACAGTATGAAAGTCACATAAATTTGTCAACTTACAGGACTTTCTTACGTACCTTCAAAGTTACATCAGCCAGTGTAGTAGCATTTAGAACTGGTTTCCTTTTGTACCTGCTTGGTGCATGGAATGTTTGAAGTACACAGTTTGTGCCGTAATTTTTTTAAATTTACAAGTACACAAAAATGCCTCATTCTCCTATGTAAAACCCTTTCACCAAGTACTGGTGTGAGTCATACCAAGTACTGTTGCAATATTTGGTACCTCTGTGGCTTGTTAAGCCATACCTCCTCTCCTGCCTCTTTTGTCTTAAGTCAAATGTGAGCTTGTGGGGACATAATTTGCTTTTGAAACACAATACAGTAATAATTCTTCCCTGAGGGGTGTGTGACCACTTCTAACGGTCACCGCTGCAGACGTTCATTAACCCTTTCCACTTTACTGTAAGTGATTTTCCTTGATTAAGAAGTTCAAAGAAGCGATGTTTCCTTTGTACAGCAGTTTGCTATTATACTTGTAATGCTGGTTTGTATTTTATTTTACATTGAACAGGCTTCAGTTTGTTTTCAATGTCCAGTGGTTGCAAGTTGATATAGTGTCAAAGTCACCTCGATACACATATAGACAGTTTGGATTATCATTTCCGCTGTAGGTACTCTTTGTATTAAAGTGTGTTGTTAAGTTTTTAGATTGAAAGTCTACACTTGTGGTTTTATGGCCATGAACCCCATACCATTTTACTTCTTTGCCAGGACTATTAACTGTATCTGTGGAATTAAACTCTCGTAACTTACATATCCCACTGCAGAATTAATTCCTGTGAAAATGTCATTTTCTCTAAATTTCAAATTGACTACCTGAAAAATAATGCACTGTAAATATTTAACACAAAATAGGTCATCTCCTTCTTGTTTGTCTTTTTAACTGTGTGCCAAAGTTACACTGTCTTTTCTTATTTGTAAGGGTTCTTTCTAAATCACAAGTCTTACTCAAAAACCCTTTCTCTTCCTCTTTTTCTGAGTCACTATCTGACTTGAAATTCTAGTCAAACTCTCAATTAAAAAGCTCCTTAGCTTGAGAATCCTGCTTTTTTTTAAATTGAGGGCACCATTGCGATATCAAAATTGGAAAGAAAGTACACCCCCATAGTACTTGCAGAGGTATGTTGTAACCACCACCGTAGCAAACGCAAGAACACTTCCAGGTTCTTCTTAATAACAAGGTGCAATATGAATGTCCTGTGTCATGAAGGGAACAGATAAATTGCTAGAGCATGCACGAATGATCGTTCAAGGGTTGTTGATTGGCTAGGCATTATGTGATCAAGTCTTGTGAATACATCTTAGGACGGACGTATCCGTCTTACACAGCAGTGTGGTAGTTATGGCAGGTAGGATATATTCCTCTAACACAATTAACTAGTTGAAGAATTCAGAATCAAAAGGAGTAGTAGGAAACATTTTTGCAATTTGATTACTTTACATCTTCCTTCTTCACATAGTTTCCTATAGTGCTTTTAAAATTTTAATCTTTTAAGGATGAAAAGTTAGTTTATACTGTAGTGTCCAGAGAGACAAGTCAATTACTCTCAAATATGGTTTTTGGTTCCTTGTGGTATCAAAGGAACCTGCAGGCATGGTGGCATATGTATGTGTGGGTGTTTGTGGCAGATAAGAATGCGAAGTGTGTTACGCAACAACTCAACTGAGTGGTGAATGTTTTTCAAAGTTGGTGTGTGTGTGTGTGTGTGTATGATATTGAGTAGATATGTCCTATCATTTTTCGTGGAGGTCAAAGGTCATTTGAGATCATCACAGGCCAAAAAAGTGAATTTCTTTGAGTTGCTGTTGCTGAGTTGGTGTCCATTGTTCAAAAAGTGACATAATTTTAGGATAAGCTAGATTGGTGGAGAAAATACAGTAACATTAATACATTAATGTGAAATTGTCAAAAGGTCAGAAAGTGATGTTATCTCTCCAACAAAACATTTTAAGGTGATGGTGTAATGTGAAATTTAATAGTTCGTTCATGTGAAGTGCATGTGGTGACCTCATTTGATCCCATTTGACCTCATTTGACCTTTTGACCATTGTGACCTTTCTGTGATGTGTGGATAGATCTTATTGAGACAAAACAAAAATCCAATCACACTCACTCTCCTATGGTGACATTTTAATGAAAAATTTGATGTACATGAAAGTAAGTGCAGAAATACATGTTACAGGTATGCACAGGTAAAGTATGCAAGTTGCTGTGTTATTGGTTATGCATAGAAGGTATACACCAAAAAAAAACTACTTTACTGTACTTTTAGTGGATGGGAATGGAGTAATTCTTCCATCCACATCATCAGGACCTGGTAGATTTCAGTTGATCATTGTGTCTCTCTCCCCCCCCCCCCACCAAAAAAAAAAAAATGCTGTTGCATCAGCAAACTGTGATATGTGATAGGAGGGCTGCAAAATGAACTTGATTTTCATCACTGCCCTGCAATTTCAGATCTCATTATCTGAGGTCGGATTTTAAGTTACAGTAAAGTATCTTCATGCACAGAACCAAATTGCCCTTGGACCCTCATTCAGTGTTTGGTACCATCTGGATTTACAGTATATGCCTTCATAATATGTTTTTGTGCTGCCATTTGAGTTGTGACTTTAATGGTGATACAGTACATGTTTGTTGGGTATCTCTCATATTATACCAAAAATACAAGATAAAGAGAACTGAAGAACTCTGCTTCTTTATAGACCTCTCGGCAGAAACCTTGCTCAGTGTAATACAAGTGCATCTCACCAAGTTTTGACTTTTTGAGATTATTGTGCAGTTGGTACCATCTCGGTATGTACATGTAGTCAACTTAGTCTTCAAGTGCAGAGTTCTGCAATTCACAAAGACAGCATTAGCATATAGACTGTGCAAATGTGGCTGCAGCTGTCTAAAACTTTTACCAAAGTTTCAGTAGTGTGAGTAATTAACTCATTTGGTTCTGAAAACTTTTGACACTTTTGCAAAAAATCAGTGAGACTGCAGGTCAGAAAGTCATGCACAATCAATAATAAATCAAGTCTTCAGATATTCACCATTTTTAGTTGTTGAAGGAATTAGGGTTGTTGATTTTTTTAAAAAAACACACATTAGGCACTCTTCTGCTTAGAAATATGTAGCAGCTGTCAAGTGGTTTAGTATTTTACCATTTCATACTCAGAGTTTATCTGAGCTGCTTGAAGTTTCCCTGGACACATGGTTCATGCACCCCTGGAAGGAGGATCTCTTGTGCTGTACTGGAGCACTACAAACCCCTGTCACTGTGGTGTAATACGGCAGGCGTATACAGAAGTATACACAGAGTTTGTACAGCACATATCTCCTGGGTAATTGACCGTGAAACAACTTTCTTGCCAGGCTGTCATCGAGAATGTTGGAACAAGAAATCAAGATGCCCGACGAGGACGTCCCACGTTCGATGCCAGTGATGATGTCCCTGGTTCTAAGCAGTCTGAGAGCTAATTAAAATCATGATTTACATCAATGATTTCAATCAAAATCAGCGATTTAAATCAAATCGATTGATTTACAGTGAATCATGACTCTTTTTAAATAGAAATCATGATTTTAATCATGTTTGTAATCAGTTTGAATTTTAATCAGTTTGATTTAAATCAAGCAACCCTGGAAGGAATTTATACCTCAAGATATGTGCATTTGTGAAGAAAACTTTTACATAATTGTTGGTATGACTGCAGTCTTTCTTTGTTACAATGAATCATGAAGATTTATTCTGCAAATAGTCAGAAAAAAGTGTCATTGTGACCGAGAAATTCATCTGACCAATTGCATTCCTTAGTCGACATCAGAGATGGCACTTTAAATTTTAACTTTTCCTTTCAACACTTCCCTAAAAGATTTAGCCGTTTCCACAATTAATGACTTTCTTTTTGGGGTACACGAAGAGCAGTACCGTCCAGTGTTGTTCTGGACCGTTTTAAACGTGTTAACTCACCTCTGCAGGATGTTCAGTACGTCTGTTTCTTTATGCCTGAACTTACTTAACTCAATTTCATAAAAGCACACTGACTTATCTGACTATGTGTGGCAGTGTCTGGTAGATGGCTCTCTCCCTAATGTGAAATTCTCCAGGAGCAAGGACCTGATTGCAGAGAGCAACTAATCGTTCTATTAGCCCCCTCAAAGTCGTAAAGGTCTCGTGAAATGTGGAGACAGAGGGAGAGACGGATATCAGATTGCAGCTTCAGAGTTTTGATGCAAATGAATTTTGAAACAGAAGGTGTTTCAACCCCTTAATTTC
Source organism: Stichopus chloronotus (assembly GCA_021234535.1). NCBI lineage: Eukaryota > Metazoa > Echinodermata > Holothuroidea > Aspidochirotida > Stichopodidae > Stichopus > Stichopus chloronotus. Next base: position 20,823,440 of record CM037837.1, on the reverse strand, counting down.
AGGGATGACAGAATCAGGTCTTTATTGGACATCTGGAACAAGTTTTTTGTCAGTTACTGCATTATTTATCTGTCTTTGTAAAGAGGGACTTATAGAACCTTTTTCTCTAAGTGTAAAGATCGACAGGGAGGGGGGGGAGCAGCAGTTTGATCTAGTTATCTGCAGATTTTCTTAGCACCAGCTATGTGTTTGAAGGAGGATAGGTTGTGTTCAGGTAAATATTAATGACCTATACAAATCAACCAAACAACTTTCCACGTGCACAGGCCAGGGAGAGGCATAGAACACTTGCTCGTGGGTACTACACCTTTGACGTCAACATGGAAAAATTAGATGATGAACATAATTTTGTCCTGCTCACTGGAGCAGTAAATTTCTGAGTTTGTCATTGACAGATCAGTTTTTACTACAAATCTGTGGAGGAGATCATACATGCTCATTACCTACATTGGAAGAAGAAAACTGTATAAAAAGGTATTTAAGATGTATTTCACAAATTCACAACTAACTTTTCTCCTCTTAATAGTCCAATTAGGCTGAGGACCGATGATGGTTGTTAATTACAGAATTCATCTTTGGATGTTACTCTACATCATTTCTGCCAAATTTGTAATTGATCATTCGTACAGCATGTGCTTCAGTAATAAATACTCTCATGTGATTTGTAACACCCTCTGTCAAGTAGTATTATTCACAAATTCTAACAAGACTGATATGGTATGGCACATCCCAAATCTAATTCTAAGACTAGCTATTGACTGTCAAAATCATGCCCAATCTCTGCATACTTGTACTTGTACATAGCTACAGCTTTCAGTCATTAAGTCAGATATGATGATGATGGTAATGATGGTGGTTATGATTTTGATGTTGATCATATTGATGGTGGTGATGATAATGGTGGTGACGATGATGCCGATGATGCTGCTGATGTGGTGATGATGTGATGATGATGGTAGTGATGAAGATGATGATAGTGATGATTTTAATGATGATTTCAATGATGATGAAAGTGATAGTGATGGTGGTAATGATGGTGATGATGATGATGATGATGATGTGGATGAGTAAGATGATGTGATGATGTGTAAGAGAGACCATTTCCTCAGTGGTTGCAGTTATGGTATTAAATTCAAAATATGTCAAAGAATACATTTTACAGAATAATAATAATATTTAATATGGGAACAGGAACTACATAGTGTTACAATCAGTGGAATGAGGCAATATGCACGACAGGAGGAGATCTATAGGTGATATAATCCAAACCAGAGCTGTACGTATCTCAGTCACAAATTTTCTTGACTTCTGTGTTAAAAGTGATGCCATGTACTTATTTCATAGTGCTCTTTCTGTAATGACTCTTTTCTTTCATTTTATATGAGTCTGAGAATTTTCCTCTCGCTACCAGACTTTATGTGAAATGTCAGCCGGGGATCGTTTGCTCACATGAGCAGATGAAACCAGAGAGAAATCTATAGTTTTGACCCTTTGCTTTTTGGAATGAAAAACGTGGAAGAGAAAGTTCTGAGCGGAAGTTGCACCCACAAGTAGAATCATGTTACTCGCTCAGGCCTGAAGTTACACACACATCTGCATATACATGACTACTGTAGTTAAACTATGCCTGGTTTTGGTTGTAATGTTTCCTCCTTGCATACCGTGATAAACAGATGGTGTCAGTATTCCCAACAGATTTTCGAGAAAACCGTCAGCCATGTGTGAACTGTGTACGGTATCGCAAAGAAGACTCTCACTAAATTCCATTTTCTTGGTCGGTTTTCAGGTGAAAATTTGACAAAATCATTGTTTTATTGATAGGGATCCTGATGTAGAACTTTGTGTTGTTTGAAGTTGCCTTTTGTTCAGGATTATTTTTAGGTTTGTTCAGGATTATTTTTAGGCCGTTGATCGCTATTTCAGGGGGGCGACAATTACCCCTAAAAGTCCTTACGGGAAACACTGGGTGTAAGAAGCTATAGTGAATCTGAAATATTGATTCAAGTCTGTGCCTATCAAATGTTCACTGCGGGTTGTTTTTTAAAGTTGCTGTGACCTCCTTTTCAAACTACACCTGGTGCCTAAGGAGTGCCGAATGTGCATTTACTATGCCAACAGTAGATTGCTTCCATTTTCCTTGCATTAATAACTTCACAGCATGTTCGGTGGATGAGTATTTTGATTCATGTCTTTTTCTTTTTCCAAACGAAATGATTTTCAAATGGGAAAAATCACAGAACTTCAAGACATTGTGTTAAATGACGAACCTCTTTAAAAGCAATTTTAAAGTAATCAATCTCCTTTGAAGGTTGCCCCATTAGATTCTGGTAAGTTGATCCACATTTTTTGAGTCCTAGAACTTGCTCTACTTGAAAAGAAATATTGTTTAGAAGAAATGCATTTCCTTTTGGTTATTCTGCTAGATGCAAATGTCTTGAGTTATGGTATAATGATGACATTCTGTGATTGAAGATCATCCTATCCCCTTTGGCTGGTAAATTGTCGGAAAGAATGGATCGATTATCAGGATGGCTTCACTCTCTGTCGGTCTTTTGCTACATGAAGGAAAGAAAAGAGGAAAGCCATTTGGGAACCCTAAATGCTATAGTTTGCAGGGTACACTGTGCCCCCCAAGTGATTTATTTTCCATCGTAAAATTTTTTTCCAGTCGGAACAGGATGCCCGTACTCCACTGAAGGACATTCCACACAGTGTATGCTGTCAGGTTTTTCTGGCTGAAATCTGCCTAGATCGTTGTTTATATGTGAATACACACAGACAGACAGACAGACAGCATTTGCGTAAAATTCATGCAAATGGAGTCATCTGCTCGAAATGACATTTGAAGATAAACTGTTAGAAAGTAAAGAGTTTACACAGAGAGTGATGATGTATAGCCGAGCTAGTGTTTCTCGCTTGTGAATCTAAAACCAAACCAAGTACAGTATGCTCTCTGGCTTTCAATGCAGCTTGGTTGTCACGACCAAAATGGCACTGTTTCTTATAAAACAAAAAAAGAAAGATGCTTTTGGTGTCAATTAAGATCACCTTGAGAAGTAATTTACTGTATGCGTTCTTGAATGGTTTATCGAAGCTAATGAGCCATGATTTCAAGAGCATCACTTTAACTGCATGGCAAGCTGTTGATCTTAAAGATATTTAACAGAAGACAGAAAAATTAACAGCATTTTTCCAGTTTTCTTTGAAAGTAGGTCTTTCAACTGACCCCAAGCTTTAAAGATCAGAAATAACCAGGAGTAATTTCACACACATTCCTTTATCTTAATTTTCTTGATTGTCAATGTCACAAGAGGATCTGCTTTGACAAGTGGATTCTTGTCATGTTTTGCCCCGAAGTGAAACAGAAAGGACGCATTTGGAATGTACGTACGCACAGGTGTTTGACTCATGCATGTTGATGGAGTAGACATTCGCTGCATGTGTTTAATATTGTACGTACTGTTTGCACAGAAGTATAAGGCAAAAATTTAATACATTTATTGTTAATAGTCGTGCACAGTCATGCTACCTGTATGCTGAACGGACGCAGCATTGTAGTGGGGTGGGAGAAAAAGCCATGCCTGTTTCAAGTCTGCATGCTTTCATGCATGTTGGATGTTTACATATATACGGCAGTGATAAAATAAAATAAAAAGAAAAGATCAGTCAGCTTGTACTCTACCTGGCCGATTGATTGATAATTTTCAATGATCTACTGTATGTATACATTTTCCTTGGAAAGACTTTTTCTGATTCGAAAAGTACAGCATTCACGATAATTGAATTCTGGAGGTGACACCCCTGACAACATTAGCACAGTAGAGAACTGAGTGCTGGTCGCCCTTTACCCATTACCTGGGAGAAATTCATCCTCCAGTAACTTGCTCTGTGCTAGTATGCAAACACAAAGATGTCCCATTGCTTCTACTGTAGGTTTAGTACAAGATGCAATGTGATACTGTCAAACTGCCTCCACAAGTCTTTGCTGATTTTTGAAGTTGAAGTGTTTACTTAACCTCTAAATTTTTATACACTGATGAAAAGATTAGAGTATGTTCTTGGTCTAGCCTAAATGTTGTGGAAATCAAGACAGTCAGGATCATATTAAGAAACTGTGTGACTGTGACATTTGAGATTGCCCATAATGCAGTTTCCCATTCTGAATATGTAGATGTTACCTCAAGAACTTCCATAACCTACTGCACCAGGTTGAACATTTCTGTTGAGATATATGGTCTCCTTGAACAAAGGGATAAAATTCTCATAATTTGTAGTGGAATGTCAAAACCCCTTTCAGTCCTGGCCAGTGCCTGAGTCCAATCCTGGATACAGACATACTCTTCGTTGCACATCAGCTATGTATGTGACAGGGTCAGCTATATACAGTATGTGACAGGGTCAGCTATATATGTGACAGTTCTCTTCATTCTAATACAGATGTACACCTTGGTCAACATTCAGGCATAACCTTGATCTATTTTTACTTATTCATGACAGCATAATTGTTTGAGAAATTTTTTGTTGACTTCTTTTCAAGCTGTCAAGCTTGTTATTGGTTTAAGGTTCTTAAGCTCTCCAAGCTCCATAAAAGTAAAAGCTTTTAGTGAAACTTCTACCTATTTCTGTGTGTGTACAGGACTACAGTAGAAGACTTTTGGGACACAATTGAGTGAAAAACATGCATACCAACCGTCTAACATTCATTGGCATGATAATGCACGACGAATATTGTGCAACGAGTACAAAAAGGTAATCGATATGGATGGCCATCTCTTTAAAAAATGTTGCTTGGATTAAGGAGGCCTTCCGTTGATTTTGAATGTGAGGCATTCATGTTCATTGTTTCATTTAGCCAGTGGGTTAGCAGCTAGTACACGTGTGCATTCAAAAGTCAAAACAGTTTTTCAACGATTCATTCCCTTCATGCTCATCAGGAACAGTTTAATTTGATGTAGATCTGTCCTCCTTTTAGGTTTTACCTTTTCTTTGTACGTACGACGTACACATCTTATTCGTTCCGGAGGGTAGTAACAGTGTGTGTCTACAGTTGCAATACGTTTGCACAAGTTTAGCACCAGCTGCTTCTTCCATCGATTAATTTGTTAGCTTTGCAAACTGGTCAATGAACGTAAAAAAAAGGGAAGAAATGTTGGTGTAGGATTTCACTCCCAAAACATCCGGAGAGAGACACAGAAAAAAGGTTTTTTATCTCAGAGATAGGAGAGCTTCGTGCGCCGGGGTCTTCTGACGTCCTCCTCGGGGTGTCCGGGAGCTCTCTGTTACATAAAAAATTTCAAGTTCATTGGCCAGAGCACCACTTGCCTTTGGTGAAAATGGAAATGTTTTCTTGCCCACACAGCAGCTTGTCTGAAATTTCGTTTGCAGTATGACTGGAAGGTGCTGGGATTTCTGTATTTTTTCTATATTGAATACTGATGTTTTCAAATACTTTAGTCTTGTGTCTATGGTAGTTTGCCTCAATGTCAAACTGCATACAGTACTGTAACAGTACTGTAAGTTGCATTCAACTTACAGTAAGCCCGTATTAATTCAGTCACTGAAGAAGGGTTTTTGCCCTAAAAAGTAGGACCTAGAGGGACCAAAACATTCACACTGAATCTGTGATTGGGGGATACATTCTCAAAAATTTAGCCTTGAGTCAGTCAAACCAGTTTTCCACTGAAAAGTAAAAGGGTTTTTTTTTTAATAAACGAAAGTGAATAATGTGAAAAGGGAATAATTTTTTCACAGCAGGCATTTCAAATCCTGCACTAATATTTTGTTGAAAATTCAAGATACTGTATTACTGTTTGAGGAAAGACATCTCCATTCAAGAAAAATTTCCGTTCCTTGCGAGGTTTGCAGGGTAGCATTGGCAAATAACTTCAATTAATGTAGTACATTAATGTAATTCAATAAACGTAATACCTGCTGGATGACATTTGAGCATGCAAGAATCAGTGTAAAATGTTGGAAAAAGATGGAATCAAGGTAGACCCGATCGACACACTGCTGTACCGACTCTAGCTGGACTCTATAGTTCTATGTGATAAGTGGGTCAAAGTAGCTCATTAAAACCCCATGTTACTCCTAGATTTGGGGGTCAATATAATTTATAGCAATGAACCTGAAGACAACTTGACTGGCTTCCGAAAGAAGACAGTTACTCTAGGTTGTATATGTGACAGTGTACTCCGTTCAGTCTTCAATGGCCATTGCAGCATACTGCATGCAGACATTTTCCTCTCTACTTTACCCATGATGAAGGGAGATGGGGGTACAGATATAAACTGTACATGATATCTGTTTCAACCATAAGGCAATGCACTGTAGACATGTCCCATTCTGTTGTTGCATAATTTGTTTATGTACATGCTTGCGCGGTTACATTATAAAGTCATTCACGGTACAGAACACCGTTGGTGACAGATCTTCATCCTTCAGTGTTCACAAAGGGAGCTACACACGCACACATGTCAACATTTCGTTTTAGACGACCCCTTAGAAAATTTATACATTGGTATATATTCTGCCTGATAAATTGTGTAAACTTCACTTTCCTCTTCTATGCTCCCCTGCCTGTGGCGTATATTCTTCCATGGCAGTGTCTCTCATATCCACATGTACAGTATAGTTCAGGACTTCTCCTGCTTTGTGAGTACTCTCCCGTAACGGTGCTTGCGAGACGTAGAGCGCTCCGGGGTACTGCACCCTTGACCCTTGCTGGGATGTCGCCCTGGATCTAGACTTTGCAAAATCTTTCTCGGCGAATGAATTCTCCTCCTTTGATACGTTCCTCACAGTTTGAGCTGCAGCCTACTTATACCCAACCGAGGATAAGCACTCATCTAGTAATAGCGTTTCCCTGTGATCGCCGTCCACCGGAAAGACTTTGGACACTCGATATAATTGTGTACAAATGAATAGTCACATTTGACGTTAGGGTTAATACATATTAAAATACTACGCGTTGGTCTCATGAAATGAGCCAATAGCAGCGATCAAACAATGAGCAAAAATGATGGTACCTAGGCTAACTTTCACCGTATCATAAGATTTGCCTACGGCAGAAATAGGATATCGCTAAGAGAGGCCTCAAACAGTTGAAGGAGAGTAGAATATTGCCATGATAGTTACGTAAACTAATCAGTCGTATGGCCTTTCCCCATCATCACTCCCATCATTTCTCACGACGGCCGTTATTGGCTTCTACCGAATTCGGTAGCGAAAAACAATGGTGTTAGTTAAAAGTTGTGTGCATAATTAAAACGGGTGTCCAGAGTCTGCTACGGCAGCTATCAGTGGGGGGAGTAAACACTCTTCCGGAAGAGCAGTACAGTGTGGGTGTTCATAGGTGGCAGAACCAAGATTTACAGAAACTTTCCAGCCCAAGCAGACTCTGCAGAGTCTACCCTGGACCCTACCAGGGGCCCTGCTGAGAGCTTCTCGACCCATGAAGAAGTGACTGAACCAGACCAAAGTACAGTATTTGTACTTTGAAACACTTAAAGAATTTTTTAAGTTGCACATTTTTATAGTGTTGGACACATTCTGAGGAAAACTTTGAATTTTAGCTGTTTTTCAGTCAAATGAGAAAAGATTTTGCGAGCTGTAATATTTGCTGAGCCAGTGTTAATTTTCAATCATTTTAGTTTGCGTAGTTCTTAATACATAATGTATGTAAGAGTCATATGGAACTGAGAGGACTCAGGACTAATAGAGAGTTATGTTAATTTAATATCAATCTTACATGACCATAAAACTTGTATAATTGAATCAGGTTATTGTCTTTTCCATGTCTGAGAATTTTGTTCCACTTCAGTTCTAGTGCAATGTTTTCACCAGATTTAATATAACCCTTTAGAATCAGTACAATGCCATATGGTACATACATTCCATTCGTCATCTTATGACATATTGCTTTGTTTTGTTTTTCCCCCAAGGATAAACAAATACCCCATGCTATGAGCTAAAGTAAGGCTGCTCCTGCCCATAATGTACAATACGGTATATTTACATACCCAGGACATTTTTAACTTCCTGTTTGGAAGTCAGAAGTACAACAGTGCACTTGACCTGCATTAAACATTTTACCAACTGCTTCAGGACTGTGGTTACATGTCCCTCAAGTGGATGAACCATTCAGTTTTATGTGATCAAAAAAAAAAGCGGTATCACAATATTGTTTTAGAACCGATGATCGTTATCAGTCTCGTCCAAATTGATTTTCCATGTTCTTAATATTTCCGTGACCGAAATTTACTCTTTTCTTCTCCTCTCCCTTCTGTTTTTCCGCGCCACATCGACGGTGCAGCCATCATCTCGCAGATTGCCTTTGATCCAAGCGGGCGGTACCTGGTCACGGCTGGGGACAAACATCTGCGGGTGTTTCACAACGTGGTGGGCTATCGAGCGAACATCACAGCAATGGAGGAGAAACTGCAGAAGGCGACCAGCGAACCTATGAAAAAACGTCTAGAACATCAGATCCAGCAGGCCAGGTGAGAAGCAAGATGATTAATAGGAGTTGTGGTTGTTGTTTTAGTCCACAGGGGGCCTTCCGCCCGTCTGCAATCATGTGTCATTCCAGTAAGGCTCTCGAATAGATAGCAACTGTTATGTGCAGGAGCCTGTACACATGAAAAATTGGCTTGTAGGAATGAAAAGGGCAAACCACAGGCGGTTTGGTTTATTGGATCTGATTCACACCAATATGTTACGTCTTGGATCCGACGATCATTCCTCGTTCATCTATCGCTCTCGCTGCGTATTGACAGATGAGGGTAAGAAAGGTTACGATACAGAGGGTTGTCAATGTTGTTTCCTGCCCGTTAGAAACATGCGCCTAACAATGGACTTACCAGTCCTTCGTAGCAAGATCATGAATCATGGAGTCGTTTCGCTGTTAACTACCTGGCAGTGAGAAAAGACCTCATCGCAACGACGTGACATGCAACCTGGATGACCGTCGGTGTGATGCACCATTGAAAATATGTGGTGAAACACAGACTGGTAGTTAAGGCAGAACTGTGGGGAGTGTTTCTCCTTACAATGAATGATTTCTGAGACAAACATACATTCAAGGGAAAACATCATGGCACCATTCAGTTTGGCACCCGTCACAGAAGCAATTTTGCAGGATTAATCTGTAGACTTATTAGTGACAGTGGCGGCTTGGCTGCATCTTTCCCAGGGACCTGGGCTGCCATCATCACTTTCATTCCAGGTATGAAGTGATGAAGGTGAAGAGACACCTTTAATATTCATATCACTTTTGTGATGATTCAGCCAAACAATGATGTCAGTAACAGTGTTCTCATTTTTTTACAATTTGTGGCTGTCCCCCATTTAATGTACAGCTTGTGACCTTTAAATTTGCTCCCCCCTGCAAAAAAATCGCTGATTAGCGCATATTGTCCATTTCCACAAAGATCTGAGAAGAATTCCAGCCAAAATCATTGTAAGAATCTATCAAGAAATGGTAAATTACGTAAAATTTCAGTATTACGTTGCCAAGCAGATAGCGTGACACTATTATGGTTGAAGAATTTGCATCACAGGTGCAGTTGCACAATGTTTGCCATTGAGCAAGGGTCATTCTATCTTGTAATTTATTTTTGTAATCTCTCAAAAATTTGGTGTGCAGATGTGCTCTCCAAAAGCACTTTTCGATGGTGGAAACACCGCACGCCCTTCACTAGCTCAAGAACGTCAACATTGCATGTTGGTCAACGGTATAAACTGGACATTATTTTCAATAATGTCTGCTCTCGATAATGCAGAGATAATTTCAACCCCTAACTTGCTGATCATCAAGATCTTAATTTTGGTGATAAGTTGCAAGACCCTTTTGAGATTTCAGAAATTATCACATGACCGTAGATAATACTGACAGGCAGTCCAGCACTTTGACAAAATCCATTCCTCAGTGAAAGAGGTATGGGTGTCTTAGTACAATATTACACTAACAATAACAAAATAATAAGTATGTGCAAACAAAGATGTAAGCCTCAGCATTTGTAACTAAGACAAGTATACAGTACTTAATGTTTATTGCAAACCTGCATTCTCTCCTTACTGTGCAAGAGACTGACAAACCTTGGGAATTTGATCAAATGATCTTTGAAAAGAAAAAAACAATTTTGGTTAGGTTAATAATGAGTGCCATATGTATTTATAAAAGTGAGGTTTTAGTGCGTTATCAATTATTTATATTTTCTTGCTGTTTGTTCCCTGTCGCTGTTATCTGGGTTGTGCAGCACACTGCACATATATCGTCTCCACATATTTGCATACAATTTCAGAATTGTGTTGCACCAGGGCACATCTTGTGCTTGACGGTGATCTCATAATGATCTCGTCTCGTGCGGTGGACAAAGTTTGCTCTGCCCAGTTTCATTCTGCTGGATTTCTGGTCAAAATTTTTCCAAATCCTAACTCAGACCAAATGTAAACAATTTCAGTAGGTATTATTTCTGCCAGCTCTTGTTTATTTTTCTGCACCGTGTATTACGCTCTTGACGAAGAGAAACAACCACCCGGTGATGCCTTGAACAACTAGGTCATCTTTAACACAGGCACCGGCATCTTCATCTGAGAGCTAAATCAGTCTGCAGTCACTGCCCTTTCGGCCCCCTCTCGAGTGTAAAGCGGAGATGTAGCACGAAGATGTAGCACATGTAGTTAAAACATCATGACACCGTACAGTGCCTAGAAGGTGTAACCTCAACAGCCTCGTAAAATACATGTTAATGGATTGGCCTTCGGGCAGTCGTGTGTGTGTGTGTATGGAAACTTGTCCAGTGCGTATGGAAACTTGTCCACCATTTTGAGAAACAGGTAACAGCATATATCTAACTGAAAGGGCTACATGCAGGATGAATGGAAGGTAATTTGAGAGACACAAGCAATTATCTTATGTGTAACACTGCAGTAAAACACATCATGTACTTCATTACAGTAGTGAATGCAGGTCACTTTAAATGTCTGCACCATTGAGATGCTGCATTTCTGGTTGGAGGTTGAAGCCGCAGTAGACCGAGTCAGCCCCTTAGGCTCAGCAAAGGTAACATTAAACGCTCTCACATATCTTTGAGATTTGTTTTAGCTTACTGTTCAAATCCACTGGACATCCCCTTTCACAGCATGTTTATCAAAAAGAAACATTTGCACTTGGGTTTTCTTTTTTCCTTTCTTATTGTAATTTCGATCTGCAGGCTTTCTGCGGTTGTGAAGATCATCTTATCTCTCTGGCAACATAAACTTTCCTGACCTGTTCTTAGCTTTTAGAGTTCGCTTTTGCGCAGTCATTACAGTCATACTGTAGTTCAGATGGTGGTACCTTGCTGTAATCTGACCTTGTGACTCATTGCTCTATATGAACACATGCAGTTTGTGTATACATTCCACCATGCAATGGTGTCAGTCTGTTATAGTACCACAGTATCTTGCATCTGGCAATTGCGTGTGTGTATCTACAGTATGTTTGTTACATTTCTTGGTGCGCCCATTTACCATTAGCCAACTAGACTAATTTCCTCGATATTTCTTTGTGCGCCGTTTGCAATTTTCTGAGTGCAAATGCAATGTATCTATTTAGTATCCATGTAGCCAACTGGTTGGCAAAGGGCCTGGCAATTACCAACTTCTCGAACAAACTTTTTGGTATGTTTTGGTCTTTTTGCCATGATACTGCTGGTAAATTTCCCCTTTATTGTGTGTAACTTACTCTGCAAGACCTGGAATAAGCCACTCCCAGTGATGGAAGGCATTTTTGGACAAAACTTTCTTTAGTGCACTTCGTGCCATACTATATGTGATGGAAATGTTCTTAAATAGTCTGTTTCCAGACATTGTCACCCCTCCCCCACCTTGACAAATTTTATGCCACACACCTGGTTGTTATTGATAACAGTAGTACCAGATTTTCTAATACTTCCAGTGATTGCTCTAAACTCTTTCCTTTGATCTTTTGTGTTTCTAACTATACCTAGAAGTTTGCACTTACAAACTGAGAACATTTTACTACAAAGTATGTAGTATAACTCAAATAAAAAACTGTCCTCATCTGGGAAGTGCATTTTTTGTTTTAGTTTTGATTTTTTTTTTCTTTCCTAAATCATGAAATGTTTGTCACAGATAAAATAAGAGTATACAAAAGCAAGAGTACAAGTTAGCTGATGTATGAATACATATAGTACACATACTTTCAAATGGACATTGAGTGGTATGCATATATCATGACATCGTAGTTATAGTTCCATGCATCTGCAACTTCCTTAGCAACCGAAATATCCTGTGTCTGACGGGTTGATACGTTAGATGGACTAATTAAGCTTTCTGTCAAATCCCCAAATCCCCGTCAAAAGGTGAAATCTCTTTTTTCCCTTACTGTCCTCTTTCCATCTTTACTTTCTCAGTTTGTGTGTGTAACTAAAATGAGATAAACAGAACCTAACACGCTCCAGCTGAAATGCTGTCACAGAAGAACAAGATGCATTTCACACATGGAGTATCTAGTGCAGAGAATGTTGCCACGGCGATAACATTACCCCCTTCTTGTCACTCCTTTGATGTAAAAGTCATGATCCGTTTGAAGGAAAACATTCCATCCGTCTCGGAGGAAATCGAGAAGACAGGAAATTCTGCAAGCAGCGGGAGCGCTCCCCGCCGGAGGAAGGCAGACCCTCTGTTTTTTCGGTTTTATCGTCGGTATCCGGCGTGCCTGGAAATCTCATGCACAAGTAATTAAAGGGCATTTGCAGCTGGTGAGGGAAGAAAGTCAGAGACATCCAGATATGACATTGCATGATGTCAATGTGACTCACGTGGGGGGAATGTTTCTTCTCGTGGCAGTTGACATCAAACATCTAAATCTCCTCCCTCTTGCGAGCTCTAGAAACAGAAAGTTTTGCACTCTGCTCGTACTGGCCAGTTGTCCTCAGTGATTTCTCCCAACCTCTATGTTTATGTGCTCTTTCAGTGTGCTTTGGCTTCTCCTGGAATTATTTCACCTGTTCTTTTTTTTTTGTTTTTAAAGTGAAGGTTTCATTGGTCCCAAATTTTTAAAGAGAGGGAGAAACTATGTCGCTTTCAAACACTTTTAGGAGGTAGATGAGTCGTTTGAAACTTGGAGGTTAACCCGAACCTGACTTTTGCGCAACGTGTGAGCAAGAAGGACATAGATTCTCCTTAACTGTGAACTGTTTTTTGTGGGTAACACAATTGTCGATAATGTGAAACAAAAGTACTTTGGTAATGTTGGTGTCATAGATTCCCCACTGGAACTATCATGTCTTGAATGGCTGTTTTATTTTATATTGTGGAATTAAAGTCATGTGCCACCCTATGTGGTTAGTTTCCTTGCGTATGCAGTAAGCTTGACCTTTTGTATCATTTTCATGTGCAATGAAAACATGGCCGGCCGTGGCTTGGCCGGTAGCGCTTTAATACAAGAAAAGGATTTTGTAGTTTTGTTTTGTGTTTGTTTATATTTAATTTCTGGAAAACAACTAAATTTTAGACTTTCTTGAACAGTTGTTTTTTTTTTTATTTGAACAGAAGATGTAACAATAATGTGAAAGAGCAGTTCAATTATTTCTTTAGAAAACTGCATTTGATTGTTCTCTGTATCTGCAGGCTGAAAATTGCATTTAGGATCCACAATATCAGTACAGTACAAGGTTGATTCCAAAAAAGTGACACTTCTTGGAAATGGTGGTGAAACAAAAGTTAACATGTAAAAGACAAATATGCCACTGTTGGATCCAAGTCGTTTGTTTGGAAGGAGCTAAACTGGTGGTGCAGTGATATGGGGTAATGGTGCCTTTGTCCTTTGGATAATTCCTTCACAACTGAATACCCTCAGATAAGATGTGGTGACAACAAAAATTGAGGTTAGTTTTTCAAAACGTTTTGTTTTCCTATAAATGTAAATCCTATAACAGATTTTTTTGGTCTACCTTTGAGTGGAGTCATGTCTTCCATTGATCACCCCACCCCCGCCTCCGTTCTGTTGGAGCTGCCAGTGCATATTGCACAATGAACAAAAGGGGACGATACAACCAAGTACAACAGAGCGACACTGCAGTAAAGAGGCAATTCAGAAAAGGGTAGAGACTAAAAAGATATGATGAAAGGAGAACATGCAGAAGAAAACAGTAATACTACAACATAATGGAACAATAGTTCTGGAAGACAGGGTCGTTTGATTTAAGTCAATCCAATTAAAATCACAATTAAAATCATGATTTTTATGAAAAAATTGTGATTTAAATCGATTTATTTGACTTGAATTGAATTTTTAAACCTCTGATTTAAATCATGATTTTTTTTTGCGGGGGGGGGGGGAGAAAATCAACAACCCTGAGAGAGAAGGAATAATGAACAATACAGCAAAGATACAATATAGTGAAAGGACAATTCCACCCAAACAGGACAGTGAACAACAGTGGAATATGATAAATGGACACAAGTAAATATCACTACAATGGAGAAGAAGAACAATGCAGTAGTATAAAGGACAAATAATATCAACAACTGATAGCACAGTTAAGGGACTAAACAACAAGTAGGGACAATATGGCAGTAGAGTGCAAAAGGAAAGAATCAGTGGGGGATCAAAAAGTGAAGAAAAACAATACAGAAAGGGACAGTATGGCAAAGGGATAAAGCAACAATAGAACAGTACAGCTATCAATGACAGTACATGCAAGAACAAACTTGTCCAAAGGCCTTACGTGCATTTTGATCAGAAGGATCTAACACTGATATTTTTTTTTCTTCTTTTTCTTTATTTCCGTTTCAGGGAAACTCTGGATGAAATTTTGGGAAACACTGCCCCAGAGCAGTGATCCTGTCACAAACAATTCTCATACCATCGGATTGCCTTCTTTAAGTACAGTACCTCGTCTTGTCGTCGGACGGAACTCCAGCTCTCTGACGGATGTACGGCACAGACAACGACATTGATGGGCCAGTTCTTTCTCTCGGATCTTCGTATTTTACTCGGTTGTGGGTTTCAACCAGAAATTGGTTTTCAATTCTCATGGATGATACGTTGATCTCCAATCACATTTAAAGCTTCCTTTTGTCGAGAGGGTAACTGGGCTACTAGACCCAAATAAAAAAAACAGAAAACTTCAAAATGCCTTTTAGAAATTGAGTGTGTTGTTGATTAATTTAATTTTGTCACTGAAAGAAAAATTTTTGATGTCTGCCAAATCCCAGAGGCTGCAGTCATTTCAAAGTACGAATAACTAGTCTGAAATAAATGCAGCAAGGGAGGAAGGGATTTCCATGGGTACAGCCTTAGTCAAAGATGCAAGTCCAATCAAAGAGTAATGATTTGAAACATGGTATATAAAATTGGAAGCAAGTTACATAGGTGGAAAAAAGAGTGTCGTTTTCACTGTCAGTCGCAAAAATGTGACTGTCAGGAACAAGTCTAAAAAGTGACCTTGTGGGAAATTATCCCAATCCTGATGATAGAACAATGCAATTGTTTCATTTATTTTTACGTCATTTGTTTTGTTCTGTTTTGTTTCTATAATGATATTCATGAAGATTTCTGCATCATTCCAGACATTTCAGGCACTTGGTTTTAATAAAATTGTGAGATTTCAAAATATGGTAACTTTTCTGCTTCGCTCTTACACATGCAATGACTTCCAGGGATAAAGAGAGTAACACTCAGGTCAGCAAAACTTGAAGAGCTCTCCAAAAGTTAACAGGTCTCCAAAACTTGAGAGGTCTCCAAAACTTAAGAGGTCTCTGTTATTGCCCCCAAATGTTTCAGCATCCAGTCTGCTCAAAGGTGTGAGCTCCTTAGAATTTTGAACATATATTCAAATTAATATGCAATTTACCCCTTTTGCCAGTTTGTGAGCCCTATCATTATTTGGATTTAATCAATATGCAAAGGTTAAAATAAATGGCAATTGTTAATATAAAGTCCCACCAAAGTAAATTATTTATAATGGTGACCTATAGGAGGGGTTCGGGTTGGGGCAAGCGAAGTTTACTGCCCTCTTAGAAAATATTCTGTCACCCTCAAAATTTCCTTTCTACCTTCAAAAAAGTCGACAATAGGCTATTGCAATTTCAAATGTAGGTGCAGGCCTAAGATAATATTGTGATACATGTGTCTTAGAAGCTATGGCCATAAAGGTATTGCACAGGAAGAATTTTTCAAACAAAACAAAGTTCTACACCATGAATTCCATCCGTAAAACGATGGTTTTTGTGAAATTTTTACCCGTAATGAGTATACAGTGCATTGCATGTGACTGCCCCTCCCCCCCTCCCTCCTCTGGAGAATCTGTGGAGCACACATTTGGAAATGTAGCTGACACCTCGCCCCTGGCCCAAAGCAAGGAGGACTTTTTTTAAGGAATAATTTTTTCCATCACACAAAACAGTGAAGCACGCTTAGCTTAACTTGGTAGAGAAACCATCTTGCCGATAGCTATTCCAAATTAAAAACATTAATGAGCTGTGTTCCATTGATACTGTGAAGTCATCCTAAGTTAACATTGGACGGAAGGAGGATTTTGGGGGCTACCCTGAAAGAGGCAAGTGTGCAGAGAGTGAGTGACAGGAGGGTCCACTGTTCTTTCGCAGCCCGTTTTTCGATGTGACTGAGATTCATAAATTTCAAAAGACCCACATCCCGGTTCAGGACATGTCAAGAGATTCTATGCCAAGGTATTGTTGATGCTTTGCTTCAAAACATTCTTCTTCAAGGATCATAAAAATTGGTGTGCCTTCGAGTCTGTCGCAGTTCTGTATTCCTAAATTGGTGCAGATGTGTATTTAAGTCTAAGATTGTGGCTATTCACTGAACCAAAAAAAAAAAAAATTGTACGAATGAAACAAATTATTGGCACGAACAAGGTTTTAGCCAACCAGCGATTGTTGTTAGGGTTACGATTGATGTTAGGGATTAGGTTCGTGCGAACGAAGCAGTTCATTTCCAGGTCATTCTCCTTTCGTTTGTATGAAGGGTTCCAACAAAAATCTGATGTACCATAGCATTTGGGCTGATGGCGTGAGAAAATGAATCGCGATGAAGTCAGGAAATGTGGGTTTTCTTCAATTCATGTGCTGTATTTGATTGTTTATTCATTGGAGACAGTGTACAGTATTCCTCACCAATCAATGCAACAATAATCCTGGCAGAAAGTGTCTTGTATCAAGAGGTTCCTCCTTCTTGCTATCAACCCATTATGAATTATTTTGCCACTTTGTGAAATGTATCGTCTTTTCTTGCACTTTTTCTTGAAGATGAACAATAAAACAATTGACTGCGATTTTGCATAATGACATGGTGTGGATTGCTCTATCGTTGTCTCCTGTCGTTGCTTTCTGTTGAGTATTCATCATTTCAAAGGAGACAGTGAGTCATTGTCGCAGAGGGTTTCGTTTTGTATCAGTTCATACAGGTATCTGCAGAAGACTGTTTGTACATGGTGTCAGAAATTCAGAATGAGTAAAGTTACTGTCAGGGTTAGGGGTTGACTTCTTTAGAAGGCATAAAGATGCATGATACCATGTATGAACCACATTGAAGATTGGCTGGGACCAGTTTCCATGTGTTAACCTCCATTTGTTGAAACTGTAGTGCTGCAGGTGGGTTGGAACTGAAGGGGGTGTGTTAAGGTAACTAATCTTCAAATAACAGAAGTGATGTTAGATACAGTAAAGTGACAGTGTTTGGGAGAGGCAGTGTGTGGTCTACTCCTGCTGTCCCCTCTGCACGCAACAGTGATAATCTGGTTTCTAAATCATGAAGATAATGTAACTTGGATATTGCAGTAGGAGTCCATGTTGCCAGACCTATCCATTCCCCAAGTCTTCCATGAGATGATTCATCTTCTGTAATGTGAACTAATCATGGCTTTTATTTTTTTTTTCTTGTGGGCATAGGAAATGATCATAGATGGGCTTGAGTATAACAAAGTCATAGTTGATCCTTCCTAGGATATTACATATAGCAGCCTCCAGCTCATATAAGACAATGATTTTCTTTCTGATGGTGATAACAGCTTCACTGGCATTAGGTGCACATTATTCACAAGTGAAACGAAGTAAAATAGGATGTCACACACATAGCATTAATATCCGAAGGATTTAAATCAATGGCCGTGCTCATGCGAGGTTTAGGCTTTGACTTTTTCCAAGATTACTCATCATACCAATATGTAAAGCCTTCTTTGCAAGTTCCTCTCCATAGACGTCCATAGAGCGCACCTCTAGAAGGCATACCAACATCTCTGTATCAGACGGTATACCATGGGTAGAGGAAGAAGGTTGTCTTGTGGTATAGGACTTACCACAAAGTGTTTGTTGAGGGAGGGGGGACCTTGACAGACATTTCTATGCAGCAATGTTAGACTGAACAATAGTTTCTTTAAGCGATAGAGATCAAGTATTCGAATGCTGCAGACTGAATCAAAAACGTGTAATATGTCAAACTTTCCAGCAAAGCACTCAAGCGACAGCCCTCGGTTGCATCTTCTCTTCAAGCATCTGTTACTAGAAACTCTCATCCGCGCCAGTGATAGGCAAGCAGACGTATCCTACAGAGTTGCCTCTCGTGACTGTCAGGGTTTGTGCGCTTAACCGTAAGTTTCATCGCCAAGACTGTCATAAATTGCAAGATGGAAGAGGGAAACCCAGGAAAGAAACGACAAAATATTCCAAGAAACAAGAAAAGTTGCATGAGAGCATCACTATCGTAAAGCATAGTTTTAATGGCAAAACCAAAGTTACTTTTCAGCAAAGTCACGCATCAGAAGAAAACACTTCTTAGCGTAGCACAAAAATATAACATCGTTTTTTTTAACCAATTACTACATTTTGTATCTTTTTTTTTGTTTTGATTTAGATTTCGCACTATTCTTAGTGTTTGCTAAATGGGACTTGGCCCATTCTTTTTACAAGTATTATTGTCAGGGTCACATAGTATAATCCCCGATACAGTCCTTCTATTAATTTCAGGAAAATCCTCAGTAAAAATTGAAAGGCAATGCTGGCGTTCACACTTTTACATCGTTCAAAGTTCGTGAAAGCTTACTCTTGCTACTTCTTGTGAGTTTGTTGATTCATTCTTTCTCAAAGGGAAATATTACCATGGTTCCATTTGAACTGTTTTTCTTTGTCTTTGATGAAATTAACCAATATATACTAGCGCAAATGATAATAAAGCTTGGTAGAAATATGCACCAGTGTGCCCCTGAGGTAAAGTTCTGTGTAAACACACCATTGCATCGCGGTTCAGGGCCTGTTGTTGCAAAAACTTATCACGATCTAGAGGCATTCATGTTACTTTTACTTTTGTTGTTCCTCAGTATAGGTATATCGTGAAGATAATATCCGATCCTAATATCAGATAAAAAGGAAATGGTCTAAGAAAAAACCTTAGGATAACGAGTAGATCCACTCCCCTTAAAAAAAAACACCCACACACATTACAGCATGCAGTAATTAATGAAAAAAGGGCAAGTGGTTTTGCATGATAATTATGACATCTGTGACCTCTGTATCACGTGATATGATGTCACGCGCACAAAGTCTGTTGTCCACCTCACTGTAAGTTGGTCAGGCCTTGAAGGGCAGTTATATCATAATGCTAAGCAACAAATGTTGAGGAAGCCTTTGACTTTTATATTACAACTTCAGGTAGGGTTAGTACCAGCTTAATTGACAATTTTGAATCAAATGGTATCTCTTTTTTTCACAAGGGTTGTTAAAATCGAAGAAACTTACGATACTCTTGTACAATAAACCCGTCTCATAAGTGGCCCGACCTGGGATCGAACCCGAAACTCCATGTTGCTTCGCTTCATTCCGTGAAATGCCAACGCCTTTATCCAGTTCGCCATGTTACCAACGTTACCACTGATGGAGCACTATTGGATTAATACCAACAAGATATCACGCGTTTGAGCGCTTACGTTCGTGAGTAATGTCAATACTGGTCTCATGGACCGACGCAACGCTTTACAGTACAGTTGGGAGGATTAGTGTCTAAAAAGGACAAAACCTCATGACACAGGGGGAGGGGAAGAGCTGAAGGTGTAAAAATGCACGCTGAAAAAAACATATTACTCGTAAAGTCTTATCAATAAACTAAGGCACTTTTTGTCAAAAAGGGTCACCGCATCTAGAAATTTTTTGAAGGCTAAATAGCCCCCTTTCTCCCAAGCGGTTCCATCTCTGGTGGCACACCAACCATAGCTTGTAAAAATACCGGTAAGTTTCGATACCTGGTGTCACGGAAATGCACATTTTCAACCCTCCTCTGCACACATATTCTGAGCTGAATCAAATTACACACTCAAAACGTTCTTTATATTTTTTAGTCAGAATTTACTGCCTTAGCCTATATATTGATTTGGAAAATGGCGTCGAGGGTGTTTTTAGCGTATGGAGAATCTCTCCTAGCACAGCGTTACGTATAAGTTTAAGACAGTTGCTTTTAATAATGCACGAATAAAATACAAAACTGACAAAACAAAGAAAAGAAAGATTTCGCTTTAAGTGACTTCCAGTTTGAAGGAAATTATTCCCAATGCGATGCTTAAATTAATCGGAAAATAAAGCTTTCCTCGCTGTCAAGAAGAGTTTGAAGATTTTTTTTTTTTAAAAGAAGCCAGAAATAAAAGCTGCTACTTCTGCACTCTCAAACAATCCAATCAATGCTGCTCGTATTTCACTTGGGACTGATGAATTAACTTGAAGAATTTCCCTTAATAACTATTTTTTTTATTAGATTTGAGGAACAACATGTTTGTTTAAACCGTTCTACCTTTGTTAAGTGCCCTTTTTATTTATTGTTTTATAATAAAGAAATCATCTCCACTTATTCCCATTTTCTCATTTGATTACAAGTTCCCTCCCATGTCGTTGTTCGTGTTTCCCTCTCTTGTGGACACTGCACGGCGCACAGGCTGCAATGCCTTTGGTTCACGAATTCTGCACTTTCCGTCTTTCGTTAAAGCAGAAACAGCTTAGCGTTCATAAGACAAGAAGGAAATAAAAAGACTGTAACTTAATTTGAATTGAGTGGCAGGAATTTGATTGCTGTATAAGTAATAAAAGGCTGGCCTTTTTTTTTCTTTCTTAACTTAATGTCTTTCAAATAAGTTGCAAAATGCAGGTGAAATAATAAATCCGGCTTATAAGTTAATTCTTTCTTTTGAACAATATTTCTCTTGGGCGAAATATAAATGTGAACGATTGTTTTTTCGCAGTGTGTAGTGCGTCATATATGGTGCAAACAACAATGACGAACCGCATCGCATTTAAATATCATAAATTTCATTTCCTTTTTTTTTCTTAAGGAATTTTGGATGTTGCAATGTAACAGAAATTGAGAACATATAGTGTAGTGCGTGTTCTAGGAGGTAAAAGTTATATCTGCTTGCACCACATATTTGCTAGCCCCTCGCCCTCATTACTGATGACGGTGCATCTGGTGTTAGCAGGGTAAACCCTTTGACGATTCGGACTTTTGCGTATGAATTTACCCAGTAGAGAAGCACGTGGTACTTGCGGGGTCGTTCTCCACAGATCTTTGATATTCTTTCCCAATTTTTGACTGATACATCTATTTTAGTTTAAACGCAGCCAAAATATCCCCACTCCTTCACCCGATGGGTCTAGTGGAACTTTAACAGTGAAACAGTTATCTTGTGATCGGTGACGTTAACTCAACGCCAAATGGCATATTTTTCATGCCGAAACATTTTTTAGAGACTTTTCGGAACTTCGTCGGTACATTATACCGCAAATTATCAAAACTTATGTTCTTGAATTTCTTATTATCGGTGAACAAATTACGTAGTACAATTAATTTCCACGCCAATGACATTGAATAGCGTTCCACCAACGCAATGGTTCCTTGCGTTCTCTACATTACAGTCTTACTCTGCTTTCGAATTTTCAAATGTGCTGTAAACTTACCTACTATTTTGTTTTTCTTTCTGAAGGTGACTGCTATTCAGAAATAACTATGAACTTTGTAACAATGCCGTTTGTCAATCGTCAAAAGAAATACATGACGATATATCTACTGCATGAGAAGAATATTACATGTGCAATTAATTATTAATCAAGCAGAAAATGCTGTCGAAAATACATCTGCCTCACCGTACCCAGCTTTGATTAGTCGGCAATTTCGACAAAGACCACTTAGCATTTTAGAGACCAAGGGTTATAAATAAGTCAATGATTTGTGAAAACCATGCAATCGAATGCAACTGAATACACTACAACGGATGAACAAACTGCAGGAAAAAGAACTATTACGTAATAACACACACCGACTGTCAAACCTCAGTAAACAATGTACGACGTCATTAACGATATGGGAGAAATATTGTAAGTACAATTGACCATGCAGAGAGTCTAGTTTAAAGTAGCCCGGACTCATTGTGCACAAGTATATTGGGCATGGTATGACCCCCCCCCCCCCCATAAACTAAATAAGAAATATTCCGGCACCATCCTGCATGAAACATAATTCTTTAATCCTCCATCTTACTCTGAAGATCACTCCCAAAGTAGCTTTGAGAAGGAGAGTGGTAGGGTATACTGAAAATATAATTCGACCTATGCCCTACTTGTACACTAAAGAATTATATACGTGTTTTGGTTGAGACGAATCAAACCTGGATAAAAAAAATTGCTCCCACTTTTTTGGTGGGGAAATGGCCTCGTTACAACACCGAATCAACTCCCCCTTCCCCGGGTCTGCCAGTGTACTTGTCAAAAAATGTTCTCCATCTTTCTTTCCTTCGAAATACGGGGGAAAAAAAGTATCATTTTCATGATTCCTTTCCGACCACTCCCACCCCAGACTCTATATTTTCAGTGTCTTTCAAAGTGTTGATTAGTTGCCAAGACTGACAGTCAAAGCTTTTGTTTTCATCTCACGCTTGATTTTCCGCGACCTTCAAAGATGGAAGCTATCATACAAATTCGTCACGCTAGTTTTCACGCCCTGTTTGTTCCCTTGTTAATGAGCAATTAATCACTCTAGTTGCATTTTCGAAAACGCTGTAAGAAGCAAGAATTTCGCAATTTGGATTATATATTTTTTCTTTATTACATTAGACGGAGATTGCTTTCTTTTCCTCTCCGGTTGATGTCGTTTTACTAACAAGAGGTGAACCCGTACGATGAGCTCCGAAATAGATGAAAATTTGGGTTTCTCGAGGAGGGGACGGTGACTGGTTTCCCCATCTTCAGAAAAAAAAAAGATGAAAAAAATCATTTATCAGATCCGACGCAACCTTCTGACGGGGATAAATGTAAAAAAAAAGAATCTCATTTCATGTAAATAATTTTCACTGACGATCCTCCCGGAAAGTTGATCATCCATTTTAAATATTATTAACAATTTTTAACTGTAATTTTGGCTATAACATCAGCATCAGCACTGACAGAGATTGTGTACGATTTTGAAAAAAAAAATCGTTTTAAAAAGTTGTGTGCACATGGTCTGTTGTCCCTTTGTCTTCAACTCGTTCTTTATAATTTCCTCAACACCTTTGTTACAACAACACCTTTGTTGCACATTGAGTAGACGATTTCTTGATTACATGTTTCATATAGTGTAGGAATAAAATCTCGCATTGTGATCGGCTTTTTTAAGTATGCAAAACCTGTTAGGATGGAACTATGTCGTTCAGACAAAAAGTCTTTAATTATCGTACAAAAGAAACGCAGAAGACAGCCGATGGATCTTTTGACCGTTAGCTTAAAACAATTATTTGGCATCGGTAGCTCGTGAGACATTTTAATTTTTCATGCGTCGTAAATAACCTCACGCGTTGTTTCCACACATTTGGACTGTTCGAAGCCCTCCATCATTTCTCCTTTCTTGTGTGACTTTGAAGCCCGTGACGTCAGACGGAGGTCGTCTGCATCATACATTTAGCTATGTACCTGCGAGAGATTTTTTTCCGTTTTGTAAAAGCAGATTTCCGTTTTCTCTTCCCCGTCTCTTGAATCTGAAATGATTCCCGTTTGTTTTGGGGTTTTTTTTGGGTTTTTTTTTTGGTTTTTTGTCTAAAAGAAATTTTCCATTTTGCGAAGTTAAAAATTCCGCTGTCCGATGGAATACGAAGATTGGCGGCGTTACGGAGTCTAGGATCACAATTAGATGATTTGGTATATTCTTTCGAAAATAATGGGAAAATAATGAAACTACTCTAAATTTGAACACTTTCATGTTTTGAAATATTTTTTCCCCTTACCTTTTCATTGTTTTTGTTTTCGTGTTTCACTACGATTATGCCATAAGCCTACGTGTTATACATGATATCATATGTGTACCGCCTGAGTGATGCATGTGATCACAGTTTTGTTTGATATTAGAAGATTTTAGCTTAGTGTTGCTGTTTTTTTTTTCTTTTACGAATGACGACAGCTTGTCTGATAAGTAACCTTCAGTGTGTCTATGTCATTACATTTTTTTGTTTTCGAATGTCAGACAAAGAATAAATATCAACATTGGTTTTCAGGATATTTGTCTCTGGTTCAAACGTCTTTTGACTCCAGTTTCTGAGAAATTGTATCTCGGAAAATATCAAACTGGGATTAACAAGTCTTTCCTTTTTTTCTGTCAAGAAGAAAAGAAGACCTCAATTTCATGTTGCCTTAAGTTCCCATAATCTATCGAGGGTAATTAAAACATGACGGCAGTGCTATTAATGGTTTCTAACCTTTTCTGTTAATGGATGTTCCTTTACATCTCTATGACTACAGGAAACGTTAAATCTTTCTCGCTCTTTCCTTCTCTCTCTGTCTAAGCAAATATTTTCTGCTTAGACGCCAAAAATTTAAAAGATTCCAGATAATTTAATTTTGGGAATTTTCGTTTCCTTTTCCTTTATTACACTTTCTGATGTTTCCACAGAAAGGGGCGTTGCTTCCTTACGGTGATTTCTTTTTCTTCCCCCGCATCTCCTTGTTTTACGTCTCTTGAAGTCATGTCCGATTCTCTTGGGCTACAAGGTTTGCATTTACAAGTGATCTCGTAGGTGCACTAAACTTGAACTAACCGGTTGACTTCCCAGTAAAGGACCACTCCGGGACATTTCCAAGGAATGCTTCCTTTTTTCCTTATTTGGTTTAATTACGACGAGGTTCGCGGTGTTCTTGCTCGGGAGATCTAAGTCTTCTAAGTTTGTCGATCCATGAACGTAAACTTTCACACAAACGCACTCGCATGTTAAGTACGTACATACACACACACGCAAATGTATGTGTATACATTATTCTCAAGCAACATGGAAGCCAGGGACCCGTGGAGGACTACCGTAAATGTTTCCATATTTAATTTCCAATACCCTTTGAACTTTTCGCTGACTTATGACGTCACTGTCGCCATCTCTGTAGGTTTTGGTTTCCGTTATGGATACTCAAAAGTAGAGTCCATCTAGACAAGATGAACTTTGCGTCGTGTGACTTGGCGTGTCGGAATGTGTAGAAGACACATTGTACTTACCCTCCGTGGGTAGTTAACATAACATTAAACGATAGCGTTTAATGACATTATAACATGTGACGCCCAAAACTGCTTTTATTTCGTAGAGAGTTTCGACACTTGAAATTCAACTGCATGAGAGTACGTAACTGCACAAAAGTAGTTCAGCTAAGTGTAATAACATAGAAACGTTACGATAACATCGTAATTTTACCTCGTGTAATCTGATGTTCTGATAAATCCGTTCAATTTAGAGACAAACTTTAATATGATGAGATCAGAGAACTGTTCCCCCCGCCTCCGTATGGCGTCTTGAAAGCAAAATCTACAACTACATAGCTCGGTATGTGGCTTTAATGAATCACGGCTCCTAGATAAACATCAAGTTAAAGATAAATCAAGTTAATGATAAAGGTTAAGACATTTCCTGCCAGATCTAGTGTCGAAACGTTTCAAAACAAAAGTCTACTTATTTTCTGTTTCAAAGAAATGTAATTTGCCACTGGAAATAAAAATGGGATAGAGGTCATCGCTCTCCCATATTGTCGAATTTTAGGTATTCCCGTATTTATCACACTTTCCTGCATTCCGAAGCATTGACAGTGTTGTATTGCCATTGCCTATCAGGAATGTAAGCTCCGTTTGATTGAAATGTTTCGTGTCTTTATGCATATCTTGCAAGTTTCGTAGGGAATAGAATCTACTCCTCTTTCAAATCAAGTACAAATGGTTATTCCTCAAAATAAGCGTGTATGAATAGGTCTACAATCAGTGGGTTAACTGGGTGCATATCCTTAATAAATAAATTGAAAATGGTGGAACACATGTTTAAATTTTCGGATCACACAGGGCCCTTCATCAGTTTCGAAGAAAAGTAACTAAACAAAAAAAAATGAACTGAAAAACACATCAGCACAGAAAAGTAGAAGGAAAGGAGTATTGTAGGGAGCAGTTGGAAACTAATGCAACTGACGCGTGGCAAAGCACAATGGTGAAAGTTGAACAGGGCTTTGCGAACTTGAACATGAAACCCGTCATTGAAGTTAAGCCCATTTGGAAAGATTGTGTCAAGCTTCCAAATCCAGCTGGTCTCTTTGCAGTGTTAGTGGCATTCGCTCTCGAGAACATCTGAAATGGTGAACATGAATTTGTTTAGGGAATGTTCAGAGACGTGATCATACAGACCCCAGTTGCTTTCCGTCGAAACTGATGAAGAACCCCGTGTGGTCCCAAAATTTAAAGATATGTTTCACCATTATTTGCTTGTTTTTCTTATGTCTCTTTTCTTATACAGATATTTTTTTGGTTCATGCACTCATTGTTCATCTGTGTAAGTCTTTCAAGTGTTTTTTTTTTTTTTTGCTTTGTATATTGTTTGCATATATGTTAAGAAAAAAAACATTTTGGCAAAGGAACGTTACCTTCTTTAGAAACTTTTTTTTTAATTGAAATTGATTAGCTTCGGTCAAGATGTGACGTCAGAATGTTCACTTCGTATTAGTATAGCTTGCAAAACACACTGAAAGCCTGTGGTTTGTCATAGTGAACTTAATCTAGTGGGAATATATCCGTATAGAGATAATGCTAATCGATACCTGTAATTGCGTTAGTACAGACTGACAGAGAAGATAACACTGTCGTATTCTCTGATAATCTTACTGCGCAATTAATGTGACCCTTTCGGCGCTCCGTAGCCATCCACGTACCAACGGAGTACGAGTTTGCAATTACTTAAACACTTAGTCGACGACGTAAACTAGGTTTTTGATTGCCTTTATTATAGAGGTGGTGTAAATGAACTTATGGCTGCTAAATAATTAAACCTCGCAATCAATGCTTTGTAATTAATAACGAGATTCAACATCTTTTTTATTTCTCTCCTTTCCATTTTATAGGCAACTGCACTTTAAAAATAGCCCACCCGTTTGGCTAGTGTAAATAACACTGGAGACAAAATGGCTTCATTCGATCAGAGGGTCCCATGCGTGTAACGACTACGACATCGTTTGTACTTTTTTATGAGGTCGTATAGAGAGGGTAAACTAGCCAATGTAATTAAAAGTGAGAGGTTCCTTTGGCCTTGGTTAGATTGTGATCTGGTCGTTAATGGTTTCATAATGAATCGAAATGACGACCAATCACGTGTCCGTCACGTGAAAGCCAGTGTCGTCTGCTTCTTTTGAAGAGCTAGTAATCCGCGCAAACGTTAAATATAATTGCGCAGTGCAGATATCCTTGCGTACATATCTGTTTGTGTGGTAATCTTATTCAACTATACTTAAATATTTTTCATAGCCTCTATGCTGTAATAAATAAATAAGTCTCCCAAAGTGCGAAGAAACATTCTCGCACGCTTGTCGAAAGATGAAAAATGTGGAAATGTTACATCCCATGGGAATGTTGCATATTTAGCACATTCTTCAGTAAAAAAAAAAGAATGGTGGAATGAGTGCTCGACCGTAGCATGTCATTGGACGTTGTCGGGTGACACTGAGTATTGTGTCACAGAGATATCGACTAACACGTCAGTTCACACATCGTGCCATTAGTCACACCGAGTAGGGCGTCGGCTAATGTGTCACATGCACAGGGTCACATGCCGTGGGATTGTGGTCATAGTACTAATGGTTGCGATGGGTGCCACTTTATCCGGGAAATCAACGATGTGAGGACCCCGAGTATAAAATTGCTACCCGGATTCAATCATGTTCCACCAATGTACATTAATTGTACCTGTGACGACGTTCAACATGTATACCTAATACCACTTCATCGTAATGCCCTTACGTATCGAAGATACATGGGTGTTACATTGACCTGCGAAACGAAATGTATTATGATTTCATACAGTGGATTCGCAGACTAACAAAAGTTACATTTCGGGTGACCGTAGGTCCAAATTTCGGACCCGGTGCAAACACTGTGGTCTAGTTCTTTAGGTCATACTCGGCATAAGGTCATAGCGGCATTGCGTAACATGTTGTTGACGTATCGTGCCATGGTGGTCATCATCAGTGTTGCGTCACAGAGGCATCAGATAACATGTCCGTGGCTCTTATAGTCATGTCATCATTCAGTAGCCAAACTGAGTATTGCGTTATAGAAACTTCTGGTAAAATGTCGTTAGACGTTGCGAGAGTTTTCTAGTTTTTAGCCATAGTCCATAACATTAACTCTTAATCTGTCTCACACGCAAGGAAGAACGTACTCATTTCTTTCTATCCCCCCCCCCCCTCCTTCTCCTCTCTCTCTTATCTTTCCTTCTTAAGAAGATCGTTCTAACCTCTCGATCTGTTGCGTTTGATTCATCTTTCATCAACTACAAAAAATAATCCATCTGAATCAGTCGAATCAGTAAGAAATGGGATTTTGATCATTAAAGAGTATCAAGTCACCATCCTCTACAATATCTCTCCCACTCTCTGATCGTCACGTGTGAACTTTTCGCTCTTTCCGTACTTGAGAACTTTCTTTTTTTTTCACTTAGGCAAACTACTGTTATTTCTTCGTCACGGCAGTCGAACTCATTCCGCCTGGTAGACCAACAACAACAACAACAACAGCAGCAACGATCTAACCTAAATAACCAAACAAAATATCTGACATTATCACACCGTCGGGCCCTCTGAGCTGATCGATGTAAATTTTACGTATGAAAATAATATTTACACGTATTAGCTAACAGCCAGCGAAATGAGACTTTGAAATTTGGGAAACCGAACAAGGAGAAGAGAAGAATCAAAACCGATTTCAAATGTCATTATATTTATTCAATCTTCCAAATTTAAGATGTACTTATAGAAAACGGCTGCACGGCAAAGAAACAGAAAAAAAGAAGAGAAAACACTGTAGTTTACAGGCTGGTGAATGGTACTGCTCCTCTCTTATAGGTTAAGGGCTCGATCATACGTTCTCTGCAGAAGAAATAAATCTAAATTTTTAGTACGAATCCCGAGTATTGTGAGACAAAGAAAATCTACACTATCCCACAGAGTCACCTGATTCATGAACCATGCATAACGAGAAAACTCTTTGAAGCCATTTGAAACGAAAGATATATACACGACAGATTTAGATAAAGTATGTGCAACGCAATTTACCAATTTACTCTTTCCTTACCAACATACTTCGTGTAACATGAAGTGCAAAAAGCCCAACCCTCCAGGATTAGATGAAGTGCCTTCCCCCCCCCCCCCCGACAAAAAAAATTCTGTACCTTCTTGGTAATATTATTATAACTGCCTTCAATGATGTTGTATTTCACGCAATAAGATTTTTTCAGATTGACCTTTAGGCATTTATACCCCACCCCAAACTTATTCCAACCGTAAGAGGGCTGCATCCCGTTTCAGAACTTCTCTACCCTTCTTCCTCTTCAACTTTAAGACATTCCTCTGCAACATTTCATTTGTTTAAAGGTTGTGGTTGTGAACAAGAGATGTCAAAATGAGTATTTTCTCGGTACCGTAATTTGAAACTACGAATTACACCCTCTGTCCTACCCCGCATTTTCACCTTAACATATTAATCGCTTTAGCAATCCCGAGACAAAAATATCAATAAAGAAGACCGCTCAAGAATTACTCTGGTAATTCTGTAGGTGGCACTTTGTGATGTAGTTTCTAACATTTCTCTGTTTATCTGGTTGATGTATACGTATCACTTCACTTACTATTTAAACACTGCAGAAATATCGTCTTTTTTTATGTACACGAATAAATCCGAACCAGCGGAGTGAAATTTTAGCACAATCGATATGTTTCAATTTCATCTTGTATGAAAATATTTCTTAATTCAGGTCTACTTTCGTTTTCTTAAAGTTAATTGAATATCTTACTTTTAAGCCAACTGAAAGCCAAGCTTCACTTGCCAACTGACGAATACAACGAGGCTGACGTTATACGACGTCAAAACAGTGAATATTGATCAAACTCTAGTATTGTATTTTGTGCATATTTGTCTATGTATGTGTGTTAGGGTGTGTATATCTGTGTGTTTCCAAAGACTTTAACTGGAGAACCTTCTGAACATTCTGTTTGTTGAATATTAATTACGCAAATCATTTCTCTTGCATTTTCCAGGCGGTCGGTTTTCTTTGCCCGTAATTTTCTCTTCTTTTTTTTCATGATTTTAAATTGTTTTGGAGATGTGTTCTTTTTAATAGGGGTTACAAGCCAGTTTTCAACTTGGATTTCAGGGTATAAAGAATGGAACGTGAATTTACAGGCCCAACCATTATTACTTGTAGACAACGACGTTTCTTACAGACATATCTCGACACGGGAACGTCAAACACAACTTTAAGATGTCACGCATGGATAGGCACATGCTAAATGATAATTTGTGACACAAAGAACAATTTTGATTAAGCAAAACAAATTCCAGACAAATCAACTTGATCGGCAAGTGTGTTAATTATTGATTAGACTTGCCTTGTCTTCGGTATAAATCATAAAAATGTACAAGAACGTTAGTAATCATTGGCAGTGATACAGAAAAGGACGGCCTACTCACACAGTGAAAAATCTCCAAAACACATGACAGCAGAAATTGACGTCTCCCGTGAAAAGCTTAAGACACTAAACGGTAAACCTTTACCTAGAGGTTGATTACGGTACGAATGTTTCCTACTTAAATGTAAAAGGTAAGAAATCACCCAAGTTGGTAAAAGAAATTACTCTTCTTGGGCTGAACGGAACCGCCCAACAATTGGTACTTTTCATAACCAACTTGGGTGTCTTTAACCGGACATTTTAATAGGTATATACTCAACCGTATTCAGAGTGTAGTTCTGTTACGTCAGTGCTGCTGCATGAGGTGTAACACTTCTACGGCCGATTATGGAGGTCACTTTTCTGGAGGTCACTGGGTTCCTGAATCTTCTGTAAAGACCTTTCATTCATAACTACTTGTTAAAATTCCAAGCAATGGATTCTGGGCTTATGCCATACCCAACAATCGTTTTGTCTTCATTTTCATGAAGTTTTGTGTGTGATATATCACCGTGAATGAAACTTTCGTTGTACATAAGATAAACGCAAAACTTAAGTTTTGCCACTCTCTACACTGAGGCGGTTTCCGTGCCACTTTAATATACACACCCACTGCAGGGTGTGTCCATGAGAGCTTCATGGAAAACTTACGTCCACTGCTGTTCTGTCAGTGGCGTACACACTGAATCGGAAATTAATCGCTACGCTAGATATCAAGGCCAGCCTAAGAACTGAACAGATGGAAGGTCAAAGATGAATTGTACTCCAGCCAAGGTGGAGTGGAAGTCCTAATCTTCCAATTTCACTATACTTTTGTGCAAAAAATATTTTACGAATCAAATTTTGTGATACCAAACGTAACGACGTTTTCAAAGAAAAAGTGACAAGGAGATAAATTCAAGCATTTCAATTCCAGACCGTCATTACAACCTCAAAGATAGTAACTGTTAGGGTCGTTTCGAGAATATCTGGCTATCACATCTCAAACGTGCAGTGGAGATTTGAAATAGCTTATACGGTACTATGAAAACTATTTTATGAACTATGAAGAATCACAGATTTTTCTCTGTGGCACCCTGTCGATGCATGTAGCATCTCCCGTAAAAGATTGTTTAACTAAACGCGGTAGTCACTTTTTCTGACAACGATACATGTGCGAAACCGCGTTGATCTTGGGCTCAATAAAGAAACGTCTCCAATTGCATCAAAGCGTTTCCACTGACAGAGATTCTGGCATTCTAACCGTGAGACGATGACCGAAACCGTGAAACTCACACCGTGAAACTCACACCGTGAAACGGCGAGAGTTAGAAACTCTGCATTGCTTTACCACATTTACGTTTCAAATTTCGTTCACACGCTGTTCGATAACGTAATAGTCAAATTGAATAATCCCGCTTTTCCATAATAGTGCTATCAGTGTTTCGATTATGCCCATCTTTAAGGTCGGGTGTACTGAATACAAGACTGAGCAGGCTACACCTTAAAAGTCTCCTCCCTTACTTTTTTTTCGCACCGCAAGTAACAGATGCCACCAACATTCAATGTTTTGTTCGGCTTAAACAACCTAACATGTTATAACTGAGGCGCATTGTTGTCCTAATTATTTACGCCACATTCATTACACACGGTCCTTGTCCAGATTGATACATCAATGCAGTAGACCACATCGGTTCGTAGGATGATGTAATTCCAGTCTATCTAGGAGATCTTCTCATCATAATGTATATATACATAGAAACGATGTTTTCTTCGGATCTACAATTTGCAGGCGTTTATTGGTCGAACTATCCAACCGGTTGGATATCTACTTCGCTCTTGTTGAACCTCGGTGGAGCTTTGTGCTTGTCGCTCGGTTCCCATATCACGGGTGAAGAGAGAAGGATGCTGAGGGAGCCTAAGACCACTGACACCACATAGATGATGAGAAATATCCGGTCCAGAACCATCGAAACGAACTGAAATTCGGCCTCAGTCTAAAGAGAGATCAAATATGTAGTTTAAACATTATGACATAAGCAGAGGTTTATTGAAATTTGTTTAAACCTATAGTGTAGATATTTCAATCCATGACGAATGGCGTATGGAAATATCCTTCCGGTTCTTGACCAGTGGCGACGTGGGTGCCACTCGATTCTGGGGTGTGTGTGTATGTGTGTATGTGTGTGGGGGAGGGGGGACTCAAGTGGTATCCGTCATCACTTACATGCTAACTTGAAATCTAAGCTGAGCGCCACCATCACTTGGAGCGTACCAGAAAATCTTTGGATGAAAATATCCCTTAGATGGCCGAAAATCGACTTCCAAAACTCCTTATGCGCCCCTCCACTCTTGCGGCACCCCAAAAAGACAGCTGCATGGGGATCCCTCCACCCTCACCCCCCCCCCCCCACGTCACCACCGTTCTCGGTCATTCTACGCACAATCAAGTGTCACATTGCATGTACAGAACTTTTGTATAATTTTCAACTTCTATTTAAAACGTCGGACAAATCCCAGCTCTACTTTGCGGTTGTAAAAACACATTCAGAAAAGTTATCACCTTATGATTACAGCAACAAGTGCTACCAAATCCTGTTCGTCGTTATCTGTAGGATGACAGTCATTCATTTCAGAAAACCTTATTTGCACCACACCAAATAATATCAATTAAAATAAGTACAGCGGTATCGTAAAACCGTAACTTAATGAGGTATGAGGTATAGTTTAGGGGTTCTTCTGTTAATCTACTCAAAGCTGGTGAAGGAGAACCCCTGATTAAAAGAGAAAGAAAAAACAAAACGAATGAACTCTTATGGATGGTTGGGTATACAGCAGTGATTAGTGGTAAGTTATGTCTACCTGTTTCTCGCTGTCATCATTTTTCGTGCGTTCCACAATGAAGTTCATCAGCTCTAGTCCTTCTCTAAGTCGAGGGTTCATCCCTTGACGTTCCTGTGTCGGTCTTTGTCGTTGGTGATGGTGATGATGGTGGTCCATGTTCGTGTCCATCATTTCCTCTTCGGAGTCGTGGTCTCTCTCCACCGAGAGCATGTTCGATTGGTTGCCGTCGTGGGAGCTGTCGGACTTTTGCAGCCGTTTGTAGTGACTGGGGGAGCGACTGAGGAGGAGACTACGCCGGTTGAAACACGTCCGTTCTCCCGCTGGGGAATCCATTCCGTTGGGTATAAAGTTACCATTTTTGGGAGGATCGATCCTTATCTGCGGCTCGCAGTACACCGGAAAGTCCTTCTCGCAGTCGGCCGGTCTCTTCATGAGGATGTATGGTGGTAAAATTTCGATGAATATGGTCCTCACCCACGGTCTCAAGGTGTGGGTCAAAGGTGTCCGATGGAATACGTGAATCACTATGACTGTGAGCAGTATAGATACCGTCACCATACCCATGCTGAAGAGTAGGTAGACCCCGATGAGGGGAACCGCCTTCGATGTAGGAGGAATCATATCGGCGATCAGCAAGAGGAACACGATCAACGCCAGGAGGATGGAGATGCAGAGAGTAACCTTCTCACCGCAATTGGAAGGTAAGTAGAAAACGAAAATTGTCAAGACGGTGATGAGGACGCACGGAACAACGAAGGTAACGATGTAGAACAAGCTCTTCCTGTGCAATACAAAATAAAAAGTGATATCGACGTATTGGTCTGGACAGCACGGGTACTGTATTTTGTGCCTACGTATAGGCATCTCTACGATCTCCCACTCTGCGTTGTTCCAGTAGTATAGGCCGAGTTTCTCCTGGAAGGGATACAGGTCCAATCGGCTCGAGTCGTGGGTCCAAGAGCCGAACTTCAGGGAGCAATTTTGCTCGTCGAACGGGAAATGCTCTACGTCGATATCGCAAGAGCTTTTGTACACCGCTGGAGGTGACCAAAACACGGTACCGTTGCTATACAACAGAGCCTTTGTGAGCATACTGACGTCATACGTCCCTTCGACACTGCACAGACGGGGGAAAAATGGAGAAAAGTTACGAATCGTAAGTGAAAGAGATCAAAAGAAGAGAAAATAATAATCAGAGTTCAAGAAGGAATTAATGTTTATTCTCTTGTTTTTGGTAGTGACCTGGTCAACAGAATACCTTATCACAATTACATAAGTAATGTGACGATGCATGGCACATTCATAATATGGGATAAGAGTTACCGATAAACTTTGAATAGTTTAAAAAAATATCAATCTGTTTTGTCTTTTCAAATCTTTTAAAATCACCCACACCTTGAAGGTCTGCAAAATGTTCTGTCTATTTTTTTTTAATTAGAATATGTTATGACTTGAAACATCAATGAAGACTCAAATCATACCTAAAAATATAGAACACACTCATATGTAACTTCACGGAAATACAGTGAAGCGACCTCTTTGAGGATAAGCTACCAACTTTAACACGAGTCTCTGTCATTCGATCCACACGCGCTTAGCGTAGCCATATGTGTTGTTTATTTGTTTGCCCTGAAGAGGGAGCCCTTCTTTCTTGTTATGTGACGTCAATGTAAGGGGGGTTCTATAAAAAAATTACAAGATGTGAATTACCGTAGTTCGTCAACCAAGGTGACTATTTAAATCATTAACGAACACTTTTAAGCAAAAATGCTTATTGACCAAACTACCCGGTAACCTGGTAGATAGTAGTTACTGGAATCACCAATCTGGTGCAATATTTTGTATCTTTTAGAAAGTCACATTTTCCCTAGAAATCCTAGTTTCCAGGAAAGTTAACCCCACTGTTTTTTTACTTTCTGACGATTGTAATGTTTGTTGCAATTGTTGTTGATTAGATAATAAGAGGGGTGGGGGCGTAATTGGTTGTACCGGTAATTGATCTAAATGATCACCATATGTTGGGGAAAAAACACTGGGACGCAGTTTTTTCACCTTTTAATTTTTTCTCGATACGGGAAACAAAGCGTGAAAAAAGTGATCGTCGACATGAGTGGGGGTGTTCCCTCCCTTTTGAGAAATTTTTTGAGAGAGCTTTCTTTTTTGAAAATTGGTGGCCAGACACTTTTCACATCAGTGTTTTTTCGCATGCACACAACGAGTGCAAGAAACGGTCAAAATATTTTGACAGTGTTCATAGCCACTGGATGTGAGACTTGAATAATTATGCTAGTTACAAATATTGTCATTTATTGGTATCAACTCAATGGGCCCCTTTAACGAAAGTAAACCGTTTATCGTGCTGGTATCAATATTAAGTACCGGTATAGGCTAGAGTTTAAAACAGGTCGATTGTTTATTGTATTAACTTGAAGACATTTTCTAATCGTCTGTACCTCTTTCTTCTGATTGTCAGTAACCTAACCAACTTGATCCATATCAGTGCCTGACCAGTTAGGTCTAAGGTGAATTACAAAAGGCGCATCATTTGAGTTTTTTTTTTGAAGGTTTGGGTGAATAAATTATTCGTGAGCAACAAATTTCCAAATTTCTCTCTGTGAGAAATTTATTTCTTGTCTTGTTTTGAATAATACACCTCGTTCTGTGCCCATAAATATTTCTTTTAAATTATGATCTTTTTTTGTAAAAGAACCATAATAATTCCATTTATCAAGAAGGTTTTAGTTGTTTTTAGTGTTGAATTTCTGATAAAGGTGAAGCTTTTTTATAGCCTTGTATAAAGGTATCGTAAATAAGAAAGCGATTGTCTAGTCATTGACCTTCACATACGGTGAAGTCCGTATAACTGGAAACACTGCTTTTTTTTCTCTCTCTTTTTTTACATTCTCTCCAGATTATCAATCAACATGTAATTTAATCTACAAAACGTCCAGTCAGCTTCAAATGAGTATGATAAGATGATCTTGAACTAATTCTCATTTTTGAAATTTGATCGCCAATTTACATACATCGCGCATGTAAAACATCGTAACCTTCCCCTTGAAGCTGTAGAAGGGCAGAATTCTAATATATATACGTGAAGGTGTGTGTGCATCAAAGATTACTGATGGCGCCGAAAAAAAAGAAAAACAAAACAAAACTGATTTGAGAAAGAAAACCTCCGAGATATTGGGCAGAAATCGGGTGATGAAAAAAAAAAAAATTATTGAAATTCGAACCTTTCACTTAGTGAGTGGCTCTATGCAAAGTGTCGTCGTCTGCGTGTTAAGTCATTGAAGCATTACTCAGTGGACCATCCGTCCCAAATGCTCGTTACAGATGCTACTGCAAGCCGAAGACGCTTTATACCGTGAAGTACAAAATAGTGCGTACAAATTGATTTTTTCAGTCGTTTTTATTGTGTTTTTTTATATTTTACTGATCAATGCTTGAATTGGTTAGCAGTCAACCCATTTTGATTACGGTAGCATTTACTGCATGAATATGTAGGTCTGCTTATCACAACCTTTTAACATATTATTTGATACCTACTGTCGAATTTTGTACTCGGCTTGCCTGTTTACAAGAACGACATTAGTGCTAGTTATATCTTTGGCTTAAGGGGAGGGAAGGGAAGGGATAGGAGAGGGGGGTATGATGTTTGTGACTTCTATGAATATGCATGACAGATCTCATCAGCAAGATCAAGACATACTGGACCGGGGAGGGCCGGAGCAGAGGACACAACAGCGGATCCATTTTGGGGAATTGTGACAGGCAAGAGAATAACTTATGTCTTTGTGCTGGTCATGGTTACCCTTGTGGAGGGTTGGAAGGGCGATTTTCGACGATGTGGGAGATATTTTTATCCACACACTTTCTGGTACGCTCCGCGACAGCATGCCTGATGGCGCTCCGCTTAGTCTTCCACAATTATCCATTATTCCACGATTATCCGTTATTATCTTAATAGTTCGAAAATCAGTCGATGTCCAATCTTTGTTGTAGGGGGATACTGTATTCTCCTATCACTGTAACTTGACCCCCTCCCCCTTTACAGCCCTTGTTACGTCATGTCATCGAAAATGAGTTGAGCCTCATGATTCGAGCAACTTGGTCCAAAATTCTGAATTCGGACGGTTGGAAAATCACCCTCCCTCAGAAATATTGACATCCGTACGCCTATGGCAGTTGCAGTATTCTTTTGTGTGTGCGTGTATTGTTTTGCTATTGTTTTCCAAAGTAGCAACTTCTCCCCATCAATACTACCTTTACCAGAGTTAATATTGGTACAAGAAATTCACCTCCTTTCTCCATGCAAGATGCTTGTTGTCTGAAATTAATTGACAACGTATACAGTTGTTTTTTTTTTTTTTCGTAGATTCATTGACACTATTTTTACTCACTTGTTGTAGAGTAAGATATCCGGTTTCCAGAGAAAATTAATAGGGACGTGGACCCGTTCTAAATCGGCATAATCTCGTGGATCCCAGGTGAGTCTATAATCTACCCAGTGCTATAGAAGATAGAAACAAACAAAATAATTTTAAAACAAAAAATAGAAAAATACGTGAGCACTGGTTTTAACGTGAATAAACCCAGAACAACTTTAACATAGTCATACGGGGTAGTAAGTTGGTTTACTTGTGTCTCATATAACTAGTTAAAGCTGAATAAACTGATGCAGGTTTACGGGGCATGTAAAATGAATATTCTAAACAGACTTTTAATTAAAATGTTGAGTATTCCTGTGTAAAAGAATAAAAAGTCGTTCGAAACGTAATTTGCTAGAACAAAGGTCAGTTTTTACTTCACGGAATAAAAATATTTCGTACGGTTGAAATCAATCTACCCAGAAATGAAAGCAAATACAAACAGCATCTGTTTAAGACGTTGGTTAACGCAAAATGTAGTTAAACACTTTTGGTTTTGCCCTGTGTAGTTCCCCTACGGGAATACACCACATGAAATGTAATTCTTCGTCCCACGAGACGATTCCACGTATCCGGTTTGTATCGAAGAATTTCATTGTGTGGATTTGCATAGATCTGTCATTATCCTAGAGGGGAAAACCCAGCGCATGGTAAACTCTCTGTCACGTGATGATGAAATACAGCGTTCAAAGACAATACGTAACGAGCTCCAACTGTCTAGTTCATTCATCTTACACAGAATTTTGACATAGCCCTTTGGAAGGGGCTTATCTTGCGTACGAACGGAAAACCGTTCTAACATTTATCGGAGACCTAGATATCTCAAAATTGTCTTTTACTTACTATTTAGCATTGTGGCATTATATCGTCATAGTCGCAACTTGTGTAACGGCTTGCGCAGTCGACGCATGTACTGATTTTTCGTTGTGAATATGCAAACACTCGTACATGAATTTGCAAATACACCTACAGTAC
This sequence comes from Stichopus chloronotus, assembly GCA_021234535.1. Lineage (NCBI taxonomy): Eukaryota > Metazoa > Echinodermata > Holothuroidea > Aspidochirotida > Stichopodidae > Stichopus > Stichopus chloronotus. The sequence continues at coordinate 20,784,225 of CM037837.1, read as the reverse complement.
GTCGGATGAAAAAAATGCGACGGTCTTATATTCGCAAGCACACGTGACAAAGACATCGTAAACCTTTACAATCACAAAGCAACGACGCCCACTCCATTACCGTAAAACCATTTTAGATTGTAGCTGACAAACTGGGATGAAATGAAATATATATTTTATACAACGTTATATATTTCTGTCCGCAAAGTTTCACAAATAAAAAAAGTAGATATTCCAATAACACGAGTGGATTAAACGTGGGTATTTATCAATCAAAATTGTATCTCCGCGAAAGGAAAAAAATCCCCGGAGACTACACTTAACTCATATTTCTGTAACGTGATTGTATTTCATGTAGGTGTGCATTACAATAAAGTATTGGATATTTAAATGGATTTTTATTTGAATTCATGGAAAAACTTTAACGATGACATGTCAGCGTATACACAAGTTGATCTAATTAGAGTGTCATGTATACTGAGCTACTTAAACCTCGGCCTGTCTTGCGGGAAACAAATTCATTGATTACCTAGAAATATTGTGATGGCATGCGGGCGAGAAATCTGGGTGTGATATGTGGAATTTAATTGTGATTCATGCGTAGTTGATAATATGATATATATATATATATATATTTATATTCACTCATCACCGATGGAGCACATGTCCCTGTTGATCTTTTGGGTAAACTTTAGATCCCTAAAATCCCCACCTCCACCACAGATAATGCCTAGAATTTTAAAAGTAACAAACAGCGATACCAAACATAAATCCATGCATGCATTAAGTTGGCAATTTAGCTTCAAACTGCATATATGAGAGCCTTATTGTTTCACAAATTCGTGGTTGGGGCTTGGCAATACCTCACGTTGCCCATCTCGCCCCCTTTGGGACTCAACAGGAAAAAAAAAAAACGTAAACTCAACATTATGTCACATTGTAAAGAATCATGCGCTTCAATAACGATCAGTCACATTTAATGAAGATGAAAGCTATTGTTAACAAGGAACATTAGGCAGCATGAAAAGAAATGTTTTAAGAGAGACATTTCTTACTGACTTCACTCCAAACGAACATTCACTTTTGTAACAAAGTGTATATCGAGCTTAGTAGGTGCCAGAAAAAAAAAGGGGTAATGCCGAAACCAAAATTTTCCCTGTCGAAAGAAAACCTATCATTCTTTGAAGGTAACGTACACCGTATTTGTGATGAAAAGTCAAAATCGAATACGTCACTATGAATATCTAATTGCCATGAAGAAAAAAGATTGAAAGAAACGTACAACTTTAGTCTTTGATAATATAGATTTTAAAAATTCGTTCGATACTGCCATGTTATATCTTAAAGTGACTGCGTGTGTACCGAAAAACCAGAAGGATAAGATTAAGTTAGATCTTAACTTTTTCTTTGTTGTTAAATGTATACGCGAGGTTGTACATGGAAGGACTACGTCTTTCAATGGAGGAAAATGACAGTAATAACTTTGTAAAGCAAGGGAATTATCACAAAAACAGTAAAAAAAAAAAGAAATCATATTTCTTACTATAAGTGCCTACATAATGAATATGCAACAGTATAAAGGTCTCACTGGTGTATCAAAAACATACTACTCAAGTCGTCGCTCCTTGGTCGGTATACGGAATTGTAGTATTTGGCGAAAAGAAGCACTGTAGTTACAAATTACCTACGAACTGATCACAACATTGCGCTGTCAGTGATCCAGAGTTGTTTCGACTAACTGAATATTCAACACTAGTGTACTTCCCATTGGCTTGTTCAAAGAAGCATACCATTGATTTGAATAAAACCTGTCAACCACTACATTATCGTATTCAACACTTTTTGTCGTTGTGTTAGAAGAATTTGAAATCATATAGCAGAATTAACCAACTGAAACCTAGTTGTTTTCTCAGATTGTCTGAATGGTGCAATTAAGAACCTTACCAAACATTTTGGAGATTAAATTTCAATGTTTCTACTTTTTACGTAGGCAAGCAATCGCTTTAATATAAACGAAACCGAAATATTACTTGCAGGACAGGGAAACGATTGTTGACATAGTTTCTGTTTTTAAATTTAGTTATCGGTTGACAGTTGACTACAGAAAAGCAAAAGGTGAAAATGTCACTTTTATTTACTTTCTGTGATGCAAGGATCCCAATGTTTTCTTCACACGTGCCTGGTCGGTTGATAAGTATAAGTAAGTATGCCTCCAGCGGAAGAGAATTTTCTTCAAAAAAAAAAATGTATACGAATACAAAACTGATATCTACAATTGTTCGACTAGACCAGTAAGTCGTGTTTGAGTTGATTGAAGAGCGATAATGCATGTGAAGTGTGCAGCATTGAACATGCCTAGCTTTGTAATTGTTCACCGTAGCGTTAAGTCCAACACTACCTTATACTGTAGATAAAATTGATGCAAGTTGACGTGCAAGAAATGGACTGAAGTTAAGAGTTCGAGAGATGACAAGTTTAACAAATTCAACCCTCTTATTTTTGGTCAGTGTAGGACAAAACTGAATTTCTGAAGTCGAATCTGAGTGATAGTGACATTTTAAGCAGTGCTTTAGAGAAAAAATAAATAAAAGAGGGAGTCAACACATCTACTTCGCAACTTTTCTCAATGTAGGAAATTAAAAGCGGTTTTGTAATTTATTAAGGCAAATGACATTTTGCAATCAGAACATTTTATTAGTGGCGACGGATGCGCATGCTCACTTACCTGTTTGACCCACAGGCTAGTCGTCATGACCTGATCTCGCTCATTCTGAAGGCAATGAGAAGAAAATATAGAGTGAAGTAAGGGACGAATGACAAGTAAACACTAATTTTTCAGGGAGTCTACAGATCTTTGACGCATTTTCTTTGGACACCCGCTCCCCAAGATAGTGAGCTTTTGGAGTTTTTTTTTTTTTTGTATACTTGACTACTCCCAAACCCGAGACTGTTGATAGTTCCAAACGTCAGACTATATGCTTATACATCTATCCGCATTGGTTTACACAAGATTGAACGGTTCGGCCCGACTCGTCACCTACATCCGTAACTTTCTGTGGGTATTACTTTACTACTGCAGTAGGCTCATATTCAGGTTAGATCTGATGAATCACTGACGGACTTGTAGAATGTTGCCAAAGTTTGAGTGGGATGCATTAAGTGGGCGTATTTAAATCGTTTGTTTATGTCGTAATGTGCAGAGATAAGTTTGAGCTAATGTTATCGTAAACTTGACACTCTTTCAGCAGTAAATTGCACCGATGTTTGGACGTATCGATTTTTTTTTTTTTTACCATGATGGTACATTTGCTAATGTTTAACAACTAAAGGAGAATGTCATCCGATTGAAAAAGAAACAGAGAAATCCCAGCAGAACTTTAAATGCCATCCATTTATCAGTTCGATGTTGTCAGCTCTGCATAACATTCGTCGTTGAATTTAACTAAATGTGACTCAGGTAATGTCGACGGAAACACTCTGCCCATGGAATTGAAAGAAATGTTATCATCACTGTATCAACAACAGTTATGGCAGTCTTTTTGTTTTTATCGATTTCAGGTGCTCTTCACAAGGGCAAAACTCCCGAATCTGAGGGGGTTTTCATCGAATATGTACACTTAGCATGATAGCTCAAAGAAAACAACAAACTACTAACAAATAAAGAATCTTGGTTAGGATAAAAGTGAATACGAATCAGTTTTTAACTAGGAAAATGTATTTTGTGATGAAGTTATTACTTAAAATAAATCACTATAACAGCGACAATGACGATGACACGGTTAACTTAACTGTGAATAATTGTGACCCATACCCCGTCAGGGCAGGTATTAAAAAGGCTTCATTTTTTGTTGTTGTCACATTTGGACATGAAATCTATATAAAGATGATTCGAGTACACTAATATTGAAATATCCTTTGAATTATACTCTGCATGTAGATTTGTTTGTAATTATTACTGCTTTTATTATTGCAAAGATATTACACCGTTGTTTAAGTTTCGAACACAGCTGATCTAAATTCACAGGATTCCGGAGATACCAAGCCGTCATTCATAAATGCCGTAGGTGTGGGAAACTATAACGGCTCCACTTGGATACATCTTTTAGGCAATTTGCGAAGATAAGCAATACCGGACATATCTCAAGATGAGACGCCACAGTTAAAGCGTCCCAGATTCCCGAATCCCGTTTCTTGAGAGAGAAAAACGAGTTTCGACTGTTACGTCTCGTTTCCGTAAACTTATTGTCCACCTCGATTAAAGCATGCTCTACCTCCCCCGATGGTATTTGACAATGACAATTTTCCTGCAGTTTAAATAAAAGAGAATCTCTTGTATGCCTGCTTTTGATACAAGTAAACTTATATCAACGTGTAGTTCACACAAACATTGGTCTATTGTCTTTGAGATTTTAACAGAAACGAGAGAATTGTTATGACAAAGAATTGAACAGAAATTACCTGTTAAGACAGTCGGACATGGAAAAACTTAAATAATGAGAATGCTCATGTTTCTGGTTCAAAAGATCTGGCCATTGTTCCTTGTTGCCTTTGCTTTGTTTGTTTGATCTTGTTTCTTTGGTCCCAAAGGGACGTCTTACATAATTCGGTCATTTCGCTCTATATTACTGATGAAACAGTGATAGCCAAATGTTTCGGGAATTGAGAATAGGTTTTAAGCAGAAAAACAAAATAGGTAACAAATCCCGGACATCCCAGACTAATTGATCATCATTGCGAAGGTCTTTCAATTATTTGCTGCATAAAGTGATACAAACATTTACTAATGGCGCAATGATTCATCTTGAGTAGATGCATAAACTCACTCATCACCTAGAATAAGAACCCCAAAATGCGTAGTACATGTGACATCCCATACTGTTAGCGATCCACAACATTCTACGTATTATGACTCCATTTCAAGATGGATAAGTACATAAAAACCAGGAGATGTAGTTTTATTCCGAATAACTTCTACTACAGTAACAAATCACCGACATGATACATGTGGTGTGCCAACGTGTACCATGTTGTGTTCAACGTGTTTGTATATATATATATATATATATATATATATATATATATATATATATATATATATATATATATATATATATATATATATATATATATATATTAACGGATCCCGTGCTGCTCTTCCACAGGGTAATGGTTCCGGCGACGGGATCTCGACTCGTTTCACTAAAATCTATCCAAATATTTGTGGCGTTAAGTGTGATTAGGAAAGAAGCAAAAAAAGAAAAAAAAAAGCATCGCTGATTCGTCTACGATGTCATGTCAGCGGTAAGTGGTAGATATCAGCTTACTTGAGTCATATTTCAAAAGCGGCACAAGGGTTAGCCCTAGGCAAATACGAGGAAGAGCTGTCTCCTTCGACTCCAAAATATAATACTGTAAGTATGTACATGCTATTTTTCGATTAATAAAGGAAAACTGATAGGCATTTGCCTTTCTCTTCTGTTGCTTAGAAAATACATAAATGAAAGCAAGTAATTGTGGGAATGTAAATGCATTTACGATTTGGATTGAGACAAAACTTTAGATCTGAATACCACCATCACTTCAATATCTCCAATATACTTCACTTATATATATATATATATATATATATATATATATATATATATATATATATATATATATATATATATATATATATATATATATATATATATATATATATATATATGATTCTCATTTTCATGAATTTCAAACTCATCGCTATTTTCAGTTATATATATATAAAAGAAGTTTCCCATTTGTTTCGCCGAAGGATCCTCCTCCATCTTAACAATACAAGGTTGTTGTCGAGTCGTCTTTGAAATACTGTTGGCAAGTATAATATCGCAGATGTCTGAACAATCATTTGGGTAAAAATTAAGACGAGTAAAAATATAAGACAATCCCTTGCCCAGTTCTGTAAATGTCGACATGTTTCAGCAAGCTTCAGAGCAGGGTACTTGAAGGAGAGACTATGTTATTGGTGAGATTTCATTCCAAAGTGAAGAAACCAATCACATTTTTTATGCGTTTGTGCCTGTTTTCAAATGTCAGCCGATCATGTAATCACACTTTAATAAGCCTCAAATTGCATCTCATCCACTTAACATCGTACCACCACGTCAGCAATGTCATCAACAATATGACCACGTGACTAACGCTATACGCATTAATTTTCATATAAGCATTTCTTTTATCGAAACGTAATACTAGATTCTATGCACTTGTCTGACAACTGCTGGATGTGTAAGGCTCTAACTTAAAAATATTTTTCGCGTCTCACAGGGGATGATGTATACGTCGAAAGAATGGAATAATATTTTTCAAACACTTTATGTTCCACAGCATATAGTGTTCAAAAAAAGAAGTGGTCAGCAATACCCTTTACTCCTTATTTTGCCCTCTAGTTTGCTAGGTCATTGTCACGTAGAATGTAAAAAGAATCTTCATTGTACCCCATTTCCTCATGAATGCTTTCACTGAAGTGGTTTTTTGTTAAATCTTTAATTTAATATTTTGTATTCACGTAGTCTCTACGGGGATAAAATGAAGTACTGTTCTTTTGCAATATATGATTCTATATGATCTGATCTTTCTGAACAGCAGACATGTTGTCGTAATGGGGTTTTTTTTTGCCCACAACAGTGCTATGTGATAACATCATAATTGTGGGAAACGATTTACGCAGCAAAAGGAAAAAATATAAAATTCACATTGTATGTAACATTCATAACAAAATGTAATGTAAAATTGATGTCTTGATTACCATTTTGAAGGCCTTTTTCCACAGATATTCGATATTTACCCTGTCTATATTTGGTTTGTCACACTACAAACAATGCACAGAATCTACACGTTGTTCACGCAGGCTAGTTTCTCTGGAGTTTCCGGTTAGTTTTAAAACACGAAATGGTCAAATGACACCGTACGTAAACATTGTAAAGTATGTTCTGAAGGGAAAAAAGCCGTTTGCGGGGTAAAAGTAAGGCCTCTTAAAGTGGCATATTGAATTTTAAATGTAAGAGATGTCGTTCTACCAATGCCAAGAAGAAAATGAAGCAGATGAGCTCAAATTAAAGTGTCAAAATGAAAACCTGAATAAATAAATAAGTGACGTGAGTTGTCTCAAGTTGACGGTAACAGTAATCGAGTGTGAATTCGTATTCTGCACGTCAGCTCATCCAGTGCTTTTCCAAGGTGACATTATCGACAACCTTTCCTCGGAACTGAGCATCGACCAACGTAAATCATTGCGTCAGCGGAGGACACAAGACGTCGCTTATATCTTTCACGAACTTTGACACTACCGTGACATCATAATCTAATCACAGTAATACACGTTTTGTAGAAGGTAGTAATAATAAATAATCGTTTTTCTTCTCTTTAGTGTACAAAACTGCAGACATCTGCAATTTTAATATTCGTGAAGAATATTAAACGTGTACGGAAGTATCGCAGATGATAAAAATGTTGAGATTCAATTTGGTTAAAGTAGATTGTAGGTAATTATTGTATATTGGTCAAAAATGTTTCGGGTGTGCAGCAGCCATTTTCTAGTTGCAAGATGTATCTGACACAAAATTTTACTAAACTTATTATTTTAGAAGAAGTGTATACCTCTCCTCAATTAAGTTGTAGGCAAAAAATAACTGCAGAAGTGAACGTCCTGCGTATCATATGTTACAACTATGTTGGCATTTTTTGTGTGTCATCATGGACATTATTAATCATAAAAAGTCACCACACAGTTCAAGTTGGTATAATGTTATACCTGTGGGATGCTATTTGATTGTATCGATATTTAGTTTCGTGCAATTCTTTCCACAGAGGACAGAAAGTGATCACAACAACCTTTCTTGGTAAGACTGTAAAAAAGACACTTTGTTCAACATTACTATTGACTAGTCCCTGTGTGTGTTTTTTTTAAACCAGTAAAAATGTTGACTAGGTCACTCACGCCAAATATAATTTTGAAAATTTGAAAGGGCAAGTTTTCGATGCTTTAAAGATCAATTAGTATCATTTTGTTTGTTGCAAAAGTCTCCATGATTGCACTTTAATCTTTGCTTTCACAGCGTTCATGTGTAGCATGACTTATGCACTTATGCTTCGGCCTTCATAGTTTTTCTTGAACAAGTGCTTGTAAATCCCGGGTCACACTAGCCCGATTCAGCATGCAATTCATCTTTCAACTAAATTGGTGCAAATTGAGTTGATCATAAAAGTTGTTCAGAATAAAATAGCGCCATAATTCTGGATTTCTTGAAAGAGAAGAATCGATTTCGTAGTTCATATTTTGCCTGCATTATTGTAAACGGCAATTCAAGTTGTGCAAATTTAGTTGAAAATTGAATCACGTGATGAATCGCGCTGGTGTGACCCGAGCTTTAAACAAATTTAGGTTGATCTATTCCTGTGTTAAAACAAAAATGTGAGTAATTCTGTCTCAATAAGAAAACTACTTCTATATAATTAGCATAACGTTTTACGTTACTAAGAGACTAAAGGTCGCTTCGTTATTTTATGGTGTGCGGTTACGGTATTGTTAATTATTGCTTGTTAACGATGATTCAGAGGTGATTTTTACGATGTTTCAAGGGAGTAAGGAAAATATATCTGAAAAACACGCGCATGTTGCTTGTTTCTGTGTTCATTGTATACCAGACATCATGAAATACTTGTACCTAGGGTATGCAAAAAAAATCTTTGAAATTCCTTTTTTCAAAAACCAGCACAAGATAAAAATGACAATAACGACTGAGCTGAGCTCGGCAAAAAGGACTAGTCTGTTTCCAGCGAATGTTTCATTACAGAATGTTTGGTTGATTGTGTATGTATATATCCGAAAGCTCGACATAGCTGTGCACATGTTGCCAATTCTTCGTCCACGAGATCTTGTTATTTTGTCAACCTCAATTTTATGTACGTAATTTTTTTTCTCATCCCTCGACTTTTTGAAACGAAAAGAAAAAATTATATGAAATCGGAGGGCAAGAAAGTCACTCGGATTAATCGTCTCTCGCCCAGATAAAAATAATCTGTGTTTATTGCCGTCTCTGAAAGGAGGAAAGTAATAAGAACAAAGAAAAACAGAAATAGGAAGATCTCTTTGGTTTTCAAGACGATTCCCACTTATTGTGGATACCACATAAAAATACGATAAATCATCCACCCCCGAAGCTGCCGTCTCACGGTCCACTTGAATTTTGGACGTGCCTATCTGAAGATAATCCGCCTCCATCCTTCAATGTGAGGAAGATGACTAACAGTATACTCAAACAGATAACGAGATTCCATTATTTCTCTCCGTCTCTATGTACGTGTGACGACTTTTTTTTTCTTTTTCGTCCGTCGCCTAAACTTCCTTCGATTAGATCCATCCAATCCTGGCTAACAAATTGCTAGATCTAACGAGATTTGGAAACAGTTGTATTTAGTTTCTCCTCCCTGGATAACGGTCACTGGTGCCTGCGTCGGTCAAACAGACAATTTTGCTGCATTCCTGACGTGGTTTCATCCCACTGTTGGCTACTGTGTAGTAAACAATTTATAAACGTTTACTGATTAAAGATCGGACACAATTTATAACGAAATAAATTTAAAGCTGGTACTATTGAAATGTTCTATTGAGACAACTAAAAGCAACTCTCTGGCCTAACCCTTCAGATCACCATGACTTTTTCTTCACAAAGAAAAAAAAAGGCTCCTTGTGATAATTTCCAGTGTGAAGAAATTCATTTGCGCGCATTGTGACAAAGTTGTGACTTAATTTGATATTTAATCACATTAAAGTATTTTGCATACGTAGTACCTACCCTTCACCCATCAAAAGAAAAGGACAAGGAAAATCTTCCCGGAGCTACAGTGCTCTTCAGCGCTCATAATCCAGTTAGATTTTCCAATGTAGTGCAAAAACTGTGAAAAACTGTACTGAAAGCTTAATGTGCTGATTTTGAAAAGTTAGTGATAGATTGAGCAATCCACTTGGTAGCACTCATAAAATATTGGATTGTGGGTAATTCATTATTTAGCAAAAGTCGGGTGATTCAGAGATTCCTCGTGGGTATGAGATGTACGTTTGAAAACAAGATCTACCCACATTCAACTTTCATTGCTATGTAGCCATATATATACAATGTTAACACAATAATTATTTTGTGGTGTGCCTATACACGTAGAAGACTAACAGACTGACACTTCTCCAGTAACAAGACTTGATCGAAGTCATCAGGCGTTCCACTTAATGACTTTTGGTGACTAAAATGCATGACTTTGATTTGGATGGTGTTAGTAATTAAGTTTCTGAAGTTATAAATGTAGCAGATCGTAAGATTCTCGCATCTGTGTGGCAATGTGGGATCCAAGCAGACTTAGAAACAAGAGATAACTGGCATAGTGTCTAGTCATCCGAATTAACGTGCATTGAATCAGGAGGAGACTGTCCTAAAATCTAACCTGATTTAAACGCAAAATTCTCGCTATTTTCTCATTGACTTTGCGTGAACCTTGAGAGCAATAAAAAAAAAAAAAAAAACAGTCAAGCACGGCCACACGACCACAATACGTCATCTCCAAATTGGCTAACATTCTTTCTCAGTTTTCGTCAGCAACGCCATATATAAGATCGCCATTCTTCGCCTCTCTTGCACTAAGTGTGAAGAAGTTTTAGGCTGACGCTGACGATGGGAATTTCAACCAATACCACTTTAGTGTGATGCACGCTCTAGTATATACTATGCTAAGCAACGTCCATTGTTGCTACCAACACACCAGTTCTGAAGCAAAACCAAACGCTTCCTCGTCGAGCGACCGATTGACCCAGAGACTGTAAATAGATGGCTGCTGTAAATTTTAAATTGTCGATATGTCGGATAGAGACTTTTTTAATTTCTACTGTGCTTCTGATTAGTAGCATACACCAGTAGTTACTGTGGTACAACGGCTTAAAATTCACAGTAGTTACTGTAATGCCTATAGGAATCGGCTGCATCGAGAGATTTTGTCTACAAGACTACACAAATTTAACATCTCATTACTCACGCCAATAAAAACAAGCAATTGATTCTTGTATACTCACTAAGGACTATCTACATACCAAGTCTGAACTGAGTTTACGAAACTTTGTCATGTCGATATGTCATGTTTACAGAATCTCTAAACATCTCCGGGTGACACTAATTTTCATTGGTAAAAGAATGGAGATGACGACCTCTGACCTCCAAAAACAATAGGAATCAGCTATATTGACTAAGGGCTACCGGCAAAGAAAATTTGAGGTTATTAAGAAAATTTGAGGTTATTAAGAAAATTTGAGGTTATTGAGAAAATTTGAGGTTATTAAGAAAATTTGAGGTTATTGCAAATAATAAAACATCGTGCTTACAAGCAACTTCACACACGAATGCATTAAAAAGATTAATTTTCCCTTCGTATAGGCATCAAAAATTGCAATTCAGTGTTCATTTCGCAAATATATTCATACGTCTAAATTGTCACTCTCAAGTGTAATTATATAAGACAAAAGTTTATTATCTCTCGTTATCTTTCACGTTTGCTATAAATGTGTTAAGCCTTTCAACGAATATTGCCAGAAATATTAAAGAATAGGAAAAATACGTGAAAGGATTTTGATCAAATTCGATATGCCGTAACAAAACAGCAGATGATGGAGTTTCACTGACAAAATCGCTGTGTTGGACTTGCTGTGTCGTGCAATGTTTACCACGATCTCGTTATTAATATTATTATGGAATCCAAGCGTCTATTCTGAAGGTCTCTTCGATAGCTCATAAAGTAAACAGGCCATAGAAAATGTCATTCGGTGTCCACACACGTTACAAATGATATCACATCACTGAGGGGATGCAGTGTTGCTATCACCGTACATAATCACCGTATCATAATCCAGTTAATAAATGAGACTGGGTACTATTGCGCGTGAATCATGCATTTAATTAGTGTCACGTGATCACGCTGTTCATATCTTCAGCAAAATGAAAACTTTCAGACAGCCTTAACATACCTTTATAATAAATCTAAAAATCTGGGGATGATCTTACATTTTGTTCAGCTCATTTATGTTAGAAAGATAAGCAGTCGTAAAATTTTTCTTTTGTTTTTAATTTTATTTATTTACTATAAAAGGGTGGTAAACCGGTACTTTAAGAGTGGCTGACAAGTAAATTTCGCACACATTGATCGCGTTCTGTGCAATCACCACCTGTGCTTGGCTCTAGAGTTGGTACAGCCCGGCAATAACCCCCTTTGCTGGAACTACGTATTTAAGAAACCATTGTTGTGCTTGAATTGCGTTGAGGGGAATTAGACTGATCTGAAGTTGCGGAAAGTGTTACATGTTCAAGATGCTCCAGAATATCTAATTCTTGTAAGGGCAAGGGGATTCTGATCTATTTGCCGTGGAAATTACTCTAGTTGATTTGAAAATTTTCAAGTGAAAAGCTCAAAAGAAAAGGGAGGCAAGACAGTGTCCGAAACCACGTGATATCTACGTCTGCGAGAGGAAACTGCTGAATTACCCACAACACGTGACAGAGAAATCGGGAGGGGCGTCCTTAAACAACAGTAATTCTGATGGAAAGGTTCCTCATTTAGCTCCAAACGTGACAGCAGGAGATTAAAGAAGGACCGTTAACGATATTTTGTTTTCGACAGCTCGTCATCAGCTGTAAATGACTACATTCATGTCAGCAGAGAAGTTGAACAGGGATCGGTAACAACATATCTTATAGGCCAACCGCTGTGTACGGTGTACAATATAATAACAACTGATGTTCATCCAAAGGAGACGAACATGTGAGCTAGTTTTCAATCAAAACCAGTGGCGTACCTACGGGGATGGAGTGGCACGAGGGGGTTCTCACCCCCCCCCCGTTCCCCCCTCCCAAAAAAAAACAGTGAAAGATTTTGGAATGTACAGATAGTTTATATATGTATATTAGTTCAATCAGGGAGGTTCAATTGACAGGGAGAGAGAGAATCCAGGAATTGTCTCTCTACAGGAAATTTTGCGGTCACCCTCTAGTGACCTCTGTTCAAAATATCCTGGCCACGTCACTTATCAAAGCGTCATACATTCCGAGAATGACCGAACTACCGACCAATCCAGGAGTATTGCTTTAAAGGAACTCTCGTCACTTTGTCATTCATCAGACTGCCAACTATTACTTGAAACAGTTTGAGGAACTTCGCGAACTAACCACAAAATCTGTTTGTTTGATTGCTCGAACGTTCCTTCTCATCCATTCCGTTTCGTTATCGTCATCACCAAGTAGCATCCTCTTTTTCTCCTTCAATCCAAAAGGCAATCCTCTTTAATCAGTTGAAGAGGGCAGTTTGTTTATGACATGAAAGGAAAAATTCATTAAAAAGATGAAACCGGTCTTGATAAGATGCGAGAAAAAAAGCGACCCTTCGTCTCTCATCTGGTTAATCACAGACCGAGTTGAAGAAGATAAACCGTTATCTTTAATTCGAACAAAAAAAAAGAAAAGAAAAAGAACGTGGGCTTCTACAGTTTCGCGAAGTGATTAAATTAGCTGTGTTTAATTCCTTGAATGACTAAGGCCTTTTAACTGTCATATGGATGTGAATTATCACGATAAATTAAAAGAAAAAAGTCTGACGTTATTTCCTCTTGAAGCCGTTATCGAATGTTTAAACGTATACTCACTCTCCTAATTGTACACTGTTCGAAACATATACAAAACTGCAGTCATAAAGAGAGTATAACAATGTACACGGGTGACCTGTTTTTGACATCTAATTAATTTATTGCGGTAGAAAAGTCGAGCTTGCCCAACCAATTAGATGAACATTTCCCTTCTTTCATAGAATATATCATTTTGCCCGTACTCCTGTTAATTTGATGATTCTTTTTAGACGGCCAGAGTAAGTTATGAAAGTAAGTAACTATTTCCGGTGTCTCCACATGGAACGCCATTTGTTACATGGTGTTAGTAATTTAGGATGACAATGGTACAAAATACCTTTGCTCTGAAAATTGTGGTTGAAGAGAAAAAGATTGCTTTCAGAGTTTCAGAGAGTTATTTCAGTGGTGTGTTTTAAATTGATTTTGATTAGTTTAATTAATTTGTTTTTATTTGAGTTGTTTGGACTAAATAAATGGGTTAGTTGAGTGCTTTCTACAGTAAATTGTGAGTAAATTACGTCACATCTTTCTAGAAAGATAAAGAGCCGGTCCTTTTTATTTCCCCGGCGACCAAGCAACTGAGTTACTTTGAGTTACTTACCACATCGATGATCTGGGAAACGATCAGCCCCATGGCTACCCTCACCGAGTCACTGTCATTGACCACTGGTCGAACTGATCTCGTGTAATTAGTGAATAGGGCTTTCAGGAGGCGATGCTCTGGATGAATCTGAGAAGAAACTGGAGAAAAGAAAGAAAACTTGAAAAAGAACTTGAGCTATAAAAGTTTGCGCAAAGCGATGAGCTAAAAGTACCTTCTGAGGGTAAAAATGACGGAAATTGGAGTTTGAAACAAAAACCTATGAAAAAGAAAACAGTGGACATTGAGAACGAAAGAAAAGAACTACAAAATCCTTCTATATTTGTTAATCCTACAAATGATCATAACTTTCCATTGAACGAACTAATGGGACATTGTGGAAGCGAGTCTCTCACTTCAAACAGAGTCATGGAAATCCTCTGCAAAGTTGTTGATAATTAAAGATCCCATGCCCTTTTTTTTTGTTTTTGCGGGCAGTATTAGCGCAGTATATTGTACATAATGACGGTAAAATAAAAATATCTAAGATTTTGGTCTGCAAAGTTTGCTGTGGAAGGAAACAAGTTTAACTCCGAAGATCAAATATAAATTGAACTATAACGTTTAATTTCATGCAAGATATTATCAAGACAGTGAAGTGAGTGAACTTTATGTAGTGGGGCTATGAATATAAGGCACATGGATGGAAAATTAACTCGTTTGAAACATGTAGTCCAACTTTAAAACAGGTCCACAAAGGAGGAATGTTAACTCAAGTCCAGTTGTAATATACTTGGTCAACTATCTTTGTTCTTCGTCATTGGTTAAAGGAAGAGAAAAGGAAGGGAGGGGGGTGAGGAGAGATCACCCGTCACAAAATCGGAAAGAGAACTATGCATTAATCTTCCAGATATTTAAAATAAATATTTTGCGACATTTTCGTTGGCCCTACAAAATCAAAGACTCTCCAAGAAAGCATAGTCGTCAATCACTGTTACTTGAATTTAAACAGACCATTGGGAATGGATATGAATATTCATGAGTGTAAAATGGGCTTAAGCAATGTTTTTTTTTTGTATTGGCTATAGCATATTTGACTTTCAGTGTCCAAATGTGACAATTTTTCAATTCATATTCCAGCTTTAAGCAGTCATGAATGAAAAAGATATCACCTTATTCAAAGTCAGTTTCATCTCTTCAATTTTAATAACCAACACACTGATAAAAATTCATACATTTTGTAGCCCTCCAGACAGCAAAATGAAAACGGAGAAATGACGTTATCATGATATGCAGTGATTCCGTCACGTCATAGTTAGGAGTTACGTAAAGGTATAAACAACTTGCACTATAGTTCGAATATAAACGCACTCCATATTGTTTGCAAGGTTCACTTTTTTGAAAAAAAAAACCCTGTTGTTTGTTACTTTTTTTGATGAGACCTACTAAATGTCATGTGATTATTCTCCGATGCATTTTGTGAAAACTGACCAAAATGTTACAAACTTGGTCTAAAATGTAACAACTTCTGCCCAAAGTGAAACAAAGTGAAGATAAACATCAGACCATGTTGAAAATATCAAACATGGCCGCTATATTTCTTTAAAGTGTCATAACTTAACCCTTTTCGTTACACCAAATGCTGTAACCTTTGTCGCATGTTATACAAAATGCAAAAAATCATATATATATTATACGAATTAAAAAATTAAAAAGTCATAACAACACAGAAGACACCCAAGAAAATATATATTTCAGATGTCGGGTATGTCATGAGAAATTGAATGGTGCAACTCTCAGTAGGATCAGACCTTGTTTGGTTAATTAGAAAGACTGAAATCCGTAAATGAAAATGAACTTTGAAAGATGTAAGAAGGGTACAAAGTGCAAATGCTTAGGCTAAAGTTTATTACGTTATAAATATTTTGTTTTCATCATGGTCAAAGGCATCATGACGATGTAATTCAATGAACTATCATATAGCTTAGGTGTCTCGTTGCTTCGGGAATACATTCACACTAATAGGATAAAGGTTAATGATTTTTTATCCATGGGCAAAATTTGGTGTAGGAGACGAACGAACGTTATAGGACTTTGTATTATACATGTGCATGACTTTGAGGTAGGCCTATAGAAAAATGGAAACACTAAGAAGATTTGGTAATGATTCAAACTAATTCGGTTACCTGCAATAGAAACTGGTCAGGTTTGGACGTGTTTCTTGTCATGGTTTTGCATGATGGTTCGTTACAATTTTTGCTTAAAGTCCAGTAGTTGAGTGTCTAGCGTAAAATTTAGCGTAGGTCCTAGGCCCATAACTGTCAAAGACGGACGATGGATTTTAGTCGTATCCAGCATATTTGCGCATGGTTATGATTATAAGTTACATGTTTCATATGTTACTCATAGCGAAATGCATGTGCATGACAAGTGAACTATATTCTTCGTACACCACCCATCTACTCCCCCTCCCCCGGCCAAACATAAAAGTCCTGCCGTGGCATACCTGAATTTCGGATACAGACATACACAACAAAAATCGGTCTCGAGTTTGATGTAGGGCTAAGTAAATTCAAATCAGTGCAATATTTAGCCTGTATCGGATAGCCTATATTGACCATTTCCCAAATACATCAAATGTTTCCAACTAGCACTAGTCAACTAGCGTAGAAGCAGGAACACATTATATTGCCATTCTCAGCACAGAGCACTATATGCACCCAATACGCGAGAGCACCGAGAATGCAAGAAATAGCTCGTGTGAACTCTCAACATAAACGTCAGAGAACGGCAGTGCCGCCGAACGCAGTGACCTCATTTTGGCATTTTGTGACCGAGACGCAATGCACACAAAAAACACAATATTTAACCGTATATAAGCCACAAATCTTTTAATTCTCTTGCGATAACTGATTATTTCGTACGTCAACTACAAGTTCTGTCTAAGAAGTTGGATTTTACAAAAGCATGTCAAACTTTAAAGGCTTTCGCAATTACAAAGGTACGGAATCGAGCAATAATAATTGTGTCGTCCGTTTTCAAAGTTCACTTTTTTTCTTTTTTTTTTCTTCTAGAATTACCATTCCACAGACGTACGCGTACCATGAAGATAATTATGTGGGGTTTAATGTCCTGTTTGTCGTCACACTCAACATCCACTTTTACGGTGTCTATTTGTTCTGTCTATAGGCAAAGCAGCACACGTTATGTTTACTATGATCATGACACGGACACCTTTCCACCGGTGTCGACGTAACAGCTTGTAACGGACTGTACTTGCAGTCCTGTACAAAACTGTTGGAATACTTTCGCCGTACGTTGCGATTAAAATCCTAAATTTTAGTTAAGAGGATAACAAGAATCCCCGCGCCCCTTTCCAATGTTGCGCTGTAGGAGTGAATGTACACTGTAAACAGTAACAATGTAGCCAACCTTGAACGGGGGGAGCGGGGTGTCCCAAGGAGTTTTGTCCAAGATTGTAGCTTAGCGTACTTCGCTGCATGCTACTGTCGAAAGATCGAAGCTTTCTGACTATATTATAGAGCAATTTCGCTCAATCAGTGCGAGTAAGTTTTCACATTACTGAAAAGACGTGCAGAGGGTAAAAGGATTCTAAATGTTTTTTCTTTTCTTCTTTCTTCTTACATAATGTAAAGACGTTCAATGAAACGTCAGATTCTCAGTTATTCTCATTATTTAGAACGGTGAAGTAAAGTTGTTTAATTTGTTATTTTTAAACGGTACCGAATAAGGCATACACGGTTTCTGATGTTTACTAATTGATAACGATACAGTGTTACTTCCTCGAACACGTCAAATTTCAACAGTTACATAGGGAACGTTTCTATATCAAACGAATCATCAAGACGTATTCAAGGAATATGCAATAGGCAACGGAACTGGAGACTTCAAATTTATGCCGTGACACATGCTTAAGTTACCGGATGATAGCCCATGCATTGCTATTTTTTATCGAATAATAAACCGGTTTGGTTCATACTTTTATAACATGTGATTTGTATTAAACTTTTGACGCGTGAATTTTTTTCTAAGACTTTTCAACTTTTAAAGCTTGAAAAAAATATCATTATGTTTATTATATATTCCAACAATGCTTTTCGCACAAACTCAGTGTGTCCGCATCAGCACTCAAATTTTTGCCCTTTATTGCGAATATGCTGAGGGGAAACACCATCCCACTTCTCAACTACCTCGTGAATGCTCAGCGCCTGATTTATTTTAGTAATGATATGGTTATTCTACCACATATCAACAGAAAGTCATGGGAGTGAGAAAGTCATTGGTATACAGCTTGCAATTCGCCCAGAGGCCTGAATTTTTAACGGTCATGTGGTTTCTTTTTGGCTCCCTACATTTTTCTTTGTCGCTATCCACTTCACCAAGGCAATCTGCTGAAGTGGACGTCTTCAAAAAGAACGTGTGTTATCACCACACACATAGTCCGTATAGGTCAACGCAATTTATCACAAAACAGGAAACATATATTACAGACAAAGCAAAAAAGGTAACATGCCAAAACAAAACAGTAGAAAAAAGAAATAGAAACGAGAGAAAAAGAAGAAAATGAAATGCCAAAAGTCCATCAACAAATCGAAGACAATGAGACAAAGAACCAAATGAAAATTCCACCAGGAAACTAGTTAACCAAGTAACATGTATTTTGCTTTTGCGTCCAAAATAACGTAAGGTAGGTACGATGATTATATTTTACGTCATATAAAGTGATTATTTACTAGGTAAAAATGATACTTTTTATTCAAATAACTAAATTTAACAACTGTAAAAGAAGATTGGAAAATGTTAAAGCAACCACATTCACACCTAATGTGCCTCATTCTCTTTTGTAAGGAACACAGCTGTGTACACTGTTGTAATTGGTCTAGGTCAAGATTTTGAATCCTCCCTAGGCATAACATACTCAAAGAGAAGCCATTTCCCCTTAAATAATAATTCAATATAATCTATCATGCAGTAACAGTTTTTGTAATTTGATATTCTTACATGTATCATTTCACTATTTCCTCTGTATTTACTTCCACTCATGGTGGTATTCTATACCTTACGAAAGGAACCAGACGAGGGAAGTTTTACTAAGTTCTGGTTTCCCTACTTTTATTAACAGCTATAATACCTAGAATCTAACATTTCCTCTCCTGTAATGGAATCTGTTAATCATATAAATAAATAAAGAAGTAAATATATAAATATAATATTATTGAATTTATGTATTTTCAAATTCATATTTCGGTATAAATATAAGTAAAATAAAAATATATATTTATTAAAGTTTGAATGTGAATGAAATGTACAACGAGCTTCAAATTAAGTTCGAGTGATGATAGTTAACTTTTAGAAAAGAAGAGCCTCTCAACTGCGCAGTAACATTTTCCTGCGCCGTTTCAACTCACGTGAAAGGATTTGAATGCGTCGAGCAATACTTTGCAGATAATATAGGCTATCTAAGGTAGATGACTTCTCAGCTATCAAAGAGTTCGAATTAGCATATCTGTTTTCTGAACCTTAAGTTTTGGGATCCTGTTCTCATTTGCGGTTTAAAAGCAAAATTCTCTTCAACTGGCACAGTTTTTTTTTCTCTTTTGTGTTTACCATATACTACCACAGTCAGGAAAATATATTCAATACCCTGACTCAATCCTTACCAATCTTCCGACTTTAATAAAGAGACGGATGCTCCCTGGAGACTGGCAAGTTTCAAGCAAATCGATATTTCTTGATAGGAATGCTTTAGGAACTCCTGATAAACGGAAACAGGATCCAGTTGGGAAAGAAGTCGGAAATTGCTAACATAAAATCTTTAATAACGCCAAGAGGGGGGACACGAGAATGAAAGATTTATATTCAATACTGTCGCAGAAAATTTATTAACTTGTCAGGTTAAGGGGTATCATAAAGAATGGCAGTTTTCTACAAGTGTTACGCACGAATCCACGGGTCTTAGAATGTCTTCCTAGAAAAAAGTTTTCCAGGGAGATGTCCGGGTTAGACGTTTTGTATATACACAATCGTCAGATCACATGTTGCAGGGGTAACTCGGAGTTAAAGTGCCATCTTCTTTATCATTTGTAATTCTTTATAAGACAACGAATTTCCCGTTGGTGAAAATAAAATCTTATCAATAAAGATCAGACCTATAAGAAAATGAGAACATTTAGTGCAATGTTTGCTATCACTCAGTTTGAACAACTTACATGCAATTAAAATTGATTCAAAGACATTTTCGATCTGCTTCCTGGCTATGCTACTTGGAATTGTAGACCAGCATAAAATTTGGACTTCTCTCAGTTGCTTCTTCCTTTGTTCGTCAGTCATAATAGTTTGAATTTCTCAATTCTAGTACACTTTTTTTTGGGGGGGGGGGTAAATTTCTTTCGTTTCAATGTTTGGTCTAAGCTTTGGAAATGTTGTTGTCAAACCTTGCAACGAGAACAGATGAATGCACAGAATGATCATTGTGATTCTCAGGCATTGATGCTTCTGGCTAGGCACTGCTTCAGGTAAGTTAGTAGAACGAAATAAATTGCTTTGCCGAGTGGATTGAATCTACTATTTGACAATGCCTAGAAATTCAGTGGTGATGTAAAGTTCTCACCTACTACTTATCAGTTAACCTTTGGGCAAATTTTCAGAAATTGTATTCTTCTTCAAATATTCACTGCATTAAACACAAAAGTGAATCCAGGAAATTTGTGGTACAACTTGCAGATACTACCTCCATATATCCTTCCCTTTTCCCATTACTTTTTTATCTCTTCATATGACCGAAGATTTCTTCGATATTGGCGTGAAAATTCTAAGTCAAGAAATTGTAAGCACACAGACATATATATATATCTGAAATAACAACCGCAGATAAATATTACCAGCGGCGATGTTAAATACTCATTCAAGATGCACTTTGCTGGATCTTTCGTTCGCAAAGCTTCATTTTAATTGAAGAGGATGTTTTGGTGCCTATTACCTCTCAATGCAGTGATGTTGCCATGTAAACGTCTAATTAAATAGGTTTAGTGTGCATCAGCTGCTGTTCGAGCCGTGGATTGTGTAGCCATCCATATCAAGAGGCAAAGTTGACGGGGTAAGAAGCCTCCTTCGATTAAATTTCACAGGCTTTCGGTTCGTCGAAGAATTCAAGGAAAGCTCATTAGTTCGAAATAAATCTTGATTTTTCATGACAGTAGCTCTTAATATAAATAGAGAGCTATTGGTACCGCCACTGATACCCTCGATGCTATTTAGCGTCAGCGTAGAAATTGCATTGAAGAAGTGGAAGTGGGTTTCGCCCGTCACCTGAGTAGGCCGCATAGCGAGAAAAAAACTCAGCGATGTCGTGTTTGTGAAGGGGCGACTTCCGAACCTCCTTTCGTGGAAACTACTGACGGATCTTGCTCGCGTACCATGTCATCAGAAAATGTTACAAAAAAAAATGTTTCCAGGTTGCAAGCCCCTCTAATTTCATACTACTCCACTTTGTGAGGTATGTGTAATTAATTCAATTGATACAAACCGAGCATCTCTTGACGACTGGATAGTTAGGAGGGGAATTGTAACATAATATATTTTCATGAGATCGAGAAGGGCAATCTTTGTACATTTACTTGACCTTATACATAAGTAGGCTATATTGCCTCACGTCAGAGAAAGGTACCGGTACCTTTGTTTCCATTTACCGGAAGGCGTGATGAACCAAAAGTTATTCAGAAAAGAGCATTTTTGGTAAACAACAAAACATTATCAACACTATCCATGCTATAATTGTCACAGTTTCTCAGTACACTGGGTTGGTGCGTATTAGATATTTTGTTTTCATTTGTGCAAATTACTTTCTCCACCTCTCATGTCGAAAAACTGAATAACGTTTAATAGACGTTTGTTGAAAGAAACAAATAACGAGTGACATGAAAATCTGATTAAGTGATGTAAATTTTGAATATTTCCATTTTTTGAGACTTAAAACGATTTCCCGGGATCTTCTTAGACAGGCTTGATAGATGAACCAAACTAATTGGAGAAAGTAATGATACTATATCATTTTCTCATTTCCAACTTTCCCTTGTTGCAAACAATCATAATTTTAATATTGTTCGTGAAATTTTCAGATTTCAGAAAACACTTTAAACTACTAGTGTAACAATTGCTCTCCTATCAGATATTGAAAATAATTCCACCTTGATCAATTGTATACACGATTTGCCGTTCAGTCCCTCCAATTACCAGTAACCACAGCAACCAAGTCACAGCTGTTTTCTTTGGTTTGATCTTGTCTTTAAAATCTGTTCAGTTTTATATTTGAAGTTTTAAACGCCAGACAAAGTAGGCTAGGATGAAACTCACCAGACAGAGAAACATCTAGCTTAGGGATCGGACGATCAACCAACACAATATTCATCTAATGATTTTAGAAGTTATATCACAGAGGATGATTTATTCTACATGTCTTTGGGTTTTCCCGCCAAATAAAAAGAAAAATCAGTTTTTCTCTTCCCCATCGATCCAAAAGAAACTGCCGGTGAGGTTGGTAAGGTCAACCAGACCGTTTTTTGAGATAGCAAATGAAATGTTACCTACTGCCTTATCTCTCATCCCATATGAGACGAAGTACGATATGGCATTACTGTAGACCTTAAACAAGCGGTGGCAGTATTTTGTATCTTCCAGAGATGAAAGATGGGCCATATTTAAGTGCCTTCTTCGCAAGCTGCTGTTCTGACATCCCTACTCTTATTCTAACCTAGATTACACATTTTGGTCGACAAAAAAAAAAATACGAAAAAAAAATGGCTCAAAGAGGCCAACAGAACGATTGATTTCAAATTGATGATGTAGCCTCAACGCAAGTACGATATTCCTAGAGATTAGTTTTGCTTCTTTAAATCAGAGCATATTCGATTTTGAGTCATCATTGCAGAACAGATTACGTTGGAAATGACCTTTGACCTTCTTTCTAACTTTTTTTTATTTTGAATGATGGATGGCTACCAAACTGAAAGCAAGCTTCAAAAGTTAATCTTCTTTGGCTGCCTGCAAAGGCAGACGTGTTCACCGACTTTTATAGAAATGTACACTTTTATTAATTCTTGTCCAGTTTTGCAAACCATGTTTTTCTTCAATGCATAGCTCTGTTTCCATTACCCCCTTTCTGAAGGCACACCCAGTATGTATCTGGTTCATGGATTCCCATTGCATAAGACATTCCAACTCCCAGCAGGCGCTGATTCCATTAGCATGTCATGCTACTAGCGGTCGCCAGAGCGTTTAGGGGGGACTTTCGTTTAAAGGAGCTTTCTATGTGTCTGATGTACATGTGGGGTTGATGTTGGTACTTACGTTAGAACTGGACCTACAGTTGTGTCTGACGTCGTGAAAAAAGTGACTAGCAAATAAGATTTTTTTTTGGAGGGGGGGAATGAATGAAATCAATATAAATTTTAGATGAAATTTTGAAATGATCAAGCTTGTCTCGCTAACATGATCGTAGAATGTCGATCTAAAACTATGAACATGAACAGAGAACTACGGTGGTCTTCAGGCTGAGACTGACCTTAGACAGAATTACAAACAACTGACAGAGGACTTTGCAGAGACAAATGAGAAACCCTGATATTATAATTTATAACCTTCTGCAAATATACCCAAGCGCAACCACCTGAAATTGACAAACAGTATTAAAAAAATGACCCTTTTGGCAAATTCCCTTTGAGACCAAGTGCAAATATACAAATGCTTAGAATCTACCGGTTATGTGTGCAAGTAATTGTGTTATAATTTGTCAAAAACTTGAGTACTTTCATGCCATGTAGTATGGTGATGGCGAGGTTGTTTATCTCACAGGCATTCAC
Organism: Stichopus chloronotus; assembly: GCA_021234535.1. Taxonomy (NCBI): domain Eukaryota; kingdom Metazoa; phylum Echinodermata; class Holothuroidea; order Aspidochirotida; family Stichopodidae; genus Stichopus; species Stichopus chloronotus. The sequence continues at coordinate 20,760,101 of CM037837.1, read as the reverse complement.
ACAATTCTTTAAGCAAAAACGAATTTGCGAAAATGGTTATATTATCAACGGAAAAATTGTCACTGCAAATACAAAAAAACATACACCCACGTTATTCACCACAACATTCAGTCACTTAGTTCGCCTTTGATAATAGCTTTGGAAGGAAAAGAAAGGATCTTTAATTTCCTGAAATGTCTGCCTCTGACTTTTGACGATTTCATCTTGCTATCCTCAAACTACACTTTTGAAGGATAAGACAGGCCCCCATGTTTAGTTTATTCCAATTATTTATCTATAATCTCATCACCTAGAAGTACCGTTTTCAAAATCTACCGGGGTTTTGCGTTCCCGATAAAGCGCAGTGTCGTGTGCTCTGTATGCTTCATTGGCATATTAATCTTTCCTTTGCTTACCAGTAGATGAAAAACAGTGAATAGCGATAATATATATATATATATATATATATATATATATATATATATATATATATATATATTTATAGTCATTTAACTGATATTGTATAAAAAGCAGAAAGATGTTATTGATTTATCAATTGTTTCAGTAGTTGTTACCACCGTTTTTACCTTGTGGAGGATTTACAACTCCGTGAAAGAAGTTTACAAAATCACATCAGGATATTTGGTTTAAATATCCCCAAAAGGTTTTACTCAATCGTTGTTAACATTTGCATATTATGCAGAAACACGTTATAACCCTCAGCTTCCCAAAGATTCAGTTCTGAAGCTGAGTCTTTTTTATTTCCTTTAAACATAAGAAAATTTAGGAAATTCATGACTTGACAAAGTTAGTTTAACATAGAACGATTCAAGATGGTTTACCGTAAACGTAAGGAATACATTTCAAAGTTATTAAATGTAGTATTACAAAGTATCACGCCTGTTACAATAGTATCAGGAGGTGACTGGAAATGTTTATGGAACTTGAAAGTAAGATCATGTAAATAAAACAGCAGGAATGAATGCAAACGTTGTGACATTTGTTTCAGTTGTGACTGATTCCTCTTTTTTTGCTATAGGAACAAAAAACATATAGTTAAAAGTAACTTTCTAGCAGAGTTTTGATGAAGACAAGCAGGCGTCTGAGGCCGTCCGGTAATTGCTTTGTAAAAATCGAAAAGACGATAAAGTGAGGCAACCATACAGCTGTGGTGACAATTTGTGAGAAGAAAACAAAAATGTCAGAATTGGCGAAGGAGGGGCGTGTCGGGAGAGCCCATGTTTACAGTTAATCAGCAAATTTCATATATCTCAAAGAACTTTTCAGATATCTAAAATTGCATGGTTTTCTCGTTTTCTGGATTAAATAAAGGCTGTAATGAAGTAAAGTAATTATTTTCTTCTCAACATCTAATTATAGTTATTTTGGCATAGGAAACATCAAAGATATCATGAAACAGAGGACTTTAGCCCCCCATGGAGTTATCTAGTAGAGTGTAAGGAGGGGGGGGCTGTAAAATATCCCCTTCCTCATATCCCGAATCAACCCCACCCCACCCCCTAAGTGAGCATTTGATGTGTACGTCTAACATTGGTTAATGAAAAATCTGCTTAAAATGATGTAAAGGAAAGTAAGGAATACTTAGTCATTAAATAATTTCGTAGAGAATTTTTTACACTAATTGGGCGAAATGTAAAACGGTCTCCGAAAACGTGATGACTGCTTTGGTTGTGTATCGTTATTGTAGAGTAAACAACTTGACTACAAATTGAGAAAAGAAAAACTACTGGGGAGCAACGCGAAAAGTAAGAGTTGCAATATTTAACTTAAAAATACCATTTCACTCTCATCAAGTTAAGTGTCTTGAAAAAGCACAATAGTGAAACACAATTAAAGATACAAAGTTAGAGCTATCTGAGCTTCTACTCTGTAACTTGAATCTAAAATTTAGTCAGAGAAAAGTCGGATATCCGAATCGATAATAAAGCTAAATGAGATTGAATTTCATGTGACTGAGGCTGAACTTAATATATTTGAAATTGAGTTTATCGATATCTTAAAATCTGATCTAGAATATTTGAAATTCGTCCATTTCGTGAAAGAACCATAGCCTACAACACATTAATGTGACAGACCGCTATATGAGAAACTGGGGGTACTTATCATATGCGTTTGCATATACAGTGCGGAGCAAAACCTTCCCTTGCTATGGCAGATTTACTCATCCTTCAAATCGACATCTTTCAGTGTGTTTTGCCTTTTCCTCAAGCTCCTTGCAAAATTGCCACGACAGAGGTTCGCTTTAACATCTTCACATATGCTCCGTCCCCACCCTAACCCCACCCGAAAGATCTCTGTGAATATACCGCAACGTATAATATAAAAAGAAGTATATTCCAGCATGAGCAGGTTTGTCATATCTCAGTAAACGAAAGAAAATAGTAAGAAAACAAAAGGATGACAAACGCAGAAGTTTCTGTATTGTGCTGTGCGCATCTCTGCATGAAACAACAGACTAAGCCGTTATCATGAGCAGTATAAAAAAAAAAAATGGTCTACTTCGCACATTTATCTAACCTGCGTCTGATCAAATGAACAAGCATCATCTGTGTAACGTCGTTTAGAGTTCTGTGTTCCCTCCGTTGGCTAATATAAACATTCCACGTTTCAGTTCGGTATGCATGAAATCGATACTTTACTGTAATACAGCCACGGTATCTGGAAGGCATATTCATCAGCCTTGATCGATAATTAATTACCAATCAACCTTTATTCTGAATGAAATTTGCGAGCGCGTGCTTGTGGCAGAATTCATGTCTTTTGGGTTAATTACCTGTCTCACTGTGCGTATATTCGTAAAGCGTCGCTATATGTATCGAGGACACAAACATTACTGCAGCCACAAGCTATCGACCAAACCAGATTAAAATGCGGCAGCTGTTACCAAAATTCCACTAAAAAGCAAAGGAAAGCAAGGGAGAAAAAAAAAGAAGAAAGTCATATTTAAAGAAACTTTCTCGTTGATTTATCTGTTTCTTTGTGCTTCTAGAACTCTTTTATTGCGCTGAATTATTCGCCATTTAATTTTGTATTCGATCGAATACATTGGTGGACTAGTGGGCCCTATATCTCTGTTTAACCGGTTTCTTCAAGTCGTCTCAACAACAGGCAATAACTATTCGCGATTTCTGGAGTGTCCTCCTGTGTTTTACTGACTCCACGACGTTGTGAGTAGTCAATAAATCACTAAGGATTGTAACAAACACATACTATGTCTTAACATCAGAGCAAAGCCCCCTTTCGTCTAAAACGGCATTCCACGAGGCCTGCAGAAGGCGCCTTTTTTACCTCCTACAAATTATGACCCACCTGGAAACGTAAATAGTTATTCGATTTAGCTCTACAGCACGACCGACGAAAAGTCAAAGACATATTGCCTGAGTAATTCTCTTTAAAGAGAGAGTCTGCGTCAATGCTCAAAGGAGAGAATATACGCATATGCTCTTGGGGAAACGGATTTCTGAAGAATAACTACCAAAGCACTGTGAACAGAATTACGTAATACATACTAAGAGCCATGACAACGCAAATCCTGACGAGAAGTAATTTATTTTCAAGTTCAGAAGTTCAGATGATCGTTAAATTAGACAATCGGGCGGATAAAAGTTTCCATAAATATCTTAATAACTTTTACATCGTGTGATATCTAACACACCAGAAACTTCTGAACATGATTGAATAGTTACTTTAGTTACTGATGAATGAATAGTTACTTTCTTCAAACGAAACAAAAAAATGCTAAGTAGAGCGACAAACGACATCTTTGAAAACTTCCATCCATTGCTCATTGCTTAATGAGCGATATATATATATATATATATATATATATATATATATATATATATATATATATATATATATATATATGCTCATTTATGTGTTCGTGTCTCTGTGTGTCTGTATAAGTTCGTCGCTATATTCCCTATATGAATATGTATAAAGCCACCCCTTACCGGTGAATAACTATATTAAATAAATAAATGGATACCAATCGACCTATTTTCCTTCACCTTATTCACCCTTATTATCCTTCACCTCTCATCGTGCTTTTAAAGGAAATCTGTTCAAATATTTGCTCAGACGGTTAGAGTAAATGAGTTATTCACAGAGTTTTACTACATCGTGACTATTACAGTAAAGGGTGTCGTGGAAGATTTTCCGTGCAAGTGTGTGTGTGTGCTTGATTTTCAGAGAAAGCAACACTCTAACATTTTTTTGTAGTTGTTTTTTTGTCAGTTTTTCGATTGGAAGACGTTGGATGACATTGTTTCAGAGTTTACACATGTCGCTTGAAGTTCTATCTGGCATGATGTCATTTGTCCATAGAACTGCCGACTTTTCAATAACAGTAATTAATATGTAATTTTTTCTTGTGTTTTGATGAAAGTATTGTTTTACAAGAGTTACTGTAGAGTAATAGTTTTGATAAAATTATCAAAACTCTACAGTTTGTGCGTGTTCAAATCAGATCCTTATCCCCCCCCCCCCCCAACAAGATCTGGCGTTTCACTCAGCCTATGATGGTAGGCTTACGTTAGCAACATATATACATAGTTTTAATTTGTTGCATAAATTATCGGGTAAAATGTTACACTTGTGGTAAAATCGAATCCCCCCCCCCCTTCATTGAAAAAGCTGCATGCGGACCTGAAAATTTGATGTACAGTGACGAAGTGAGTGCATCTTTTCGGGGGAGGTGGTAGGAGACTCTCAATGACGTCATGAATAAAAACTAAAATTCTAGTCGCCGTAAGAACCTTATTTGACCACTTTTACTCTTGCGGCTCCCTCTTCCACCCACCCCACTCCCAACAACGCCTCCACTGTTGATTTACTTTTTTGTGTGTAATAAAAAGTATTTGCTCACAGACTTTGTGATGGAACCAATTTCTTTTTCTAAACTTCTCAAACACAAACTTATGCATCGCCATCCATCGGCCTTGCTTCGTTATCATTTCTTGAAAGTTCCGCTGTCCTTCAATTTTCTGGAATTAAGGGACGCTTGTAAATTGTACATGGACGGTTTCCCGAATAGAAAGTCTCGTATTGCTGTCAACTTCGCTTACGAGTGACGAGGTTTGCAAGGGTGGTAGACTATTTTTTAACATAGCTTATTGGAAAATGCCTGTTATTTAGAACTGTAGGTTATCCCCTTCGGATGAATAACGGCATCACTGAAGTATTAAATTTTTTTTATTCATGGACTCTTTTTTTCAAACCGAACGTCTAGTGGAAAGCGGTCTTTTCTTCCCGATTGTACAGTAGGCTGTCATCACTTTTGTTTTTTTTTCATACTTAAAAATGCTATGATATTTTCTTCATTTTCTCTCTCTCTCTCTCTCTTTCTTGCACCATTGCACCACAAGAACCAATTACAAGGTAAACTTGATCGAGTCTACGGGGCACAGGCCCTGTAATTAGATCATCACTTGTCCAGTCATTGCGTGGAGTGTGGAATATTTTTTAATCAGCCCTTTAATACACGCAATATCTTCTCCCTGCGATCTGCATAGTCCAATGAGGTTACTTTGGCAAATGGAGAGAGAGAACTATCCGTATATATATACATATATACGGAGTGACCTCTGGCATCACAAAGACTGACGTTGACACACGTGAAAACAGATCCGTCAGGACAGAAACGAATTTTAATCGATGAAGATCAACGCAGGAAATAAAAAATCTATACCTAACTTGTTTACGTTAGTGAAAAATTTTCTGTTTCGCTGAGTATTCTACTATTGGGGTAAATCAAGGGAAGATGGTTAGTAAAATGGGTTATAGTTTCCTGTATACGTTGGCTTAAAGGGAAAAGTGTTCCCAAATTGTTTTTCTGTAGAGTATCTGATACGGTACCTAGGCTTTAGCTATAGAAAACTTGACAATTACTGTCACAAAGAACAAAAACAAAAATTTCTGCAACATAAGTAATATAAACTAGAAATTTTTTTTTTTATGACCATCCAATAAGATTCACTTAAGGAAAATTTTAGAGAGATCATTTTTCAATTATGATGTGAAGATGTCTAACAATTATTTATTTTATTAGGATTTATAAAATGGGATACAACTGTCGGCGTCTTCATTAACATGGCTGTAGACCTTAATGATTTCTTACAGGTTATATGGTGACCTCGTTGTAACATTTATCTGAAGATTTCAATTTGGAATGTTACAATTTGGAATGACCACAACGTTCATTCGGTACGGGCATATGGACTACATCACGCATTTCTAGCTCCTGTTGATCATAATCAGTTTCATAAAAAAAAACTCACATAGCAGAGTTGTCAATTACACGTAAATGCCTTTTCCGACCAAATCAAACAAAGACAAGCAACTTTCTACCTCTTTAATCCTTCCATGTCTTTTACCAGAGATCCACTCTGAAAAATGCCTTGCCAAATTGAAGGGAAATCGTATGAGACTGGAAACGAATAGGAAATCTAAGGAACTATTTGAATGGATGTGTTTAATAAAATGATACTATATATGTTTATGTCACACCGTGTATATGTTTGCTTCTTATGGCAAAATGCCTCGGTAAGTAATACACTCATACGTTGTTTTGTACTATATATTTTGCGTGCTTTCTCATCTTGTCGAGTGGACAATTCACAAACAAAAGTCGAAACATAATACACGTACTTGATGGTGAAAATGTTACTCCAGAAAATGAGATCGTAGGACCACACGATAATGAAGAGGGCACTCTAACAACAGCACACTTGACATTACAAAGACCCACAAACAGGTAAAGAAACCATATTGTACGTAGCAAATTCATTCAAATCCTGTCAATCTTGGTAACATTTCAGTTCCCCTTTGACTTATTCTAAATAAGCTGACATAATCACAAATGTAAAACAGTGATAATGCATTGAAAGTTTAACTTTTGTTCCTACCGTATCTAATCTCTCTTTTACTTTTAACGAGTTGCGTCACACTGGCACCGTTATAGGTATCTGTATCCCTTTTGCCGTCAGTACGTCAGAAGATACGGTCACTAAAATATCTTAAAAATCACGTAAAAGCGAATTTGTTCCAAACATTTTATGAACAGTATACTCACCAGTATATGGTAATCTGCAGAAAAGTAACAAACTGGACATCAGAAACCAACGTGAAATGTAATTCTGACTGACCAATTTCCTCAACTCCATTTTGCCTCGTGTATATATTTGTTGTTCTTCTGTATATCAATGCCTCAGATCGCCATCAAACACCTTTCCAAAATTCTGTCGTTAAAGAACTCTTACCGATTCCTTTTGATATTCTTTGATTCAAAATGCCAGTCTCGATCATTGCTAGTGAAGTCGAAAGTTGAAAGTGTTTTGTAAACCATTTAAACCAATTTAAGCTCTTTTGTAAATTTCTCGAAACGTTCACGTTGGTTATACCTTCGCTCTTCGCGCGTAACGGAATCCACTGAGACTTCCAGCGTCCTTACGTGGTGCGGAAAATTATTGCTCAAATACAGAGACCTAAAAGGCAAGCCATTAACATCTTCATTGAAGAAAAGGAGCAATGACTGGCGAAGGAAAGACAGAAAGCGATTGTCTTGAATTAAAAGTTCATTGCACAAAAAAATAAATTCATTCACACGAACTGTAGACGTTACCTATTACTTTTCTTTACTGCAAACCCCTTGATATTTTGTATTAGTGACACACACTGGTTTCATCTGCTTGCAACACATGTTCGTCTACAGCAGTAAAGGCACGGAGTCTTGCAAATGTGCCTAAAGAATTTCAAAGGGAGCCCTCTTCTTCGAGACAGGATACAAACGACCATACAAAGTATGTAGAGCACAAACTGGCCTGTTTTTAGCATTTACATTTTGTCAATTTATTCAATACTTAGATAATATTGTTCCATTCCGTAACTTCTTCCTCCTACTCCAAATGAATATTTTTACGCATTTCATCTCCGTGAATAAAGATTAAGAAACAAAAAAGAAATCCGGAAATGATAAAAATGAATGCGACACAGTTTTGGTTGTATTAGGTAAGATATCTTCTCTAGAATGCGACGCGTAAGCGTACCTTAAATGTGCATATTTCTCTCAAAGGGGCAAACTGAACATCGGTACAGTTTGTCGGTATGGTTTATTGCTTTCGTCGATCTGTAAACTGAAAGTAAATCAAGCATCACGCCTTGCAGCAAAATGGCTACTTTTACCTACATGCTTATGTTTAGTTGTCGCAGCAGAGTACTCAAATGTAACAGGGTAATTCCATGTTATTAAACCGATATTTACATGCGCTCATGTATGCCGCAGATGTATCATCAACATGACGTAACCTGAACAATCGGCAATAGCGGCAATAGGAGAGTTTCATTTCAGAAAAAAAAAACTTTATTACAACCACACCAAGGCCTAAAATATACAACAACATGAGAAGGTAAGCATAATAATGAAGTGAAGAGATATAGTTCAGGAGTTCTACAAGGGAGCTGCTCAAAGTTTGTGAGGATGTAGGACTCCAGACGTCAAGTGAGACAAAGTGAATGAAAACTTAAAAGAGGAATATTAGCTCGCGGCCAATGGAGAGTCCCTTACAAACCTAATTAGCATTACATTTGGTAAAGTATACGTTTAGTTACCAACGCATGGATGTGTAGTGACTTTACGTAAGAGATGTCCAGTATCCTGGCTGAAAGACCTTCGTTGTTTTTTTCTTTTGTCCATTTTCATACAAATATTGTTGTTTCCACAAGAATTAGAGTTGGGACTACTGTGTCGGGAAGGATGCGAAATAAATCACGCAGCGGTAAAGGTTCAGGTTTCATCGTATGTTTTTAACCTACTTAAAATTCCTCTATGGAGACCTTATCCACATCTTACACCACAGTGCTTCTTCATCTTCTCAATGGTAAAGCTTTCAAAAATTTGATGAAACTTAGCTTTGTTGTAATTTGTCAAAGTCGATACGTCTCTTGAGGGTTTGGGTTTCGCAGTTGCTGACATAAAAAGGAAGCATAAAATGAATGATTGCAGAAAGTCGTGATTTTCCTACTCTCGCATGATCAAGTAATGGAATGTTGTTGGTTTTCAGTTTCAAACATTCCGTGATATGTATCACGAACCATATAGATGCCTGACCAGAACCACATTTGACTTGATAATCTCAAAGTATGTGTCTTACACCGAACTTTTATGGCTACCGATAAATTGATCAGAACACCGAAAGGTATTAGCTGAAAATTAACACGTTTTGATTTCGAGCAACCCTTTTAAAATCATAATTGATACAGTAACCCCCACAATCGAAAGAGCCGATTGGAAAGGAAAGAGTAATTAGGTATATACTGACGTTATCCAAGCAGTCACATGGTCACCGAGACATTAAAAGTAAGATATATGTGTATATAAGATATTCTATTCCTCGCATATATATATATATATAGGAATAGAGTGATAGTAATAATACATGTATGTTTTAGGTGATGCTTCATAGTTGAAGAATGCCAAGACAGTTGCCATTGAATTAGATACATTCTTACAGCAGAAGAATAATTACTGAGAAATCCACAGAAGATGAATCAACGTGGCTGTTAAACGAGATTCCAGTAGCAGTTACAAACAATTTGTCATTTCCCATCGGTATGGAATGGACTAACCACATCGCTGGTATGCGTTTCATAATATCAAAGTGCACACTCAATACTCACATTGCTGAACTCTAAGCAACCTCAAAGCTAAAGAATTAGTCACAGTGAATTATTGAGGTCCCGAGACCACAACACTGTAGTTCGTCCTATCATCTGGGACGAAAAAAAATAATTACTTCTTCTCAATCCTACTCGTCTATTCTGATAATAAAGTTAATAATTCCATAGTATCAACATATGTTGTGGTTAAAACGAAGAGGGACAGTACAAGTATGTTTTTTATGACACCAAGTGGACATAATTCAGACAGTGATATTTGAGATGACAGGATAAGCACAAATATAAAATACATTGCACATTATTGTGTACTTCAAAAACCGCAATCGGAGACTCAGTTCTAATCGAGATATGACATTTCAAATCCCATTACTATTTACCAGATAATCTCTCAGCTACCGTAAGGGAGATCTTGTTTTATGGCAACTGCTCCGAGCGTGTGTTTACTTTATTATTTACATATTGATTTGTCCTTGAAACGTGGTACCTTTAATGTTTGGTTAGCATTTGAAATGTACTTTTGAACTTCAGCAAACATAGCTCCAAACGTCGAAATTTTCCTGGTGAATTTTTCAGCTATCGCTGGAAGATTGCGAATGTCAAAGTGCGGGCTATAATAACGTTATAGTATTTTGACAAAGTAAGAGAAATTAAATTTCTCAGCCACAAAAACGAAAATGTCGATAACATTTTGATGAGTGTGTAACATAATGTAATAAGAATGCTGAAGACGTTGAATTCCACGTAAAGGTCAAGGAACTGACTTAATGATCATTTCACGTGACAGACGTGAATGCCTTACGACGACAAGATGTGTTAAATCCTACTACTTTTCATGAATAGACAACATCATGATGTAGTGTCCAACCCTCCACATCCACCCCCCCCCCAAAAAAAAAACAAGCAACCAATGAATAAAAGAAGTTAATTGTAAATATAGAACATATCTTTTTGTTTTTTTTCTGTAATGGTAGTAAAGGTAACAAGGAAATTTATGATGATGTATACATAGGTGTTTGAACTGAGTAGCCTAAAGGCGATGTCAGAGCCCGATTCCCGGACTCAAGTTTCGCTAAGCTACATTAGACATGTAAAAAGAAAAAGGGATAAAAAATGATCATGTATGGGTAACTAAGAACACTTTATTGTCATCGCGGTACGTAAGATACATTGTGATATATTAAGCTAAAAGCAGGATTTTGTATTACGACTTCACGACGAACTTGCCCGAACGAAAATATATCTTCCGTCGGGTACCCCCTTGAATATGGCGCTGCTGGCATCCGGGTCCGAAGTTTGGAAGCTACACCACATGGTGATGTCTATTTTCAAAGTCTGCAAAGATATGCAAAAATAAACATGCGTGCAGTGAAGGAATAACGAAATAGGGTCATTTCTTGAATTTAGCACTTGCAAATTTTTACTAATACAACCATTTCCTTCGATGCAAGCTTGCCGCTTTAAAAATTGAAAGAATTCAATTAAGCAGGATCTGGGTTTAATTTATAACATTTTGTCACCACAATACCTCCAAACATGCGTTATTCAATGAGGCAATTCATGAAGCATTCAAAATTTTGCAAGAAAAGTTACTGATGAACTTCCAAGAGGTAAAAACTGACTAATGTGAACCTTTCTATGACGTCAGAACCTTTCTATAGACGTACCAGTTCTGCTTAAACCTCGGAGATTATCATTGATTACAAGCACAGTTTTGATCTATCTCCTTAAATAGGTTTACGATGTGATTTATAGATGAAAAGTTTACAGACACTTCAAGTCATATTCAACAAGATACCTTGATATCAAAAGATAAAGTCAGTAATAACCTGATTCTAAAAATTTGCATTCCTCGAAACTATTCAGAGTAATCTGTCTTTTTAAGAGAGAATTTTCTCCTTATATTCAAATATTTTGTTTAATTTTCAATAAGGCATTCATTACTTTAGTATGGTACAGAGATTAACACGTTTGCACGTTTCTTTATTGGTCTTCGGCAATAGTAGGGAAAGAAAACTTCCTCACATGGTGTAAAACTATCTTTTGCATAGCTTCGATGGGGCGGATTACAAAAGTACATAAAATCATCGTGGTAAAATCTTTTTATGACACTGAAAACTACAAGACGAAACGGATTAACAGCACGGTAGAAACAAAGTGTAATAAAGGTAGGAAATCGATGTTAGAGGTTTGGTTGGCCATACGTGCGCCTGTTGCTGATGAGCAGTATACGGGCATGCGGCTAGCCGGGGATGGAATCCACAGCAAAACGGTCCGCGGCGTATTTATTTCAGGCAGGAAGAATTGGCAATACGCCTCTCGGAACTGTCAATCAAAACTTTTGATATTAATAATGTCATCAAATCTAAAAAAAAATGTTCCTTTATTTTGTCCAACGTATGTCAAGTATGTTACTTCTCAGTACTACTAAAAGGTAGTCCATTTTTTTTAAGTTGGAAATGTTTCACCACGGGTGACATATAACGCGTTCATGTTTTGCCTGTGCGTTTCACAAACAAAAAATGAAAAAAAAAATCAATTCAGGTTCTTCGTCGCTTAGTTGCATTAGATAATGTTCAACTGCCAGCTATCCCAATTTCCTTTTTTATTTTCAAAATTAAAACGGGTCATTATCAATCAATGACTCAGTGGGGTCTAAAGGTATGTTCAGCACCCCCTCTCTCCCCTACTATTTGCAAACTGTTCCAAGAATAAATGAAAGAGGATGAAGAATCCATGATGATGCTTTTATCATCTCAACTCATGTGATATGTATTACCATTTTTCATACATTGATTTTTATCTCATTAGGTCTAATTGAGAAATTGCAGGTCATGAGATCTCTATTTTAAGGCTTGGTGCATGCAGCGTGGAACACCAGGGAAGTGCCGTTCCCAGCCATCTGGAGGGTATGAAAAGCCAAATATTTTCTGGTTCGCTCCGCGCCAACCGATGTGGCGCTCCACTTTGATAGTCTTGGCGGCAGTCAGTCTTCTCCAATACTTTACTTTAGGTTAATGGGGGCAAGTGTTAAGGAAAGTCAATTTTGCACCAGGGGTGAGCAAAATAAGAAAGACAAACATGATCGTTCTTAGGCAAAAGGGAGAGGCCCTATCCCTTAGACCTGTTCTCATGACGCCTAGGCCTATCTGTAGACTGACAGATATGAAATCCTGGCTTTAGCCTTGGTAGGGGAACACCCCTCATGAACCTCCACCAAGACGGGGGAAAAAATAGGGACGATGAGTCGATTTTGCCCCCTCACACAAAAATCTTGGCCCCCTGAGGATACGCCCCTGTATCAAAACGTGTCACTCTATCTGAAAGTTACATTAACACATAGCACTTATGTTCGGCACAAGGGAAAGAATCAAATATTACAATACATATGTTTCTAACAATGAGGTTGGCCCTGTATCCTGGTACATAAAGTGTCACTTTGAAAGATCGGTCACTTTAGACTCTATCAATTAACAAAGCTTCATACCCTTACAAATTTGGAAATGTGTCAGTGACGTATGCATGTACCTAAAGAACATTCAATACTTGACGTTCATAGATATGACATTATAATTTTTGCCCCAAATCAATAAATTTTTAAATATTATCGACTGTAAAGAACGCAGACGGAAAGGGAATTACAAATTTAGTCCTTTAAGTCAGTTTTCCACAGAGGTTTGTTAAGATGAACGCCGCAATCAAATGTGAGGTTTCGAGAGGAAAAGAAATAAATTTTGTTCAAGCTTAAATTGGAAGCAAGGACGCAGCTCGTTGTCTAATGTTAAACATTTTGCTTACATGATACTTTCACGACAAATGTGATGTTGACTTTTAATGTTACACCGACCAACTTAACACGAGTGTCTTCGTTTTATTCCTATAGCCAGTATTCTAAAATGACAACAGGCTTTCATACAGCTTGCTATGAGCACACTGTAAGGGTGTGCTGTAAAACGACAAGAAATTAAGTCCTTGACAAACGAGGAGATTTTTTGTTTCATTTTTTTTTTTTGTCTCTCTTCTGTAGTTTAGCTCTCTCGTTATGTCATTGCAATATCTCTGTGTGACCTCAATGGAACGTATCGAGGTTTTCATTTTCCGGATCCTTGGTCTACTTAACATGTCAGACTCGATCATAACTGTGGATCTTCTGACAATGGTCGTAAACAGCAACATCGAAACAACCCCTTGGCAATATTATTCATTCTAATGTTATTACCTCTTTATGTCTACCTCTTCCTCCTTTCGTCCAGGGTTCAAGTTGCTCTCCGGAAACGGTGGTGTGATCCGAGAGATACTTTTATCGTAAATCGAAACCTTATTTAAAGCAACCTATATATGTCACCGTAGTCTGAAGTGCAATCAATGATTCCTTAAAGCTGCATACACACACTTGCACACGCACACATACACACAACTTTGTTTCCAGTTCATTCCTTGGACGTCATTGTGCCTTCTTTTGTTTTTTTCTTCCTCAACCCTACCCTTAACAATAGACTGTCTATTGTTAATCTTGAGAGGACCGGAGAAATCTGTTGAATTTTCTACAGAGGACCTAAAATCTAATGTTTCGGTTCTCGATCCCACCCGAAAACAAGGGCACACCTACAAACAGACACACACACACACACATGTCATTATGCTAAGTGTTGAGAATGTTCCTATTTCGATGAATATGACGTTTGAACTCCGTTGCCTTATAAGTACATCCACTGACTGTTACACATTTTTACTGACGTTCTTTTCTCCACAAAATTTGCTTCATGGCTATTCTTTACCCTTTTTGACATTGTACGTCTTGAATGCCATCAATTCAAAGTCAAAACTGTATCCATAAGATCGTTGTTGGTTTACAACCTACTGGGAGGCATGAAATGATCGTAGGTGATCACATTGCAAGAGAGAGGAAATGATCACTTGAGTGAAAACTAAGGTATTAGGATATTCATCTAAAATTACGTATTCCGTAAAGGATTACGAAGAAATACTAATATATCAAACATGCGGGATTTATAAAAAATAGAAGTCACAAGTTTTGTAATCGGTATCATCATCATCAACATCATCATCAACATCATAATCACGATCATCGTCATCATCATCATCGACGTCATCACCGTCATTATTATGGTCATCGCTATCATCATCGTATCATCGATATAATTAACAGTATCCTTGTCATCATCACTATCATCATCGCCATCATCGCCATCATCGTCATCATCATCATCGACATCGTCACCGTCATTATTATGGTCATCGCTATCATCATCGTTTCATCGATATAATTAACAGTATCCTCGTCATCATCACTATCATCATCGCCATCATCGTCATCATCACCATTATGACATTCATCTTTATTATGGTTATCGTTATCATCATCCTCATTGTCGTCATCATCATCACCGTCAGCATCATCTTCGTCGTTACCATCTTTATCGGTGTCGTCAGCAGCATCTTCTCCTATTCTCGTCGTCTCCTCCGTCTCCTCCGCGTGGAATTCCTTCATGTCTATTGCATCGATCAATGGTTGAGACTAAGTTTTTTTTTGCGAGTGGCCATCAGTGATGTAAGATGCTGTCTCAATCAATACCTCGCGAAAGTTTACTTCGCTTTGAAACTGACGACATAGACGGTAATATTTTCAATATCTCAGAATATTCTCAGTAATTATGCCCACACGGAAAGTGTCGGGTTCGTAACCTTCAAAAGAACGGACGAACATCTGTCCAACTCTTTATTGCAAATATCTTCCCGTACGATATCGAGTGGCAGTGGAGACTATTTTAGCTTTGCTTTTTTTTTTGCTCTCTCTCTGTAATCTCGAGGTCAAAGTGAAGGTAGCTGGCGGGTGCCATTGGGTATTTTATTAGCACGAATGTGAGATACAATAATGTTATGATGGATTGGTGCATAATGGATGTTATTCCTGTTTTGATGTCCTTGAGTCTTAAGTAACACGTTACTTATTCAGTCAACAGTTTATTGCGTCTCTTTCGAGATATCATATTTCTCTGTTGCATAAAATCGTATACTTTCATGAACCGTCTTATTGTTTCTACATTGTTCGTATGTACCATACTCGACCTGTGGCTTCATAATATTATTCGATAATTTATTTAGATACTAAGTGTAGGAGAATCGGTAGTCTTAATGCCGTAAAACATATCTTACTGATACAAAGCAAAAATATGTCAATGAAATGACAGAATTTAGTTAACGTTTCCGATGAGACAGTAATCAAGGGAAGAAAAAAGAGTTAAGAAACTTCTTCAGTGATGAAATATTTTAAACTTCTGTTGCCGCTCTTTCACTATTTATTTTTTTACCCAACATTGTCACGCACGCAAGGAAGGATCTTTGGAATGTAAACGAAACATTAATCAACGTGGATAGTTAGAAATAACATAACATTCGTCTTATCTTATCATCTCATACCGTCAACAAGTTACACATCATAATTAAAGAGACAGCGTAAATAGGGTGAAATATGCCTGCCTTTCAAACATTGTTCCTAGCAATAACCATGAAGATGCGCTACAGTTTAACTGCCATCGTGACCTTCGCGCTACCGATTCTTGAAGTGCAATTCTTTCTGTTGGTCACTAAGTAAGTAGTTGTCATAATCATATGCCAATATCAGCTAACGTTCACGTCTTCCAAATTTATACATAGATTAACAAACTTTTTTTTTTCAAACTTATTAGGCATTTCTCTTTGAATAGAAAAATGTAATAAACTAAGGGAAATATGTTTCCTTGGTTACTGCTAGTAGTACCTCTCTTCGCTGTCATTAGGATGAACATCTCCACGGGTTACTTTAACCATGAACGGCATTCTCTGTATGGACCGATATTACATAAAAATGTCAACAGGAACGTTATGAAAACATAGCAGCTCCAAAGAATTAGAAAAAAGCAAATCATTATTCATCTACATATGATGAATTTATTGAATGTTTATCTTTGACGATGTGATTGGCAGAAAGTCAAAATCTCTCCGACGCATATGCTAACAGTTTTCTTAAATATGAAGGCGACGACTTAAATATCACAGACACCACGTTTCAAGAAATGCTTTTAGATGAAACATGTGTTTCGAAAAGATACCCAGGGCGATAATGAATTAATGTTTATGATTCCCTTCTTATCGTAAAGTCGTGGAATATCCGTCGGTATTTCTTTTCTCAACATTAGTGTCAGGTCGGCGAAATTTATTTTTTATCATCCAGGCATCTCGATGGATTTCTTTTCTTACATTCTTTCAGGGTAAATAAAATGCGAACATGATATTTCAAGAAAGTAACAAAAGATGACGTAAAACAAACACATAAAGTATACCACCACAAGAAGCGTAAACCAAATCATAAATTAACTCTTTAATCACTCACAGCTCGAGAAATAAACAGAGGATCCATCACGTTGAATCTTTTCAAAGATTAATTTTGGTTATGTAACAACTCTCAGCGAAAATCTACAAAAGACTTGTTACACTCGCTTCTGCTCTTCTTCACTATAAAAAAAGTGCAACCTTTTTTTTTTTCGGAAGAACTGCTGAATAAAAGGATTATAAATTCTCAGAGCATTTTGCATTTTCTATTTGACTAGATATTTCATCCTTTGCAAACGTTTAAGAATTCACTTTTTATTTACATCCAGGACAACAATGCAAACATTAATTGCACATTTTCTCTTGATTTTGAATACTCTAATAGTTAATCGCTTAACGTATAATTTCATTTTTGTGTGTAAGAGATTTAACACTGCTGAATAAATATTACGTCTGAAATTGTTTCAGTTTTTTGAGTCCCGGAGTCCGGTAATGGTAGCTTCTTGCAGGACGTGTGCGGAAGGCTCTAATTGCCGTCAAGGTGTTCATAATTCAGTCTCTTGAAAGTTGGGATGTAATAAAAGTGTGAATAGAATTTTCAGTTCCGTTTTATTTTCATTATTGAAGAGATCACGTCCAATTTTCATCGTCAATATTGCTATGGGATTGTATGACATGTGACATGAATATGTAATGAAACGGCACCTTTTAACAAGTTTAATACAGCTCGAACATTATTCGAAAAGTCATGTAGCAAACACGCACTATAAACCATATCCGCTTTGCTTAACTAGACCCTATTGATGCACCTTCTGCCATATTCCCCCATGTGAGGAGTATTCTCGAGCTGAAGTCAGACTTCATTTTGTAAGAAGATAACTCTAAGATTACAAAAAAAAAAAAAAATTGCTGTATTAATTTGTTAATATCCCGCAGATTAATGTTATTAAACAGATGTCGAATACATTTTACATTATCAAAACAGAAGTACAAGTTGAAGACCGAACTAAATTTGCAAGGAAGTTACTCCTGTATTAAATAAAAACAATTACTGTACCAGCATATTAATATTCCTCAAATTAATGTCATTTACAAGATGTCGCACACATTTTATGATATCGAAGATGTCCGAAGTTAACATCTGATAGCACTGTGGCCACGGTTCATCTTAGGTGGATGAATTGGGGCGGCATTTCCATTAAATCTCTACTTAAACCAGTTTCTTATATTACACATCCATTATATCCCATTTACTAACACACTATATCTTCCTTCAGTTTCATTTCATCAAAACAGTCTTCTATGTAATCCACCTCCCAGAATCGGGCGCTTGAGCTTTCAACAATGGGATCAACAACGTTAAAGGAGATTACAGCTTCTGTAAGAATTTTTCAAGTGCGTTTTCACCAGATTAAAGGTATATTCTTCTCACGCTAAAATTAGGAAAAGAATCTTGCGATAGAGCCGAGAAATCTTGTAGGGTAAGAAAAGCTAAAACTAGAATTGTTAAAATAAAGAAAAATGAAACATTTCTATGGTTTACGTTTAAACGTCCAGCCGGTGCATACTTTTGGATTCGTGTGAAAAACGGGAAAACATTTCTACTAAAGTTTATTCCAGATCTAAGTAAAAAAAAGTATCACTTTACGAAATTAGAGAAATCTCATGGATCCAAGCCTTTGGTGTTGTAACATTGCACAGATGACTTATCACGTGAACACATGACGCTGCACAAAGATTGTCATTTCCGTAAAATAAAACCGATGAACACAATGTATATGAAACTTAAAATAATGAAACGCGATAAGTTACTACGATTTTGTCCTAGGATTATGTTTGAGTGACTCTTCGGAAAAGCTATAGTTTTATGAGTTCTAAGTATTATTGTGAAATGAGAGATTGAACAAACTTGTCAATTTCCATCGTGAAAGTTGTTTCAACTACTTTATGTGCTTAAACTGTGTTATAGTTTCCCAGATAGTTGCGTCATTACCGTCATTCTCGCCATCCTCGTCATCTTTTTCGCCAAGCACATCTTCGAGAACCAGACAGATTACAGCTCGCGTGGAATACAGCTTTAAAGAAATTGCACTTTATATTTCGCAATCTTCGGCAGTAAGAGAAGGATCACATAACCCCAAGACCCAGCAGGACGCCTACAAGCCGGCTGTCAACACGTATTAAAGCTGTATCAATTCGGAGGCTAATGTTGTATCATAAGGGGGAGAAAGCCCACCAGATAGGATAGTGCAGATGATGAAAGCACGCAACGATGCAGAAAATTTCGGGTTACGCTGCTCTCAGACTACACTAGCACTACACGCGCAAACGCACAACACTTTACATGGCGATGGACTTGGAAAATGAAATATGGCGGGGTCATAAATTACGATAAATAAAGCGTTTCGAAAATCCTTCTCAGGATAGGTCACTGACGAAAGCAAGAGAGAGTACGGAAGGTAGAATCAAGGATTCTTGTTAAAACAAGTCAAGGGAAGATGTAGTGGATTGATTGTAATAATATTATTATTAATTGTAATTGAAGTGTTTGGGCCAGTTGATGCAAACAAAATCTGCAGGATTGGCTAGATTTGAGACGTGAATCATGTGAGGCCTAACCCTAGAGAATACATCGGAAACTTACACAAGTCCCGGTGCGATGAAAGTCTACCTCACACATGTGTAAAGGTTTGGTTATACTATCACATCTATTGGTATGCATTGTGTCTCAGGAGGACTCAATGAAGGGATAAAGGATAAAATTTAAAAAAATAAATAAAATAAAATGTAAATAGACTTGTGAAGAATTTAAAG
Organism: Stichopus chloronotus; assembly: GCA_021234535.1. Classification (NCBI taxonomy): domain Eukaryota; kingdom Metazoa; phylum Echinodermata; class Holothuroidea; order Aspidochirotida; family Stichopodidae; genus Stichopus; species Stichopus chloronotus. The sequence goes on along the minus strand of CM037837.1, from coordinate 20,740,283 downwards.
CAGACATTCCTTGGCTGGAAGACAGAGAATGAGAGGAGGTGTGGGGGGGGGGGGGGGTGTCAAACTAGGCCGATGTATGGTTTCCTTAGATTTTGAAGAAATGGAATACACAGAATCAAAATCATTATCAAAAGATTTGGTTCCCTTTAATATGTACTGCACTGGCGTTTTCCTGGGCCAAGTTTAGATATAGTTAGTAGGGAAATAATGGCAATGTTGAGCTATAGAAATACTTTCCTCCGCCTGTAGGTAGTTGAGTATTAACGCATTATTTATGACAATCCGAGCAATAAAGTGTAGTGGAAAAACCTTGTTATAAATTTACTCAAATTACACAGTAACTGCAGATCTTTTAATGTAGGACTTACTGATTTTAGTCAGCAAATATCAATTGCTTCGAACAGTCAGTGTAGTCTCTTCATGTGAAGTTGAGTTTCCTCTTATCTTTCGCTTATTTTTTTTTTGTAGTGTATGAGCTGATGTGTCTCATATGGCGACTACCTTTGACACAACTTCACAGAAACGCGCTCTCAGTGCTTGCCACGTGGCGAGCACGTGTGCTGATATGATTACAAAGATCGTTATGATGAGACTGGATGGTAGATGAATATGTGGCATCTTCGCCAATAACGCCCTGAGAGGCATAATTAGTCCCGTCTTCAGATTTATAAGAAAGAGGGAAATTAAGTCAATAGCTGAAGTTTTTTTTTTCGCTTTGTTTGTTTGATTGTTTGCCTATTCTATTTCTGTTTAGTTAGTTTTGTTTTTTTCTTTTTAAGTTTGGTATACACACTACACACGGAAATGAATTCCTTGGTGAAGTTTTTTTTTATTTACATATTTCATTTCTTCTGTAGACTCTGAAATTTAGGCCAATTGCTGGATGGAGATTCGATGACGCAGTAATTTTATTGACTCCCCAAAAACGTTTCCTTCCTTTTATGTCCTTCATTATTACCTTGGATAGTGTTCAAACTTACACGGACGTTAACAGTACCAGAGTCTTAATAATAAATAGATTTGGTTATGTATGTCAGTCAAATATTAAAAAAAAAACAGATTTACTCGGAAAATAATGGTATGTTATGTTGCAAGTTACTTTCTTGTGCATTCGTAAATTGTTGAACACATGGCGGAGGTTTGGCATTCGGCAAGTTCCCTCTGTACCTCTCTTCATTTTATTCTTAAAGAGAGGAAGAGGCCGTTGGTTTATCCATTGTGCTGGTGTCCAATTTCAAAAGAAACACGTTGACGTACTGCTTACATTAAAAGTGTTTAAAGTCAGTTCGTTTCATGACCACATTGCATACCAGCATAAACTCGACGAGATGTTGGATGACCAATGTTCCTTCTCCTCTTCCTCCTCTTCACATCTTCCACGCACGTAGTTAGATAGCAGCAAGTGAAAGTTCAAGGACTTTAATGGACGTATTTGATAGGATCCATGTAGGATCCAAGTGCAAGATAAAAAGACCAGTCCCACTTCTACTTTACAACCAAACTGTGCCGAATGTTGAGTGAAAGATGACAGTATCCTTGTTTGGGGATTGGATTTACAGACCAGTGAAACGACACTCCATCTTCTGAATACGGGAAACAGTTCATCATAAGCCTCATTGTTTTCATCATCATCATCTTCATCATCATGCATCATCACCATCATCATCATCATCATCGTCATCATCATCATCATCATCATCATCATCATCATCATCATCATCATCATCTCTGACAGGATGTGTCTGTCGACTGAAGACATCTCGCAAATCTCCGTCTTTACTTATCGCTGTGTTTTTCGTCAAAGAAGGAAGGCAGAACCAAAAAGGAACATGAAGGTGTAATTGTTGGCAGTAGTAATCGTTGTTCGATCGACCGACAGCATGAAAGAAAGTCTCGTACACGTGGTTCTCTGCGTTAAGCTATTAAATATCAGTAAGCTGGAAGTTATCAGAAGTATAGACATATTTGTTTCGACGATTAATGAGAAAAAGATGACAGAGGACTTATTTCGTGAAGTGATTAAAAGTCATCTTTAACGTTTTATCTTTTTGATAGTAACGTTATTTGAATATGTATGATTCACGTGTCTACGAAATTCCACCTCTGGACGCCAACGAATGCAATATATCGACAACTCTGAATAGCGCTGTATGACAGTTTCCATTTTAAGATCACATATGCAACGTCATCGTTGTCAGTTGAAAAGCAAAGAAGCTATCTTTTCCTTTTTTCCTAATGTACACCTGAATTAGACAAACATTGGATCTAAGCTATATAAAATGGGTCCGAGAACACCTGTTTTGGTTGCAAGTATGTTACTATCAGGAAAATGTAAAGAAGAGGCGATCGAGGGGGGAGTCATTAAAGATAAGACTTTCAACTTAACATTTCCTTACGTTTAATTTTAGATCATGATTAAATCGTTAACCATGATGATACTTTGAACTGCTGACTCAAGCCAAGCCTTTGAAATTGTTGCATGAATTAGTGCAAAAACATAGGGCGTAGGGCGGAATGATGGATAAGTGATGATAACCCAAGAGAGAATTGGATTTAATCTGTTATAATTCTTCATTATACACACAAAACCAGCGTTACTAATGGAATTTCAAGCTATGAACCAAGATATTTACTTTAAATATTCACTGTCCTACAGGCAGGGAACGTGCATGGATTGTAAACTTGCAAAATAAAGTAAAAGTTCAAACACTGATTTGCTCTTCATTCCAAACACCTCGAGAAGAACGAGCGGTGCCCATATCAAATTACAGACTAATGAACGAAACATTTCATATTATAACATAAGCTGAAAATATTTTTACCGTGACTTGTAAATTTAGTCATTTTAAGGACCATTGGAGGCAGATTTATTCTTCATTTTGCTCTTCTCAACTCCCCCTCCCCCCGGCTCCTAAGGTCTCCATTTGAAATTGAGCGTTAGCCCCTCTACAGTTCGACATAACCAAGTAATTAAAGCGATTTATTAGCCCCCATACGGTACATTTTTCTTGAAATCTATAAGCCGAATGGGAAAAAAGCTATAAACTTTCTTATCCCTGCGTGCTATGATTTAGAGAAGGCCAAAATTCCCCAAAGGATAAATTTCCAAATTAAAGCTTAAATCCGCATTTTGAGAAGCAATAGCTCGGGGACTAATAGCACGGCATTTCACTTCCAATCAATTCAAATCCAGTCAAACTGTTCAAAATTGATACAACCCGCGAACCATCAGAGGGAGATGACTTACATTTAGCCAACTCGACAATGAAAAACAAAGAGTGGAAGTGTGAGGAGACCGAAGGATAACTAACACATACCGTCAAGCATTTTGGGAGAAGGGCTGCAGAATTTTGTGAAAAAAAAAGAATATTATTGATTATTCAAGAAATTTCTATTGACTATGATAGTCAAAACCAGCGAAGATTGACAAGAAATCTCTCGTCAAAAGATGTAGGAGGAACCTCTTTAAGCTTTCATTCCACTGTTGAAGGGAGAAATCAGACAAAAAGAATCCGTGTGATATGGAACAATGATATCAGCAAATAAGTTCTTCGTGTGTGTAAGTACACTAAGTTTGAAATTTAATCGAGGAGAAATATTGTTCTGGGTGTTTTTTTTTTATTTGATATATTATGAAATATACCAAAGGAGATCGAATTATGATCACTAGAAAAGAGAAATAAAAAATAATAATTGCCCAGATTGAAATAAATCATGGTGGAGGGGGCCAAGTTGAAGAAAAAGTTCAACTTTGATGAAGGATTTCTTGTCAGAAGATCTAATGTCAAGTTTCCTTTGCTCAACTAAAAACAAAAAGTCACTTTTTCTCATTTTCAAAACAATATTTAATGGGAAGAAGCCAACAGGGGCCAACGTTGGCCTTACCCCCTCCCCCAGATGGTTGAAAGTTGTTTATAGAATTTATATCCAGCAAAAAGAAATTTTCAAACTTAATTCAAAAATGTCCACTAATTGTGTCCCTCTAAATCGCAGATGAGGCATTCAGTTATAGGAAAACATTCCCCTTTGACCCATCCTCATATCGCTGTATTAAAAGTTTTCTACACCCCCCCCCCCCACACACACACCTACATAAATGACTGTGATCTGTCATTGCTTATATTTATGATGCATTTAGATATATTTTAATAAGAATTCAAACTGCCTATCATTTTTGCCCCCTGATCTTTTTATTGGAAGTCCTTGGATGTATTGAAATTGTTACGAGACCCCAACAAAGTCCCTGAACGGTTGCTACGATAAAATGTCAAAGAAAGGTCTCATTTGTCGGACTGTAACAATTTTGACTTCTCAATTTTATTTTTAACTTTTATGTGCTAAAATTTAAATTTAATAGCAGCCCTTAACAAACAACATATTTTTTGCTAAACTCTACGTTTCAGTTTTTATATAAACGTAATACCACTTGTGACGATGAGAATATTTTTTTTTCAGACATAGTAATGACCCCAAACTTGTCGAAGGAACCAAGTAAATCTTACAGGTACAACGATCTTTTTTAATCTTAAAAAGATAACATACATGGATATGCTTTCGACTCTGATATCAACACTATTTGTGATACCTGGAAGTCTCTGAATCATTACGACCCTAGGTTCCAGGAAGTTTGTCCTTTCAAAGTTCTGTCCTACACAATGCTAAAACATAGGTATCGCTAAATGTGAGTTGTCTTTTAGGTTTGTTTTTCAAAACCTACATTAACCCTTCCCTGACCCTGTCTACATCTAATACTGATGTATTTGATTTCTACGACCTGATCTTCAAGAAACGACTGTTTGAAAATGTAATACCTCGCTGATGGTTCTGTTGTGGGAGGGAGCTCCCTGGTTGTGGTCGATCACTTTGGCACAGCATATCTTCAGAAAAACTTTTCCTCTGACAGTCTGCTTCACTCTCAGCTTGTAATTTGTCTGCCTTGCGCAGACGGTGGTTGAAAATCCTCCATTTCTGCCGTTCCTCCCAAAATCTTAGAACGGATCTAAGCCTTTGGGAATCCTCCTTTTAGTAAGTTTGCGGTGCCAACATTAATCGAGGTCAAGTTTGGAAAGTGCTACGTTGAGTGTTACGTAATTATTATTTGTTAAGTATAACGAAGGGGGAAGCCACTGGTGAAGAGAATCGTCTTAAAAATTCCACGAGGCCCTTGTAAAATTTTTCAGACACGAAAAAAGGAAGGCTGTGACGATGCTAAAGGGATCTGAAGTGAATAGCTTGGTTGAGAAGAGATAACAAATACACTCTGTAAATGTCTAGTAAATAGATACCAAAATATCGGTGTGTATTTAATAGTCCCATAATGCCAACCTGTGTAAACTGAAGTGACTCCCTGGTTAGACACTTTACTCACTGTTTTCTTTCACAAAACCTTAACCATACCAACCACTGTTAAGAGCTTCAACTCGTACTACTTTGATTGATAAAGGAATGTGCCAAGCAAAGTCTAGAACAGCTATCGGTTAGAACTCAACATGCAAGTACGAAAGACTTACTTGGAATTGTCCTGACGTGTCCTAGTTTCACCCCACATAAAGCGGTTTGAGCTGTGAAGTTATAATCTCGTATGGGCATCTATCGTTTGGATGGAATACATATTTGACGTTTAAACATGGACCCAGTACGGTTAAAGATGAATTTCACCAGAGGGTATGAATGTATTTTGCATTTACCATACATTAAAGATTCAACCACAACAGGGCGCAGTTGTGGCGAATAACAGATGAAGTAACGAACGAACGAAAAGCTCAATATTTTTAATGGTAAAGAGCGATTTCAGTATCGTCGGTTGGTACATATCGATCCGATTACGATCACTCAAAAGCTCATGTTACAACATTTGTGCGGGACATGTGTAGATGTCTGTCTTTGCGCTAAAAGATCACTAAGTTTCGACCAGTTCCATGTGTTGCGAGAGTGAATACAATGTTCAAAGTGTTCCCGTGAATCCATAAAAAATATGAAACACCATTTGACCAACTGCCAGTCTTCTGCGAGTCTTCATTTATGGATCCGAATCGAATTCACCGACATTTTTAGATTGACTAAGCCTAGTACTTTAAAATGGGTTGTAATTTAAAAAATGGTCTCGGACCTTGTTGATGTTGGTTCACCAGAAATGCCTTATATGATCGCCATTGATTATTATTATTATTATTATTATTATTTTTGTTTTGACAGGAGTTTGGGGATTTTGGAGAGTGTTTGTTGATCTATTCTTTATTAACGAAGTTACTGTTAGTGTGGGTGAATGATGCGCATATATGCATGCGGTGGATGTGGTGAAGTAGGAAGACTCGGGTGATACATCTGTCTTGATTTGGTCACCAGCCACGTTTCAAGGTGGGAAACTCTCCAACGACTTACCAAACTCTTCCAACCGATAGATCGACCGTTTGCAGAGTATCGAAGCAGGACAGAGGTCACTTTTGGAACCAAACTCTGAGAACTTTCTTCTCTTTCTCCTTGGTAGATTTTACATCTCTCTCCTAATTTTTCGCCTTTTGTTCAAGTTTTCTCAGCCTAGACACCTATCAAGTTTTACCATCGTTAGCATTGTGGTGTAAACACCTTTTTAAAATTAAGCTTTCGACGTATAATAAATGACATTAATCTTGACGGACGCAGGATGAAAAACACACTGGCTGCACGATCTTCACTTCCGCACTCAATGTTCAGTAAGGACTAAAATCCATTTGCCATTCCTAACACCACCCCAATGCCATTCTTCTACATCATCATTCCCGGTGTCCATATTTTGTCTCTTACCAGGTTTGTTAATCCTTTGGTGGTTAATGCTCCATTTGTATTCTCAAGGAGGTTTTACAAGGAAACCTCCTTGGTATTCTCAAAGAATATTTCTTCCAGCGTTTGCACCGCATATCCGAGTACCCGGATATCATGACCCGGTCCTGAACTTGCTACCCGAAATCAAAGTTGGATCAACGTACACGACAATAATGCGGCAATAATCCTCGTCTATGCAACTAAGCACAATGTCATTGCCATGCTCGTATGCATGATACATGGTGTTCTATTGACTTGCAAAGCACAAAGTCGTATTACGACTTTACAACGGACTCGAGACCTAACAGAAATTATATTTTCGGGTACCCGGGTACCCGACAGACCATGGAAGTCGGGGGTCCGAATCCAAATTTTGGATCCAGTGCAAACATTAATTGCTTGCTCTCATTTCAGGTTTCCTTTCAACCCCCCCGAAACCAGTCACCTACCAGTCGCCTATCCACTCTACAGAAATCTTCATACATTTTCTCATTGTGTTGTTTATTCGTCTCTGTAATTCAATATGTATTTTGTTTCATGTGTCTTCTGCCTCTTGTCAGTTAGTCTCTGAAGAAGTTCATGTACTAGAGTAATGAAAGAGAGATGAAACGTCATTCCGATTTATATTTACAAACAACTCATAACATTCGTAGAGACGTCAGCCGTTCAAACCAAGAACAAGAACTGTACACAACAACAATGAATATTGAAAGAATGGCATTTTCACTTGAACAAACAAAAGTGTTTTGTAAAATCTCTCATCACCTTTTATCGTCGCAAAAAAAAAAAATGATCATTCGGATGTCAAGCGTTTAAGAACGTCGTCAGGCGGGAATGTGTCAGCACACAGAGAAAATGCATACCCCAAACATACCGCAAACATACATCCCCACATACATTTCCAAAGGTCTTTCTAGACCAATATTCACGTGGATGCAACGAAGCAAGTACGTTTGAAAACCAATAAGGAACTGACGAGTGTCAAGTGTTGTCCTCCTTCCCATTCGTCATGTCTGATTGTCAGTCCATTAAAACTTTTCAAGAAAGAATGTAGACAGTACAAGATGAGGGCACTAATTGATTTTGTGGAGGAATTAGAGGTTAATATAGGTTACGTCTCTGTTATATACCCTATTTTTCTCTTTTAAACAAAGCACACACACATGCACAAGGTAAAGTGAAATAGAAGATTCATATCCCGTCTGTTTCAGTCTTCTTTCTTTCGGGGGAGTAGGCTATTCGCAAACATGTAAAAGACTTCAAGTAATGTATGTGTGTGTTTTGAAAACCTGGTTAAATATTGACAGGATCTCGCCTGAAATGGAAGATGGATTTTAGTTTAATGTGGTCAAATATCATATACTTTGGTCACTTCCGATGATTTTTTTTAATTGAATTGAAACAATTTATTTCCACCAACAATCAAGACAATACTTGTGCATTTTAGCATAGTATCAAAAGATGAAGAAATTAAGATGTAAACATTATTATTAATCTTTCATACGATTTTAATATCATGCGGAAACAGCAGTGCAGTACTTATAAAACGTTTTCCCCAAAGAATTATACATATTTATTAGATATATGCTGGTGATGGAAATAATCGAAGATCATGTACAAATTGGGATAAACAAACAAACAATATTAAGGACAAAAATGACTTGATAATGACTTGGTAATCGGATTAAGGTAGAACCTTTCACCTAATTATAGACAAAGATGAACAAATTTCTTGCACCGTTAATCTGTCAATAACATTTGTTTATACTTTCTCTTACACGAATTAATAGTCTCACAGTCTTTAAGATTATTGTCTACTAAATTCCAGAGTTTTACTACAGCAAATGAAATACAAAATTGTTTTTTACTTAGTCACTTATTCTCCTTTTGTTAATTGCCCTTTTCTGTTGAATCGTTTTAATTAATCAGTCGAAGTTCCATTGCACATACTCTTCGGTTTTCTTTCAGAGGGCGAAAGATGTATCATTACGGGGTGGGGGAATTGATCTGAGTTGCATTTTCTTTTCAAGTCTTCCTCTTATTCTATCAGCATCAACCTAAAGCAGGATGAGGGAGGTCCGATATCGTCCTGCTTCCACACAGTTGTGTTCCTCATTCTTCAACTTCAGTGATAATGAATCAACGACTACTTTTAACACAAAAAGGGGAACTTAATTTTACCATAATTTTATTTTAACGTAATTTTAAGCTTTGAAGGTGTCTTTCTCTCATCTAAAATATTACCATAAACCACAGTTGTGCAACTAATATCTTTTTTCAACAACGTTGAGGCAACTGAAGAAAGAAATGACACTGCCTTTTAACATATGAAGCTGTGCTTTTTGGAAATCATCTGTCCTCATATTGGAATCGTTTAAGAAGCTAACAACCAAAACATGTAAATTATGGCACAAACTTGAGAGTGCCAGGAATCGTCAGTGTTTCAGTTCTATTCCAGTTCAGTGTGTTGCTTTTGTTGTATCGAAACAATGTAGTTTTTACTCTGTTGACTAAATTTCTGAGTCATTAAATTCATGTAAACACTTTATGTTCAACGTGTCTTTTAGCCTTCATCATTCATGACTTGTAAGAGGAAATCACCAGGTATTTGAATTGAGATTCGAGTATCTAACCATCCCCCCCCCCCCATATCTCATCTCTACCTTTATTACCATGTTAGTTCGTGTATCATGTTTGCCTCATCTATAGATGCATGATCAGTCGTCTTTACAAGATACTCGGGTGTGCCTTAACTTGGCTGATCGACTGTCGCCGATCAGGAAAAAAAAAAATTGCTTTATCAACTAAGGTGACGGTGGATTGTAGTCACTAGAATCAGTATCTTGGAGTGACCTAATCTGGGTCTCCTTTCGACTACCTAGTACCTGCATTATGTTTCCCTTTCTGCTTGTAATGCTTAATATAATAGCCAATCCAGTTAGCAAATTTTAGGGCTCAATCAAATAACTGCTCAATGTTCAAATTAATTCTGACGAAATAATGGAATTTACTGGTGTTAAATATATTGACTGCAATCAACTTATTTTAGTAAGTGGGTATTATAGAGACGGCGATGTGTCTGTGTGAAACTTCCGTCTTGACTGCATGTCTTTTGGTAAGTTAGGGAAGGTTAGAGTACCTCAGATGACGTCACTGATAAGTCTATTACGTATCATAATAAGTTATGGCATGATTGTATCTTACGGCCTTTTGGTTCCTACGAGATACATGTACTCTACAGGAAAAAATCCAAGAATGTTGCTGATATAAGCAATGTATTGCAAAGACACCTCCCACATCAGATTACACTTTGTCATAAAATTTCAGTTCATTATTGTTAATACGTCCTGGTGTTCGACAATGAGAAAAATTTCAGTTTGCCTGTAACAAGGGATATACTATTGTGCATTTCTGTGTCGAAACTGATATTTGTAGCAAGTAGGCTTAACAACCAGGAGGTTAAGAGTTGGATTAATGGCCTGATCTAAACAATATGGGTTTTCATCAAAGTGATTCATGGTTTTCCTTTATGACCTGACCGTGGGTAAAAAAGCCAATTAATGTTGATCTAAAATTGCTGCCATCGTAGACACCCAGGGTAAAGTTGCAATCCGTAATCCCCAAGGCTTCTTTACACACTTGTGATTGCTTAGCTAAAATAACTAGCTGAACTGGTATTATTGATTTAACTATTTATTTATTTATTATCGTACTTTAGTTCATGAAACTGAGAGAAAACGAATCTACCCAATTCGTTGTTTACTACGTTACACTTCTGGAGAGGCTGGGGAGTAAATGATGCCCAATGTAATAGACATAATTATAAGAAAAAGTCGAGGTAAAACTTGTGTCAATAAAGGAGAGCAATTTATTGCCAACTTGTATTCATTCGCCAATTTGAAAAAAAAGAAGAACAAAATGAGAACAAAAAAAAACTTAATAATTAAACTTTATGGATTCTTGTTATTAAACCAAACCAGTGTTTACTTGACTAAATGATGAGAACAAAACTGATATAATTATATATATATGTAAATATATTATAATAAAGTAAACGCCTCATTTAAAACTCAGATCAAAGTAGAAATAAACATTAAACCACAAAGTGTGGCTATACTTTATAAAATTCTCCTTATTTAAACTGGTGCCCACAGTATGATATTATTGTAACAATATATGAACCTCGACGAAACACTAGTTTGATGTTTTTGTGGTTATATTTTTGTATGATGATGTTCAAAACTTTACATTTGTATTCAATTTAGAATTCTCTTTGTACTCAAAATTCCGACCGCTCAACTTTCTGTTCGGAGCTTAACATTAACTGAAACCAAACAAACTACTAGTAGTAAACTCTAACACTGCGCATACCCTTTGATGAATTTGCTTGTCTCCATTTTAACGTCCATGTTGCTCTTAAAAACGTAATTCAAACTTGTGGATATTAAATGACAAACCAAGGTTTCCTATATTATTGTCACGTGATCCATTACTTTGTTTAAACTTTCATCATTCTTTTGTCTTAGTTTTGTTTTTTCTTTGAAGTAAGCTGCTGATAATTTAATGGTCTCTATGTATAACGAGAAAGTTCTCTTTCCCAGAAAATACTCTTGAAAACAAACTAAAATGATTGCATACTGTATTCTTTCACATACGGTATTATCCATGTGTTTTCATCTAAAGGGATATTAAAGTCATTTAGAAACGCAAGAAATAAAAGGACAAATACTTATGAATGTTACTTTTCATCTGCATCTTGTAATACTGAAAATGTAACCAAATTTATAAACAATTTCCAAAGCCAAAAGAGTTAGTAATTCCTTGCCATATGGCTATATTATAACAAACATGAATTTCCCACATGACAAGTATGCGGCAATTACAGTTTATTCTTCTTGAAACATCATGTTTATGACTTTTGATCCAAAATGACCTTTTACGTCCTCATAAAACAGTAGGTGCACAAGTTGATAGAAATCATCTATTCAATATGGGCAATGCACGTGTTACGTATGAAATTCCTCACAGTTACCCTTCATGAGCTATATTAAGTGTTTGCGTGATTTCGACTTGTGGTGACGCCAAAGGACCTTTGCCCTCAACCAAAACAATAGCATACAACTACGGAATATGGGCAATATACATGCACAGTATGAAATCCCTCACAGTTTCTCTTCTTGAGATAATAGTTTACATGATTTTGACTCATTAACCTCTGGTAACTCCAAATGATCTTTGAATTCAACCAAAACAATAGGGTTCATCTAATATGAACTCGATATGAATAATCCACATAGGTATAGGATTCCCCACAGTTGTTCTTCCTTAGATATAGTGTTTACAAGTTTATTACTGTATGGCCTCTGGTGACCTCAAATGACCTTTGACGTCCACCAAAAAACAAGAAGTATCATCTTCTTAGTATGGCTAACTCAGACGCGAAATATGAGATCAGTTAAGGTTATGAATGATTAAATGAAAGGTTGAGATATTGTTCTTACAATGTTTTCACCGTTTGACCTCTTATGACCTCATATGACCTCATATGACCTTTGAACTCCATCAAAAGCAGTTTTATCTACTCAGTATGGCCAATTAAACACTAAGTATGAAATCAGCAAGGTTATCTTTCTTCATATATCGTGTTTACGGGGTTTCACATTTTGACGTCTGGTGACCTAAAATGACCTCTGACCTGCACAAAAACAATAGGAATAAGAAACTTGGTACGACAAACCTATACTTCAAGTATGAGGTCAGTCAGGATTACCTTTCTGGAGCTATTGCGTTTACAAGGTTTCAAAGCTTGACCTCTGGTGACCTCAAATGACCTTTGAAACCCACCAAGAAAAAGAGGGATCATCCACTTAGTATAGCCAACTCATACACCAAGTATTAGATGAATCAAAGTTACCCTCCATGAGATATCGTGCTTACAAGAAGCGTCACACAGGCCAGTTAGTTGCTATTTTCACTCCCTGCCCACACACGCATACATGTACACACATACACATATCACCATCGCATAGATTCCTTCGGCCCTCGGCAAGGAATAAAAGGTGCAATGGATTAAAAGGATACATGCTTAAATATGTGGTTGCTCCAAATAATTTTCAAATTAATGTAGTTTCGCACACCACCAACAAAAAACAAATGCAAAAATGATTTTACTCTATTTGATAATCATACAAAAAGTTTGTTATTGTATTAAGATATAAATTCGAAGAAACATTTCCACAACGTAATTTGTATTACACCCACTTCTTCCAAACGTGGTAAAGCTTCAAAATGTTAAAGTTAAGAGAATAAATATACATTTATGAATATTAATGGACACTATTTACACTGAAAGAAAAATAATAATAACCTTTAAGCAAAGGCTAAAAGGGTATGAATGATTCTTTTGAAATAACGTGAATATGTATGAACCTGCCATAATTATATAACGAAGACATGTTACTTCAAGATGGCGCAGCCACCTGCATTATACTACGAAAATCGACCACTGAAGAAAACAATGCACAGTGCTACCAACGACTTTGCGACAGAGCGCACTAGTTCCTATGCACAGTCACAACACAACATGTCTCGAGCATGTAGAATTATACCCCCAAATGGCGGTAAATGCATATTTGTCATATTCATGATCTTAATGTCACAAACGTTTTTGGTCTGGCGTTTCTGGTAGTTTCCTTTTACATCATCATAATAAGAGTCTTCGTTTAGTACGATCTAAAAGAAATAATTGTTTGTGAGTAAATGAATGAATTATCAACAAAGCACTAGACTGTATTCTGTTATTATGTATCATAATTCAAAGATATCGTTTTTTTAATTTCGATCAAGTACCATTAGTTTGATGAGGGTTTCATATTTTTAATTGTTTCAGTTTCAGACTTTGAAAATACCTCAATAACCAGTCGATGGTGGACAGAGTCCTGTAAGTATTATTTGCCTTAGTTTAGCCATCTTGCCTTTAAAAAATGGAAATAACAACCATAAAAAGAGTTGCAGTTTAATCTCATTTTCTTAAAAATATTTTCAATTTTCTTCTAGATCATCCTTGGTCAATATATTGTCCCTAATAATAACAAAAGTAGAGTGGATGAAATTAAAGTAAATAGTTCCCGTAAACAATTCTTTGTCTTTGTGGGTCACTGAAAAGTCAGACGCACTTGAAGAAACCGTGCGATAAAATAAGACACGATGCTAAATTGTAGAGCAAAGTAGTAGTCCTTACAGTCCATGAATTAAACAAAAAAAAACAAGAAACAAGAAACACGATGTACAAACACTATTAAAAGAGAAAACGGAAATCGTGCACGAGCCGATTTGTGAGAAGTTCTTACGAAAACAAAATGCGGCCCCCTTGAAATCCGTTACCGTCTGGCAGAAGAAGGGCAAACCACCGACGTTATAAGTAGCACGTGATTGAGACGTGACAGTGAGACAGCAGTCGTATCATCACTGAATGCTCAGTGTCCAGTGATCATGGTGCTAGCAAATCAAACATGGTTTGCTCGTCCCCGATCACCATGACGTCGCATAGGATGATCCACTGTGAGGATCAAATCACTTAAAAAGTCAATTCAAACCTTTTTCGGTGAACTACGAAGCAAGAATAAAGACCCATATGTCCTTCACCCACCTCCTCCAAAAGCACGGCGACACGAGAAATCGTATAGGAATGAAAAGTTAAAGTTACGTAAACCATGATGACATGCATTTCTGTTTTTCTTTTCTCGAGATTAAGATATCAGACTTTTTTTGCCCCACTGTAAGCAAAATTGCAAATTTCAATTCCGTAATTAATAAATCGTTTTGTTTTCCTTTTTTTTTGAGATAAGTTAGACTACTAAGTAGTTGATTTTCGTGAGGATTTTGTAACAAACAATATAATAAGCTGACAAATGTGAAGAGAGAAAAAAGAAACGCTCTGATGCATCAATCAGATATACCACTGACGAGTCTGATTAGCAAACAATGGTGTGATGACAGGGCACTCTTTCCTGTAAATGTGGTGTGACCATCAAAAGACTACTGGTACATCCTATTGTCGTAACTTTCCGTCCCCTCTCCTGTTTTCTTCTTGCTGCACAATGACCATTACCAGAATTACGGTGGTCATAATCGCCATCCGCATCAACAGTGGCAACTTCATCATCGATAACGAACATCATCATCATTATATCATGACACTCCAAACGATTCAAAACCAGCTTCTAATAATTTCATCCGTCAGCTGACTAATAGTACGAATTCGCCGATACTAAACCCTGTTTGATCAATTCCTCGTAGCTTTGGTTTTCTATGACCGTTGGACGTGTGTAGTTCTCTTGTGGGTGAAAGTCCGGACTTTCCCACAACATAGGTGCCCTTAAAATGATACCGAACGTTCCAGACAGGCAGACAATAGTAAAAATCCACAGAAACAGCCTGTCGATGACGATTGCCATAAACTTCCAATCTTCGCTGACCTGCGGAACGTTAAAAGGAAAGCATTGCTATCGTTTTATTTGATGGCACAACAGACGTCACCACGTAGAATCTAGAAGTGTCTTTATATCTTTTTTATTGAATTATTTTCACTTAAAAAATTTCACTAAGTCACATATATAACAACATAAATGCTCTATGCAACTAACGTAATATTTGTTTTGAATTTTACCCACAGTGCATAACATCCTGTATCATATATCACAAAATGATATTTGCTGCATGAATATTAATTTAAAAACATAAAACCAATCATGAAAGTCAAAACAAGGGCAAACGATGCATAAAGTCGCATTCTGAACTTTAATGGTATAAACAGAAAATACAAAATTAACTATTCAGCTGTTTGTTAAAATGACATGACACTGTTTATTACGTTGATAGTATTTTAAGTTAACGAAGATTGTCTCGTGAGGTGAATACTGTGACGTTATTCTATTACTTTAACCTTGTCTGCAGTGTATGTCTGATGTGAGTAAAAAATGTAAAAGGTACCTTTAGAACACTTTGGATACTCAGCTAGTCCATACTGGCGACCCTTTGTCGATGACACCGCGAATGTAATATTAAAAGTTCTTGAATGTAACTGGTGAATACACAATGTAAAAAATCCACACAAAGTCGCCCTCGAACATATCATAGTCGAACCTCTTTCTCAATTTGTAATCGACTCACCTGATCAAAGTCGTCTTGGATTTTCATATGCCTAACTATAAATTCGATGTTATCAATGATCTCCTTGCAATCCTGTTGGAGTGGCTTCCCGCCAAGAGATTCGTCAAATTCTCTGTCTCTGCTCTCTATCTCCTCCAGTAGCGACGGTGTAATAGATTCCAGCACGTATGTGCTCGGCTTCTGCTCTTGTTTCTGCTTCTTAAAGACAGAAGTGATGGTTGTGAAGATGTTCGAAAATGGCGGTTTGACTGGCTTTAAGGCTCTGTACCTCTTTCTCCCTTTCTGTTGCCCTGGACGATTTATACGTAACAGTGTTGGAAGAAATTGAAGGAAGACTATGCGACTCCACTTGGGCATCACGTGGGTAGATGGGTTACGAAAGTGGATATTTATCACCACAACCGTGATTGTGATGGACACCGTAACAAGAACCATGGTGAACAACATGTACCTCCCAATCAAGGGTAAAGTTGTTGACGTTGGTGGAATAAGGTTTGGAATCAACAAAAGAAACACGATGAGGGCTAGCAAAATAGAAACCGAAAGAGTGACTTTCTCTTGTGCGTCAGATGGCAGATAAAACACCAAAATTGTCAAAAACGATATTAATAGGCACGGCACCACCAGTGTTACCACGTAAAAGAGTGGCTTACGATGAAGAATGAACTGGTACGTGACATCCGAGTAGCGTTCATTCGGGCAGCACGGATAACCGACTCTATGTGCTTCCCCGGGGGATTCCATAATTTCCCACTCACCGTTGGGCCAATAATCTTCTTGATCAACTATATTTTTGGTACATTCCATGTCAATCTAAAAATTTCGAAATGAAAATAGTTTATTTAAAGGTAAATCAACGCTGTGTCGTGTATTAACGTTATGATAATATACAATCGAGGTTTAATGGAAGCAATGCACGAGGGCGCAGCCCGAGTACATCCATCGATATCGTAAAACCCCGAGAGTGCATTATCCTACAGTTAATACACAGGTCAAGCTGATTGACCTTGTTTATACATACAAGACATGATTTAAAAAAAATGAACAAAAAGAAACTTGGTTCTTAAATAACTGCATTTTTATAGAAAAGAACCCCGAGAAAACGTAAACAAGATTCACAACATGTCAAAAATGTTCGTGCGATATACACGGAGTAAAATGAATAACAATAACATAGCAACAATATGGTACATGCAGTGTGCACTTAGGACAAATCCGTACTGTCAAACATAGCTGTATGACCACTTTATGGCTGGTTTAGCCAAACTCATGTCACGACCTTCCCTGTTTTTGAATTTGAATTTTTTTTAAATTTTGAACTTGATTTTTTTTTTTTCAGCATATGCTCGGCCCTAGGTCTATGTCTATGAACTTCAAGTTGAACATTATTTCACTATTGAAAGACATTGTTTTGTGAGCAAGTACTTTATCGTACTCATCTGCCAATGATTGTACCGTGGTTTTTTCTCGTGTTTTATTCATAGGATAAAGCACGGTCTAGGGATAAACACGGTTACCTGACTGAAATAGGCCAATAGGAGTTGAAGATTCTCCATAAGTATGAATGAATAATAGATAAAAGGGATTTGTCATTGTATAGTTAAACATCCATTGGCACATCTTTCCTGCGGAGTTTGCACATCCAGACATCTTTTTGTATTTGTGTTTAAGTGTTATTAGACATGTGTGAATGGTGGACATACAGTTACAGAGATCGTTCCAAGGTTGCACCACCTGTTTACTTTGATCGTTTTTTTTTTCTTTTCTGGTATCGAAGTTCCTTCAGTAGTATTACTATAATGTTCACAACTTTACAATGTCCTTCGGAATACCGTTTCGTTATTATTTAGTTAAGAAAATGCAATGATAATTAATTCTGCAAGGAAGAAAGGAACGTACCTTTGAAGAATCATGTGACCAAGGTCCGAATTTCATAATGCACAATTGCTCATCGAAAGGAAAATATTCAATATTAATTTGGCAGGCACTTTTGTAGATCGCTGGTGGAAACCAGGTGACTCTTCCAGTATAGTTGACAATAGCATTGGTTATGTACTGTACATCGAAATTACCGTCCGCACTGCAAGGGGGAATAAAACCTTACATAATTGTTTTAAATGAAGGATTTTCAGTCAAAGGACTCAGTTTAGTATCTTGTTACTGTAATTGACACATTCAAACTCACTTATCTTTCAATTCCTTATTGTAACTTATCTTGCCTCTGCGGCAAGCACTGTTGATAACGTCATCGATTATGGAGGACATTCGTTGCACTACAAACAACTAAACGAATCGAAGTAAATAAAAACTATTACTTAGCAAATTAATTTAGCAGCACGGACTCCATCAAAGGTTTCATTTAGATCGTCTGCTTTCAATATTGATTTTTTTTTTACGATTAACTTGGACATATATAATACTTACTTGTTATAGAGTAAAATATCGGGTCTCCATAATCTGGCAGCAGGAATATGTATGATCGATATATTGTCGTACTCGGCTGGATCCCATTTTAGGTAAACATCCACCCAGTTCTGTATCAACAGAGAGATACCATAAATTTACAAGCAGGGGGAACGTGGCAATGTTTGAATACTGACATAAGTGTATCAACAGAGGGAAGCCATAAAAGAGCTAACAAAGGAACAATGCCAATGATATAGAATATTCTTGTTTGAATACTGGATAAAATTAACATTAATATGGTTAAAATTGACAAGTATTTTAATATTTCAAGTCCTGGTCCACTTTTCGGTGATCTGTATACGTGCGCAACATTCAGAGACAGTCTGCTTCGTTAATTTAGAGCCACCATTTTGTTTTACTTCTCAAATCTTCAAATACCCCACCCCAATTACCTTGAACGTATTGATTTCAGTGTTTTCAAGGATACGAAAGTGATATTTTGTATAATACACACCCGATAATATGTTGTTATTATTTATGATAACTTTGTTTAGTTGTCTACTGGAAACTTTCTCCCAGTTTCCAGAATTCCAAATTGATATTGACGCTTTTCAATAATTGTTATGACAGGAATAGCTGCTTTCGCTTAACGTTGGCACGAACGTAATTTTTTCGAAAAGCAAAGATCATAGTTGCAACTTTAAATCTTTTACAATGTAATCTGCCCTTGTCAACCTCCAAGTGGTTCCTTGGTTTTTCGTGTGCGACATTTACCAGAAACGATGTATATATGATTTCACTGTCTGATAATGTACAGCTATCTCTTTTACCCGCCTTACTTTATTAACTGGTTGTTTTCCTCAATATGTGCAGGAGAAAATAAATAAGTGAAAGTGCATTCTGATTTGTCAAATATGTTGAATAATGATGAAATGCGAAACATATAATTTGGTTGGTTAAAGTAACTCACATGTTTTACCCATACACTAGTAGTCATAATCTGACTTCTTTCATCCTATCAAAGAGAGAGAGGGGAAAAGGAGAAATAAATAACATCCTTATTATCAGACAGAAAACTGCACGCTTTACTCTGAATTGTGACATAAATTATCATTATAAGTATCATAGATTGCAGGTATAACATTATGTTAAAGATACTGTTGCAATATCTAAAAATCGCTAAAAATGTTACTATGGATCTGTTTAAGTTTTTTCATTTAAAATCATTAAACAATGTTTAACAACAATTTTATTTATTTTATAAAATCGTATTGACAAAATTTGATCATTTGATATCAATTAATAAATTGTGTTGTTAACGTCGATTGTTTCCAAGGAGAAACGTCACTCTCTACAACCGACAGGGCAAAGCAAATTAAATTTCAATTAAACAGATTTCTCATTTTTCCGTCTAAAAGTTATTCTAAAAGAAGCTTACTACGTCAATAAGCTGAGAAATTGAGAGACTGAAGTCAACCAGTACTGTTTCGTTATCTCTTTCCACTGGGCGCACTTGAGAGTGATAGTTATTCGTCAAGTGAAAAAATAACTCTTCTCCTTTTTTAGAAGTGTGTGAACCTGTTAATAAAAAAAGAATATGGAGAATGGAAAAAGAATATCGCAAAGAATATGGAAAATTTCATTATTTTGTTTTATCTCTCATAATTGAGTATATAAATGTGTTAAAAAAGATACATATGAAAACAATTTGGAGAAAGTACATATCCGCTACTTGTCGTCACTTGGTAGACGAGTGGTGGGATTTCGAAACGATTTTCAGTAGTTATATGCCTAATCCGTTGTCTGTGTATAGGTAGACGTTTGTACGCGTTTGTGTAAGTCTGCGTAAACTGCTCAAAACGTTGTTTTAATATGAATCGCTCAAACCACGCCACCTCATATACTAATTCGTTGCGTGTGAGCTCTCAGCTGACGCCAACACTTTCAAATTGAGGAGACTTTTTTGACACACTGTGATTCAACGTAGCAAGAGTGCGCGCTAGAAGAAACCAAATTCAATTACCATACTCTTACCAACTTTTTTCTTTTTCTTTCCCTCTATTTCTCTTTTCTCCCTCTGCTTCCCTTATCCTTTCCTTCCTTTCCTATCGATCAGTTGTCTGCCCTAACTCTGAGGTATTCACAAAAGGGAAAGAGAACCCTTGGAGGGGAAAGAGGAGACGGGCGTGAGGAATAAGATAAGTTATGAATTGATTCGTTTGATTAAAAGTCTGAATATTGAGTATGAAGAATATTTGAAATATGCTTGGGAGGAATGGAAACTGACGAGTAGCGAGAGCTCCTCAAGGTTACTACACGTAATGCCGAAGGTATCCAGGGCTCGTTAACCCAAATGTTCATACAGAGCTGATGTTGGCGTTGAAGAAATCTGGTAGCTTTAACGTCTGTTTGTAATGACATAAATATTGTGTTAAAACAGATGATTAGTTGACTATATTGGCCTCGGGACCTTAAACTTTATTTATTTAGTGCACTGAACTACCAGCCGAAAATGGACGATAAGCTCAGCGTAAGATTCCCATTCAGAATCATTTTCTTCGTACAGACAGTTGACTGACGAAGTCCCCTCGTCTACTTGTTATTTCAGCTATTTAGTGACAAAACATCCCTCAATTCCACAATTTCACACATGTATCGGTCTGATGTATCAAATAAGGGTACATATTGAAGTCTGAAGTTTTGTCCTATTTACCAGAATGCTAGCAATTCTTTAAACGTTACAATTCATGTGTATGATAAGTGTGAGCATTTTACAGTGTGTTTGATTCGCCTGCTACAAAAAAAAAAACCTTTTGATACCATTTGGAATTTTTCTAAGTGAATTTTTCTCTTGATGCAAAGAATCCAATCATGTAATTATCAAGTGTTTGTAAGTATGATGGCCACTTTGCCTCATATACATCGTTATATCTCTTTCCAGAAAAAGTACTGTATCTTTGCTGTTACAGGAATTCAAATAACATTATGTCATTGGCAAAGTTATGAATCCGACGGTCACATAAGGACGAGTAAATTGTCACTCAATTTACAGGAACCAATTACCCTACCAGTAAATTAAAATCCACAGAATACATTCCAGGTGATGTTCGAACTGCTTTGAATGGTTCGTTGGGAGAAGACAAAATCTTACGATGATTTGATTCTCTTCACAATTTTATGGCCAACATGTATACCAACATGTACACTGACAATATCGAAAATTAAAGGGGAATTACGTTCATTTTTTTTTTTAATTTTTCATTTCAAAAATAGTATTTGCAGTAATACAAATAGCTTAAACAAACGCCCTCTGCTTCAGCATTACGCAATACATTAAGCAATACGTTAACAATTAAACAAAGCAATAATAACGTATGATGACATAATCGATTTCAAATGACAGTAGCGGAGTACGCTTTACTACATGATTTTATGCATATGAATGGGAATATTTCAGTAAATAAGGAACAAATTCGAAATAGTAACAATAACAACCAGAAGGGATTGTCGGGGAGGACTTGCCGTCGAGAGGTTTAGTCTGATATGAGTGGAATTCTTGAAAGAATAGATCCTGCCGAAAATGGAATTTTGTTTGTTTGCTTGCTTCTTTTTTTTATTGGAAATGGGGACTCAAATGTTTTTAATATTTCATATGACAGAATGAAAGCAAAATGTATGCACCATGGACTTACTAAACAATCACAAATCACAAAGCACTCATCTACTGATTACAATCTAGTCAAGAACAGATTTTATCTGTTCTTACTAGCAGTTGATACGACAAAATCGTAAACACATTTATGCCAAAACTTACAATAGTAGTAGTCGGTCAGGAAAACCTATAAGTCACGGATTGCTCACTATACTTTAGACTTCATTAAGTTTGGTAAGTGCCAAGGTCGATGATCTGTTACATAGAGTTTGGAAAGTGATGAAAATTCAGATCGGGGAAGTTCGTTTAATCGTCACAAACGCGCGTGTGTAGTCATTCCACATGAGTGAGCAAGCACTCAGTAGCTTATCATTCACTGTGACTGACATTAATCCTGTGCAAGAATAAATGGCTTCGTATTCTGGCTGATGACTGTCATGTGTGTCTCAAGAAAGTTTGGAACTTGGAGCAACAGAATGTGTGTCCATTAAGCAGATACCTACACAAATATAAACGCGAATACGTTATCATTTTCGAACAGTTGTGTACACCCATGAACATAAATTTCGGTCCCTGGAATACTACTTAACGTATGATAGTGTGACATAATGAAAATTAAACGTATTTCAAGTAGCAGTGCCGTACCAAATACACCAAAATGTGTAATAAATACACCAACGGGTGTAACGTGCATCCATTTTTGAAATGAAACTCAGCAACTATCACGCAGTTTCCTCTCTGGTCTCGAAGCGCTGTCGGTCTAGAGCTCGTAAATCCTCGTGGGAATGAGTGTAAACAAACCGTAGAGGAATGATAGATAGTACCAAAATGGATTTATAAATGGAACTCATCCAAATATGGAAGTAATACATCTCAACCTCTATGAATTATTTGCCACAGTATGTATGTGTGTGTGTTTTTTTTTAACTGAAACTGGTAAAAGGGTAAATGAAACAGAAGGTATGAAGAACAGGAGAGGAATATTTTTTATGCTTTCCTTTGTAGCGCTATGCTCTTCAGCTTCTACTTGGCTTCTCTTCCGTCCGCTGCTTTGCAATAGGAGAAGATGAAGACGATGATAAAGATGATAAAGAAGGGAAAATGAGATAGCGTCGCTTCCCAGCATGTGATATATAGATCTCCGTTCTAGTGATGGATAGTGTTCACGAAACTTAAAACAGAATACAAAATGGACACCGCAACCATGTGCACTGAAACCATGATAAATTAAATGTCAAATCTACGAACAAATAATTTGCCATGATTTTTTTTTCTTTTTTCTTCTCATTTTATTCAAGCTATGAGCACTCGTTTTCTCATCTTTGTTCTTCAGATATCTTGATTTGAAAAATTTTTTGCACACATTTAATATGTTTGACGTGAGGAAACAGTATAATATTATTAGGTTTGTGTGTAACTACATGACAAAGTTATCTTATAATTTATTATTTCTTCTTCATCTCGTTATTTCATTTCAATTTTTCTTTGCAATTTCAGTTGAAAGAATTTCGATAGTCATTTATCGATTTTATGCACCGAACACTTTCACGTAAAGGAAACGTATACAGAGATGAACATTTTTTTAAATAGCGGTTACTACGTAAAAGTGAACAATAATATAATTAAAATGTTACGTCAATGGACAAAACTATATGACATGAGGTAGTAACAGGTACACTGTAAAAATAGTTGGATCAAATTTTAACCAAGGTGGTTACTAACACCTAGTTACAAACTGTTGGGTAAAAATAATACAAATCGGCCCAAAACTGCCCATACTCGGTGTAACGTTACCCAACAATGGGCATCTTTCAATGACCACTTTGATATCAACTTTTCATTTTGATATGAACATTTTTGTTGAACCAACTTGGGTATTTGTTTACGAAACACTTTGTAACGAGGAAGTACCCAAACGTTTTAGAGTGTTTATGCCCATATATAGTATTTAAATTTACTCGTATTTCTTGAATAAGAGAAGTAAAAAATTACTGCATTTCATATCATAAAATGAATACAATTTTAGTTCGAACTTTGAGCCAAATATCTGTGTAGGCCAACTCATATTCCGTACCATAACATACCAGCAAATCCAATTTTCCTAAGGTCATTTTAGTATTGATTTTGTAAATAAGCTTTACTTTAATCTTTGTTCTATTTTATAGCTAGATACGGAATATTGAGGGCATTGATCGCAACTGTTTGTAATTATTAAACAACGTACTTTCAGCACGCTTTGCGCATATTTATGATGTTTCGACGACATGGACTAACAGTATATAAGTTAGTCTGTATGTGATCATTCACCTGAAAAGCAATCTAACACTTAATATTTCTTCGTATCTCCATTGATATCAATATTTCTTACAATCAAAGCCAAACCAACTTCACTTTAGTAGTTAAGAGCAGAAAAATGTTATTTCAGAGATTTGTTATTCAGGATTGTGATTTTCGTTTGTTGGATTCTGATTATTTACGTATTTATCTAATATATACTTAAGCAGACTACGAAGACATACTTTTGTAAAAACTTTATATATATATATATATATATATATATATATATATATATATATATATATATATATATATATATATATATATATATATATATATATATATATATATATATAAAAACATTGTACATAAGAATGACCGGACATCTTCAACGCGAGCACTATCATTGTGATAGTCTGCAGTTAATCCCCAAAGGATGTTGTTGTAATCAAAGCTGTTCACCATTAATGATTACTTTTGATCAATCGTAAATTCTTCATTTCTTTTGGCTTCTGCCTCCTTTACTTTTTCCTCCTTTCCCTTTTGCCGTCTTTTTCCCCTTTTGCTTTGACGTTATTTCGATGCGTGGTTTACTGAAGACACTATTCAATCAGCGTTCTTTATTATAAACTCCCGTCTTCTCCGTTTTGTTTGGTATATGTGATCGAAACAGATCCTCGTAAATATGCCAAGCATTTTTATTTTCCCCGTGTAGGTCATAAACACCGCATTGGAGTCAAGTTTTTGGTATAGCTGAGGTTAAAAAATTATTCGATTGCCTGAGGCGTTTTCTTTTGGACTCGGCAAACGCTTTGTGGAGAAATTTCACGGTTACAATTTGAACTACAGTATACCAATTTAAAAGACAAATGCACGGCGTCCCCTTGCAATACTGAGGATAAGTCTTTCTTTCTATTAACCGCATCTACATGAGTATTCTGAAACATTCTATCATTTGTTTATACAAATAATAATTTATTCCTAAGATAAACAAATTTCAATGCAACAGTGGGTGACACATTCCTGAGATAACCATGTAAGATTACTAATTGGTCTGTAGAAGCCAAAACAAAATGTACCTCTCACTAACGATTACCGGTAGGTCAAGAAATGATAAAAACTGCTGTCCTCTATTCGACAGCCAAAATTGGCTTACGAGACAATTCCACACTAATTCTTGACTAAAACAAGATTACTTTTGTTGAATATCGACAATCCTGTAATATAACAGCTTATGAACCTGACATTTAACACAGACACCCAACGCAAACAGATATCATCAACACAGTATGTTATGAATGACATGACCTTTTACCTATCCTGGTGTGTCTCCTATACACGAACGGAATTAGCCCATCATCCAGTCCAATGCATGTAACTCAACAAATCCATATTTGGTTCATCCAGAGAAGACAAAGCACGTGTTCACGATTCAGTGTCGTCAACACGTTTCATAAATAGTTAATTAATAGCTCATATTGTTGTCACTGTGTTTCGTTCTTCGTATGTATGCTAGTTTATTCCATCAGTCGATCTGTTGATGTTGCTTACGGTGTATTTTTTCCCCATATTTTTGTAGCACATGTCGTTACAGTGTGTCGTAATTTAACAGATCTTTTCCTGAAGCAAGTTAATGTACACTACAGCTCTTTATACGAAAAACAGTTTTCCCTGTATCACTAACATACAAAACTACGTTTAGGATATAATTCACTGTGATTGTTTATTCATATGAATGTAGTATAATCATATTCAAACCACTTGCAAGTGGGTCTTATTAAAATGCAGTGTACGTTATTGTAAAATATTAACTTATTTTTGCTTTAATTAACGGTAGTGGACGATAGCGATGTATGGAGAGCCATGGGCAGGATATTGACTGGAAAATTATTCAGTGCAACGGTTGGTACGTGCAAAAGAAAGTAAAAATCTAGAGAAAAAATGTAAAAAAAATATTCAGAGATCCTTGTTTTGTGCTATGTCAACTAGACTATGCATCGATATAAATCCTTATTAGCCAGTTTGGCGATGGATACCTGTCTGATTAAAAAGTATATTGTCTAATAAATGGTTTACTTCGAATTATTAAACTGCATACATACTTCAATAGCACAAGTAAGGTAAGGTGGCTGGCTCAAATTGATTTAAAATTCTTGAAGTAACAAAAAGTAACATTATAACAGGTACCGTAGTAATAGAAACAAACAAACGAACACAGGAACAAACACAATAGCATCACCGATAAAAGTTAACAATAGTAATAATACTGTCATTAGTTCATGAGTCCACAAGACTCGTAGATACTCAAACGGGTCTGTTATTCATTTTGCTCGTTGGCCGAAGCAAATGAAACATCGCTTCAAGGTAAGGTGCTAAAAAGCATTAATCTGCGAGACAGCTGTGCGAACTTCTATTCAATAAACTATTGTTTATTGATAATATCTTGCTATCATGTGCTGGCGGTTTTGTCCATGCAGTCCCATCATTAACTTAGGCAAAATTGGAAAGAAAACGGTTGGCATTTGAAGGCCGTGAGAATTTAATTTCAGTTTAGTTTGTGTGTTGCATAGTTTGTGTGTGTTCATTCGGCTTGTTTGTAAATTATAAATTTTAAAGAAAGCCCCTTTCTTTTGTTATCTTCGTCAAAATGCAGATGTAAATAAGCGGTATGTAAATAAACGAAACTAGGCCAGGTATTTATTATTAAGTATTCTATTCTAAAACGACGAATTTTCTGAAGTGCTAAATATTTCTTGTTTTGTTGTCATTATTTTTATTTTCCTGCTTTCCTTGTTGAAAACAATTTAGTACTCATCATTAACCTCACAAACTATAGACACCGTAATACTACAACAAGGCTTTTCCAATAGACTTACTTGGATGCTATCTCAACGAAACACGGACATAGCACGACTAGTTCATCTACATTATTTGGTTAAAACAAATTAAATGCAGTTCCTCATCCTCGCTTTATAGAAATAGACATACGTGCAAATCCTGGCAGTTTCCCGGTACATAGTATTCGCAGTTACCTGTATTTTGTTAAAAGTGCCAAAAGTACCTTGGTTATCACTGTCTCGTGTTCTATCTTCATCATGCAACCCCGAGATTATTGTTTTTCTGATTGTGGCATCCATCTTATGTCCTTGGGAATCGCTTGAGACGTGAAAACATTTAAGAAATAGCATTTGATTGCTTCTAGCATACTACAGCCTTCTATGGTTTGGGATCACTTGATGCAGTCTGTCAAGATCACAGTATTATGAAGTGTTGCAGTGATGTATTGACATGAATTGCAGTGGTCATGTAGTGGTTTACAGGGCTATGTGGTTATGTAGTGGTTTACAGGGCTATAGGGCTGTGTATAGATGTGATGTGCTCTGCTGTGTTATGCATTGTGGGATCAGAGATATGTTATTTACATCTTGCAAGATTAAAGTGTCTGAAGGAGCCGCGTGATTATATTGTTGTTCATGTAGTGTTCTACATTTCTGCAGTGAGTGCGCAAGGTATTGGTTGCAGACACTTTCAGTGTTGAGGTTGGGCGACATTCCAACAAATAGGAGGGGCTACTAAGCGGAAGGATAATATGAGAACAGCCAACCATTTCGCATATTTGGAAAAGTGGCAAAATTAATGTAATCCTAACTTTTGTCAAGTACATTTCCTCACCGTAGTTCGACTTTTACTAAACTGATGGATATGCAACTCCTAGCGCAAGTTAGTTCCAAAACAAATTTTTTTCGTCAATGTTTTCATTTTTTTTTCATTAATTGGTAAATACTGCCTTCAATAAAGCCTCAGACATTTAAGCCTGAAGGCAAGAATACTAGATGAAAATGTCTTTGTCAACTGACCACCTTCTCATGAAGGATTAACAGGCCTTAAATCGGTAATCTTGTATTTGTTTTCTGTTTTCCGATTGGTAAGAAGTACGTTAGTTATGTACAATTATTTAAAAGGACTGTACATATGAGACAAAAAATGCACATTGATGATGTCCAGTGTCAGTGAACTTCAAGAATCCTCATCCATTTATTTATTTATTATTATTTTAAATGGTGAAATTGATTGATGAAGCTTATTTGAATTCATTATCTTTGTTTGCTCGTTCATACATTTGCTGAAGTAACTTAAACAGTAACTAACAGACATGTTAAACTTGCTGAATAAACATGCCATTTCACTTGAAATTGCATCACTTCCTACTCTTTTAAGTGTACCGTATTTGTTTTGCCCTTACGATGGCCCATATAACATCTCATTTCACTTACCAGCTGATTCAGGTTTAATAGTATGCCATCCAATCAGCCCGTCAAAATTGACACCATACACTTATTGCTAATGCATTTAGGTAAACTAAGCAAACACGCCTGTGATTTATTCAGTATTGATTTTACTCTTCTTTTCGCGGAACTAATCAAATACCGATTTATCTAATGACGCACAGTATGCACTAATGATATCGTAACGAATAAGCAAAGCGAATGAACGATGTTTGTGGGTGACCACGTTGATTCGCGCTAATGTGTGGCTATGCATGCAACTTTGTGTATGAATTAAGGAGAAGAAAATTTCACAACAATTGGAAGAGAGCTTACAAATTTTCGATGAGCAAACGGTAGAAGGTGAATAAACAAAACGATGTTTTATACATCATTAGACCCTTGACTCTTTTCCACTCTGTAAAAGAGCACACAAACAAATGCACACATATTAATATGTGTCCCAATCAGAAGTATACATGTTGTTTAAGTAAACAGTACCAATAATATAGAGACATACTGCACCTGACGATGCTTTTTATCTGTAATGCTTTTTTATCTTTTTGATTCCAACAACATTCGGAAACTTTGATTTTTATCATCCGAAATTCCATGCACATCTAACGTAGGCTTTTTGGGACAAAGAATACTTTCCGTGAAGCAAGTGTGACAAGGATACAGTCCAACGTCACAAATTCCCGCACAACCTCATGGCCCTCTTACTCTCCGTTACACTTTGCACCTAGAGGTAGGTAGGTGGTATACACACTGACATAAGGCACCCACAACCACACACACACACGGTGATGTAACATAAAACTCTCAGAGTACATGTTATGATGGTCATGGCGGGCATTTACAAGGGACCATCATAATAT
This sequence comes from Stichopus chloronotus, assembly GCA_021234535.1. Taxonomy (NCBI): domain Eukaryota; kingdom Metazoa; phylum Echinodermata; class Holothuroidea; order Aspidochirotida; family Stichopodidae; genus Stichopus; species Stichopus chloronotus. Next base: position 20,710,833 of record CM037837.1, on the reverse strand, counting down.
GTACGCTGAGAGTTATATTATGGTTTTACTGTCTTCATAATTGTTCAATTAATGTTCACTGAATTTATCAACTATCCGATGAAGATTCACTCAAAGTGTTTTAAACCTTGCCAAAGTTAGGACGCGTAGGACAAGCTAGGCCAACCGACGGAACTACCACAGACCGCACCATGTATGTAGACGCATTGTCCAAACAGAAAGGTACCGTATCTAGGTATTCCCACTGTTCCAAAATGCAAATTGAATTCCTCTGGCATGCCGTATAATTGACAAATTTGAAGAATGATTACTATACCATTCACCCATTCTCCTCTAATGAAAAATCCGTCGCCTCTTGGAAAATTATAATTTGTGCCAGTTCTTCTTTTTTGTTTTCTTACTGTCCTTTATGCCAGGTGAGCAATCGATTTTGCGGACGTTTTTCAATGCCTTTGTATACAAGTGCGGTGGGCGGTGGGAATGTTTGATTTGCAATCTGCGTGTAAGATCAATAAAATAGTTTCAGATGGAAACTACAGGAACCAGCTAATTCATTAGTGGAATTGGTGGACTCACAGTAAAAATGAATGCTACAGTTGGTAGACTTAGTTTGTTGGAGTTTAGGGAATGGCGTAAAATGATTCTGATCTGGTGTATGTTGGTGTGGAATAGTCAGCAGGATGAACTTTTTGGATTAGCAGTAGCATACCTTTTAACCAGATCGCGATGGGCGGCTGCTTCTCAAAAACACAGGTTTATTCTCCTAATGTCAGAACATCAAACTGAGCTTTAAGTAAAAAGAAGTTATGAAAGTAAAGAACTTGAAGTTCGATGTTTAACGTTCTTCACTCGGCTAATCCCTTCCTCTCTCTCTCTCGCCCCATACTTACCTTCAACAGTATCTACACTAATGATAACACCTGATGGAGCACTGGCTTAAATTCCCTTTTTTTATCTTTACACTTTTTTACGAGTTTCATTAAGTGATAAGCGCTTTTAACGAAGACATATTTTACGAATAGTTAGGTCGTTAAGGCACTAATGAAAAATTTTGACTGGAACGTAAAACATACTTTAGTGCTCACTGACTCTGCCTGTCAGCAGCTCTGTCATTAACTAAGATACAAAGCAAGAAAAAACATTGCAATCATTGTTTCTTGTATCCGTGAAGTTGTAATTAACATCAATTATTGAACTCCTCTTTTATTTGTGTATTGTAGCTTTATTACTTCTATAAACGACACATTTTGGGGGAACGGAAGAGATTGGATCGTAAATATATCATAGTTTCGTGCGGTGTAAAATCTAGACATATCGTGTGGAGATTTCAGCCAACATATTTATCAGTCACAGATTAATAAATGACCCGTACGGCTGGGAAGCTTTACAGGATAAGTAAATCTCAAAGCATCCCTTTAACCAAGCTTTTAATTCGGCGTTGATCATTAACCACTAGATATAAGGGTATTTAATTCTGTGTTTAATGACCAAGAACCTTAATGCAGGCCCCAGTCAAAGTTGTAAACTTGAAATTGACCAGTATAACATCCTCTTCATGTGCAGCCATGAAAACCAATTGGCCACTTGAGAAGAGACAGTCAGGGCATATCATTCGCTAATATCATGTTGCAAAACAGAGTATACCCAAGTATGACAAAACTATGTTCACAATGTCGCATTACAATCCACGTGGAATTTAGCAGAGGTGACACAATGCCTGGCGATCCCACTTGTTTTGCCATCTTCACATGTCCACATGTCAATGTTGTTTCACTATTGCGTTAGTGTAGCATGTTCGTAATGATAAACGTGCCACGTTTGTAATGATACCGTACCATGTCTGTTTCAGCGGTTAACATATTAATTGTCTGGACTGATCATGTCACACTTCCATGTCAAGTTGTTACATTAGCATGTAGACCTGGTAAACACTTAACACGTCATATTATTTCTTCTTCACGTTTGTCATGGTTGGTATGAATATGCAAATGGCGTAATCACGCAAACTCACAGTGATTTGATACAAGAATAAACTGAGAAGGTGCTAATCTCTTTCGTAAGCCTGGGGTTGCTTTCATACCGATATGTTGGTTTAAGTCGCAATTTTGAACATTGTACATCTATACTAAATAAGCTGGCCAAAACATCCCATAGTCATTTTTGGTTTAATACAAGGTTCACTTAGCATTTACTTTCACTGAACTTTGACAGCCAAGAGCAAAGCACACCAAAAGCAACAATAACCAACATACACAAAGTTAACTAGCAAAGCTGAGCGACATAACACAGTGAAAGCGAAAAGCAATCAATCTGTATTTTTTCTCATATCATACTAGATATAATTTTTACTCGGGAATAATCGAAAAGTCAAAATGATAAAATCAATTGTCTTAAATTTTGGGTGGAGTGAGGATTGAATATATTTACAGTTCTATCGACAATGCAAAACATTTAATAGAAGAAACCACAATATTAATAACATATATACTAATAACCCATTCCTCTTTATTTCTTTTACTGATATCGTAACTAGTCGTTTGAGGCAGATGAAGAAAACTGTTAGGCCTACAACGACAACTCAGCTCCTACACTGATCATGGCATTAAATATATCTCTAAAGACATCTAGAGGGCAATTTAAGAGATTGGACTGTATTTATAACTCGATTCTTATTTTTGTTTTACATCCACAATGCAATTAGTTTTGCATACGTTTTGTAAAGAGTTCCGTTGCCGTTCATATACGGTACATTCCGAGATGAAGATGTAAGCAGGTCTTTTTTTTTTTGCTTCGTTCGTGGATGATTGCGTAACGGGATCAGTGTGATTCTCGGGTGTGTCAGGCATTCATCCAGTAGCTGACAGTGTGTTCATCTTTAGTAGATATTACATTTACTTCACGCAGAGTCGTGGTAATTAAAATTCAATTCGTTTTTGGCATTCGACAGTATCACAACCGGAAAATATCCCATTTCCTAGAGCCTCGTGAGGGGAATCGGAGATGGGGTGAGTTATATTAACGCAAATGTCCCGTGAGAGGGTTTGATGGATTGTAAAACTTGGATTTGAAAGATGAAGATGAGTGGAAAAGAAGAAGGCAACCTCGTGTGAACCATATATGGCTTCCAAAAGATGCGGACTGATGAGTGGTAAAGGAGACATACATCCCATTTAATTTTGAGGTCATTGTTTGAATTCCAGAGACCTAAAAACGTCATAGTTAAGAATGTCGTTTGTGGTGTTATTGGAATTACACAAAAGCTTGTAGATTACCAAGACAGATTAAATCTATTCCATTGTCTAAAGTAGCTGTGAAGAAAAGACATATCTACTGAAATGTAGATTTTCCATTACTGCAAAGTTCAATTTGTTGCCGACAATTGCATTCTATTGAATCCATCAAATTTCCAAACGGAAATAATAAATATTAATTGAATACAATAGACAGATTCTAGTATTTGTAAAGCTTAAACATGACTTAAACATTTCCAAAGGATATATATACATATATATATATACATATATATATATATATATCATGCAGTCGCCCTTGGCGCGGAAGTTCCAAGTGACATTCAAATATCACAGATGAACTCGTTCAGAAATTATTTCTAAGTATTCTATTTAGGAAAAGTCATAGCTTGATTCCTGTACCTCGGGTTCCCGTTAAAGTGAATAATTGAATTTGAGACTCGTGTCTGAGACACGACCACAACCCAAACATGGAAAGTGTGAGAAACTACGGTTCGCCTGGACGAGCCGCTGTTTTAGATGAAATGCCGAATTTTAATTTTCCCGAAAGAATCGATTACAGCCTCGAGGCAAATAGGAGAAAAGAAGGAGTTCGGGCTACAGTTTAAAGAACAGAGCAGCAAAAGCCATAGGAAAATCACACACGATACATTTTACTCCCAAAAAAGGAGAGTAGAAAGTAAAGCTATAGTGTGCAGACGGCGTAAAATTCTACTGTTAGATTAGAAGTAGAAAAAGAAACAAAATAACTGAATGCAACTTAAAAACGCATCAAAATAGAAACAGACAACAAAAAGTTTATTTGTCCCGCAATTTTTTCTTTTAAGGTATATTCCAGCTGACATTAATGCCGACAAAAAATCACGTAAATTCATTGTGATTTTTTATCATGCTTACAAGTTAATTAATCGTGATTGTTATCATGCTTACAAGATATCATGCTTACTGAGATTTAAGTTAACATGGGACTGTTGTTGGGAGTGAGGTCGGGATGTTTGAGGTGTGCCATGGTGGCTTAACAACGGTAACAACACTAAAATAGTAACGGACAACGTAATGGTAACAACACCTACAACACCTCGTGTAAGGTAGTTTTTTTTTTCCAAAATCCTTAATGATTTCATTTGTAACTGAATGAGGCAGAGAGAGAGGGAGATATATTGATCACGAATCAGTTAAAATGACTAGTTGATGAACTGATTCACAAGATTGAATCAGCTCAAAATTCACCAATTTCATTGGTTATTCACCTTTCAAGGCGGAAATGTAATTTCTCCTTAAGGGAACAACCTCTTCAATACCTCATTTATGGAGTTGGTAATCTACATTCTGAGTTATCTTTTTTTATATAAATACATAGTGGCAAGGTACGTCGCAGTCAAATCTCGTAGCTTAAGTTATGTTATGCATTCAATAGATTGGTAACCTTCTATCTCATCTATGGATGGAACCATCTGCAGTCTGAGTTAACTCTGTATATAGATACATAATGGCAAGATGCATCGTAGTTACATCGCGGTATTCCCTGAGGTATACGGTAGCTTATCAACCGTGTCCTCTACCAGGAGCTAACCACGGTGTCACGATATGTTTATATTTTTGAAGTAAATATCCTGTCATTACCTTATCCACCTTCTGATCTCAAGAGTCGAAAAGCCCAAAAGCGATATTATGACTTATTGGCAAATGCTGAAAATGTAGGGTACCACAACATTGCCCGGAGGCAAGTTTCCATAGGTAGTTTGACGAATCGTAATTTAATAAGCCAAGACATATTCTTCATCCTAAAACAAACTGGTAGTCTTGTGGTAGAGTGCTCTTGGTGGACACGCAGCTAATTACAACTGGCACGAGAAGAATTTTGCGTTGAAAATTAGCTCTGCGTGGCACCAAAAAGATATTTTACATCCCCCGGAAAGCACAGAGATAGCCAGGCTGCACATCACACACACACACACACACACACACACACCGTGCACACACTTCTTCAAACGGGTATGACAGTTTCGACTTGAAGCTCAACTTCAGAAACGTAACACAGGCAGAGGAAACATACGCGCATCTAGGTACATTTTTATACATGTCCAAGATTGTCACATGAGAGTTTGCAACTGCTTAAATTTTCCATTTCGCTACTCATAGTCAAGTTTATCATAGATTTGTCAAAATATTTGTGGGAAGTCACTAAAAGAAGATTATTCCTCAGTGTACGTTGTGGTTACTCAGAGTCTTCATTTTGTACGCTTTCAGTAAATGTGGATGAGCAGGGACGTGACGATCGACAAAATATCGATAATGTGAAGAGAAATAAACGAGATAATTTATCGAGCACAACGTAAAAAGGAAGACCATTTCGTTTTGGTGTGAAAAATTACAGCAAATTGACACCAAGAACAAATGACACGCTCTCCATTGATTTCAGAAATTTTCGTTAAGCTTGTCCTCTGAAGATATTTTGATCCATTTTTCATCCTTCATGGTTCTAGCAAATTCAACAACCTTTCGATTAATATAAGGTTGCCTGCAACAGGATTAACCGAAACGAATGATGGTATGGATTTTTTTTGAACAGTCAATTTAATTGCTTTGCTTTTAGATTAGCCTGACTTTTTTACGTTTACTTTCAAGCGAATTCAGCCTTATGATGGGTAGTGGATACGCGGCACATCATCTACAACATTCAACTTCTGTAGAAAAAGTTTTAACCCCTTGGAGAGAACATTGACAAGGAACATTAATAATTTGTCAATCTACATAAATGGCACCACACTTGTTTGCTTAAAGTTTACATTCGGCGTCAAAATGCAACAACGTCTAAATGTAAATATTCCTCAAGCTTCAGTCAATTAACGCATACGGCACAGAGTAGAGCACATAACAATAAGAAGCTAGGTGGGAAAAGATGCATTGCTAGCTCGGGGCAACGTTAGATAAGGGGGTGCCGTAAAGGCCATTAAATCCGTGAATATACCATGAACCTTGTTCGTAAGTGAACGCATAGAACACAACCTCGAAGGTCACGTCAAAAGTCTTCAAGACCTTTTCCCGGCGCCTCTGTGAGTGCACTAGCAACCTACGGCAGTGCGAGGCCTCACAGGCGAAATAAATGGAGAACACATTGTGACTAAAATATGTGTGCCTCTGACCCCCTGACGATATACACTTGCGGGGGCCATACTTCTGATTTCACCCGAGACCCATGGATCCAGTTGACGTTCGCGGGATGAAATATACGAACTAGAAAAGGGCGACACCAACTGCAATACGACGATACGACGATTTCTGAGACTCTATGCGTTTACGAGTCATGTGACTATCATTATTTTCTGTACTGTCTCTGGAAGACAGAGATTCAAATGAGTCAGAGATTGTGGTGTAAATAGAATTTTTTTTTCTTTACGAAATCTGAAAACTTCACCAACGTCGCGAACCGCCTACGTATTTCTCATCATTATTTCACATCGGTATACACACACAGGGTGGTGTGTCCCCCTCCCTGTGATAGTTGACATAGAATATGCACATGACAAACCACACTCCAACTGTGAGGTGGAATAATATCGTATAGGATCCCTGGGATCATTTTCTCATACCTGGTATGATCGTTGACCTATTTAGGACGTTGCACCGATCATCGTCCCAACACGAGACGAAATCCACACCTACTAACGTACAGGCGGTCCATTGGGTAGTTACGTTAGATGGGTAAAAAGTAAATAAAGTTGCTAGGAGCAGACATAATGTTCACCTAGTTTACTCGGCTGTTCTTCGGTTATTCCATAATAGTTACATAGCTGTTACTGTATAGTGGGCACTTTTCGAAGAGTATTACAAGCTAAAACAAAGTTACATCATATATGGTAACATAAAGGCGGTAACTCAGTTATGGTGAATCAGAGAAACAATTGACGTCCGTATAGCGTAAATATCTACATCTGAGATTTTAGTTTACAACGGCTGGCACTGTTGCTTCTGATTAGTGAAAAGAGTTTTGGGAACATATGACGATCAACAAACAAGAATTTGATTTTGTTTTCCCTTTTCGTTGACTTCATATCACGGTAGCTCCATAAAGAGACCAACTGAGAGGAGATTTATGATGCATGCTCGTAACTCATAACTAAAAGAGAGTTTCCGAAGTTAGAACAGCAGCATAGGAATTGAATGGAAAGAGTTCGTTTAACTGAAGTAGGCATTAAACATTTTATGACAAAACTTTGAAAGGAAAGCAACTAAAAGAGACAATGCATGAGATGCCGTTGCTCCTTGAGGTTGGCATGTGGAAATGCTATTATAAGTGACAATCTGAAGATCAAAAATTCAAGCATGTGTAGAAATTTTCAGATGCCTTTCATGCACATGAACCAGTTCATAGTGAAAAAGAGACGAATGTAAATAATTTGTTTGCAAAGGACACAATTATTCGGGAATACGTTCCCAAGACAATCTTAAGTCATCCGAAGCAGGTCACCACTTCATATTTGTGCATATTTAAATTGTTGTAACTAATAATCGAATGTGTTTAAAACGTAAATACACCTAAGCATGGAAATTTAATGACGAAATGGTACTCCATTAAACTATGGCAATCATATAGAAATGTTTCTTCTCGGTATCTATACTTTTTTTTAGAGATAGTAAACTCACTAAGTTTGCCTACTGTGGATGAATTCGTCTTGGTGTTTCTACCTCTCTTTGAAAAGAATGTTTCGTTCACGACTATTTTCCTTCTGAGATTCGATTATTCCTCTACAGTGTAATAACCCCATGTTGAATCTGTATAACCTTCGTTTGTCGAAACGATACTTCAGCGTTTCGTCAGCGGCGAGTGAGGAGACACTTGACAGAATTTGGTTTGTAGGCCGTACGAAACAGGTCGATCAGATAGCAAGCTGTGAAAACCACTCAAAGTGTACGACAGGGCAGTGTAAGTATATGGCAACCTTCTGACATAGTTTTCTTGTAAATATTGCCCCAATTAATATCCAAACCCCCCCCCCCCCCAAGTTCGACTTCAGCACACACAGATACATGTATGGTTCCATATATTTCTAAAAGCAAAGTATGAAGGAACAAGAGTTTAAGAGTGTTGAGGTTAAAACAGCATCCTTAGTTTTCTCCACCATAATACTTACTAACCCACTACAATAAGTTATCATTGCATTGCCCGTGCTGCGACTCAGTACATGCACACATTCCTGCAACATAGAGGAACATACAATGCATATCGTAAGTGTTGGGCCATATCGTCCTCTCTTATCAGACAATAAAATTTCGACCAAATTTTGAATTGTTATATAAAACAAATAATGAATGTTTTCGTTTTCCATTCCTGCAACAGCACGAATAATTTCATTTGTTGAAACACTGGACGTTCTATACAACGGGGCTCCACTTCGCTGAGTAGAACACCTTGCTGAGTAGAACACCTTAATTGAAAATACTCTCCTTAGTAGCAGATGTGTACGTAAATTGTGGTGAGAATTTGAGAATTGCATATTTGTACGTGACTACTACAACTCTTCACATGAACACTCAATTCTCACATAATTCAGTTATCAGTCAATTAACAAGCCAAAGTTCCCACCTATTCTGTTCCAAGCACGTAATCATGGAATTAACTTCTGAGCAAAAGCAATCCATAAAAGTGAATGCGCCAAGTTTCATATCAATTACTTCATTTTGAAGTAAGTGATAAAATAATCATATCATCCATGAAGGGAGAGAATAAGCAAATATGCATCAAATGTCTACAGACATTTGAAGGAAACAAATTTTGCATTCTCAACAACCTATATCAGCAATGTAGTATCGGTCGTAAAGATGGTTTAGCTGTGTTTACCTGCCAATGACTCTTAATTCCTCTTGTAACCTTTGCTAAAGGTATGACCGCAATTTCTTGACCTTATCCACTTACTTTTATTTTCTTTTTTTCTCCTGAGCATCAAGTAACGCGTTCTAGGCAAAGAGCCAGCGTAGCAACTTAACGACACCTTAACACGATTACAGTCTAACAGATACGAACTCGCCAATCTTGACCAGGCCTCAGAGGGAATTAACGGTTTTAAATGCAACTTAAAAAAGACCATGTCCTCGAAACAACTCGATTTTCTCTGTTGAAAAGCCCGAGGTTATTGTCTTAAAGTTCTAATTGAGGAAGATATAAGGCATTGAACACATTGCGTCCAAGTATGGTCGGAGGAAGGTTAAAAATAACAGATTTATTCATCTTCTAAAGATGACTTTTTGTACCGTTTAGAGTGTGAACTCGACCATGAGACTGTCAACCTTAGATGAATGGTTTTTCCATGTGATTACAAAATGAGAAAAGATGAAATGAAAGCTAGGACTATATATTACAAATTTATTATTATATTAGTGATTATTTCATTGAAATGAACAACATAATTATCCCACAGATTATTTATGTGGAATTCGAACGATCAGTTCAAGACAAGTTATATTTACTAAAAACGTTTCATATTGCAACAAGTTTCTAAAAATATTCATTGCAAGCAAACCAAATGTAAGCTGCGGTGCAACATTTGCCTAATGGGCAGTATGGATTATCATTACTGATTTTCTTGCTTGAAACCTATATATAGATACACATTGCATGTGCAACTCTATGATCAATTTAAGTACATAGCTGTGACCACAATGTGTGTGTCTGACTCATTAACGTACACAACGTAAATCAATTAATAATACACTAAGTTGCCTGTCATGTGACGCAAATAATTTTACTACGTTTCTTGCCCAAATGAAACTTGTTCAATACAGCATATATTTTATTGACCGTGTAAGTAAAAGGAGCAGTAATAGCATCAAGTAAAACAGCTTTCCAAAGTTATTTGACGAAGTAACATGCTTAAGCATGAGCCGTTTCGACAAATAATTTATTGATGACCTTTTGCAGAACAATATATTTTTCCAGATTACATCAGCGGTGTAACTCACTAAAATCTTAACAAGACACATTTTCAAGATAACCCAAGTGACTTACAACGAAACAATGTACACAATTTGACTTGATTGTCAACTTATATGTATACACACAATTTGCGATTCACTGTTACATCGGTGAGTGGTGTAATTTTCCACTCTGCCTAAAACAAATATTTCCCCTGTGATAGAAACAAAAATGAAACTGTATTTCCGACGAGCATCGTTAACAAATCGTATTAATTGGAAAATGAATCTCCAAATATTGCCAGTGCACAAAAACGAAAACGATCATCCACAAACAGTGACGTAAGCGAAAACAAATGAAAAGTATGTAATAAAAAAGTAGTTGGATTTTCGTTGCGGGTTCGTATTTCAGTATCACGTTTAATCAGTCGGGAGGAAAAGAATGGGATTGATCCAGCAGAGAAGAGGGAAAAGATAGAAGGGTTTTGGTTTACACCAGGGTGACGCCATGTCTTAGCAGGTTACAGAAGGTGAAAGAATATCCACGAAATGACGCACAGAAGTTTAAAGCAGGTTTAGGTACTTCGCAATTTTACCCTCAGTTTGAGAGTGGAGTTTTACGCTCTGATTTAGATGGTCAAGTTACTGACAAGAAAAATTCTCTTTTCTGGAAATGTCTTGTCCAAAGACTGAAAACACTAACGCCGTTGGTCAAGCTCTAGTAACCCCGAGGATCTGCATTTACACCTCATCAACAAGTGTGGGAGTAAAACGTTGCAATGTGGCTTAACATTGGCATCAGTGTCGACATCTGAGGATATTGTACTGTACATTGTTAAGGTTAGAGCAACTCGTAAATGTTAAGTATATTTGATGAAAGTTTAAACTGAGAACTAAATGCAGAATGTGAAAACTGCAACTTAAGACTTTAACGTGTAAGAGTAAGTTACTGCTAACATCCTCAAAATTTAATTACAAATAAGCGACGTGACCATCTTTTGGTGACAAAAAAAAAAAAAAAAACAATCGAGTGTCAAATATGTGGGAGAGATTCTACACAAATATGTAAAGATGGAGAATAAGATAAGGTTCTTTTATCATTGAGAGAATAAATGTATGGATGGATTTTTTTCAATTTGAGATTAGTTATGATGATTTTATGTTACAACGTTAATTAGAATTCCAGCTGGAAGCCAGCTTTATGTCAATGTAAGATGTCAAAACACCTCGAATGATATCCTATGACAAAGTTGTAAAAGGATAAGATTACACAAACAGTTTTGTATTACTAAGAGCCTACTCTCTAGGAGTATTCCATGGATTACATCCAATAACAAGACGTAACGTTATTCTACGGTAGTAAGATGTTCTCAAAATTAGAGAGTGATATCTGTTCATGGCGCCGGCTTTTAAAGGCTGATGATAACAACCTATGAGAAAGTTTTCCAAACAAACCAAAATCACATAGACATTTTTTCATCGATTGAAGAACGGGAAAGTTGATCACAATTCGGAAAAATAAGTTGGAGTTTAAAATGTTTTGTACCTCTGAATAATCGTTTGCCTAATTGTTTGACAAGTTCCTTTATTCCCAAACACATTTTTTGAGAAATGTTACGAACATTTTGTAAGAAATAGCTTTGCGGCATATCAGAGACGATCGACAGAGACTTTATGTACTGTCTTCTATTCGACTTCGTGCGTTTACTATAGTTTCAAAAACTCAAGGAAATGGTTCAGGGAAATGCTTTTGTAAGATAATTGAAGCGATTCTCATTATGTTTACAACCTTGAAAATAATTAGAAAAAAATTCTGTCATGGATGCTCTTTAATTGTATTTCCCCAAACCATCCTGTCAGTTGTCTTCCTTTCAGACTTTTTTTTATTTGAGAGAGGGTAAGAGCGTGTAGGACAATGCATGGAGAGATATGTGTACCACTGATGTCTTGTGAGCGTTATTGCACTTTCTTCGTAGATGTACTTATTTGAAGAAGAATAAAATTCACATCTCAGAAATACGACGAAAAGGTGAACAGACTTCCGATCTGGGAACGATTTTTGGTTCAACTCACCTCTGGGATCGAGCCATTCTCACCCAAGGGGTCGATTTACCTGATTCTGCCATCTAAAATTCAATTGAGAAATCTTTTCCCTGCCTGACTTCATATGTTACCAAAATACGACACAGCCGCAGAAACCTTCTTCGCTGGATCTTATCTTATTTGATAAGTTTTCTTCGCATTGCGTGCCCTGTTACTGTTACCACTTGTAGCTGTTTTGGGAATAGCAGATGACCAGAGCGACTTTTTAACGTCATGAATAATGAAAAAGGTTGCAAAGAGGATGAGAAAGTCAATAACAGACTTTATTACAGATGATTTAGAAATTTTAATCTTTGCAGGTGTGCATGAATTTCAACTAGGCTTGATAATTGGTTAAAACAAAAGGAAAACTTTATGCGGTCCTTAAAAGTGGATTAAATTTACAAATGTGACAATGTTGATAGTTAAAACAAAAACTCATTGGTTGAGAAATCCAAATTTTAATTTAAAATTATCTAAACCACGAAACTTATTGTTACATTATACTTCAAAAATGAATATACTCTAGGGCGAATGGATGGTTTTATGTTTATTACTTTCACAAATGCAATAAACTTTATTATACCTAAAAGTACCGGAAAGTGTCCTTGCAGAAAACCCCTATACAGGACGTGTTCAGATTTTCAGATCTGATGCCGTGAACAAGTTCGTCTACATTGTTAATAACCGCTCCATCAAACAAGACTTATATTCTTCAAATGAATAACAAAATAACCAATGATGTAATTCAATATCATCTGTTATCGGAAAAGTACTTGTAAGGTCTTGCAAACTTGATATTGCAAAGATTTTTATTAGTTCTGTTTAGTATTTAGCGATTTGAGCTTTGACAAAAATGGTCCTTTGTCTAAGCTCAGTTAATTTAGCGAGTGGGTGCGTGTTATTTGTTGATACTGTGACCCAAGAGCCATATGAGAGGATGAAGTCCCATGATCCTAGTAAATGCTAACACAAACTCTACTTCAAATTTAATGTGTGCATAATCTGAGATTTTGTTACAAAGAATATTATTTTCCGTTGGACAAAGCAATAACACATCTCTCATTTCCTTGTCCAAGGTCTGCGCCAAAGGTGGTTAAGTCGGGGTATTTAGTACCCCCCCCCCCCAAAAAAAAAAAGGAAAAATCTAGATAGGAGCCCTTTTTGACAAAAAGTACTCTTATTGTTTTAATCAATTAGGAGTAACTTTGTTAACCTTGTTAACTATATAAAAGTGCAGGGATTTGTTTTGTCATGTAACGACATCACGTGCATAAATTCCACGATTCTAATGGAGATCAACTCTGAGGTTAGAGTCCAAATTTATTAATTTATCCAAACAACAAATTTTAGTGTTCGTATGCATGTGTATTCACGAGGTTGGTTATTATCACTCCCATACAAACAGACAGACATGACGCACAATCTAGTCATTTAGCCGTCTTCAGGAAAACAGAAAGTTCACCACATGTGAACGGAAAACCACTTACGATCATAGAACTTGTAAATGTGAAATGTTATCTCAGTGAGACACCAACATCCTTTTAATGCAAAAATGGAATTTTAAACAATCAAGTAGCTCAAGTGCATGAAACACTCAACATTGTCAACCATTTCAAGTGGACGGATAATATTTCGAAGGCCACTATCTGTGACGTATCACGGCCGTCGATGCATGGGACTCGAGTGCATAGATAAAACTAGCTTCTTTCCTCATTTGTGTTTGACAGAGGCCAATGGAACACAGAAGAGATTTATGCACGATGCACCCTCCCTTGGATGAGCATTTGTTTAACATGTGCTAATACTTCTACTGTCCTTTAGTTTGCTTAGACAACAAATCATTCATCATGTCGGCTTTGACGCTCTACCCATACGGGAAAAGAAGGGTTAGTCTCCTTTATGATTTATTGCGACAGGTACAAGCCCTGTAGGTTAAAGTTACAAAATTCAAGATCCGGAGTGACCAGAATTTAGAGATAAGAGGTAAATATGCCTTTATAAAAAATAAAGAGAAGAATTTTAATAACGTCACTTAAGGATCGGTTTACAACGAAACTTCAATTTAAACTTTCTAATGTCAAATTTACGCTACAGTGGTAAACAAGATGCAGATGTACGAGCATGTAGATCTAGAAAAAAAAAAGAGGGAAAATGTGACGTAAGTGGTACTTGTTATCTTTGAACATAGTATAGCCTGGCATCTCTTCTTCAGATCAACCAACAAAAAAAAAAAAGAAGAAAGAAAAGTGTGACGAAAGAAGCACTTGTTATCTTTTTTATCCGCTGGGTGGCGCAATGAACATAGCATAGGCGCTAATATCTTCTTAGCTCCATACCAACGTTTCATGTGAATTTTGCATACACTGCAATCAGTAGGCTTACAAATAAATCTTGGCTGAGAGTAAGACATTTATTTAGATACCAATCGTTACTTATGTGATTCATATTCTGCAAAAGTTCGTTTTCTTAATTTAATTACAGGAAAATACATATAGATGTATGATAAATCTCGTCAATATCAGGGGGCTGCTACATGTAACATAGCAATGACTTACGTTCTACAGTTTTGGATGGAGATAAAATGGTATATTGTTCTATTCTCGTCACAGGCAGCTGATGCAAAGTTATTTCTACGTAATTTTGTTATATGTCATTTTGCACCTCAAATTATACCCCTTAAAAGATTGTTCGAGCGTCCTTAATGACACAGCCTTTCTTCCGTAACAGTTAAACTTAACAATACAGAGACAGTGGACCGTGCACATATACTTAAGGCGCCAAGCGTTGTCGTCTGTTAACATCAATGTAGGCGACACATCAACCTACGGATATTCGGTTAGAATAAATCGGTTACTCGTATTTGCATTACTTATGTGTGTTGGTCATTAAGGCCTTTTCAGAAGTCGGTAATCGCTAGGCACACATGAATCATTTGTTCGTATATTTGAACAGCTGGTAACTGTCATTGTCTTTCCAATCTAATTCACATTACCGCACACATGACGCTCACAGACAGATTGTTTTTTCTTCTTTTTTGCCTTATTTTTTTTTTTTTTTTGTCAGGTGTAACATTTGATGTATCTCTCACTTACATGTAACGCATATGACTGAACATAACCGTGACACCACACATCGGTATGGTTTGGTGAGAACTAACCAGATGCGTTTAAGACAATTACTTGCACTACTATTTCACTGTGCGTGCTGTGTCTGAAATCGAAATTACAGGCTATTCATAGGCTATTTACTATTGTCAGTTGTTTAGGAGTAAGGTTTCATACCGTACCTAACACAACATATACGTACCTTAACATGTCAACTGTGAGGTAGAAGCCTTTTACGAATTAGACCCTTTTTTTAAAAGTTGAGCAAAGACTAAAGAGAAGAATTAGCTACACACATTACCTAAATTGCAAGAAAATACTTTTGCCCTAGAGAAATTTGTAAGGACGAAATCGGTTTTCCAGAATTCATGATAGTTAAAGAAATACAGGTACATTTACATGTGTGCAAATTTCCAAATGTAACCAATGGTTTGAATCTAAGACTGAGGAGAGCATACCAAACTGAATACGTCATCGAAAAACCTCAGACTTCGTGATCACACAAATCTGCCGTAGTGTGTTGTGTGTTGTGTGTTGTGAGCCGTAGTGTGTTGTACGTTCGAACAGACATAATGGAAGTCATGTCACAACGAAACACTATTGACTAAGGAAATAATTTGTTCTTCATGATTTTGAGATTTTTTGCATGGACAAAATATTATAGTACCCTTCAGTCTTAGATAGCAAGCAATCTGTACTTATTTAATTTACGAAATAAATGATCTGTCGAGATTTTGCTTCTAAAGAAATTTTGCTGGAGTACGTTCAGTTCTCCAAAAATATTCTTTATCAAGTTAAAGCAATGATACTGCTTGTTGCTTGTATTCAACTTTTTTGTATGCATTGTATCACACATTTACAGCAATACAGTTTGTTGGAGTCTAACTCAACTTGTGTAATTGTTGTGTATTCAGCTTGCATCGTAATAATTCTTACAATCTGCTTAATGAAAAATTATTGTTTAATTCTCCGTGCGCAGTCTAATTAATACATTATAATTCTGTACTGCCTACTAACCAACAATTAGCCCTTCAGTTATTTCTCTGCATTATATTTTATCGCCTTGTTGCTTTTTTTCAATTGCTTACTCGACGTATGTCTTAATCTTCTGTAACTTCCTGCGAAACATGACAATTTCTTTTGTCCTTTCGTTACTCCATACTTGGGAAGATTTGGGTTACTTCTCTAATACTATCTCTACTTATTCGCAGGTTTACAATGCTGATAATTGTCGTATCGTCGTTGGGTTCACTCCTTCAATAATTGCCTAACTTTTATGTTGCAATGTATTACTAAACGTTAGGTTCATTATTTGGTTAGGTTTACTTCTCCATTAAGTGTCTTATTTGCAGACCGGGATACATTTCCTGTATATTGACTCATATTTGTTTCTATTGTTTGCCTGTTCTTCTTTGAAACAATGTATCATAATTCTGTACCTTGTTATGCTTTGAATTTACTTATCCGTCACTTGTAGGTGCCTATTTGTAGAAGTATACTTTTCTGTGAATTGGCCTTATTTCTCATTCAGCACGGTTTCAAACGAGTTATCTGACATACATTTGAACGTCAAAACCCTTACGTCACATGTAAGACGACTATGACCTACGTTTAGCACTTTCAATGTAAGATTAATGCTCCCAAGAGTTAGGATACCTGCAAATCACAACAGAAGAAATGAACTAAGCCCCATTGGACATTTGTCTCACTGTTATTCAAACTATTAAACGTGAGGTAAAATTCCATTGATTAGAGTCATTGGATTGACAGAACTCTGAATCACGAAGCTTTTAAGTTTTTAACTTTTTTTCATGTACCTCTCTTAATTTAAGTGTGCTTGGAGTGGTTGCTATTTTCGCTGGCGCTCCTCCGTGTCAGCTGAATGACAAAATGAGGGTCGTCGGGGGGTTTACGTGCCTCTCTCTCTCCGTTACCGGTAGCTAACCAAAACAAGTTTGTTATTCGATATGTCAGAACTGGAGATCTCGCCTAGTACATTCGACGCCAGCGTTGTGAACTATCACTACTTTTTTCTTTTTAATTTCTCTGACACAACAAAAAAGGAATTGTTTACAGAAAGGTTTCATTTAAATGGAGTATTCAATGCAAAAGAAAGCGATCAGGTATTAAATGGCACTTTTATCATTGTAGAGTTCATGCGCCGGACGTCTGTTCAAATGCCATGACAGACGGTGCGTTTTGCTATCTTCCAGTCAGTGACGTGATAGATGAACATGATCAGTTAGAACAACAAATATGTTACTACCGAAGTCGTTACTTACTAAAAGTTGAAAGAGTGATCACCGATTTTGTTAGTAGAGTTACCAGAGTGATAAACTCTTTCTGAGAGCCCGGTTATGTCTACGTAATGAGTAACGTCACGACTAACTTAACTGCTACACTCTCGTAAAGGTTGTGTGACATGCTTCCAGAAAAGAGCTCCCTTCATGCAAACGTTACAAAGTAAAACCCTGAGTGAAAATCCCTTAGAATTTTGTTTGTATCTATTACCGTTTTTGAGATATGACTTTTCAAAGTTTGAAGAAAATGCAAAACAGATGACGTGGAGTGTTGCAAAGTGTCAATTTTTCTTTTGTTAACCCTATATATTTTGTCTCTTAATTACTTAATTACTGAGTTTCACATTGGTAAGTGATATCGATATTTTTGAGGGAGAAAACACATGCTTCCAAAATAAAACCCTCTGGGTATATAAAATTCTCAAATGACCTTGAAATAAAGGTTACATAAACAAAGGATTAACATAGGACATATCCTGGGAGTCCATCTCCTGACATCACAAATTTGCATATTTAGCCAATGTTTATTCATGACACAGCAGTGAGACACTAATTTGCCTGTAAATTTGTCAATTTTTGACGGATTTTGACGCAATTTGTGACTATTTTCAACATTTTGAATGCCTAATGCACACAATACCTCAAAATGTCATTTTCATGTCACAAGACCTTTAAGAAACGATATAGCGATACTTTCACTCTCCCACGAAGAATAAAATCCAATCATTGTTTAAGAGAGTGAACGCTTGGTGCACTCTCTGTGAGTAATTTCTTGACGTTTGGAACTTGAGAGAGAAACGAAATCACACGTGAGAAACTGAGTACATTGAAGCTATAAAATGTTGACTTCAAAGGATCTCTCAGATACGCTTTAATTGAAGTTGGAAGCTAGAAGTACCAAAAAGATTCGTTCATGGATCAAAGCCCTTGTTCAAGTGTTCAAGTTTTGTGAGGGCATTACTAATTGACAGTTCCAAACTAGTTCTGTAGGAGATACGGCATTCTGCTGGCCTCCACAATTAAAAAGGAAGTTAATACATTGTTTAAACTAGTGGCATATCATAACTTTTCCCGAAGGTTTTCATATGATATCTGACTCATCTTCAAATGTTGGAAAAGGGTATCGTATTTGCCAACAATATATCCCAACGAGGAAAATGTCTCCCCCACGGGCCGAAGTATAGGAGGTGTTATGCCAAGTGTGATCGTAGGCACTGGAATTTTAACTTCACCACTTAAGATACTCATTTTGCATGTGACTGTAATACTGTAAAGAACCTTATAATTGACAGTGATAACGGTTAATCAGTAGTCTGAGCTATTCCATAATTAAGAGCTGAAATTAATACATTCACAAACTGAGGTTCGTTTTCCCAAAAGGGTTTCCTTAACCACAACGTGAGGAGAAGGTTCTCATATTAGGTAAACAATATGTCACAAAACGTGACGGTTTCCCCTTGGCACAAAGTGAAGGGGGCAACAAGGATCTTGCCTAGCGTGACCGAAAAATATCGATATTTTTATTTGTTGTTTTGAGAACAAAATCGAAGCAGACATTTTACGTGAATGAACGAAACAATTGCAATAGTTTGTTTATCTCTATCGATTTCTATTATGGGCTGAGCCAGTCCACTCTGAAATTATTACATAGAAAGTATGCTTTCACGGTCGTTCATTTTTAATATCAGGATTTCTGAAAGCCTTTGCGATCGAAATAACTTTGATTATAACTTTTATAATAACTCACTCATAACCTGAGTGAGCTGAAAGGTTAGATGTCCCTAGAGACAGAAGAGTGTAATGGAAACCCCTGTCTTAAGATTGGTATATGATAATTAATAGTTGTTTATCTCACACTGTGCTAGTTCAACGGCTATCCAAAAGGGTATTATGCAGATGACCAAGGTAATAACCAGAAGAGTTACAGAGTGTCTTTTCACTTTCGGTTGGTATATTTATGTGAACGTGCAAAAAAAAAAAACAACTTCCGAGTTTGCGAGAAAAGATAAAAAATATCATATTGATTTGGGGATTCGGGACTTGGTTTCGATGAAATAGAAACCTATGCGATCACGATTGCGTGTGTTTATGTATGTATGTATGTATGTATGTATGTACGTACGTACGTACGTACGTATGTATGTATGTGTGTGTGTGTGTGCATGCATGCATGCATGCATGCGTGCATGTATGTATGTATGTAAGTGTGTATGTATGTATGTATGTATGTATGTATGTATGTATGTATGTATGTAAGGGTGTGTATGCGTGCGTGTGTGCTTGTGACACCGAGCTTGTTTTCAAGATCTGTCAAGAGGGGAAACTGACAAATCACTAACTTGGTACATAGATGCCACATATTCAGAGGAGGAACACAATTTTTTGGTGGGAGCCAAGGGTCATATCAGGTCAACAGAGGTCAAACACTAAAATCTTGTGAAATCAATATCTCAAGACAGGACTAATGGAGTACTAATGGAGTCCTCTCATACTCAGTATGTGTGTTGGTCACGGAATTAGAAAAAGCCCCTTGTTTTTATGCAGGCCAATGATCATCTGAGGTCACCAGACTTCGAACACTGGAAAATCTTGTGACCACAATATCTCAAGATAAGCACTGAAAAAGCACCCTTGGTGAATAAACTTATAGCTTCTATATGCTTCTACTGGCTAACACAAGCATATAAATGCTCTGTGTTATATCACACCAACACAGATTACGATTTTGCCTCTTTTATAAGCCTCCCGGTGTTAAATCTTCAAGGCAGCTCACAACATATTATTGTCAATCTCATGGAGGGAAGCATGGACAGATCTGGCATGGGATATGTAGCTGTGCCTTATTAAGCAAAAGTAAGCTACTGTTCTTTGCGGAAGTCAACGGTCATTTGGGGACAGCTGGGGTCAAGCTGCGACAAGAGAAACTTTGGCAGATATTATATTTGATTTTCAGATGCACCTTCTTGGCTGCAAGACCTCTATCGGTTTTGTTAGAGGTAAAAAAAATCATTTGGCGTCAACATATCCTCACCCCCTGCAATATTCCAGATTCAAAATGCTCATAATCGAATCATCGAAACCACAATACCTTCAGGCTCTCTGGTTTATATTGTAAGAATGAGTTTGTTGTACAAGAATTTACAGTGGCTACCAATCACATTTTCTGTCCCCAAAATCTCTCAGAAATGTTACTATTATTATTTATACGGTGGATAGATTGTTGATTGTCTACTACGTAATTATGTACTACGTAATGTATACAGACGGCTATAGAGAACTAAATGATCTTTCTTGTCCGTTATAGTACTTTCTTTTTCTGTGTTTGGTCGGTTAAACCGCCATATTCAAAATCATGTCAGTCAAATGTTTCCACCTTGCTTAGTATTAAAAGTTCTCATACACTTAAGAAACTTTAAAACTCGTAACTTTAAATTTCGTGTCAGATAATGACTCTGTGATATTCAAACGCACAAAGGACAGAGTCATAAACCTATTTCCAGAACTTTCAATCGATTAAATCTAGAGTTTTAAATCAGACCAGAATGCAATCTAATTTCACGCTTTTAGTACTGGGTTCCCCAGATGATCATAAACTGGAGACACATCGTGACATCCGTGCTCTACCATTAGTCCCTTACTGGATGATGCTTCGAATACGATACGTCAGAGGAAAGTCAGCATTCATAAAAAGTTGGAAGGATGATTAATTAAGGAAGTTTAAACAGTTATCCTGTTCGAAACGTTCAACGTTTTACAAAAAAAAAAAAAAATCGTTAAAATTCCACATTAGGCTTCAACCGTTCATTGAGATCAAAATTGCATTACGAAAACTTATTCTGTATAAACAAGATCTCATTAAAAAAGTTTGAGACTACTATTTTGCTGAGTAGGTGGGAGATATATCCTATGGAATTATTTTCAATTACATATATTTTGGTGAATCCGTCACCACCACACATCACCAAACACAAACTTCTTAAAAGCAATGACGATACCCACAATAAACCACACCGCCAGGGTGTGGGGATTGGGGAATCGGCTAGGGGTAATGCAAACACTTTCTACCGCTTTAGCACAGAGCTAAGCTTACTTGCACTGAAATTTTGTATGTATAACTCAGAGTTCTGCTAGGACCACTTACTTGAGAATAAAGACATACTGTTATAAAATGGTCACATGATGCTTAAGATTACAAGAAATTTGATGCATCGAACGTTTTTCTACAGCAATGAACCAGATGAACATATTGCAAAATAAATGAGTTTCATGCACTTTTAGAGACAGTAAATTAAGTTAACCTTGTATACTTAAACTTCGGTGCGCAATTAAATTTTATTGACAGATATTATAACACCAAACCCTTTTTCTACTTTCATTTTGATATATAAAGTTGTATCAGTAGCATCAGTAGATATCTTTGGACATATTTTTTTTTTCAAGAGATATCATTCTCTCATGTAACCTCCTGCAACATCAGAAAATACGCAAACCAGAAAAATCGAGGCGGAATGCGATGGACTTGGGACTTGGTAAGAGGAAATTTCGCTTAAACGTGATCGCCGGCAGCTATCTTCTGAAGATGAATCTGAAGCAAACGAAGCTGGTACGTGTCGCGTTTTTAACAGGAAAAATAAACATTTAACGTTTCTTTTTAAGGACACAAACTCCCTTCTATTTTCTTATGAAAATCTATTTGGAGTGTGGATCGCTTTACTATAATGGAGACCAACGATAAGCCCCGACCAGCGGCCCTGCGTGTACAGACTCTCTGTAGTGTTCATTGCATGTCTCTCGGTCAATTTCTTTATAGTATCTTAAAGCGAGATAACCCAATTACCAAAATGCATACCATAACAAAATGGACATCGTTTCCACTTTTGTAGAAAAACATTTTCACTGTTACTTTCATTGATTTTCTTTATATTCATAGACAAGTCATTCGATCTTGCCATGCACTACTTTTCTCACAAATATGACTTTATTACATTACTGAAGATGCACCACCATGCAAATGATCCTACCGTGTAATTTAACGCCTGAAGAGAGGCCTTGTTTTTACTGGCGACCTTATGATAACACGGTCTACGTGGCTCGCATTCTCCGGGGATAAACCGGTAAACCGTCTTTCAACATATCGCTTAAGTAGCTAATATGCTAAGGTGTGACAACAGTGTAAAAGTATCATAATTGCGCCCTTTATATCCTCTTAGAGGATTTGATAGAGGATATTAGCAATGGCGACAAGTGAATGATTAAAGCCAAGACATAATCAAACACGGTAAAGGGGGAAAGCCTACCGGAGGAAGTTTTATTAACAAAAGACGCAAAAACAGGGAAGAGATAGGGTGATCTCATGCATGCGGTATCAATCAACCCGGGGGGCCAACTAAGTTGTTGCGTTAGTGGAAGTAATGGTCCCTTTGAAATTTTCGCGTTTCTCAACGGCTGAGTCACAGTGGACACATGGACATCAAACGACATTGTCGCATAACGTAACAAGAAGAAGGTCGGTGATGTAACGGAAAGCTATGTTTGGATAAAAAAAAGGTTTCAAAATTGCAATAATAGCAACAAGCCATCGGACTTACAAGCTGGGAGTTTGGGCAATGCATAGAAAGTCAATAACTCAAAGATGGTAGGCAGTAATCACACAATATTTGCATACTCGGGGATGTCTGTGTTACATTGGAAGATGGGTGACACAACTTGAAGTAATTTGGTGAAAGTAAAATGTTTGAATATAAAGCAAATCATACTCAAGTAATTTGGCACTTACATTTGTCTTTCAGCTTGGTATTGTATACAGTGAGCGT
The DNA here is from genome assembly GCA_021234535.1 of Stichopus chloronotus. Classification (NCBI taxonomy): domain Eukaryota; kingdom Metazoa; phylum Echinodermata; class Holothuroidea; order Aspidochirotida; family Stichopodidae; genus Stichopus; species Stichopus chloronotus. Next base: position 20,687,389 of record CM037837.1, on the reverse strand, counting down.
CAGACCTCTCATCAGCATCAATTTAGCTGACGAACTAGTGAATGCATGGAACACCAGTCTTCTAGAGCAGGATGATTTATCCCATCTCCTCTTAAACCCCCCCCCCCCCCTCCCATCCTCAGAATACTTTAAGTATATCTACTTAAGTAATGTTCTCCTGATAAGACGGAAGTATTTGCATTATTCAATTGTGAAGTATAATTTTACCAGATATTTTCTATTTATTTTCGACGCTGTTCAAGAATGACACAAGCATAAACACTCAAAATCAAGATATTGATACAAATTAGTCATATCAGCGTAAACTGATAAAAAGTGACATCATTGTCACTAAATATAGTCAAAATGATGACTAATGAGACAAAAGGAACGTTCATGTGACCGAATTTTTGCTTACCACGCCCTTTCTTGAGAGCGGGGAATCCGTCCAGTGACAGGGGTCATGCTTTTCCATGTAACAGCACATTCCTTCAACATTTACCGTTTATTTATACGGGGTTCTCTACTCCTGGAGCTTGTGACCTTTTCTAGAGACCATATACAGGCTGCTGGAAAAAATTTTTATCGTGTTACGCATAATTAAGTAAGAGGCCCACAGGACATAATAAGGTTTACACATTATGACCATATATCAATATCCATACATGATATCGTACGTTTCTTAAACGTTCACTTATACACACTTGCATTACATCAGCTGCCGCTACGGAGTATCTACGGACAACGCATACCAAGACGTTTCTCTCCAGAGGAGACGTACGTCACTCCGGTGGTAGCGCGCACTGGACTGCAGCGTTCCACATTCTACAGTTCTACCTTCATCGTTACTGGGTAACATTATGCTTGAAGATGAAATATATTCCTTCGCTCTACCCGAGGATTTTTGTGCATAATGTAATAAAGTCTCTGCGTTGACCCAATTTGTGCCTTTTCAGACGGCAGATACAAAAGAAATTAGATAAATTAGCAAAATATGTAAAAAAAAATGGATCGTTTGGAAATGTCTGCCAGTAAGTAACAAATTACAGTCACTCTATACAACTTAATAGCTTTCGTTAATTTTCTTTTTGTTTAACATTTGCATTTTAAAAATAAAAAGAAAGAAAATTCCATGAGACGAGAACGAAACTGAACGTGGATGTAAATATTTGGTACGAAACCTTTAATTCATGTCATTCTTTCCATTTTTTTTGTACTTTGTATCGTTTCATGTGACATTGACAATAATCAAATTTGGGTACCACTCACGAAGATGTCTAAAAGAGCGACTTACAGGTTTGATAAGAATGTTCTCGTTGTGTAAATAATAAACATTCGATGAAAGCAAGCAAAGAATATCAAGTTCTAAAATCAAATAATTTAGGTTAAAATAAGGTCTTAAAATAATGAGAAAAAAAAATAATACTTCAATCTTTGATCATATCTGATTGAGATCGTGCGACATTGTTAAGTCATATTTGATGATTTACTAGAGATACTGACAGTAATCATGCGATTGTAGCAATAGATTTACGGATTTTTTTTTTCGGTAACGTTATTATTACTCTTTGCAATTGAAAATTCCCCGCCACTGTCATGAGATCACATTCACTTTGGTCACCATTCAGTAATATTACTGTAGAACTGCGACCTGATTTTTGCATTACATAATAGGATCATCAGTGGTAGGATAGCAAAGAAAATACAATGAAATTTGGGAGGAACGACTTAATGAGAACTGAAACTTGAGCTAGAAATTCATTCACTAAAGCAGATAAAAGTAATAAGTGTCAGCGCCATCAATGGACACGTTTTCTGATGCGTATCCACTGAAATTTGCGCATAACTTGACTAATGTTGCACTAAAGCATTGAAGTCTCCCAGCAGTTGGCAGTCTGTGAGTGCTTAGTATTGCGAGGTTTCTTATCTAGTTATGAAATAAATGATTATCGAAATCATACTATAAGGACACTTTTTTCTTTTAAATCTCTCTTTCAGTTTTCCCCTGGTTATCATCGCTACTGAATCCTTTCAATATATAAATGGTACACACACTAAAAAAACTTTTTGCGCCAATATTGTGTCAACAGTCTACTCAAGATGAATACGCGGTGGCCTAATTCAGACAGAGAAGACCCCTAATGTGTTAGCTATTGGAAGGAAAACATCCTTGCTTTTAATTACCACGAACGACTGACAAATATTAAATTTCCATTGGACGGCATGCAGAGCTTGCGGGTGGTTTATTCGCCTAGGTCTGAGTAGCTTCAGAGCATGGAAAAGGAAAAAAGAAACATCAGAGAAAAACTGCGAACACACAAAGCATTGTCGACCCGCCGTCGCGTGGAACGCGGAAAGGGCATATAACAACAGGAGTGACAGCGGCACTCGCAGGTGTCTCAATGCTTTCACCGCATATCACACTTAGCTCACGTCATGCGTAACTAGGGATACGGGATGCGTGATATTTTTATTTGATAAACTATAAGAGAAAAAAAGGAAAAAAGGGTAATAAAAACCAATTCATCCATCCTTAAACCATCGTGTTTTATGTTTATCTAGATTCAAACATTTTCCGATCAGGATAAAATTTGAAAGCATTCCTTCGTCTTTTCCTTTAGCGACAATTAAATGGCAAAAGCAAACCATGCAATCGATTCCGGAAGGTGAAACTGTACAATGTATAATGAATAATGTATAATGTATATTGTATAATGTATATATATATATATATATACATTTATTTGTATAGTGTATGAGTGTGTATGTGAAGTTGCGTGTGTGTGTTTGTGATCTCCAACTGTCTTCAAAAAACTGCATGGTTTAACTGTACTGCCGTACATAACTTCTTGACGGTGAAATGTAATGTAATAATAATTCGTAATACGTAAATAGACATTGTTCACATTACGGGGACCTTAGACATGATTGCATCACACCCTTTTCTATTCCCATTCAACTTACTATTTATTATTGTCGGAAAGAAATTTATTGTCAAAGAGAAATGTCGACTTCAGCTAGAATGGGAAGAAAACCCCCCATGAAGAAATTTTTACCGTTCCAACTTTCTTAAGTCCCAATAATCACTGTTACATCACTTATTACTAGGTTATTGCTTTTATACATTCACCTGAGGCCGCCAAGGCTGCGACCAATGTAGCGGGTTATCATACATGACAGAGCTGACCGAGAGGGGGCGATGTTCATTGAAATTCATAGACGTTGAGCCGTCACGATTCCCGCGGTAACAATATGTCCTCTGCACTTAATAATTCACGACGTGTTGTTTTCAACTTGAGAATAATCTGACAACTTGAGCTAGGATTTTATCAACTATGAGACTAGTGACATGGTAATATTTAATTCCAACTGAATCGTCAACGATCTTTTTTACATGTTACATATTGCACAATATTACAAGCGTAGGTTGACTTTGCTCCATTACCGGAAGTAACGTTTCGTGTGTTACAGAAATGTGTCAAGTATTCTGTTCCTCACACTATTTAATGTTAAATCATTTAATCAAAATGAATCGCAGTTGACTGGACAAAGACATTATCCCCCCCCCCCCCCCTTTTTCACTCTCTCGTTCTAGCTCTTTGTAACCGAGGGGCAATCACATTACATTTTGTTGTTAATACAAATGATTTTTACTGGAGATTCCCCTCAAAGCGAAAAATGTGTCTACTGCTACTCTTGCCGAAACAATGCACTATGATTTGTCTCCTGCTGGTGAGTTTCAGTACAAAACAGAACTCAAATAGCTTCCTCTTCAGTTTAACTATAACATTACTGATGTTACCAATTGTGCTTTGCTATCCACTGGTCCTTTGCTTGTGACCATTGTTAGCCAACAATGAAGACAATCATTTCAAATAACGAATGTAATGAAGGCAAGTTACCAATATGAGTTGTTGTATTGTACTGTGATATATCGTACCTGCATTAAACCAGTTACGAAATCCGTTCACTACCGTCCTCCTCTCAGCTCCATTAGGTTTCATTTTACATAAGTCACAGCATACGGCTTTACACAGGTTTATCTGATCTCACTGTTAGTAATCATTTTACATCTGTACCGAGACAATAGTTGCCCCGGTAGTGTATCGCTATGGAAATTCTAATGCATGCTACTGTAAGTTACCATAATTATGAAAGTTTTTAATAATCAGAAAGCTTACCTTTGACAATCGCCATGAATAACACAAAACCGAAAGTCCAATTCAGGAACTGTATCACCGTTTTCTCCCCGGCGCAGGAAGTCTGTCTGCAAACCCCACGCTTGTCCACCATTTTGGAATCCCTGACAAAGAAACTGGATGCATCAGAAGTTTGCACTCAACTCAGCAATTTACACTAATAACGAGCCACCGCGCCAGACTGTCAAACTGTACTATTATTCTTACAACTAAGGCTTCAACGTCTTACTACTTGTGCAATGGAAGAATATCGTTATTCGCGAATCGCTCCATTTAGATGTACGCTGTCGCATCGGCTATTGACTCTTTTCCCCGTTGCTAAGTCTACGACCTAACCGTATTCCAACGGTATCATTTCCCGCGTCACCAGGAACAACAACAAAATTCTTCATCGGTTGGTAGTCCACTTAGCCTACACTTTGACACTTCTTTCTTTCATTTTTTCATGTCCGGCAAAGAATAACAAAAAAAAAAACTTTTCGGAGGATAGCCTGGTGCCGTCTGCCGTAGACGTAATAGCCTGATCAGCCGGCTACATGAGTTCCAGTAACTTACATAAGTTTGTTGACAAAGACTACCGTCGCAAAAGGGGACCATTAATCTACCCCTTCGTTCGCCCCAGACCTTTAAACGCTGATGGAATTTACGCCGCTTGATTTGGGAAGCTAAAATCTCGCGATCGTCGGGTTGGCACTAGCACTGCCTCCGTCAGCTGTCGTATCTTCATATGAGCTATGACACGTGCTATTTGTGTGTAGTCTTTGTACGCGTGCTTTATCATTAGATCTGTACGTGGAGATTGAGTGACCATTAATGGAGTGCAGCAATGTGCTTACTGATATTCTAACGCTCAATTGTCGAGATACATTGAAACGTAGTATTTGTTTTTGTTTTTGTTTTTTGTTCTTCTTCTTCTTTTGGCCCTATCCAGGAAAAGCAATCGAATTTTTATTTAGTTTCTTTTTAATAATTTTGTCTTCATGATAATATTTTCGTTAAGAATGATGTAAGCTAATTTCACCGTTCCTATTTCCACTTTGTTTTACAATTAGCCTATTTCGTCATAACAAAAGAATAGATAAAAGACAAAACAGTGTCACCAAACATTCTCCACTCATAAGGAAAGGAGAATGGAGAAATGAACTTTTAGGGATTAGAAATTCGTTTTACTTACTGAAAAGAGTAAAGTCGTTTTGACGTAGACACTTCAAAATCATAGTCCTTTCTATCTTAGCACATGGTAATTTCCCACTTTCAACAATGGTTGAAAGTACGTATGACCTACTTGACGATAAGAAATTGAAATGAATTGGGGGGGAAGTTTACAGAACGAAGACTGTAAAATTAATGTGACTTATTGGATAATGCTATATCGGTCAGTGTAACACCTTGTGAAGATATTCATAAGGTGTTGCACTCTTTTAAAGGGCAACGGATCGCCTCATCATTTCAGAATTCACAGAACATCTCAGAATTCATTACGTCACTTCCGCATTTCAGTTTACCATATTGGTCACTGGGGGCCAACGGATTCGTCACTAACAGTTGATGTGTTCACGTAAGTAACGTACACACACTGCTCGTGGAATTTCACAGTGCACACACTGAGGTGTTCACGTGATCCATGAGACCATCCGTTGTACTTTAACCAACAATGAGAATAAACATGAAACCCTTCAGGAACCACGACAACATCAAACTTTTACTTAGTAGTAGAAGTAGTGGTAGTAGTAGTAGTAGCAGTAGCAGTAGTAGCAGCAGCAGTAGCAGCAACAGTAGTAAAAGTAGTGGTAGTAGTGGTAGTAGTAGTAGTAGTAGCCTCTTTACTTATTATTTGAATTTACTGACCCCTGAGACAGAGTCGTAGTCTTCAGCCCTAACAACAAATATTACAGGTACGACAACAAGGATATTTTTGTCAGACCATTCGTGATTTCTGTGTGCGTAGTTTAACAAAGATAATTAGCAGTAAATAACTGACAGATGCAGTTTGATGATCGGCATATAAAAAAATTGTCACCGTCACTACCTGGAAAAGCAACTGAAATTGCTCATTACCCGCATGGGCGTGAAAACCTAAACGGGGGCGGTATGTATGAAAGAAACCATGAAACGAGTTGCACAGCTGCAACCGCGTGAAGGTATACAAGACCTTCGATAGCACCGCTGTACTGCCAGGAAAGACTTGAGGTTTATGAATTAAAGGGAAACATGGAATTCAGGATATACCAACATGGCATACGAAGAAAATAGCTTTAATCGTTGTTGCACCATTCAGGCTCACCAATAAAAATGTGCAAAAGCTTCATCTCCTCAAAATATTATGCATCTGATGAGTAACAGAAGATGCATCATTTCAATTTTGAAACGTTTGGGTGAATAAATTATTATTGAGCAACAAATAACTGAAAATAATGACTCTATCTTTGAGAAAATTATTTCTTGAAAAGAAGGCTTCTGTCCTTCCTTTTTTTCAATAGTCTATCACTCTATGTCCACAAACTTTGTTTTTGAAAATATGGTTGTTTTCTGTAAAGCAAACGCCTAGTTTCCCTTTAAGTTTTATACCCGTGGGTTGATTCGATATTTGGCTTTTGCGGTTTTGGTTCAGCGTGTGAACTCTTCGCCCTTTAACATGGCAAATGTTACCGACATAACGTACGATAGCTGCGATCAGTGCATAGTCAGGGTCTCGTTTCGTCCTATATGGTCCATTTTACAATTCAAAGAGATTTTTTAATCATAGAACGAAAAACAAATATATAAATTACAGACAAGATCCCTCTTTAATGATAGAACGATAACTATCATTTTAAATCGGTTCATGAGTTCTGCTCCAGATTAACGAATATGCTCGATAAACAAAAATATATGTAAAAGTATGACTCAAATTCTTACAGTAATAACAGGCATTACTCCACCAGATCAGACCTAACTTACCTAAGAGTGTATATACTATGTACGTCTTATCTCAAAAGAAATCTGTTATAACTAGGAGAGTGACCAGCGACTGAATCGTTGTGTGTGTGTTTTATGTGTGGGGGTATAACCAAAATAATTGATTGCCGTTCTGAGGAGATGTATAACTAGAGGGGGTGTCTCGCTAGGAATTTTTTTTTTTTTTTGAAAGTGGCTCAGAAACGAAATGTTACCATATTTTTAACTACATGTATAAACATATGTGCTAGAGTTTTCCATTTCTCTGTGCCTGTATATTGCTTGATTTCAGAGACTAACCTCTACCGTCCGATTCTGCTTCCCTCGTGTCTACGGGTACGGTATTTCAAACCGATATTTTAAACCGAACATTTTAAGGCTGTATTGCATCACCCTAAGCTATATTTTTTCCTCCCGGAAAGCAAAATTCTCAACTGGTTCTAAGTTACAGTACTCTTAGATTGACAGCAAATTCGAAAGATGCAGAGCAGCTCGTATTACACAGCGTACACAGGGATCCATTGCTTCGATTACACATGTGGAGGAATTTAAGACAGGCTGAGGGAGGGACTAGAGGTAGGTGGTTGGGAGAATTGAAACTGTCTGGGGTGATGCGTTACAGCCTTTAATCATAACATTTAATTTTGACAGGCTTATTTTTGAATGAAATATATGTTACAGGTCATGTTTTCATATGTGCATTTTTTTTTTATATGCATTGTATGAATACGTCACGAATCTTTTGTAGAGTTTTAATTCCCACATACGTTGCCACCGGTTAAGCTATTTGTACCGAGAGTAGGTTTAAATTTTACTTTGATATTAAATTCGGACTTTTCAAGGGTGACCATGCTCTTATAAAATAGAAAGACAGTGAGTGAGGCGATGTTTCCTTCATTATTTGAAAAGCACAACAGAATACTAAATCTAAAAATTAAATTATCTTTTCTTTTTGCTTAACTTGTGCCACGATTTGTTGACCCGTGAATACATTCATGGGTTTCAATGTTGTACCTTGTGGTCATCCGACTCAATACCCTAATGAAGTTGATTTCATAAGAAAAGAATATTAAGTTACACAACCTAAGACTCTGTTTTCGTTTGTGCTGAGTTCACGGTATGGCACAGTTGTGCCACCTCGGCAGAAATTTTACGTTTATTGAAAATGGTGAGACATCTTTTTAAACATTTTAGTTGTGGAACTTCGTTGCAATCTATATGAAGTTACGATTTTCACACCATAGCCTAACTACTAAATTGTGATTTTAGATCGTTAATTACGAATTAATCTATATCCATCGTGATTACATTATCCAGTTTTAAGAAGGGCTAAACTCTTCTGAAGAGGACTTAAGTCCAAAACAAATAAACAAAGGACGCTACCGTCATTCTGGAATGAGGGTGAAATACTCTAAAGATATTACTCTGTGATTTTTCGAAAAGATTCTTTTGCTCGTTAATGACAACAAGAACTAATGGCAACTAAAAGTGTCATGTATTTCTCTTATTTGTACTACAAAGTACCCTTCATTGGCTGTGGAGCAAGAATTGAATATCATTGGTTTTACGAAGTAGATCTCTGTTATCCCCGCCCCTTTGTTGAAACCCACTGACCTTCACACCCTTTCCACACTCAATCCTCCTTAAAGGTGGATAGCTGATAGGCATTATTATATTCTTATGCATGTTTTTTCGGACACGTTTTAATTGTTTAGGTCTGTTGGTAATCTTTCCTCAAAAGTGAGCTAGCCTAGGAGTAAACTTAACCTTCGCATACAACAAATATTTACAGCCGGCCCCATTGCATCGTTCGCCTTAATACGGCTAAAACTTTAATCGTTTCATTTCTCCGTAGTCACGCAAGCCTTTAAGAGAATACACGGGGCTCACAATGTTAATTTCCAGAATTCGCTGTTAAATTGTTACAACGTATTTCTCGCCTTCGGCGGGAATAACGGTTTGTAAAACTCGAAAAAAAAATCTCTCTAGAAGTCGTCGATATAAACCCCGCTGGCGTAATCTCATTTGCATACAGCACTCGTAGCCAGAATGCCAAGTTTCATGTCGCGAAAAGGATTTCCGATGGAGACAAACATCGACTTGATCGTAACAGGTTTCCGTGAAGGAAATATTTTGACCGACTTTCATAGGTGATCTTTAAGCGAACAGATGTAAAAAACTGAGATTTCTTCTCCTGACAAGTAAAGGAGTTAAATCAGACGATGGGAATGATAAATTTTGTTTCTACTGTTTCTGTGTGGTTTTTTTTTTTTTTTTTTTAACAATTCCATTAGAAACTATATTAAAACAAAACAGTTGTAACATAACATATTAACACATAATACGTACCTTTTTGCCCTTCCTCCCCTCCTTAGTTTCTGGACCCACCCTCTCCCAATTCCTGCCCCCCCCCCCCCATTTCTCAATGGATGCAATTCCTACACTAGCCGTAACTTATTTCTTTTAAAATAGGCTACATCTTGACATACGAAAGAGAAAAAGACTTTCATGTTTTGAAACCGTCGTAATTAACTAGCCTGTTTGTTGTTATTTTTGTTATTACTGGCACCTACAGATTGTTTTATCCTTTAAATTGTATTTGTCCATGTTTTGTAGGAACACATGATATTGTTGTGATTTAAATGACGGTTGGTCTACTCACACTAATTAAGCGAATTGGTGGCAGTGAGATTCATTTCATAATGTCATTTTGACATTGTCAAAAGTAGGTCAGAATTAACGTAAATTTAATTACCTGTTTAATTAAATCGTCCCTTTGTTAGTTGTCTCCCTTGAGTGCCTCTCCGAAAACATTCGATCTGCAGACTAGGTTTGTGGACCTATATATTTATAACCTCAGCACGGCGATGAACATTTGGCAAAGTATACGGCCTGTACCCGCTTTGTGAAAAGACAGTTTCTCGATACTTGACTAGAAAAGCTTCCCGTAAGGTAAATTAAACAGTGATTAGTACACCGATTGCCAATTTGTACGTCAAACTGTTTCTTCATTCTAGCAAAAGACAGATCAAGCAAAACAAAAAAAAAAGGAACAAGGAAAATATACAAGAAAATTAGTTTTCCCTCACTTCAGAGATCAAACGACAGGGGAGACAAAGCTAAACGTATACTAAGAACAAACACCAAGTGAGGTAAGGCCAACAGACTCTTACAATAGACATTCCATTGTATTCTGTGGGATAAAAGGATGCCCAAACTGGTCTTTGGCGGTATTTGTGGCCCACTCGATACTCAAAACATCTTCACTGGTTGCGTAAGTTTGTAAATACTTATAGGGGCCTACATGCTACAAAGGTATAGCCCTTCCTCAATTACGGTATTTCGATTCCTCGGGTTAAGGTAATTCACCAACCCAGCAGCTCTATGTAGTATTGTCTGTCTGTCTGTCCGTCTGCATATCTGTCTGTCTCTCTGTCTATGTCCCACGTTTAATGAATCCTAACTAGATCGCTGTCGATTGTTGATTCATCGAACGTTTAATTTGCTCAGTCTCTCATCAAACTTCATATTCATTGTTATTCATGAAATGGCTTTTAATAGCTACAAAATTATATTCATATGTATGTATATTTATATAGCCTAGACATAAACTAAAACATAGCTGAACAAAAAGCGCTCACTCTCAGACTTTTCTGACTTTGACGGCTTTCGGCAAACATTGCGTTAACTTCTAGAAGCCACTCTCTGTTTGGATTGTCAAAGCATTCATATCATTACAACAGAAGAGAGAAAAACACGAAAATAACATTAGACACTCAACCCCATACCCAAAAAACATACACACATACACCGTCATACTCGCAAAGGCGGTTGACAACTTGGTAAGCCTATACGACACAACGGCCTTTCAATTTCTAGTATAATGATAAATACAAAAAAAGGTCACCTTGGATACAAAAAGAGATGTCGTTAAACTTAACATACATAGGCCCAAGACATTAACGTATATATAGGCCTAGTCCTTTTAAAAAGAATGAATGTTCTTTTCTGGGTATAGCCTATTATGTAGGCCTACGGGGTTTTTCCATTGTTGATAGTCGTAGTTATGATTCGAGAAACCTCCTTTACTTACCAGCAAACAAAAAGTCTTTAGCAAATTTAATAGTGTTGCATTGTGCACATTGTGCGACCTAACATTACTGCAGTGACGAAAATCAATATAAAGGGTACATGGTTTGTAAGCGAAACATTATATCACAAGCTCTGTCTACAATTATCGGTAAACGAAATTGACACTTGTGGTAATTAAAGGCTTTGGGGACTGCTGTGTGAAGTCTTAAACTCTCTGGATTAAAAAAAAAATCGAATATCCCCATGATTGGTAATGTCAGCTCTTCGGTAAACAGGTCCCATCCAAGCCCGTCACAGCTGCCATGTTACCACGTATAATTTGTGTTAGAAAGGGGGTTAACATCGCCGACAATGGAAATCAATTTCTGAAGTGACGGGGTGACGGTAAATTGCCTACAAAGACAGATTTCCAAATTTCTGCAATGTTAAAACACAGGTTTTGTCAAAGGAACGTAAATTTATGGCTAGCAAGAATGTCTTCTTCGCTTAGTGTTTGGTAATGTAATTTGGGGGGAAAAGACTTTCAGGAAACTGTGAAGTGTAAGAGGGACAGCGTTAGGGAGGGTCTTGTTTAAAATTAATGGACATGTTGTCGACTTTGACAATGATGGATCCAGGGATCATTTCAAATGTCCTCGATGAATATTCATCATCTTGTCGGAGATGTGTGTTCTTATAGGCGAATACGTGATCAGCAAATAAATAGATGATGGAAATTTATGAATGAATTCTTTCTTAATTATGTCATAGGGAAAGGGCAATTTATTTGAAAGAAAATTTGTTTTGCATGACCTCGAGTAAGACACTAAAGGTGCAGAGAGTTAGGGCAAAAAAAACCCCGAGATTGTGTAAATTTATAGTTGAAGTCTCTTGAAAGCGGACAGCAGTTTTATGTGGGACTGGTTACTCTGGTAGCCTTCAATAGACTGAAGTTAGCAATCAAATTCAATATGCTCATGAGTAATCACAGAGGATATTAATAGTCCTGTTAATGTCCGGCGTTGGCCTTAGTTATATTGTGTTCCATATGAGCCATAATAATACCACGGGGCCAAAATTTTGAGTAACATAATTAAGTAACTCCTCATCGGAGTGCTAATATTATAAGGTCAAAAATAATGAACAAACTCTCCATGACACATCACATAGCCCCAGTGTGTGCTAATTGGATAGGGCTTTGAACTGTTTTGTGAAGTTGGAAAAAATTCAAAATTTTTGGAAGGGAGCCCGAGTCCCCTTGTCCCCCCCCCCCCTAAATTCTCGCCTGAATAGTAAGCGCTGGTGGAATTCTTTGAAACTGAATGCAAACAATTGATTAAAATCACTGGAAAATTTAATTACTCCCTACGTATTGTCTGATTGGAATGTGTGGAGGAGGAGGAGGAGTTACGAAGTACATGATTGGTCCGTGAGTTCAATGACGTCATACCCGCATTTTAACAACAGCCCTCTCCAAATTCCTCTCTGACCCTTGGTTCAAGAGTGTTACATACCCGCATTTGTAATAATAACAAAAGAAAATACAGCGTACTTTATCGCCTTCTCTATAATGGACTTACGACAAGCCACCTTCCATGTCAACATGGAATTTGAAGACAGTTTACAAATATTTATGTTAATATTTCACTTGCTCTCATCTTCATTTTCGAAAGTAACAATCGACGTCATACCAAGCAATCTGAAAGGTTTTCTGATGATTTTTTTATTTCCAACTCCTGCAGTGACCCACTTTTCTGCACTTGAAATAATCTTTACATTCTTGTAGCAAAATGTTACACCAAGGTTAGAGTCCCGATATAACGCTTTGACAATTAGCAGTGTGTAGAGAAAGTCTATTTTCACGAAAGCGATCATTTTAAACTTTTACTAATCTGTCCTTGCCTTTATTTTGATTCATCACAGATCAATCACGTTTGGTTTTTTTTTTTTTTTATTTCACTGTGCAATAAAAAAAATATTACAACGGCAATATGGATCTAACTGTAACAGACCGTTTTGTGTTTCATCATTTACAAATTCAGCCTGCAAACAAACCGCTGTGTACTCGCTCCGTGGGATAAATCGATTGAAACGGTAAACATCCATTATTAAGAGTGACGTAAGTGGGACATAACTTGGCATGTTTTCATCAATCAGTGATATCCACGATATTTATTTTTCCAATTTTATCACATAAAAGTAAATAATTGATGTACTTCCAACAAGGACACGAACCCAAAACTTGCAAATACCGAAAGAACAAACGAACTAGTAGCATGTGCGTGTGTATGGAGGGGGAGGGGGAGAGTGCGGTATGTGTACAAGTACCCAAGGAAAATATACCTACACCTAATCTAACCTTAGATACTTGTACACATACCGCACTCTTCCCCCCCCCCCCCCCCCCATACACACGCACATGCTACTAGGAAATTGCACTAGCGATATATATATATATCACGCTTATACAAGTATATACATATTGTTTCAGCTTTCCGCTATTTGGTCTTCATTTATTAGAGGTAGGGGGTGTGTACACGTGGCGAGTTTGCATATTTATATGAGCTTCCGCTCTTTATTGATTTTCCCTATGAGTCAGTCTGGGTGATGTGCATCCATCACACCTTTACACATGTCCTCCTTCGTGACGTAATCTAATAAAAATTGGAAAGCCTGACGCATATATCACAGAAAAGAATAATGATAACAGTACGAAAAGTGGCGAAAACTAAGATGGCAGTTAAAAAGATCGATTATTTTTTTTCAACTGGAAATTCCTTCAAAAAATTCCTTCACCCAGCGAAGAAAATGCAATCTGGAGTTACCACATGTTTTAAGTACTACTGCGTATTTATTTTAACCCAATTAAACTTTTCGCCGAGGAAAGTTGGCGTTTACCTTTTAGGCCGTCACATACACAGATCATTAATGTCATCTGATATGGTGACACTTTCTTCTGTTTTCGTCTTAACAATTCTTGAAATGAAACTAATTCTCCTGGCGACGTTCGAACGGTGACTTATTTATCACCAGATTGGTCGATTGAGTTCACTTAAAGCGGTATTTCGGTGTCCGGAAACGGGGAGAATAGCGAAAAATCTCCTTTCTCTTGTTTACAAGGACCAGACACGTCCATCATGATGGTCACAAGAGGATGAGAAGTAAACGATGTCCGAACGACGGATATGTGTTGAATATTCATGTAATTATTATGGAGGTCCAGCCAATTCGACACATGCGCCCTTCCAACTTAGAAACTAAAAAAGTGATAAATGCCTGACGTTGCTAACCTGATAAAGATGCAATCTTAATCCTAACTCTAATCATGACGTCATAGGAGATGCATTTCCTTGTCGTTTTATGGCGTTGAAAAGAAACCCGCAGGTGCGCATTACGTGGGGGATGGGGGAGTCTAGAGAATAATTTCCTAGCTCTATCGCTCGAAACCTAAAAGCAGCCTGTAACTGTAAGTAGTTTTGATGTGAAGAAAAGAAAGTCTTAAAATGGGAATTACGTAAACTTCGATAATGGTGCCAAAGCCATCGATCTAAAAAGGGGTTTAGGAATATCCATTTAGCCAGAAAAGAATTGACTTTCGATAGATTGTGTTGTTCTGCAACAGTCTTCCACTCGTTACTTTGAAAACTATTTCTGCAAGCTACTTGTAAGACATATGCATCCCGAGATTCGTATTGTGATATGATATGGGACAAATGACCAAATCATCGATTTTTGTTCTGTGTCTCATGTGAACCCATTATCCATGCAAACAAGCACTTGGAAAGGGGACGTGACCCCCTCCCTCAGACATCTCACATTTCTCCCCCCCCCCCCTTCCTCCTCAGAGCACTCACTTTTACATGAATTATGAAATCGAACAACTTACAAACTCAAACCATAAGGCAAATGATTAATTGCAACTTTTTAATGTCCATGTATGATTACAGGAAATATGAAATTTTGGGTGTTGAACTCACTGGCTACTGTTATAAAGAGGATCATATTTTAAAAGCAGAAGATACTACTGCTTAAATTCTAGGTTCCAGGAGGTCTGTAAAATGATAGGTGAAACTTTTCCTCTGCAATACGATGTTTATATCATATGCGATGTAAAGGAAGTCCAGTTTTTACAGCTATGTGGTTTAAACTTTTTTTTTCTTTTTTTTTGTGCACTTAGGACCATCCTTTCCGTTGACAATATGCCTAATGAAAATTTAGCTTCAAATGACGAACTCAAGAATTTCGTTCTCACGTGCAAGGAAGTTTCCCCTTTGTCGACGCCATTCGCCTATGTTGACGCTTTCTTTCTTCTTTCTGTATTTTAGAAACGGAGAAGAAAATGTATTTCATTAAAGTGAGCATAAACGCGATCAAAGATGTCAGCATATGTTTTTTTTTTTCTTTTTTTTTTTTAGTGCGATTCAAATCAGATAAAGGCCTATCTCTCAGAGTTTATCTATTTCTATGGATCGTTCATATTTATTTAAACACATTTCGTTATACAAAGCGCTCATTCTTATGTAAAGTAATAGTAATCCCCGGATGATCGCAAAATCCTCATTCACATCATTGATACCCGTGTTGCAACTATGAAATTGAACCGATCAGCTCCATGGTGAAAATTTTATCCAAGGTTAGGTGGGCGTCGATTTGAGCCCCCCCCCCCCTTCCTCCTTATACAGAAATACAGAAAGTCACTTGTGATGACGTCATACTACAATCTCTGCACTATACTGTCACATTGCACAACCAATTGGAGTATCTCATTGCAAGATCTAATTAATTACATTTATGTCGGTTCGTACGAATTTAACTCTGCGCTCCTGGTGAGATCCTCTTCTTTTGCATATCAATTCTGACCACGAATCGAGATAAAGTTTTTTTTCTTTTTCTTCTTCTTCTTTTGATTCGCTTTGTCTTCATTCCAGGAGATGCCGTATTTTCGTTCATTTGGTCTTGATATAAATAGAGGTGAATATATTTACAAGAGAAAGAGAGAAAATAAAAACGTCAAAGCACTCCAGTTGATTTGTAAACATTTTAAAGTATTTGCGATAAGGGTAATCTACTGGCTAATGGCTCTGGCGTCTGGGGGAGGTCTGCGAAATCCTAGAAACAATGAATTTGTTAAGAATGCGAATACTTAAAGCGGTTTATTGAGGTTCCTTGGGCAGAAATTTGTTGAGAGTCATGTTCAACATTTTTTTTTCAGACAGTTTCAGTGGAAAATTTGCTACCGATGAACGAATCGAGTAAAAGCAGGAAGCATAAAAGCGCAGATCTAAGACATGTCGATCTTGTACTTAATTTTTATATTTACACTGTCGTATAACGTTGTTTCCTGTTAAATGTTTTTATGTAGCTATTCATGTCGAAACTTCCTTCCGATTTTAGTTTATTGATAATTTAATTTGTACAAGACTGTAATAAATGCACAGAAATAAGCAATCAAGTTGTATGTACTGTCTTTGTACTGTTATTCCAGGCTTTTTCCCTTATATTATAATCAATAATGTCTATTATTATAATTATTTATTATAATAATTTGTATATAGTTATTGTTATTTGTCAATTATTATCATTGGTATTATGTATCTGTTATTAATTTTTATCGATCGTCATAGTATTGTTACGATTTGTCTGTTATTACTATATTATTTATTATTGTTTAGCAACCGAGTGAATTTTCATCAAGCTTTCGTGACAGCCGCGCTACAGAAAGATCTTATCATGTCACTTGTAAACATTTCTTGAAATTTTCGGTTATAAACTGTTAAAACTGTACCTGAGTGAAAGTGCATTTGATCGGGAGGACAGTGTCAAAGATACCTGAGTCGATAAGGTAATGTGATGTGACGCCACGAAGGTGTTGGACCAGAACGTTCGAAACGTTCAAGTTCTTTGTTGCTCGTGGACTTAACATCACACATAAACAAGCTAGAGGATTTTACATACAGAAGGGGGAAAAATTCCATACAGCTCTCAAACAGGCTTCCAAGTGATTCAGATAAGAATTTCGGTTTTTGTAACCTTCATTTGCAAAGGACGGATACGAAACCGTATTTTAAGATGGATGATGTTTATCGAAAAGGAAAAACCGCTCCAAAAAAGTTCGTGAACTTCGATAACACGAGGCTCTGAATCACATGAATCAAAGATAACAGTCGCGTCTAAAAAATTAATCACATTTCACTGAGATTAGTTGTAGCCAATCAAGAAATTCCAATTCATTATCTTCTTTGATTATATTCTCAACCACATCATCGGTGATGTAATAAATAAACCTGTATTGTTATATCTCTTACTCAGAATTTCCTGTAACGAGGTAACACATCATTAGTTTGAATAGGGACATTAAACTAAGCCGTAAAGAGAGAGGCTGTCACAACATGGAAGATAGGCATCTCTTCCAAGAAATAGAATCACGCTTTACACAAAGCTTTTTCATGGCTGGTGCATCACCGATATTAACTCGCCCATTGTCTTGATGATTTACCGGTATCGACCATAATGGAAGGACCAGGGAGGGGATAACTCATTCCTCATGCCGCGAATTCGCGTTTTCTTCCTTTGACAAAAAGAAAAACTTTCACCAATGTGATGATAAATTAGTTCAATTAAAAATGGAAGGAAGTTGCGGTCAGTATCATTCGTTATTGGGCACGCATATATTTTCAAAACGTGTTTCATTGGATTACGTAAACAAATTTTTATTCCATCCATGCATGTTGGTGATTTGCAACGTTTATTGATTTCATAAATTAAAAGTGACCTACTGATGTTCCCCAGTGAAGAATTGTCCATAAATTATTAATTTTATAACGTAGGCAGTGTTCTTCACGGGTGAGGGGGGGTTGGTCTTACAACCCGAAAGGAAATTGCCGTCCCTGAAATAGCAACCTTCCACCCCTCATCCATTTAAAAAAAAGAAACACAGTTCCGCTTGCCTTTCTAGCAAAAATAATAACTTTGACAATAGATTACTACAGGTATTTCAAAATGCATACTTAACGTAATGTTCGATGATAAGAGTGTCTCCGAAAGCTATCGCTACCAAAATAATTTCGCAAAAACGCAGATTTAAGCAAACCAAATTTCTACATAATGATGCCAGTAAATAAAAACATGATTTTGCCAAACTTTTACCGGGTATGCTGATCACAAAAACTGAATTCGGGTTGCGAAATCTTCGACAAGATTTTGCATCATTTATCATCTGAAGGATCAAAACTTTCTGGCGATAGGGGAACACACGACTCCTTAATCCCCCTCCCCCTAAAGACCGCTTCGTCGCCCCCTCCCTCCCAAACACTTCATAAAAGTCAATGAAAAACGCTATGTATGGTTGTTTAATTTACTCCACAACTCCAAGTTTAATATTTATGTAGTGTTTCAAAGTTTACCGTTGTAGAAAGTCGCGTCAGAATAATCATGGTAGTGTTGAAAGTGTCAATTAGCCTCCATTTATTTGACACAGGCAAAAGTGATGTTTCACAACATATCTACTGTGGATGAACACTGAAGTGTTCAAAATAATCAAACAAACATTCTAGCCAGTGGTACTTAGTTAAGTACAAACACCGATTCACCAAAGTCTACGAGTAAAGAAACATCTCTAAACAATGGAAGGGGGGGGGGTAGACACCGAAAAAGGCACAGACAGGAATTGCCGGAGTCTCGTCAAACGTGTCACTGGTAACTCTATCGTGAAAGTTCCATGAAGTGACTTGTATTAAAGACGGCCTTTAAACAGTAAGGCGCATGTTATCGGTGGAAGAAAAATACCACAACGGGAGGTCAAAGACTCGCAACATACCGAGCCCGTGATCTGCCCACCATCGGTATATCTTTGTGTACGTGACTGTTTGAACCAGTGCATACCTAGACAGTCCGCTGCAGTTGCCACTGATGTTGATGCACCAGGTGCCTTAAAGGACGGGTGTGGTAGGTATGTACAAAAGGGAAAGGTCTACAAATTTTGTTGTGCAATCTTCCTGCACTATGTGACATGCGTCCCTGCAAAAATTGTCGGGTGGGGGGAACTGGCTTTAGATGGCACAAATGTTGCCAAAGAGAGTCTTTAGTGTGATGAAAATTAAAAGAGTTTAAATTCAAGATTTAAGATGTGTCCCATTCTCAAGCAAGGAAAGAGAATGAGCACTGTTGGCTGTTGATTGTAAAAGCGAGTTGTGGTTGTTCAGCCTCCTAGTCAGTTGGGAGAAGCTAGTTTACACCACAGACTATAGAGAAATAATCTCCACGGTGCTGAGAGGAAGAATACATGAAGACTTTCTTACAGATACGAAACTATGCAAACAGTGTATAGGAAATGTACATAGCGCATCCATCAAGCTTCTGAGACTTAAAACAATTTTTGTGGTATAGTTTACGTTCATGCATGGACGCAGTCAATGGAGAGAAAGAGGTAGAGTGGGAAGAGGGGAGTCAAATCCACCCACTGATTCCACTCAGACTCTCTCCCTTGCCACATAAATTATACATAAATAGGCAAAATTTATTTCTAAAATATAATAAACATAAAATCACCCATTACCCTGTCCCCCCCCCCCCTTCACCACCAATGTCACACCTCTCAACAAATATGTGGTCGTGCTCAGGCCTGATTGTGTAAAAAAAAAATATTCGAATATACTAAGGAATCATTTGGTTTCCCACATTAAGCATACCACGCAGAGAAGCACCAAAAACCACCGTTCGAAGTCGCGGAATTGCTACTCGGTGAGACAAGTATATGAACAGCTTGTGACATTGTTACATTACAATCCTGTTAAAAGTATTTTCTACTAATTCTATAATCGATAATACTAAATTTCTGACTGGTGAAAATGTAGACACAATGGTACGTTCAGGATAATATCACTGTGGGATCATAACATAACCAGGAGATGCTTAATTTTAGGTCACCCCGTTGGTATGTACCGTTATTGAAAGACCTCGTAATACTAGCCACTACTACAGAACAAGTCGCACACAATGACACACTATCACACAAGGCGTCGACAAAGGATGTAGCAGCTGCAAAGTACACCTGCTGCACCTTTTCGTCGTTTCAGTGGAATTTTAGGAATGGCAGAGGGATTATTTTATCCATTAGGATACTTTTTAAATGAGCGATGATTAAAAAGAGATCAGGTCATTCGAACGTGTATTTGGCATGTGTAGGCCTATACTGTCTTCACAGACGTTAAGCGCCTGAGATTTTAATGAGCCTTTGGCTTACACTCTTGATGAAATCAATGAAGGAACTGCATCGTACGCGCAACACATGCTTCAGAGTTTGGTGACTAGAGTTATGTTATTACTCCGATGAGAATACGAGGATACGTAAGTTGGTTACAAACTGGAAAGTAGCCTTCTTAAATACCTCCCTGTTTCAAAACTACTCCACTCGGCAAGCACCACGAAATATAGCTTGAAGTGTCACAGTAACGGACCTATCTAAGGGACCTCAGTGCCGTGTGCGGGCTGCCCCTATGTCAACGAGCTTCCATGCAGGCCTTCAGAGCATTTACGAGTATGAACATAAGGTGACACAACTGTGATCATGTGGCGCAAAGCAGGACTAAGTTACGAGTATATATCAAACATTACACACTAAAACGATGTATATAATTTATAGAATTGAAATTTGATGACAGAATTGCCGTGTAGCAATATAAATTTAATGATGGCTGATAACTAACTTGCTAAGAAAATTCCGTACGACTGGCCCATGCTCAGCCCAGCCCGTGGTGTGATCGGCTCATTAGTTTCTCATGTTCATAATACCCATAAAAGTCAATGTCATCTGAACGTATACTCGGCAAGTTCGTCGACCAAAGAGAAGTTTCTGTGCGAGAGTCCGACCAACGTACAGAGGGCGCCTGACGTAAATGTCCATTCTACATTCATAGTTTGGAACTCTGATTGACGAGATTCAAGGTTTTTGTTTGCATTTTGAACGTTGAAATTCTGTCTCGGAGTTTCACGTGCAAATAAAATGTGCGGGTATCGTTTTCCTTTATGACGCCATAAATGAATTCATATTCTTGTTACTATTTTCCGTGACCACGGTGAACGTGGAATAGTAGAAATCGCCTAGTCGATGTTAACGAAGCAAGGCTTTCGAGTGCCATATGAACCACCTAATAATACCAGTTTTAACTTAAAGATTGGAACCATGCATATGGTAAAGTACTCACCAGAGTAGGAGCAGGTTTACTATAAAATTGTGCAGTAAATTTAAAAGGTAAATGCAATATCAAAATGCTTGCTTCTCAAGAGACTAAAAACCTCACTCTTCAGGGCAAAAGCATTGTGTGAGCTAGAAGGCCTGTGTCAACAAATTTTTATTTCAGTCTTAGCCTGGATTTAAATTGCACAATAGGAGCTTCTTTCTCCTTGCCTATATATATATATATATATATATATATATATATATATATATATATATATATATATATATATATATATATATATATATATATATATATATATATATATATATATATATATATATATATATATATATATATATTGAGGCATAAGTAAGCGCATATCACTACTTTCCCACAACGAAGAGTCCTTCGACACTGCCGCACATCTCTACAACCACGCCCTGAAATATGCTGGGTTCCCTGATACTTTACAGTACACCTCCTACCCCCCCGACAAGAACAAAAGAGAAAGCGCAAGCGACAAATCATCTGGTTCAACCCCCCGTTCTGTAAAACCGTACGCACAAACGTCACCAAAACATTCCTGCGCCTTATAGACAAACACTTCCCACCCAGCAACCCGTTACACAAAATTTTCAACAGAAATACAGTCAAGGTAAGCTACAGCTGCCTCCCAAACATCAGGTCCATCATCCAGTCACACAACAAGAAAATCATACGTGACAGCACCCATACGCCAGCACCGGCAGTAAGTGAATGCAACTGCAGGGTCAAGGCCGAGTGTCCAGTCAACGGCAACTGCCTGACCTCAAATGTGGTCTACCAAGCCAAAGTCACCACCCCAGAAAACACCGCAATATACATAGGGATGACAGGGGGCACATTCAAATCCCGGTTCGCCAACCACACGAAATCCCTCAGACACGCTAAGTACGAAACGGAAACAGAGTTGTCTAAGTACATTTGGCAGCTAAAACGCCAGAACACCAACTACTCCATTAGATGGAAAATCATAGCCAACCCCCCCCCCCAAATCCGTAGACCCTGGGAGATGCAACCTGTGCAGAGAAGAGAAAATGCGTATCATGACTTTCAAGGGCAACCGCCTCCTCAACAAACGAAACAACTATCTCAGCGCTTGTCGACACCCCCCCCCCCCCCCCCATTATTGTGGAAAACCAGTCAAGCATAAAACCAGCTCACTCAACGGAATCCACACTGCGCAAGCTGATTAAGTCACCTGAAGAGTGCTGTAGAGTAAGCACGAAACATGCGGGTAATGACTTAACGTAATCCCACGTTGTTATTTGTTATATATATATATATATATATATATATATATATATATATATATATATATATATATATATATATATATAATAAAACTGAAAATAGCGATGAGTTTGAAATTCATGATGAATCAAATATATTACGCCAATATTTCGTAAAAATACACCTTACATCGTCAAGGCGAAATAGCAAACTGATAATACAAGTCAGTACATTACAAAAACAGCTGTAACAGAAGTAAGTGAGTAATACCAGCTCAAAATAGCTGAAGATTAAAACTCTGGACGTTTCTATTCAGGGTAGGTTGTAAGTCCTTAATGAAAAGAGACTCCATGATCTTGCGTCTATACCAGGCATTCTCTACATGGAGAACTTTAATATCACCTGGGTTTGGAAGTTTATGGGACGCCGTTTTACAGTGATCGTGTATGGAACTGAATTCTTTGAAATAGTCAGCATTTACATGTTTTTTAAATCTATCACAAAGCCTGAGTTTGGACTCCCCAATATAATTATCTTCACAAGTTTTGTCTCCACAAGGAAAATGATAAATACAACCACTGCTTTTAAGATCAGGAATTTTGTCTTTAACCTTGAAAAATGAACCAATTTTAGAACATCTGAAAGAGATCTGTAGTTCTGCATTAGAGCAACGTTTGAAAGACTTAGAGATAGATCTAGCAATTTGATTAGATATATTACCACAGTATGGTAACTTAAGATAGAATTTCGATAAGACTTTATTCTCGTCCACAGTGCAGGGGACAGGGCCCATTAGTAATCTAGATCTTAAATTACAGGTATATCTCTCAAAGCTCTTGATGAGTTTAAGAGGATAAGCGTTAAGAAGAAGGCAATTACGAATATGACGAAGTTCCTTATGGAAAAGTGCATCGGTAGAGCAAATACGTCTAGCTCTACAATGAAGTGCTCTGATAACACTGGTTTTGTACTTATTAGGGGTCCAGGATTTCCAATTCCAATAAATACCGGTATGAGTGGGTTTTCTGTATATAGATGTAATTAAAGAAGTACCCGAATTACTGGAGACGTCTCTGCAAATGTTGATATCCAGAAACGGTATTTTGCCGTGTTTTTCAATCTCATTGGTAAATTTAATGCTAGGATGAAAAGCATTGAAAGTGGCAAGAGGTTTGGGTAACTCCTGCTCAGGCAAAATTATATTACTTGTGAAGATAATTATATTGGGGAGTCCAAACTCAGGCTTTGTGATAGATTTAAAAAACATGTAAATGCTGACTATTTCAAAGAATTCAGTTCCATACACGATCACTGTAAAACGGCGTCCCATAAACTTCCAAACCCAGGTGGTATTAAAGTTCTCCATGTAGAGAATGCCTGGTATAGACGCAAGATCATGGAGTCTCTTTTCATCAAGGACTTACAACCTACCCTGAATAGAAACGTCCAGAGTTTTAATCTTCAGCTATTTTGAGCTGGTATTACTCACTTACTTCTGTTACAGCTGTTTTTGTAATGTACTGACTTGTATTATCAGTTTGCTATTTCGCCTTGACGATGTAAGGTGTATTTTTACGAAATATTGGCGTAATATATTTGATTCATCATTAATTTCAAACTCATCGCTATTTTCAGTTTTATTATTAGTATATGGACCTCTCCAATCTTTGTATATATATATATATATATATATATATATATATATATATATATATATATATATATATATATATATATATATATATATATATATATATATATATATACCTTCACACCTTGTACACCTTTGATATACACCTTCACCCAATTCTCCCTCATTCCAAACCCTGTCCCTGCAGCTATCACATTCTGTATTAAGCAACGATTCGGATGGACATATACGTTCATGCTCGTTCATGCTCGACATCAAAACAATGATAAAAGATTGCGTAAGGAATGTTGCACGCGGATTCCATTAAGTCATGATTTGTGATTATTATGACGTCATGACGCCTCGTTAAAGTTTACTTCGTTCTATATGTGTAGGTTTCTATATCTTATCGGTTTGAAATATAAAGTGGCTCAGAGTTATTCGAATGGGAAGTATGTTTTGAGGAATTTCTAAATTACGAAAGGGGAAATCAGTGTTGTATTTAGAATTTGCTATGAAACACTGTATGTGAAAAGACAATGTATGGTAGATTCGTAACTTCAATGACTAAGTTACTGATTATCTTGTAACAGATTAAATGGTAACAAAGTTAAGCTACACTCTTGGTTAAACATATCAATGTTACTTAAAATGTTGTAAGCCATGCTTTAGTTGAAATATACATGACTTACGTCTGTGTTTTTGCTACGTCCGTGTTACTTACGTCTGTGTTTTTTGTTTTTTATTTATTTATGTTTGTGAAGAGTTTTTCTCTTTCTTACAGTAATTGCATATAGGCTTACGTTATGTTACATATTAGTTTATATTCGCATTGAAGGCCTGCTCGCGACTAAATTCTCAGCAAGTACATTTTAAATTTACAGTCCAACCGAGATACAATTTATGAATTAAACAAAGAAATTTATTATTTCCTTTTCATCTACTCGATTTTCTTCGACAAAACCTGCGACCTATAAAGTAAAGTTTTATGGGAAATTAGACACCAAAGACCGCCGAATGGGAATACACCGAGAGATAAGAGAAGTGAGGTGGGAAACGTGCATAGTGTAAACTGATTAAACTAAGGCAGAGGTTTTAGGTTTCGCTTCAACACCAGATGATCCCTCAATGATTACTATTCGTAAATTATTCAGGACTATTTGTTCAAGGACAAAATAAAAAAAGATGATAATAATAATAGTAACAATAATAACGCTGGCAATTTGTGCACTAAATAAGTACAGGTAGTTATGCATGACGGGTCAAAAAGAATTAATAACAATTCTGCCTCGCTTTTTAATTAAGCAAAATGATAATCTTTTTCGCATGGTTGTGTTTATCGTTCCACGTGGCTACAGCAGATTATTTGAAATAACAATAACAATTTCAAAGGGTCAAATAGTACCCTAGATATTTCACGAAAGTATACAAGTTTACCGTAAATAGCCTGCACTAACAAAAAGGGAATTCACAAGATCGGCCTACGTATGAACTGTACCTACTTAACATTATGTACAATGGGCGAAAGGAAAAAATGGAAGTAAATTGTACTTCGCAGTGTTGACGCAGAGGTGCTTAGAATAGCCCCCTCTCCTTCACAATACCGAGTGCGTGTCCTATCTTTCTCCTGTCTGGGATCTTTGGCATAAGTTGGAATTTTTAAGGCATAACTGAAATACGAATTTATGGTTCAAGCAGTCGGAATATGACTCTTTGGGATCCGAGATGAATACATGCAATGTAAATAACTGAAAATGCCAAACGGGGTCGGCAAAAGTATGAAGGTGTGACAGTCTCATATAAGGTGTGAATGGTCGTGTTCGGTAGAGGAAGTATTTAAAACGGCTGAAAGAGAAAGTATGAATTAGACTAGATATGATTGACCTACCTTGAACTTAGAGGTCTCTCTGCTTGTATAGCATTCTAATTTAAGCGGCCTGTAAATGTTCCAGGTGAATAACATTGACGTTCATGGGCTGCGAATCGACGAGATAGAAAAGCGTTATTGTTTGTTATCATCCGTTTCGTTTAACATTCTTCGTATTATGGGAGAGCGGGAATGTAGAATGAATTTGATTTATTGGAATACCAGCCCTCTCCCCCCCCCCCTCCTTCGCCCACCATCACCATGTTATTCCTAAAGGACGAAAGCAAATACATACCAAACATTACATGATGACAAAAAATGATGACAAACATGATGAAATCGTATATCAGTCAGTGAGTGATTCGGTTTGACGCTTGACGCTTTACAATGTAACCGTTCATGCAGTAAAGATATAACTGTAACGGGTGGCTTTAAGCGATTCAGTAAAACTGGAGAAAGCAATTGCTTCCCCAGTCGATATGTAGGTTGCGCTCATACCAAAATATAGTACATTCATCACAAATGACAAAAATCAATATTTCCAGTAATCGCGAATTAATAACAACCACTATGTTGGAAGAGAAAACAAGTGAAAAAGGTATACTTTCTTTGACTCTATCTCAACTTATACTGAAAAATCGAGAATTGAAAAAAAGTCAAACAGAAACAAAATGACTGAGATTCCCAAACTTTCAGATCCCAGTCAAACTGTCGGTCGCTGAGTACATCTTTTTAACCATTTCGTACTATACTCGTATCGAAGCAAATCATTATTCATTGCTTCGCATCAATGTATGTTCATCGTACAGTCCCATATGGTCTAGTGGTTAGGATTCGGCGCTCTCACCGCCGCGGCCCGGTTCGATTCCCGGTATGGGAAACATAGCTTTTTTTTCAGGACGATTGAACAATAGTACATTTCTTTATTTCAATTCTTGTAATTACTGCAATCTGTCAAACAAAACATTTTGTATAATTATGTAATTTTGGTTGAGAACCAATAAACAGAGGCAACAACTTCAAGAGAAAAAAAAAAACATTTTGCTCCCCACTCAGATTAGGGGTTAGTCGTGTTGTCGTCACAACTGAAGTTGTGCCGTTGCCGTTTCAAGCCCAACGTGAAATCTCGCTAAACCACGTGGTGAAGTTCAGGTACAATTGGATGTTGACTTATACTCATGCGTAGTAAGTAGGGCGAAGGGGGGGGGGGGGAACCTCATTCCGTTTTAGTTGGCGACCTAGTCTTTCAACTTAAAGCTCCCTCGGAATCGCGATACTATATAGAGTGTCTCCTTTTGTGGTGTCATTGCAATTGTGTGATTGAGCATGCGTCCCTTCGACAGGACTTAATAGTGTAGCCGTCTCCTTCACGCCAAGGACCTCAGTGTATTAGTGTACTATAACATTAGCTGTCATGCATGGTCCACTCTTAGGGGTATAAAAAAGAGGGGAAAAAATGGGGTTGAAAATGCCATTTCTTGCATGTGTTATGCGATGTGTTTTCTGCCCAAAACAAAAACAGTAATTCGTTTGCGCTACGCGCCAACTGATGGAGGCCCTCCGCTTAGATAGTAGATGCAAGCCACTTTAGGAGTTTTTTGTCTGCGCGATTGTAAGATGTTTTTAAAGAGTAGCGAGCTGCCAACGAACGTGGTTTGATAAGTGGAAACAATGTAGAACAAAGCAAATCAAATTATTTCAATTTTACATAGACTGATGCTTTTGTAGTTAATCCAGAAATTGCAGACATGAGATTAAATAGTTTAAGAAAAGTCATATCCGGCCATCGGGAGGGAGGGGAGGGGGGGGAATAGGGGAATTGTAAATCTAAAGATTTTGTTGTACGCTCCGCGCCAACTGATGGTGTCGCTCCCCTTAAATAGTCCTTCAGCGCATGCTCCTAAGAAGCTTCCCTCCCCCTCCCTAGGGCTAAAACTCATGGACACGCGCCGGATACTCCTTTTATAGAGGTATGACAATATGTGCCAAAACTTCTTTAGACCGTGGCAGCTCCAAATATATCATTATGGACCATGAAATGTCTGACCAGTTAAATTTAAGACATTTAATACCATCCGAAGATACAGAAATGCTTCGACCCAAAGCCCGCAATTTTGCGAATACCTTTGACCTTTCCTCTTTTGGTCACGTTAATGGGCGTTACCCCCAGACACCACGAAAAAAACCTATGGCGACCCCTCTCCCCAATATTTCAACATGGATTGACCCCCCCCCCGGACATATATAGCCTAGATATCCCAATGGTTTTATCAAGAGAGGTTCTACAGTCATGAAAATGTTTCGAAATAATGCTTCGTATAATATTTGTCCGTATAATCAGTAACAGCTTCATTGTATAAACCATTATCCTTCTTGTGCAGGAATACGATGGTAAGTAGTTGTGAGAATGACTTTAGCAAGAGGACAAGTGGTTTTGAGTCAGATTTTATCAGGAGAATAGATAGTTCTGAGAAAGGCTTTGCCAGGAGTATGGGTCGTTGTGAGAAAGACCACCAGGGGTATTGTGAGAAAGACTATACTAGGAGGATAGGAAGACGTGAGAAAAAAACTTTACCAGGAGGATAAGTAATTGTGTGAAATACTTAAGTCGTATACTGAGAAGGTTTCCTTCGAACGAATCGCAAACATTCATCTTCTGATTATTGTTAAAACAAAAAAAAAAACTAATACAGACAAACTTCGCAAGCAATGCTATCACATCACAGAAAATACATTTTAAATTCAAATTTGTATTATGTGAGTTTTCGCACTTGTCGAATATGCGTGATGATTATGTGAACATTTGGTCAGAAAGTCTCGCAATTTACCTTTACAGATTGGATAATGTTACTTGTAAATATTCACCCAATGCAGGCCAATCTTTCATTTGGTATAATACTGCACATGTCAGTATGCAATCCTGGCAGTTTATTGCTACTTTACGTTCCGTGAATATAAGCTACCTAACTTCAATTTACGATGGAAGATTGTACGATAATGTATTCAAGATTGCGTTTACACGGGGTAACCTATCAACACTGTTGTTGCGGTGACAACACGTAATACCCCAGTCACGAATGAGTCCCGATGGGTTTACGATTAGTTTCCTACTTATTTTTTGGTACGATCGGCCAGATACCTGCTGATCTCCTGCCGGGTATCGGGTCAATTTCGTGAATCGGACCGGCACTGGGTTCATTTTAATTCGGAGTTAAAATTTTAACGGATCATCACCCCGTGCAAACTCCGTTCGGGCCCCTTTTTTAATGTGACCGTTTGAGCAGTGTTATCAAGCCGATTTTTCTCCGACTTGCAAACTCTCGGCCGATGCCTAGAAACAGGACAAATCAACCGGGCGCCGCGTTAAATGTGACATAGGTATAATTGTGCCGTGTCTTGTATTTGCGATATTGAAGTCGGGTACCGGGTGATGGCGCCCATGCAGAATCAGACAAAAAGAAGGTAACCCCCCCTCCCGCTCTGCACATTAGAGTATACGGGGAAGAGAGGAAAAGACGAACAACTACCACGTATAATATCTTCAGCTATGTATTGCATGAAGTACAACGTTGCATAGAACTTAAACAAAATTTACATCAGTTTTGCAGTCTAAGGTATAATTTAATGTCAAAATAAATAGAACACTCGTCACATTGAAAAAATCATTGAATATTATGATTGTTTTTGTTTTGAAAAATCGTACAAAAAATTATCAAATTTACGAATAGATGAAGTCACAAATGTAAAATAAATGAAACAAAAGCATCGAATGCAGATATGTCAACAAACTTTCATGAGCAAAATATATTATATTGAATTTATGATGTTGGTATATACAAAGTGGAAAGTATCCGTTGCAAACAATTTACTCACATTTTAAGAATGCAGCCGTTATGGGCGTTATCATCAAAGTTTCTTTGAATGGTCCACTGGTGATAGCGATGAAACAGCTCCACACTAAGGATTACCAATGATACTAAACTAATGATAGCGATGTTGGTACTAAAATAATGATACCAATGCTACGAAGCTAATGATGCCAATGATACCAAAGTAACGATACCAATAATACAAAACAACTGATACCGATAGTACCAAATATATGATACCGATTATATCAAACATGATGACATGATACAAACTATTATGTACCTCAACACTTCATATCATAGTATCTGCACTGTACACGTATTTTGTCTATATCAGGTCTATCACAGACAGCAGCACAATTGTCTTTTTCTTTTTACTATTTGTTCATTCGTTTTTACTACTGTATTATGCCAGTTGGTAAACTTGCGTTTTAGGTACTTTTCATGCAAAAACAGATGACACAAGTTTCCGTCAGAAAATAAATATGGCTCGGAAATCGAAACATTTTCCACTGAAATTTAAGCAACAGTGTCCATTTTGGTTTTCTTTCGCTTTGTTTTTTTTCTTTTTGTTGGTTTGTTCTCTTCTTGCTTTTTCTTTTGTTTCCCACCTTTGCGTATCCTGTATGCCTCCTTCCGTTTCTTTGTTCGACAAGTTTCTTCGTGGAGTCGTACCGCTGCGTTTACTATGCTTCGCTAAAATCAGAGTCGTATAGCTCTGCGCTAAATAAACGAATACTGCCCTCTTTATATGCCGTCACTGAATTTGTTTCACCCAAAGTCTTCGAACATTTCTTCTGGCAACCCACTTTTGGAAGAAAAGCAGGCGGCTGTTACTTTATCTTATCTCAAAGGTCAGCATCACATATTGTTACTCACATTATTTCTTACTTTAAAATACTAGTGTTATTAGCGTGGTGACAGTTGTGTATCCACTCTTTTGTTGCAAGAATACGATAAGTTACCTTGAATTTACCTTAAAGTGACACCCTCTCCTTGACGGACCCTTTCCATATGGATGAGGCTAGCTACTAGATGATAGGAGGCCAAAGGCCCTTAATGATCATACACTTTTCCAGATCCTCTTTAAAAGCATTCACATTTGTTGCCTTTACCTCATAATCGGGCAGTTCATTCCAAAACTTCCAAATTCTATTAAAATATGTATTTCTTCTGGTTTCTAATCTGGCATATTTGGGCCTTATTTTAAATGAGTTACCTCTTGTTCCGTCCTTTCCAATGATTTCTGCTATTCCATCTAATTGTATATACATATTCTTATTGATTGTATTGTAAAACGTAAGCAGGTCTTGTCTAATGTGTCTCTATTCCGGTGACATTAAATGGAGATCATTCAATCTTTTCTCATATTTTTTTTTTCTCTCATTCGTGCTATTAATCTTGTCATTCTCCTTTGGACCCCTTCCATTAAACTAATGTCTTTCTTTAGATAAGGTTTCCATACTTGTACTGCATTGTCCAAATGTGGACTAGTACAAGCTATTTATACAAATTTAGTAGCACGTTCTTATCAATAAGTTACCTTACAGCTCTGATTATCTAATACTGTACATGATCGGACAGAAACTGTTTTTAATTACGATTCATACGAAGTCCAGTTCACGGAAGTGCACGACATGATTACAAATACATCTGAACAAAGTTCCAGTACCTCATTGTTGATGTTATTCCCATTAATGTCTTACTGCAAAGTTCATATCGATTGTCGTGTAAATATACACGAATTCGCAAATTTCATACTTACATTTTAAAAAGTCTCATAGATGTGAACAATCTACTAAATCTCCCATCATCTGATAAGGGCATATTGTACTTCAACCGAGATTTGGACGTGTAAATATCATTATACATACGACGAAACCAAAAGGATTGCCGCATCACAACATCAATTGCCAAGCGACGATGATCAACTCCTAAGACGTGACTCTGTCGTCGGTTCCCTTTGTACTAAGAAGACAATCAAACTGAGCAACTTCGTAATATAGATATCCGAAAGCGCCCTCTAAAAACATGCCTCAATGTATAGAGGGCAGTACAATGTCTCACAATAAAAACAAGGCCCCGCGTGACTTACTTACATAACTTGTTCGACAACTAAATCTGTTTGAAGATCACAACGAGGCAGAAGAAGATGGAGCCTCTGTCGGATAGAGGTCATGGTAGGTTTCCTGTGAGAGTATGACAGGTTCTTCCCAGACCTGCTCCGGGTACTGGCCAGGTTTCTCCCATAACGAAGGCGGTTGGACGAAGATATAAATTGTCCCGGCGAAGACGACCAGAGTGAATATGTAAAGTAGCAGACGATCGATAACTAAGCCGACGTACCGCCAATCGTCCTCCACCTGGATTAAAATAGGAATTCGATGAAGAAAATAAAAAAAAAAAGGAACAATAGTCGAAATGTTCTTTCATCGGGAGAGGGGTATTGAAAGAGGGGGGCGATAATATGCCTGTACTAAAGCAAAAACCCACCCAAGGTGGTCACGAAGGCGGACATCAAATGAATCGAAGAGAATAAAAGTACAAAAAGTAATCGTCCACAGTGCTGAATCTACAGATATGGCATCAGCTTCATGAAAGTGTAACATAAGTGTGGATCATTTTGAAATATACATAGACTGCGCGTGGTGCAGGACCTAAAGTATAATGTGCCACCACAAGTGATCGTGTACTAGCCTGCAGTAACACAATAAAAGATTTATCAGTCTCAGTGGTAGTGTCACCCACTGATGGATTTGTTAGTGGCACTGGTGGTGATGCGAAGCGATCGATTCATCAGCCACATTTGCTGGCGATGCGAACTGATGGATATATCAGTCATAGAGGTATTGATGCGCGCAAGGTGTTTCATTTTACCGTCGAGGTTGGCAGAGACTGAAACTAAGTCGAGGCACATTTGTTTAGTTCCAAGTCAAGTTAGATACTCAAGTATCTTATTTGAGTTGTTCTTTTGTTCATTAAAGTGTTACACGTTTGCTCCGTGTAGACATTTTCGTTGAATCCGTCAGGCGGGCTATTATTTGACCAGACGACACAGAGGGATTCAAATACATGTCAATGTTGTGGAGAGAACTGGAATGGAGTAAAAGCGGAAAGACAGTATTACCTGATCTCCTGCATCTGCCTCCTCTAAATTTTTGACAATCGTCTTGATGGCGTTAAAGATCTCCTTCACGTTCTTGTCGGCTGCTGACGTAGGGGTATCCTCTTCGTCACTTGAATCACCTCGAAACGTGATTGGATTACTACTCTCGGAGTCACGCCCTTCGATTTCCTCCCGTAACGATGACGTCATAGCGACCTCTATTTTGGAGTAAGGCCTCCCGTTCGGCTTGATTCCTATCTGCATGTTTTCATCCATGCAGGCAAAGCTGTACGGTACGTTGTACTTTCTCATCGCCTCCTTCTGGAGTTTCTTTTTCAATTTCTTCTCCTTCTTCTCCTCGATGACTTCCGGTCTTTCCATCAGCAACACCTTTGGTAAAATGTCCAAGAAGACCTTGCGAAGCCACTTCGGCATCTTGTGGCTGAGGATGGTCCGAAAGTGGAGGTTGATGGTGACGACGGTGGCGACGATCGAGAGGCTCACCATGCTCATCGTGAAGAGCATGTACTTCCCGATTAACGGTATGGTCTTCGATGTCGGGGGAACGATAGACGGTATCAACAGAAGGAAGACGATGAGTGCCAACAGCACGGAGATGGAGAGGGTGATCTTCTCCTGGGCGTCGGAGGGAAGATAAAATACGAGGAGTGTCATGAAGGAGATCAAGATACACGGTACGACAAGAGTGATGACGTAGAAGAGGGGGTTCCGCTTCAGGATGAAATAAAACCGGATATCGATATACGTCTCCTCGCAGCAAGGATATTTCACAACAAACCGTTCCACCGGTGTGTTCTTGATTTCCCATTCGCCGTTCTCTCGGTAATTTTCCCTGCCGATCTGGTCACTGAAGGGCAGTAGTTCCATAACCGCACCGTCGTGGGTCCACGAACCGAACTTCATGAAACAAGTCTGAAGGTCAAACGGAAAATGCTCAATGTCTATGTTACACGATGATCGAAAGTTGGCGGGTGGTTTCCACTTCACGGTACCGTCGTACATTACCGTCGCACTGTTTACAACGTCTACTGCGTAGCTTCCTTCGGCTCTAAAAAAAGAAGAAAAAATTAAGTGTCAAACGCCCTCCGACAGCTTCGTTTCGTACAGTGGTGTCCAATAGGGACATGTAATATTATTTGATTGGAGAAAGGAAAAGATTTAGGTCATAGATTTAGGTCATGTACAAAGATAAGGTATCCAGCAATATAAAGAGTTTATATTAAGAGTAATATATATATACACACACACGAAGTTCATGTGCAAACATACCCTCATAGATATATATCAAGAGCTTGATAAAGCGGTGATTGGTATTGTGGAGGTCATTGCGTCACCTACCCTGATTTTGACTTACGTCCTTGTTTCTTATAATCTTGGAAGTCTAACGCACGTACTTACTATCGTCGATATATTACATTTGTATTTACCATGCAATTAAAATCAAGATAAAGAATAGACACCACGTTCTGAGGTGAACACATACACCAGCTCTGCAGATGACTAACTGAAAAAAATATTTCTGTGTTTTATTGTAACGAATACTTTGACTTAACGACTTTAATAACATGAAAACTTTTCATTCGTTGTACAGACAAGATTTTGAATTACAAAATATTATAATAATGACTAAATGTTCTCTCTCTTTTTTTCTATTTTGCTCTAAAAATAAATACTAACAGTATTATTATATTTGAAGATCTTAGATGACCTACTGCCAACAGTCTCGACTCTACGACACTCTAGTACATTTATGTTGAATGTGAATGTCTCGACTGTGGTCTTTATGAATGTCTTATCCAATATATTTTGGATTTATAACTGTTGATTTTAACGCCACGTTGCTCACCCACATGAGTCGTACAGTACTAAGTCTGGACGCTAGGGTTGACGGCACATGTAGGTCAATCTTGTTCTAGATCACTTCTCGACTGTAGCCTAAAAAGTGTCCTACAAAACATATGTGATTAGACTCCCGGGTTCGCTGACATTCTGCAGGCCAGAATGAACCTTCCAGGTTATAAAGGGGGCAAAATCTGGGGTCCAAAATCCTATTAAATATCACTGTCGATCTGGGGGTATACTACCACATTTGGACTGAAATGCTGTAAATCATGTTATCAGAAGCCACATGTGATTGAGCTCTGTGATTCGGTAAGTTTGGCTAAACTGAAGCTTACATGTTATATAGTGCCAAATCTGGCTCCAAAATTCCACTGAATGTCACTTTGTGCGTAAGGAATAGTTCCAAATGCCACTGAAGTTGTAGTATAAAACTTTTTATCAAAACCAAATTATGTAACTAAACCCTGAGATTCATTAAACTCTGACACACGAAACCTGACCTGATTTAGAGAACCAAACATTTGGCCCAAAATTAAATTGAACGTCACAATCTATTTTAGGTAGGTAAGCTTCCAAATTTGGACTCTTTCTTCTACATACAAAGAGTTTTTCAAAGCTATATGTGATTGAACTATCTATGAAATTTGGTGATCCTTCAGTACGTGCTACATAGAGTCACATAAAGAGTCCAAAATTGTGTAGATGCAAATCTGAAGTCAAAAATTCAATTCAGTGTCACCGTCTATATAAGGTAGATTTTCAAATTTGGAGTGTAGTTCTATAAAGGGTTGTCCAAAACTGCATTTGACTGGACTCTGCGATTAAGTAACCTCTGTCAGACTAAAATTTATACATATAACATAGTATTTAGACTGGATTCCATATTCAATATAATATCACTATCCATCTGAAATATACCTATAAATATGGACTGTACTCCAACAAACCGTTATCTCAAACTGTACGTGGTTCGCATTTGTGGTCAAGACTGAATCTTACGTGTTATACAAAACCAAGTCTGGACTCCAAAGTTTGTCGATGGGTATCTTCATCTGTTTGATTCCTTCATAGTCATCAGGATTCCAGACAAGTTTGTGGTCTTTCCATTCCTGCAATGAGCAGATGAATATGCATCTAAGTTGAGCAGCAACCTCCTCAAGCTTGAAGTTTACTGGACCACTCAATTACTCACTCTCAATACACACGAACTGAACAAAAGAAACGAACTTCGCTCAAACAACAGAATCCACCACGCCTCTTGACTCCTGTGTTTTCCTTTTCTTTCTCCCACCCATCCCTCCCCTCTAGTTTGTTTGCATCTGTATTCTAACCTTCACTGCATTTACTTGCAACTGAGGAAGGTCAAATGACCCGAAACTTTTTGTGCCATTATTTGTTAGTAAATTTGTCTGGAGTAACAGAAGTTGTAATTCTTTATTTCGTCTTTTATTAATTCTTATTTTTTTTATTATGAAAGAAACACCACTGCATCCTTCTTTGATCATTCTGCCAGGAGTGCTTGTTGGGGTCTGTTGACTTCTCATATACTTATATTCTTATACTATATATGCGCCCTTGTATATATATATATAGGTACCGGCTCAGGAGGTGAATTGCTAGTGCTTCAGCAGATGTTGGAACAAAGGCCGAACCATCTGGCTTCATAGCTCAGTGGTTAGAGCGTCCGCACTAGCAAGCGGGAGGTCCCAAGTTCAAATCCTGGTGGAGTCTTTTCACCTCATGTATATATGCTTCTTAGTATGCTCACCTGATTTACCCAGACGCTGGTAATCATTAACTGGTTCTGTTCATCCTGTTTAGAAGCAAAGTAACGAAAGTTAGTATCTATATAGCAACTTGAATTAAAAAAGAAATTCGTGAAGCATTGAATACGACAACATCATCTATGTCCCAACTTGTACGCACATTGTAGACAACCAAGCTACGAAGACACAGTCTCCCTTAATACGCATTATCCAGTTCCAATGAAATGTTACAAGAAAGATAAATATAATTTAGTCACTCCTAAACACTTCACTTACCCCCATTTTCTATCTCGTTCCCCTTTCCTCACCTCCTCCTGTTGTCCTTTTCTCGCCTACTATCCCCACCCCTCCCCCACGTGACTGTAGTCATCCAGTAAGAGTGAAAACCATACATTCTCTTACATGATGGACAATGCCACGACTAAAGACAAATACTGCTTTTCCACAAGGGGTACTTTAAAATAATTTGATCAAATACCATAATTAACAACAACAAAAAATGACCGAATACGTTTGGACGTTCTGCACTTTCGACACTGTTATGGCAAGCGAAATGTCCAATAATTAGAAAAACCTGGTTTTTCGATCGAAAAACCAAGATTATCAGTCGAAAAACCAAGTTTATTGGTCGAAAAACTAGGTTTATCGGTCAAAAAGCCATGATCGTCGGTCAAAAAATCAAGTTTATCGGTTGAAAAACCGAGGTTATTGGTCGAAAAACCAAGTTGATCTGTCAAAAAACTTGGTTTTTTGACCAACAAACTCTGTTTTTCAACCGATAAGCTCTGTTTTTCGACCGATAAACCTGGTTTTTCGACCGATAAACCTGGTTTTTCTAATTATTGGACATTTCGCTTGCCATACACTTTTGTCATCTAATTATACAATCTATGCTAGCTTGTATTAGGGTATTTTTGTTATCGTATCATATAAAGCTCTGTCGGTTTCAAACGAAAAACATAACTGTAGCCACTCTGAGAATGTCTATGTAAAATCTACCCTTCTCCCTCCCCCTCCCATCCCACCCGATCCATTCTTCTTCTTTTTTTCTTGTAAGTAGTCAAAAACTTGAAATAATTTGTGCATTATGCATGCTCAAAAATGGACTACATGTGAAAATTTAAAAAAAATGCAACCTTACTCCCCCCCCCCCCTCAACAAAGAAGAAGAAAAAAGAGAAAGAGTGACTACCTTGCATAATAGTAATAATGTAGGTTGCCGTCTCTGTGGTATGTACAACGATAGCGCGCTACAGAGGTCGTGCACTGGCAACCTAATACTTTATCGACGATAGGATGCACTTATATCCTAACAAAGTGAAAATGTAAGGAAAACATATTGAAAATATTGTTCACTGTCCGCCAAACGTGTTTAAAAATATGCTGCAGACGATAATTTTCTGATCACTCGATGAGAGGAATTAAGCGCATGTGATACCCTTTTTGCTGCCTACCTCTTGCTTACCCGATGTCTCTACGAAACTTCAGCTGTACAAGACTTCTCTCTTTTTTTTTTCCTTTTTCTTTTTTTGATTTCTGCTTCATGAAATTTTCAGGAATGCTGATCGAGCAATGACAATTTTCTCCAGGAAAGATATTCATCGATACAGGTATAAAAGTCTTGGACAAATCTTGAGAAAGCCTCCTGGATGATAAATTTAGTGACATCTAACATCGCCAACAAATGGTGAGCTAATGTTTTCGTGACCCACGGACTATTCGCAAGTCCGAAATTCTGGGCTCTGTTTTGTACTAATTCATCTTCGAGTTGTGTATCAGTGTGTGATGTAAAGTTTATGTGTCGTCCAGAAAAAAAAAATTAAAAAGTGATCACGTGGTATAAAAGGTCACATGGCTAGATTTCTGTACTCACTATGTCTATTAACTGTGAGAGGGCTAGTCCAAGGTAGACTATGACACGGTCTGTATCGTTCTCCACTGGTCTCACCACCGACGAGTAGTCAGTCATGAGGTGTTTGTATAGCATCTCAGCGCTCTTGGAAGCCTCTACACCTATGAATACGAGAGGAAACGGAAAGTATATCACACGTTTGTGTCTCATTTTGTTTTGTATTAAGTTGAATCACATCATGTGCCCGAAGATAAGACTGTCCATGCAAAGAACATTACCTTTGGCAAGATTCGAACATGTCGATCCGGACTTATAGAGCGTTCACGTCAAATAAACCGAAACAAACGAATTACATTAAATTAGTTCTTTGTCTATATACGAGTAACTTGTTGGTGTTGACCAATAGTTATACAAAGTTATATAAAAACTTTGGCGTTGCAGTGTTCCCCTCGTGGAGTTTGGGTGTCCCCCCCCCATTTGCATTAAAAATTGCCTCTCATGAAATAATCGACCCCCTCCCCTTAAAATGTCTCGTCCCCCTACAAAAGCTGCACTTCCCTTCCAAAAAAAAAAAAAGAGTTGCTAACAGGGTACTGCTATTTTATATGCATAGGACTAGGCCTAACGTGCAATGTTCGATAAAAGTGTCTGGAAGGTACCGTCGGAATAAGTGCACAAAATGGCGACTTCAAACAAAGTAAAGTTTGAGATCATGATCTCCATCCATAAAACGATATTTTTACGAGTATACACGTCGCATGTGACCCCCCCCCCCCCTTCAGGGAGGTAAAAATATAGCTTAGGGTGATGCAATACAGCCTTTAAACTCATGGTTGTGATATGAATATTCATGGTGCATGAATGACGGCACCCGAATGAACTCCTCCACATGGCATAGTTGGACAAGATCATGACAAAGACTCACAAGGGTGTAAACATAATGACGTCAGGAACACGAAAAAGTGGAAACAAGTAGCAACAGAAGAAGAGAAGACAAAATCAAACAAAAACAAATTAAAACAGAATGATCGGCGAAAAGGAGAATAGAAGAGGGAGAGCCAATGAATAAAATCACAATAATAAGCTCACGTATCTGGATAGTTTCAAACTTTTCATTTTGTATGAATTTTTTTTGCCCAATGATATGTAAGTTATCTACAGATTTCAACATTACTGATTTGTTGATAATGAATGGCAATATGACGA
Organism: Stichopus chloronotus; assembly: GCA_021234535.1. NCBI lineage: Eukaryota > Metazoa > Echinodermata > Holothuroidea > Aspidochirotida > Stichopodidae > Stichopus > Stichopus chloronotus. The sequence continues at coordinate 20,647,595 of CM037837.1, read as the reverse complement.
ACATAAACTACTGTAGCCTCTTTAAGTTATTAACCAGTACAGGAGAATTGCTTGAAAATTAACATTTCGTCATCACATAAACTCAAAAGCGTTATCGTATAAACTTTGCTACCCATATACGAAGTGTTAGTAATTACCGGTAAACAAGTACATTTTAGCTCTGCAGAATGTCGTCGTTTGCACCTATTTATTCTAAATTTCTGATTTTTTTTTAATCCCCCAGAACTTGTAATCCCCCAGAACAATGTAATGTAAACAAAATATAGCAAACGAACTTAAACTCACAAGCCCCTCCCTATTTTCTCATAATCTCAATTTCAGTAATTTGACAGAGTTATTTATGTGAAGGAGTGAAAAAAAAAACAAATTTAGTGGAAATCATTACAACGAGAAAAAAAAGAGAGAAGTTCAATGGCTCGTTCCAGTCTAAAGGGTTGTCGTCTTCAAAAAGAACTTATCTTAAATGATTACCTCAGTAAATCCACATTGTGTGTTTGTATGAATTCGCACACGTTAGAAGTTCAGTATAGCTGGGCGGTAAGTAGGGCGCATAACAATTGGGGTTCAATTTTCACCGGTGAGGCTGTGAAATATGTGGAAGTTTGTTTTGAAACATGTCATTTCCTGCCTGTGATGTATGCATAATTTGTCCCTGCATAGACACTTTTTGTTTCGTTCAGGTGTGACACAATTTTTTTTTTTTTTTTGCCGTTTTCTTTGCTTTTTTTATTTTTATCTCATTCAAGTTCAGTAAATCACGTAACGAAATTAAAAATAACTCTTTCCTGGGTGGCGGCTATATGGAAAGTATGATGGAGTGCACTGAACATGCTGAGTTGAGGTGACAATCCGGGTATCCGTTCCTCTCCGGTTTCCTAGCAACCACTTGGGCAACACAAATAAAAGTACACAGATTTACGTCTGCTCTGCTTGAGGATGTCCTATTGTTCTTAATATTCACACAGAAATAAAGTCTCGATTGTTCGGAATTTTCAATTGGACTTCCACCTGCAGACAATACAGTATATTGCATTGCATCGCATCGCATACGTCGGTCGATCATTTTCAGACAACTGTATATGTGAAACTATGACGTTGACGGTGACCTAAGTGAGTTCAAATGTGTCGCAGTAGAGACATTTTAAGTCTAAACGCCATTCGCTACCTAGCATCAACTGCACAGCAGCAGTATCCAAATATTTATTAATGTAGCAGATTACCATTTTATTTCTATCATTCCGAACGACTCTACCTACCTCATAGCCTACGTTATTGGAATGGTATTGACCTTACTAATACTGCTTGTATATAAATCTTCACTCGAATTACATTCATCATATGGAATAGACGTACATATCACCCGACAACCTCGAGTGCCATTGTGTACCATCGTGGTTCCTTTGTAACAGAGTCACCACAATTTCTTTATTCCATTCGTCAAAAGATTATCCACCTTCCCATCTCACTCTCTCCTCCCCACAATAGCCCCACCCTCCCCTCCCCCTCTCCAGCTGCCCCTCTCCATCTTACACCGTTCGCATGCTCTACTGCACATGAACTTAACGTAGATGGTGACGCTGAAGTGATGCCCGCGTAAAGGAAGGAACAGCGTCAAGAAGACTGAGGCATGCTCACGATACAAACAAGTATGAAATTGTACCCATAGTGTAGGTATCCCCGTGGGGAAGAAAGTTCATTCCCTAATCGTTATGACAGGAAACGTTACATTAGCATCAACGAAAACATCTAGGCCACTCAAAGAGGTAATTTCGTCAAAGATTATTTCTTTTGATTTACGTCATTGTTTTTTTTTTTTTTTGGTCTTGGCTTCCTTCTTATTGACGAATGGTACTTTTCTTCTTCATCAGCATCCTCTTCTCTATCTTGTTTTTACACGACGAGGGGGCAAATGTTCCCAGAGGAGCATGGCCGTGATTGGGAATTATTGATCGGATCTCCTCACGGTTGACCAGCGGAGTGAACGTTATTTCGGGGCAGAGAAGGATATTAACGCTAACAAAGATATGAGATAGCCTACCTTTGCAATATTCGTATAGCCTAGGTGTGCAAATACAGAGGAAAATAACACGTTGCCCTTGAATGTGTGGGCTCGGTATTAAAGAAATGTTTTAGTATCTCAAGGCCGATACTGCAGATTCCCGATAGTCATATGAGAGTTTCTCTAAATACTTGGAGGAAAAATATTAGCAGAATTATTGCATATTGTAATATGAACCTTCAGAGGACTAGCAGTCATTGCAACGACAATAATTAATAATGGCGAGCCGCGTGTTTATTAATTCACAATTCTGAGCAAAGATTATGATGATGCATAAACAATGCTCACTAATGACCGACGTTCCATGAAGCATAGAACGGTGCAAGTACTTCTTTTTGTTAAAAAAAAAAATACCTCAGTTAATATACGGTAGCCTTGGAATTTGTCCTTGACGGATGTACATGCCACGGTACAGATGAAAATAAAAATGAAAACAATTTGTGGTTAGTCTAATAATTGAGCAAGGGTGATGTTGAGCCAAACAAAATACAGTACAAAGATCACGGCTGCGACAGAAAAAAAGTCGTGTTTGAGTAACTGGAACATGATGGCGAGAGTAGCTTCACCAGCGTGACCTGGTTTGACGAATAGTGGTTGACACTGCAGTCCCAGTTGGTTCAGTGCAGATTTTAAAAGTTTATATAATTGCTATAGACCTACAAATTGCTAGGTTGCGACTGTCTTGTTATGTACGTTTCCTTACACACGCACAGTCTCAACTCGCCCCAGTCCCCTTCGCCTATACGTTCTCGCCATGAATTAAGAGTGTGGTATACCGTAGCTCAGTGGTTACCACATCAGTCTCGTAAACCAGTATTCATGGGTTTGAATTCATGACTTTTCGTTCTTTGCTTGGAATTTGTCCCAACTTGTACTTCTCTCCACCAGACGTGCTATTTGGGAACCTATTAAAACTGATCACAACAGGGGCCTTAGCGGCAGTATGTCCCTGGTTCCAATGAAAATTGGTAGTGTGGTACAGTGTATTATCCAACTATATTAACCTGGTTACGTGCACTATACGTATTATCATTATTGTTATTATTATTATTTTCAGATAAAAATGATTTAAAAAATTCCGTAAAGAAATTCAAGTGCCTTAGTTTAAATCTCATGCATGAATTCAACCAAGTTCCATCTTTCCTATTTCATTTTCCCGGTTCACCCTTCACACCCTCCTTCCTTTCTCCGTCCTCAAATCGAAACAATGTCTTATGTTTTTCTTTTTTTAAATCGATCTTCATTTCTTATCGAAGCAACGATTTGACTATTTGAAAAGTATTGTGATTTCAGAGAGTTTAAACTGACGTTCAAAATCAATTATATCTTTCCATTTTGCTATCTTTTTATTGCACTTTGAAGTGACATTAAGTCAATATACATTCATTTTAGTCTCGCTCAGTCGATCGACCACTGTATTCTCAGGCGGACGGGTAAACAAGGATAAACGTACAAAAGTTTTTAAGCCACGAAATGTGGCAAATCAACGAAATACGGCAAAGACGTGTTTCTGGTAATTGTGAACATTCTTTTACAAAAAGACTTGAGGTTTAAGTCTTTCGTGCAAAAGGCGACGCTGGGCATACAACGTGTGCATTCTAATTAATTTATTAATCAGGTGATTTGGTACAAACGAATTTGCTAAAACCGTTAAGTGGAGTTTTGGGGGAAGAAAAGGTAAAGATGTCTTTCCTTTTCTTCTTTTTTTTTTTGGCCTCACATTTTTTATATTATGTAATACCAACATATTCCATAAAAAGGCGTCAAAATCGTTCTCAAAGAAGAAAAATTCGGAAGCGAGAATGCTTCAGAAGAAAACCAGATTTATGAAATGAAATAATTTTAGTGAATTAGGGCAAGAATCAAGGTGTTTACTAAAATTTTTTACAAGCAGATCAAAGATTAACTAAACTAGTAAACACAAAGCTCAAACACCCTCAAATTAACAAGCTCGCACTGTGCCGTCGACTCCAATTTTGGAATGTCTCTCTTTTGTTTTGTCAAGTATTTTGACCAAGTGAGGTGATTGCGTGAATGCATCATTTGCATGCCTACGTAACAGCAAGACCCAATAAAGGTTGAACAATCTAACACCCGTCGAAACGACATGTTTTGGAACGTCGCTCTGGGACCGAAAAATCACGCTGGTTTCGTGCCAGGATTCGATATTCCCACCGTAGAACACTCTACGATGTACAACTATTGTGTAAAACTATGGGAATTCCACAAGGCTTTTCATTCACTCAGTTTAACTTGGATACAAATCAAATTAGAATAACATGGATCAATAACACACAGAAGGTCGTTTTTTTTTCAATGTTATTCAAGTCAAGCAATTTGAGGAAATTTTGGAAGAAAACACATAAGATATGAACTTGCAGGAACTTATGCGAAGAAGCTAATACAATTCACTACTTGCGAGACATTTCACATTAGGCATACTCATAACGTGGGCGTGTCATTCGAGTTGCTTATGAATCATAGAGAGGATAGTCCAGGAATTATCTGCATGACAATTCACTTCATGCATACTCATGACGTGGGCGTATCATGCTGGTAATAGTGAATCACAAAAAAAAAATGATTGTCCAAGCTAAAAAATAAATAGATCCCTGTATTATGTAAGCAAAAGAAACACACCTGCAGAATAGTTACACTCAATATGTCAGTTGTACCACGTTGGCACTATTGGCATTTTAACGTTATTTGATTCTCCACCTGGAGTGGATTTAGAAGTATACATGGTGTGACGTTATAGTTGCATATTTGAAACAAATGAAAGTGTTTTGAAAAAACAGGGAAAATTAAAATCAGTTGTTTATATCCGATGTTCAAAATATTTTACCAAAAACTTTGCTTCCTTTCTGGAGTCTCCTTCCATTTCAATCAAATTCTGGAAATAATACCTTCGATCTCTCATCGTGAAAACTTTATTAGTATCATTATATTGTTTGTGCCATTACCTGTTGTAAATCATACAAAAGTCGGCAAAATATACCGTCTGGTCAATAACAACTAGATCTATAACAACCCTTGTCAGACGGTGGTGGTTCCATCTGGTTGCCGATAAAATATAAAAGCCAGAGAGCGTGCAGTAAGATGTTATGACATAAGAAGTTGGTGACATATATAGCTCTTCCTTAATCAGAAGCGTTAATGACCAAGTTTAGTGGCTGATCAAAGTGAAATTTGCAGAAGGTGACAATGGTGATCATGAATTTATGATGACGACATTGACGGTGCTGACCTTCATGATAATGATAATGATGATGACGATGACGATTAAACTCATGAAAAGATGATGATGATGATGATGATGATGATGATGATGATGATGATGATGATGATGATGATGATGATGATGATGATGATGATAATGACGATGATGATGATGATGATGATAGTGATGATGATAGTGATGATGATGATGATGATGACGACGACGACGATGACGATGACGATAGTTGTAACGACGCCGACGATAATGTTGCTACGATGATGATGACAGTATAACAGTGAAGATGATAATAGTGACGATAATAACTATGATGATGATGGTGATGATGACGACGATAATGATGATGATAATGATAATGATCACAATAGTGATGATGATGATGACGATAAGGACATAAGAAAAAAGTATTTGCCTTGCCGAAGATCAACTTTGTCCGCATATTTACCAAGCAAATAACCCGTTGTTAAGAAAATAAGGCATTTGAGAAGACTGTAACGAAAATTGTCCACAAGGCGAGAATGCAGTAAACAAATCAGTTCCCACCGGCCGAGAGGCCTTAGGCCTACACTGTTAAAAATATCTGTAAAGTTACAAAAAATAAAAAAGAAATAACTGAGAGATGCAGACATTTTCTGGCAAATATTTGACAAAACATTTCTGTATTCCTTTTATATTTCTGCTTTTTATCTTCTGTAAATTTACAGACACTTTTACAATGTACGTGACTTTAACATCGCCTCGATCGTACAATTCGAACAATCAAATCTTTACAGAAACGTACCTTGAGGTTTGGCACTGAAGAGCACAGATTACCAGTACACCATATTTTCCCATCAATTTAGTTTAATTTACACGAAACATCTGACCGTCCCCCTCTCATTTCTCTCCACACATAATTTCTTTCTCTGTGAAAATTGTTGACTGAGGAACCAAGTGTTTGCAATATTTATTTGAATGTATTAAATGTGTTCAGATGGTACCAGGAAACCCATTTTCATGTTTCGTAAACAGTAGAATGTGGCACCCGATGAACACCACAGAGTGACGTTGTATTCACTCTTTCGACCCACGTATGCTTGCATGTTTACACTATCAAATCACCCTATGAGCACCACGAAATGACTGATATTGACAAGAGATACCTCTCAAATTCGTGTAGTATAGAAGTACTATATCAGACATGGAAGCAGATTGTTAACCATAGTTGCAAATTTAGAAGATCACTAAATGGTCATCACTTTGTACTCATAAATTAATACATGCAGACGGTTTGACGGGTCAGATTTGTATTTCGACAATGCCCATAACGTGAGACAGCGTAATCACAAATAATAATAAACGCTTTGTTTGTTAATGATATTATACATACTCACCTATAACCAGCTGACACATCACGAACCACAAGACACTTGCAGCCGCAGTCACAAAATTGTATTCCATACTGGTCGTACGGTAAACAAACTCACTACGAATGTATTACCACCGAATATCTTTCACGAAGTGGTTGAACGACCTTCAAAATAGGAGACAAATATTTCATACGCTACTAATTATGGAGGAAAAAAAGTAAAGATAGTTTTCCAATGAGAACTCTTACTCGAAATAATTACAATTCCTTTCCGGCAACCGGAGAACTATGATAATGAAACACAGTGACTACTCGGATGTGTTTTCTTCATAATCTCTGGAAATACTGGCATCAGGGTAGCTCTCACTAGATGCCTGGCTCACTGACACAAAGAGACTAAAGTGTCAGGAATTGACTACTAGCAATCTGTCTTTATGACGATCTTTTCTTCTCTTAAGCGTTTCGAAAATTTTGTCATTTTTATGTCTGTATGTCTGTTTTAAAGATATCCTCCTGTTTGTGACCGAACTCCGCAATAGGTTACATAACATCACCACTGGAAGGATAATTATACTACCTTATTAATATGTATAAAAAATGTGGAGACACCATAAATATGCATAAAATAAAAATGAAACTCCTTGCGTTCTTTATTGCGTCACAACGTTGTTGTATTTTCAGTCCGTTAATCAAGCTTAATTGCATACAACTGCCGAAGTACAAAATAACGAACAGCCATGAACTTTCAAAATACGAAGTGACGGCGATAATAAATCAAACTTGCAGACTCCCATCCATATAGATGAACATTTTGAAAATCATGGAACTCTTTGTCAAAGCTTGTTACGATCTTAGATCATTTTACTGGAATAAAGGTTTAAGCCAATAAGATACTTACCAACAATAAACCGTTCCTTTGCAACAGTTTAATGCTAATCACATAACGGAATACATACACAGTACAAACAGGGTTTGTGACACACAAGACTGTTATCGTGTCTGATACTATAGGACTTAAATTGATACAGTGAAAATCGATAATCTGGTACAGATCACAAAAGGTACAGCGAGGAGACAGCTTTCTTCAAAAACTTTGTAACAAAAGGACCGTTTCTTTGTCGGGGGATTTAAACGGTATCTCGGGAGATGTTTTGTATGCTTATACCACAGGGTGGAGCGGGGAGGTCCTACAATTAAACGGAGTGTGAGTAAACAGAGACAGTGGAACTTTCAAACTGGGTTAATACAGTTTTCCGATTCAGGTTGCTCGTTACAGCTGGTGGGCGGTTTGAGCAAGGCAAGTCCTCAATCCTACTCCACCTGCCCCCCCCCCCCCCAGTCTTTGGGAAAGTGAACAAAGACACTCTCTTTCATGATTGGATGGAAGAGGTCTTGAGACCCATTAAGGAGTTTGCATCGAGATTGTTTCAACCCCCCGGGTCTGCCCCGTTCCCCTATGGACTCGTATCGAAAAACTCAGGGGAAGTTAGCCATTGTTCATCCAAGATCAACATGATATAGTGGTCGATGAACCCCCCACGCTTCCTGATCCGTAAACTTTCAAATTAAAATTAAAACAGTTTCATTTGAAGAAAGTGCACTTAACACCGACATTCACACACGTACAGGTATACATAGATGTGTCGGTTATGTAGCTATAGCTTCCAAATGTCGTTACATTAAGCAAATGCCCATTTCTTTTACAAGCCGTCATATTTTGCACAAAATAATAGCAAACTTGTAAAGACAATTTACTCTTAAAACTGCTTGTGGAGTTTCATTTTTATTTAGATTTTCAAGCGCTATGGAAGTATATATCGCAATACATCTGACTATTACAGATTTATGTAAAGACCATGATGGTAGTGATTTTGTTTCAAGGAGGATAGCTGTAGTTGTGAAACAGGCTACATCTTATATAACAGTATAACTTTCATCCACTGTCATCTTCCAACTCGGGTACAAGCATAACTCGTGAAGAGATTCGAGATACAAAATCATTGACAAATTCAGTCAAAAAGTGTCCCAGTGGACAGAAAAGAAAACGTAGTTTGAGTTAGTTTGAATTTTTCTTGTGTTAAAGTATGTTATAAAACCACTTCAACATTTCACATGAATCTTGCAGTTTCAAAATTTGAAGTTAATGGTTACATGTGGTATGGAATAAATCTTTGGAAACTTCAGCATTCTCATGACAAAACTATGTTTAAAATAATGTTTTTTTTTGTAAAAAGAATTCAGTGGTAGCCTGAAATTGTCACCGGTGCAAAAACAAAGCACAAATACAAAAGGATGATTGGAGGAATTGATATGTGGAGATACCATCAATGTGACGTCACAATAAACAAAGGATCCTCTGCAATATGACACCTAAAGAAACTACTAAAGAAGGAAGGAAACGATGGTGTGACAGATGTAAGCGAAGATTAAAATTAGAGTGAAAAAACTGTAAAACATGCCCGTAAATTAACAGACAATGAAACAAAGAAATAAATAAGAATTACAGAAATTTTCTGGAAATTAATTACCAGAACATTTCTGTGTCCTTTTGTATTTCTTTATTTTACTTTCTCTAAATTTACATTTTAGGATGAACATATTTAATAGTATAGAAACAAGGTTACGTAACACTGTCAACGAATACTCAAATCGCTTGTGCATAGACTTACTTGTGACAATATAATGATCAATGGGAACTTCGTGCTTAACAATCAACGATGCTTTAAAGAAACAAAAGGACCGAATAACAGTAATTGTGTCATCGTTTTACTTGACTATAGGATCCCACTAATAGTAATCCCATACCTTGGGTTCAGCTTACCTAAGGAAATCAATTATCCTGATATTCTCTTGAGGATTAGGCTTCATTTTTCATGACCATTTCTTCAAAAAGTGAAATATTTTTCTGTTCATTTGCTGGTTTTGAATTGCCTCGGTTTTGGTACGCTACTAGAGAAGCTGAGAGTCTGAGGTTGTTAAGCTAACAGTGACAAAATAAGTCCTACCGCGTGCTCGCCGACGCCTAAATGGTGGGTGAAAATTCTGCGATGAGACTTTTATGATCGGTGCATGGATTAATTAAGCAGGCTCATGGCTCCCTCAGTGATCATCAATTTTTTTCCAAATTCTTTGCTACTAATAACTTCGCTGAGTTTCTGATCGAAGAATCTACTTGCAGGCATTTTTTCGGAAACGTTTTGAGGAACCTTCGTACAGTTTAATCTGTTTCTATGCTGGCTTTCTTTTCGTTTTTGTTCATCTTATTAATTACACTTTCTTGTAATTATTTGCGTTTTTCTGATTTATGGTGTTTCTGTTACTTATCCTGTTCGTCAAGGACTGGGGGATTGACTGTTTGGGGTAGCGGGGGGGGGGGGACAAGTCCCCCACTTATTTTGTCTTGAGTGGGCCCGGGACATTGCCGGAGACATTTCTCGGGTTTCCCCCCCCCCCCCCTTCCACACTCTTTAAGCGACATGAAACTCAAATACGAGGTTCAGGTAACCAAAAATCTCCATGTAGATCATAGAAGATGAACACCTCGAGGGAGGCAGCCAATCCTCAAAATGACATCAAACAGGACTATGCCTTCTACATAGGACGTTTCTATAACCAAGACAGTCTGCCTTGTTGTCACATCGTGATGTATAATGTGGGAAACTTCATCTCAAGACAAGATTGTAAGGGATTCACGCAGACTCAGGAGAGTCTATAGCGGTATCTGCGAACAAATGAAAGAAAAGTTATTGAATCCAATGTTCCAACTTACTACAACTTCATTCAACACCCTGCCTATGGCAAGCCAAAATCCCAATAATTTGGGAAACCTGGTTACTTTATGGGTGACACACCCACTAGTCGAAAAACCAGGTTTATCGAGTTTCTCGCTCAAAAAGTCTATAAACCTGGTTTAACAATTTGGTAAACCTGGTTTGTCAATTTGAAGGCCGAAGGAACGGAATGGTGAGGTACTATAGTATCACAGGCATCTGCGTTGCACATGCGCTCTTAAGTTAAGTTTGAATTATCACAATGTGGCCTGAAAATCAAACACTGGGCGGGAACCAGGTGTTACTGAAACGCGCGTCCTCCTTGCGCAACGGTGCATTTGAAGTTGCGTGTAGTATACGGTGACCAACACTCAGTGTCCATGTTTCAAGCGTGCACGTCACACGCTGTTTACAATGGTGTCCGCGGGTGTTCCGAATTCTTGAATCCGTGGATTCGGCGCGCATGATCATCGATATTGTGAACTTGACACGTAGCTAGTAGACAGTTGTATGGTGTCCACTTAATTGCACAGATGGCTTTACTCGAAGGATGGCCCGGTAAAGTAGGAAGAAGAAAATTGAGACATATTTGGGTGAGTCCGAATCCAAGGATCACTCCGAGAATCCACCATCTCCTCTTAATCGGATTGGTGTTGATAATAGACGCATATTGAACGGAGACTGTATGTTATTAAGTGATTATGGTACTACGTAGGGCAAACGCTATTATAGTCAGGGTAACTTGGAACGTCCATCAGATTTCCACATTCCCAGAGTAATATGTCAGTACATTGTTTCCAAGACAGAGTAAACCTTCTGAATTAGAAGTTAAGCTGAAGTTAAGTAATCCATTGTTCATTTCGTTTTAAACATTTTACAGTCACTTTATGCTATTCTTTTATCTTTTTCATATAGAAAAAGAATAAGCAGCTGAGGTTGCTTTTTATGACAGGTAAGTAAGTTACTTTTTACTCTTCACATTTTTATCATGACGTGCTGGCTGATATGTAGTCAACATAATTCATCTGTTCAGTGTGACGTCATCGATCGACCCTTAAACTCCAACTCCATCTCAAATTGACGAACCTGAAGTTATAAAATGGTTCAACTCATACATATATCAAAGCAATTTCAGTTTTGATTACGACAAACGCCGTCAGTTTCCCCAACACAAAATGCACAATACATTTTTTCTCCCTTCTTTTATATCCCTTCTTTTATAGAATGGAAACCGTTGATTATCTCTCAAAGGTCCCACCGATCCGGTAGTTTGCCCCGCCATGTGGAGATATTTGCCGAAACAACGATTGTAAAACCGTATCCGAGAAAACCGGTAAGAGTGAGCGATACTTTTCATCTAAGAGCGAGCAAATGCAGAGCATTTCATCGGCATCTGTAAATATGATACGAATACCTTCTTCTTGAATGCAATTAGGGCTACATCGAAGGCACTGTGTACCTTCCACCCCTTCGCATGATCCCAAGTTCCCCATCCACCAAGTTCTCGGTTTCGAATTATCAGTGAATGTATTCATATAACAATCTTTCAGAGGGACAAATTCATAACCACATTTCCTTTTACTTTTTTTCTAGTGGGATTCTGATAATAGAACTTTCTTCTTCATATTGTAATCATGTCTTTACAAGTCCTTCATCTTCGGGACCAGCCTTTCCTTGGAAATGAACCATCTCCACTTACCAAAACAGTAAACTCTCGCTACATGCTCTATTTATTGTAATCCTCCCCGTCTCTGCAACACCTCTGCACCCTTCTGGGTACCTTCCTCTCGATCCATCACTAAACCTCTTCCTCACCTCACCTTCACCCCCCCCCCCACACACACCCCTAGTCAACTTCACCAATGTCTTTGTTGAGCACAAGTCTGCCCTTAACGTCTTTTTCATTATTGCTTGTAATTCGACAGAGAGTAGTCGAAAAAAGGCCGTCTCGCTCGATGTCACCAAAAAGCACCTCACCTGAGACTCCTCCCTTCCAGTGGAAGGAGAGGCAGAAAATATCAACGTCAGGAAGGGCATACTCCGATCTCGGACATGAGGTAGATGCAGGGAAAGGTCTTAAGTCAATTCTGTTAAATGTAGAGACCTCGTGGATAGGTGAGAGCAATTTCTTCACGTTAGGAGGTATTGAAAGACCCTAGCCTATTCTCAAATGACATCATATATGTTTATACCTTTCTCGAGATGACAAACTCTGACCCTGACATTATACCGGTATGTCTTTTTATGATGTCACATACATCACGTAGGAAAAAAATCTTCTCCAGACATAAATTTTATACAACCCCCAAACACAATTTAGCAAGAGGCGTAAGCTTGTAGTAAATGATTAAACGTTTTGTTTGTAGGCCACTGTTTTTATTTTTTAAGAAAGCAACATCCGCCATGGGGGAGGGGTTCCGTCTATTTTGGACCCACTTAACATATCTCTGCAGTCTTCCTTTATGCAAAATTCTACTCATGCGCTGTTTTGTCAGGGCTGTCGGTGGCGATGTTGTCCATATAGGCGGTGATGCGCTCCCCTTCAAATGCAGATGGGCGTTATTGACACGGCAGTCTCCTAAAGTGCGTCCGTGCTCCTACACGCCCCAACAAAGCCACCTAAATCTTACCTTAACCCCTTATACTAACATCCCTGTGACTGGTTCCCTCCTATCTTCTTATAAGCGTACTTCCTTTCCCAAATACGACATTTAATGTTATTTGCCGAATGAAATTGCATATGCCATCCTCGTAATGAGTGCAGCCGTTGCATTTATCATAAGGACATTTTTTTTTTCAACTGCTCTTCACCCCGTTGATACTGAGTTCTTTCGTCCAAAATTCATTCCACCGGTTACGTTTTTTTTGTTTGAGGAACATGGGACAACGCCTCTTTTTGTCATTCATCAAATTCCCCCGGCAAATTCCACCTCTTCTTTATTTTTCTTTTCTGTAAAGATTATTGTTCTGCATGCGGCAAACAAGACGCTCTGGAGTATTATCATATAGACGGAAGTTACAAACTGTGCAGTCAAAAGTGCTTCCGTGACTTCGTCCAGAGGAGAAAATTGATTTCGAATCTCACCCAACAGAGCATCTTCTCGAGAAAATATCCAGAAAGCGGTGGTGGACATCACGAAAAGGTTGGTATACTATCAAATTCGTACTGACAGGATCTTGTTTGGTTAACTTAAACCTTTTTTCTTAAATTACTAGGCCTTTTTCGCTACCGCAATAGTTCTGACCACTAACCCATCACCAAATTGATCTTTTCGTTAATCTTGCATTAACACAAGGGTACTTTAAAACAGAATTTTTAAAAAATTCCAAAAATAAAACCTGCTTAAGGAAACCCCAATCCCAAGCTATCTGTGCCGTTGTTTACGTTGTTTTTAAATTGTTATTTTCAGTGAGTAATATTTCAACGTTTACTCTTTTCTATGCAGGAAATAAAACAATGCCTAAAACAAAAACGAAAAATATTGTTGAACAAATGTAATAAGTACAGTGAGTGGAATATATCATCTACGGGGACGAACTGACTCTGATAATTACTAAGAATGTCCCTTGAATATTTTTCAATCCTCCCTTTGTATAACTGCGGTGCTTAAGTAGCCATTGACCCTCTGACCTTCATTTAAGAACATTGGCTGAGAACCTCATCTTGTTCACCTAGGCCAAAAGACGGCACGTTATTATTTATTCATTATTTAATATTCCGACAAATCACTGAATACCTAATAAATAGGGAGCCCTTTCTGAAGGACATCTCAGACAGAGGATATACATAGGAAAAGTGTTATTTGCATATTCAAATGTGTTATTTACATATTCAGATGACTTATTTACGCTCACATTATGTGTTAATAGTGAGGAAATTATCTGTGACTAGGTGCTTATTTCACTTTTACTCAACCTGTTTAACCTTTATTCAATGAAAGTAAATGAAATCTTTACCTGCCTCAAATAAAAGAAAGTCCCCCCCCCCCCATTTTCCCCATAGTTCATAGTCTTTATTCCACACCTTTCGTTGAGACTGCTCTGACACGTTGACACTTGCAGAATGCTGCGATATGGTTCTCTGTAAGTGTAGACTGCAATCCGTTGGTCATCAACTCAATGATTTTAAATAGCAACATTTGCTTGTCCCTTTTCGCGTTCCGTATACATCATGAAATTTCCCACGTCAAAAGAGGAAATGAAATGTTCCATGTAAAGTACATTGACAGTAAACTGAAACAAGTGCTATGTTTATCACACTTTTGTCCCCTGTTTGTTTTTCATTTTAATAGGTTACTTTGAAGCATGACGTCATCACCGACTGTTTCAAAGTTGTTGAGATGTCTGACAGAAACAATAAGACCGAGGGCGAACGAAAACCTCAAATTGCGACGAAAAAGTGGAAATCTTTCTTATGTCCTTCATTATCAACTAAACGAACAATTCATAACAAACACACTGACAGGAAAGTCATCGGAGATGATTTCAGTCATATTTCTTCGAAGAAAAAGCAAAAATACTACAGTTCTTCCTTCCCCGGCCGAAGTAATTCCAAAAAGAACGAGAATAACCTCTGCCGTGAAGACAAACGAAAGAAGAAGCAGTTAACCGCAAAGTGCAATCCTTTACCACACAGCTACAAAGAGGTATTTGAGGTATCGTATGAAATTGTTGACAAGAACATACTTAATAAACAACATCAACGCCCACTGAAATCCGTCTCCAAGTTACCTCGTCGGCAGACCGTAGTGGACGCAAAGTCATTGTCTGAGATGACGTCATCAGAGACTGTTACCTGTGAGAACGATCCTTCACGATTAGATCCTCAACGCGACAGACAGGAAACTGCTTCCACAGCACCTACGCCTGAGACCAGTGGGCCACTATGTGACAAGTCTGGTAGGACTTGGAATCGACTCCAGAGAAAAGAGATGAAAAAATCTCGACTTCTCGTGCCTTTGAGAATCGCGTTGAAATCTAAAAAGCATCACAATAAAATGTTGTTTTCATGAAAGAGAAGAAAAAAAAAAAACATGCAGCTTTAATAAGGAGAGCATGCTACTTTTCAGCTCGGACTCAATACATGATGCAGGAAAATGGATTACTGGGCATGATATTTCTAAGAAAGAGAGGTGTCCTTTTTCTCTAAGTTGAAATATTTTGACGCTACCCATGAGTCCAGTGTAGTTGGTTTAGTTGCGATGTTAAATGTACCTGGTGCAATAAAAAGCAACCGGTAACTTGTTCGTGACCTAACACTTTATTTTGTTACTACTGTACGATGTTCTTGACAGAACTACACTCAGCAAATCTCGGTCAAGATCAAAATTGTTATTTAGGCCTACCGGATATGATTTGAAGAACTGCTCATATGGGTTCGAGGTGTCAATGTGGAGAGATAAGGGGGAGGATGGTACAAACTACTTCACCTTTCTCCCAGATAATGCAAATATCACTCATAACTCCCCTGCAAAATAAGCAGGTCACGAAGTCTGTGACGTGTACATTTGAGTTTGACTTCATAAATATGTAAAATCAATTCACGAATAATCAAAGTGACAGTCTGACATGTTCTGCATGAGAATAAATACCTTAGTACGTGACACTGGTTATCTACCAGTAATTAGTACCTTTTTGTGTTTCTTCCTTGTTAATTCATTACTTTTTGGTATATTTAATGAGCACTTAGTGCCGTGCCTGCTCAGGGTTCCATCGTTTGCATTTTGACAATTTCTTCTATGAGCTGATATACATATGGTGGCGCCCGATGCTGGAATGGTATCTACGGCGTCATCACCGCAAGTTACTGCTACAATATATATGCTGCAAGCGGTACCGTCATGTATCATTTCGTCATTGTTTAAGGCATAGGCCTACCCACGACTGTATTTTAGAATGTAACAATTGCTCACGTCTTCGGGTGCCTGACACGTAGAAACACGTACCATTGTACCGGTTGTTTCTTTCGGTCAAAATTATCATTGTGAACATTGAAAACGAAACTTAACTCCAGCATTCGTTAATTTCCTCAAATTTCTTCAGGTAGCAACAGCTGCCCAAGAACATCACACTTGGCCCATTGTCACTTACAAACGTATATTGCTAAGTAAGACTGTTATGTAACACATAAGCAAAAATGGCACAGCTAATCGTGCTGTGTTCGCCACCGATGTTGCTTTAGTTGTGCTTAAATTCACCGATTAGTGAAGGTGTGTTTATATATGGACCCTCCCCCCTTTGCCGTCACATGACAACCAACGAAACAGCACCTAGGCCTATTGCTACGCTAAGCGGGTGCATGGAGATCGACTGACAGAGACGCAACGTGCATGTGTTAAGTTTAGTATATCCTCAAGGAGTGCGCTTCACTATATCACTGTGACGTCACACGCCTTTTTCTTTTGGACATATTAAAGAATGAACCTTTGGAGTTAATTATTTTAAATATGTTAAATGACAACACGGGAGACAAAATGTTTTGAAACTATAGTTTTCCTTTCATTTTTTTTTCTTATTAATCTACGGACATTTCACTTCCTGGAAAATGGTGCAAGCAGGTTTTCAGGTCGTGGAACAACTTTGAACTTTTCCTGCATTTCTTGAAGTTTTGATCACATATCCATGTTTCACTTCCTTTCAGATTTAATCAAATCACGTTACAACATTGTTTTCCCCTTAATCTCAAAATATCAAAACAGAACTGTCGTTCTATTGTACATTTAAATCCTTTTAAAAAAGAAAAGATGTAACATATGTTTTCCGGAGTCGTTCGTTCAACTGTCTCTTCACGATGGAATTCAATCTTGTTACAGTAACTATTTTCCCCTGTCTCATGCATGCATGCATGCACCAACGTTAGCTCTCCAGTGTCCCCAAACTTTGAAAAGACCGTGACCTGGTAGCTGTCGTGACCTCTGCCTTTGGACTAAACTATAGTGTGTGCAGGGAACTGCCATATTACAGCGTAGTCATCTCCCTGGTGTGTGTGTGTGACACGTTTCAGTAACATGTCCTTCAATTGCCCTCACAACGGACATGAGTTACTGGTGCACCGGCTGGCAACGGTAGATACGTTGGACAACGGTACGTACCAACACCTACTTCGAAGGTTACTCCTTCAGCCGACGAGTATGAGCAGAAGGTACACTGTTTGTTGTTAACAACGCATCTAAGGCAATATGACTGATGTTGGATCACGCCAGGTCTCTAAGTTCAGAGTGTCTCAATTTAGGAGTCAAATGACCCACGTTAGACACACTTTGAGTCGGAATCAGTTTCTTAATTGATAGCGGTTTGCAACAAAATATCTCATCACATTGCAGTATACAATGCGGAAATGCTGGACAAATTGGTAACTTCCCACAAAAGAAAAAAAAATGCAATCCATACCTTTCCCCTTGGTCATGTACACATACCTCAAAAGTTCAAATTCAGCATTCCATGTGAACTGGTAGACATTACACTGAAACGTCTTAGCCACCATGACGTAGAACGAAGGCGGGAGGGGGGGGGGGGGCAGAGAAAGTTTGAGCCAAAGCTTTTAACCTTAGAAGTATATTGTTTCGAAGTCTTTGTTTGTTTGTTTGTTTGTTTTTTGTTTGTTTGTTTGTTTGTTTGTTTGTTCATTGATACGCTTAGTGACGCAGACTGACCTGTCAGCCCAGAGTTCAATTCATTTTTTTTTATCACTTTCAGTTTTGCATATGAAGAAACTAAGTTGGCGAAATGGAAAAAAGAAAAAACAATTTTGATACGCCTGTACTTCCCCTGGCAACTGGTATGCCAACAACACCATCTACGGTATGATGTAATTGTGCAATGTTCCCTTTAGATGCGCAATACATATCCAACCAGAACACGATGACAGCATATCCTCTCTCTCCTGTTAACTTACGAAATTTCTTCCACGCCCAGTCATGATCCGTGATTTCATCTACCAGTAACAATATATTGCTTAATGAGGAAACTTTCGATGAGGTCCTCTGAGCAGGTGGATGACGTCAAGTTCTTCTATGGCGCAAGAACATCGAGAGGTGTTCTTGCATCGACTGATACATAGTTTTTTACATATTTTTATCTTCTTCCCTTATTTTCACCCATGACTGGATTTTTTTCTTTTTTTCTTCTTCTTTTCAAACGTTTCCTTCCGCTCCAGCGGGCAGGCTAACAGTGACTATCTGGCAAAATATCGGTGCTGACTTATAAAGGCTGTGACCAGGCTAATCGGGTTTCAGAGTCGAAAAGGAAACTCAAGATTAAAAACTTCAAGGGAGGGAGAAGGAATAACCAATCTAATCAAACCCGCATAGATAGCTACATGTTTAATTCGCAAACCTGTGACCTTCTCGTCGATGCGTGCAACAGTATGTGCAGATAGTATCGCGTTACAGGTTCACACATTGTGTTACCGCTGTGACTGTTCCACAAAGTGTGTTTACTGACAATTAAACTGAACAAGCGGTGGAATAATATCGTCGTTCTGGTATTCTGGTCGATAAAATCATGGAGTTGCTCGGTACGATTTTACTACGGCCACCGAAAAGGCTCTCTGCCGAGATAGGAACCATCAACTTTCTGAGAGGGATTACGGAACACAAGAAGATAGTAATCTGTTTGATCATGTTCACCCTGATGATGAAACAATCAGGTAAGAATGATAGTCCCTTAAATAGTTTACTCTCTACTCATGTGTATATCACCATCCAAAGTGAGATCCAGTAATAAAGTAAGCCTGGACTTAATGCAAATACTGGCATAAAAACTTGAATACTGACATCGTACAACACTCCACATTGTAGGCTTTGCATTTCCACTCAACAAACTTTGAAAAGCGGTGTATCTCAAAAACGGTTACAGATGTAAACACAGTTCCAACGGATTGTCATCCAGGATTTCACGCTGCTGCAAATTCTGAATGAAGCCAGCGGTTTTTTTTTTTTTTTTTTCCAGATACATGTCACTAGGTCTTCTCGGTGGTTCTCGTAGGCCCTACTCTGTATATCACTAGTCTAGATCTATGCCCTTACATGTGGAAATTTGCTTCTATGTAACTTATTGCACATGCACATCCTGAACAGGACATATTGGAGACATATTCCTCCCTTGGCATGTTTATCTGATCTTAATTACTAAAGGGAAGTCATGCAATCGATTGTGATTTTGGTGATTTTTTTTTTCGTTCGTTATAAGCGTCATTTGGGCCGTCTATAAATCCAACAAGTATAAAACTTTGGTTCTGATAATTATGTGGATCAATACACTTATATCCATATCATTGTTCCCCACAGGAGACGGGGGTTAGAGGACGATCAGCCTTCCTCCGTCGAAATGTACCCCCCTTCCGAAAAAGCAAAAAAAATCCCTTAAATAATCCAACACCTGCTAAAGCTCCGATCGGCACATAGAGCATGAAATCATTTCTAAGTGGCACATTTTAAATCATTTAGCACCACAATTATCAAAACAATTCGGGAAGTTAAGTTGACCCCTCCCCCTGAAACCCCTCCCAGACGATCTTTTCGCGATCTTCTGGGAGCGTAAGGGGAGGTTCCCCCCCCCCCTTCCTTTTTCCATTAAAAGTCTGTGGAGAACATTGCATATACTGCAATTTATAGCGATTAGGTTCTTTGATTGTTGAATACGGAATATCTGCTCTGTCATAGTATGACGTCATCTCATATTCTATCATGATCATATACAAACAATGCATGTTCAATGGCGGTATTCTTTAGGGAGAGTCTCCGGTGACAAACTGACTTGGGAAGGCTGGTAGAGCGGGGCTGACGACCAAGAATTCTTGGCAGTTACCATGCCATTGTTCGAACCTTGATATTTAACTCGTGCACCTTGCGACCATAATGTGCTCTCTAGTCTGATTTGAAGGTTGAAGTGATTCTCGTACACCATGCCGGCTTTTAGTCCATGGAACGCCGAAATGACAAACTGTAAGTGACAATCACACTGCATCATGATAAGATGTGGGACCAACTGGAGAAATGTCCTTCTTCATAGGATGTACCATAGTCTAATTCGTTCAATATATATTGTTCTTTGTTCCCAGTCTATTACTGGTGACTAGGGTTCTAGTCGTCGACCCGGCCGGGTGTAACCGACACTGACTCTTGTACTAAACTCAATGAAACTTCCAAGGAAAATGTCTGAAAAGTCATGGAAATATATTTAATTATATCGATATAGAAAAACTCATTTTTTATGTGGTCATTTGATGCAACGAAGCATTAACTCAGAATCCCAAACCATTGCCAATATTTGCCGGCAAAAAGTTACTACTTTTCCCCGGTGATATCCCGCCAGTGTTGTAGCTACAATGGTCCTCGAGGGACGGTAACGACCCCCACTGGATTGTTTTTCCCCACAACCTCTCCCAGGTCGGCGTTCACACTGAACCACTGAACGAGTGACAGGTGTACCCACTACTCAGAATCTTCTGCAGCTACTGTAGCTATAGAACTCTGTTGGTGACCATCTTAAAAATCACAGAAGTAAAAAGTATAAAGTAATTCAACCCACACCTCACACACCAATTGATAGATTAGTCTTTAAAAAGTTCTTAATAGCATCTATGCTACGTTTTCCTTCCGTCTCTTTCCCATTTTCTCAATATATATTCCCTTTTTGGTTCAAGATTTCTCCTAAAAGCTAAGTAAGTTTTCGTTCACACTTGTAACATTCGTCTGGCACATTTGCCGCAAATTCTGCCGGGAATGAGAAGAAAAACTGGCAAACTGGCTCTTCCCTTTCTCCTGTATAAGCCTTTAGTGCACATTTTTGACGTTCGGCAAAGTTCAGACCTCTCCACTACGAACCCCTAAAAAAAAAATCAAATGTTTGATTTTTTTCCATCCCTTCAATCGAATAAAGGCTCAATGTTGTAACAAAAAAGTTAAGTCGGTGGTAAAAAGAAGAATCAAGAAGGCGCCATTTCATTTACTTGCAATGGTGGTGTAAGTTATGAATGGTATGGTGAAGCGTTCATTAGCACACTTTTTAGCAACATATAGGTTAATGACTCCCCACTGTGTGATATGCAATCATCCAATGAATTACCATGTTCTATCACATGCAAAAGGAAAGTAAAACCTGCCTGGTTTTTGTATCACTGGGGATTCGAGTAAGATCTCGATATACTTTTAATGTATTTTGCATTGTCCCAATAGGCCTATGCCGGAAATACAATTATGGTCCCCTTACATACTTCCAATATTATTACTTTTTCTGTTGTTGTATTACAATGTAATACGTTGAAACATTACTGTAATGTTTTTTTTTTTTTTTATCTATCTAAATCTCTCTAAGAATGTGAGAATGACTCGGGATTCCGGGATAACTTTTAGATGCAAAATCTAACAATTTGCAACAGACTGTAATTGTGGACCAACACGAATACGCTTTAGTTGTCAATGGAAATTCTACAGAGACACTAAAAAATAGGAAATGTCGAATTGACATTACGTCATAATAGTTCGGTATACAAGAGTTGGCCATGTATATAACAGCGTGACACGTTTATATAGGCCCAATATATTATTTCATTTGAATTATCTGCTAACGACATCTTCACTTGGAACAGAACGGCTTTGCCTTCCAAACCAAACAAATTAACAGGTTCAACCAGCTTTAGCTAGGTGTCTAATACCTAACTATCTAACTGCAGTTAGGTAACAGCTGCTTTAGTTGCATGCACTGATACAAAAAAATACCTGGGGCCAAGAAATGACTGGATATGAAAGAGATCTGAAACTTAACCACCGTGCTCATATGTGTAAAAACTTTGACAGACCCGCTTGACAATGAAAATGTGTGTCGTCGAAATATAATTATTGACATAGGGTATCCTAGCTCTCTAAGAGGTGTCTGCTTTTCCTTCAGACTTCAGATTTCATGACCATTATGTCTGTACTGGATTGCATCACACAATGTAGCTTAATGGGTAAATCCAGAGCGGTATATACAGATCTGGGTATATCTATATATACTACATAGTTTGCATGTGTGAATTTGCTAAGTCTCTACAACTATAAACGCTGAGACGATCACAAATGTAATTGACTTTTAGCATTAGGAAGGTCGTAACACCAAAGTTACATTGGTTAATACTTGCATCGAATGCGCTTATAGAGACAGTGTCATGTTATGCCCGCATAAAGTGTTTGTTGTCTCCCCTTATATGAAACTGAATTCAAGTAGAAAGTTAAAAAGAAATTGAAAATAAGGGTATCATATTCTCCTGACAGATAAAACACTCTTAAAGACCGAGGTACTCTTAGAGTTCATACTTTCAGCGAGATAAGAAACTCTTGACAAATATTTGTTATCGGACGAAATAAAATTTTATCGACTGTGGATAAACTATAGCGGTATAATTTTGGAATCTATTTCGGTACAACTTGCATTCTGAAATTTGCTTTCTGAGCTGAACTTTAACTGTACACATTGTGTGGGTGGTCGTTATTTCACCTATGGATGACGCTTGACCAGTTAAACCGCAACATCGGATACTCTGGGAAGAATATATTGTTGATTATATTATTGATTTCATAATTTCCTGATCTCATGCACAATACGTTCGTCACGAGAAATGGAATGACAAAGTAGTAAGTTATATCCCCAAATATCCACTCCAGTGCACCTATATAGTCACTCAAGTGTATCCACTGACACGTGTGGTCCAAACAGAGGGATGATTTATAAAACAAATTCCAGAAAATTCGTTCACTTAACTTCCATTTAAATACACATATCCTCATCGAATTGATATATTTTTTGCAGAAACCGAAACACGTTTGGTTCACAACAAAATTGACTAGACAACACAGCCTATCAAAACTGGTTTGTCAGCCCGATCTCTATAGGTTACTTTCAAATAACAGAAACCTATCTACGTTTCATATGTGTCATGAAGCAATGATGCCGTAACGCATGTATGGCATAATATCTATCAATGCTGTCGGACAATGCAGTCTCTCTAAGCCATTGTAGGAAATTTCTTTTGCGAGACAAGAGAGTTGGAAAACTGAAAATCTAGGAACTTTAAAGGTCGATATATAAACTCAGGATGTTCATGATAAGTTGAGATATATTAACATTAAAGATTGGTAGATCTCTAACAGTAATCGTGGCATCAACTAATGACAAACCACCAACAATGAGAGGTGTAATGTGCTAGTCAAAGTCGACCCTTTGATGGAAATGCAGTGATTTTTCAACCCTTCAGCGCACGTTCATTTGTAAATGTGATTGAATGTACCTGTAAGCAGTTTCAAAGTATGACGTCTTCTCCACAGATTTATGGGAAAATATGTATGTGTTTGTGCAACTAAGTGTAATGTTCATATAAGTCATGACCCTTTCTATAGCTGCTGTTTATTTTTCACTGAAGGCAAAACGTTATCGCTTTGACACATGGGGTTAATCAGATAATGAAATCAGTCATGGAAAGGTCAAAATATACTGCTATCATCAACTTGGTCCTCCTCGCACTTTACATGCAAGTACTTGTAGTTGAATTGTGTACATGACGCTGAAGTTCTTTTGAAGGTTACGGTGTACAGCTTAATTACACGGAAAGCAGGTCGGAAAAATCGACAAGGCGACGAGACGGTTGTATGAAACTTCGGTTTCACAGATTCCTAAACGCTATATACGACGGTGCCATAGAATGTTAGCACCAATCAATTCATTGCTTACAAAAGAGAGTAATGTTTTGGCCAATCACAGTTGATGTTCCAACACATGAAGGCATCTTTGTGTCGATTTCGCAGAATGTGCATCCTATCGAACAGACCGTAGGGGGTAACGATAGCTAGGCGAATCGCCGATATACTAACATTCTGTGATACCGTCAGTACCTCTAACTATAGCTCTCAAAGAGCGCGTGACTTGCAGATGTTCATGACCTGGCATGTGCCTTTACAATGTCATAGAAGCTCATCGGAGTTCCATCAGGGAGATGCCACTCAAAAGTGGTTACATGGACAGTCATTATTCTGCCCGACAGGGTATGACCAGTGAGCTGCAGCTAATATAACAAGATTAGCAGAACTGCTGTAAGGGGTAGGGCTTCCACTTTCGAGAAGATACGAACATCCATGGTATCATGTGATTTCCAACACTGCGTATCGTGGCCACCATACTGTAATCGCTGGTTACTTGTTTTAGTTGAAAATGTGACTTGAATTACTCCCGAGGACGAGAACATCTTTCATCTATATGTTTCTAAAATTTCCGCTCATTTTACTTTCATCAAGAAAAACAAGAAAACCAAACAACCGTAAAAGGATCTTGGGAACCTTGGACTGCGTTTTGTATTTTATCACTTGTAACACTGGCATGTGATATTTTGCTACGGACGTTAATAACCTACCAACATGTTCCCGATTGCTTCCTGACTGAGAACCACCAAGTTCACAAGTTGTGAAATCGCTTGAAAGAGTAAACTGAGAAGGCGATCTCCTTACCTATAGGCCTACTTTCAGACACACGGGGCACGTTTAAGATCTGTGATATTGCTCCTCGTAATATGATTGGACATTTTCACTCTGAGGGGGAATTTTTACCCAACGGATTTACTTACCGACAGCGGTCATCAAAATTTAATGGTTGCTTACTTTTCGTAACTCATGAAATTACTGTCTACTTTGTTACAGGACGTGAAAAAGGGGAAGCAAGAATCCCCGAATAAAAAAAACCTAGATACTCTATCTTTTTATGACAAAACGTGCCCACATTGATACTTTACTACACTCAAATAAGATCTTTTCAGAGTGCCCTTTGAGACATTTACCCCTTCAACTGTAGGAGGGTTGTGCCCTTTAAGACATTTGTTGCACCCCTCCCCCCCCCCCCGTCCAAATTGTAGAGGGTTGCGTCATTCTCGCGTTATTTGTTTTTCCTGTTAGTCTGATATCTTTAAACGTTTTCATTAATTACTTTTTGTCACAACGTAAATCGTCATAATTAATGAGAACTGAAACCCTAGATGCGCTTAAGCGGTAGAATTTGTTCGCAGAACTGGTATGTGTATAAGCAACCGTATACAAATCCCTGAAGTATCCCTTAGTGATAAAAGGGACATAGGTATCAACACTTCATACCATGTACAGAAATTTAGATGGTATTCTGTATCTTAAAGCTCAAACAGTGATATATGGACTGAATTGGAGAGAGCATGGAGTACTATGATAAAATAAATATTTCATAGTTTCACGATCACGTGACCATAGGCACATTCATTGGCTCTGCAGCTGGCTCTCCGTCGATTGTCCTACATCACAAGCTTTATTTAAAGGGAAGGAAAGAGTTTTGCTTTACAGAACAAAAATCATGTTTGTGAGAACCAATATTCGTGGACGCAGAATGGTGGATTATTCAAATTGAGGGAGGACGGTTGGTTTCTTTGCAAGAAGTAAGTTTCTCACAGAGAGAAATAGAGCCATTTGTTGCCAAAGAGTAATTTGTTCCCTTCAAATTTTCAAAACTTCAAATGATGCATCCTACACATGATGTATTGAAGAAGATGAAGCTTTTGTAGATGTTTATTGAAGAGCCCGAATGGCCTGACAATTCTTAAAGCTAATTTTTCATCGTATGCCATGTTGGTGCAGTGTAAACTCACCCTATTTCCCTCGAATAGCTTAGCGTTTAAAATACAGACACGGAATTCTAGACCATTCTAGATCAAGAAAGAGTCCAGAAACATGACACACGCATAAGGTTAGAAATCGCATTATAGTGACGGTATTACAAAAACAAAAGTTCTTGCTCGGTTCAAACGCAGTGCTCGGTGTTTTGCTGTTTAATTTTTGTTTTGTCAGATGATTACAAAAACAAGTAACGTGATACAACAAGGTATCTTCTTACCTTGTATTTTGTTAAGTAGTTAAGGTATGGTTGGATGCAAATCTTTCGAAGAAAACTGAAAGGTTACCGAACGTACCGTAAGAGAACACCGGAGGGGCGGGTTGAGGTTTATTGGAGAAGCCTAGCTTTAATTAAACATACAGCAGTAAATTGTAAAAATGATGAAGGTAAAGAGTAGACCTAAATGGAGTATTACTGAAGCTCTTACCAGTTACATACCAAGGATTCGCACTTTGAACTAAAAGATATTGAAACTCGAAATTTGAATGAAATTTCTACACATCATTTCTTTCTTTTTTTTTGGGGGGGGGGGGGGAATATAATTGTCTGTATCAAAGTCAGAAAGCTCGATCACATTTTACTTAAAGTGAAATATTGCGTTTTAAAAACGCAATATTTAAAAACCCAACATTGTTTTAATCATTGATCAATCATTGAGTTTCACCAATAAACATCATCAATTGCTTGATCTTCTGAAAGCATTACGCATGAGGTGAGATATCGTTTGAAAATTCTTGAAAGTGTGGGTAAACAAGTTTAATTCTTTCCCCCAATAAACTGAATTTCGTTATGTGAGAAACCTTTTTTCTGGGAAAAAGGCTACCCCTTTCTTATTTTGAATGATCTATAATTCTGTGTTCATGTTGATTGTAAAAGTATGATCTCTTTCTTTCTTTCTTTTTTTTGGGGGATGGGGAAAAAAACTCATTCAAAAGGAATGAAAAAAAAAACGTTCTGTCCAAATCTGGAAGTTTTGAGGTATGATGATATCAAGTAATTAGAGGAACGTGGCCAGTGTGTGTAGGATTGTCACTGAGATCACTGTTGTTGCGTCTCTGCCATTTAGCAATCGTCAGTCAAAGGTTATAATTGGTTCTCTTCTCACTGACGTCATGCAATGTACTGTGGATAGGAGTCACTGTAAGGTCACAGTATACACTAAAACGTGCTCTCCCCAACAGCCTACAGTGTAAACATTATTGACGTGACAATGCGTTTATTCAGGTTTCGTGACTGAAATGCATCACTGTATTTAATGATGATGATGATGATGATGATGATGATGATGATGATGATGATGATGATGATGATGATGATGATGATGATGATGATGATGATGATGATGATGATGATGGTGATGATGATGATGGCGATAATGATGATGGTGATGATGATGATAATGATGGTGATGATGATGGTGATGATAGTGATGATGATGATGATGATGATGATGATGATGATGATGATGATGATGATGATGATGATGATGATGATGATGATGATGATGATGATGATGATGATGATAAATCATTGTTTGACCCACAATATTACTTTTCTTACAGAAGCCATAAGCGAGATTGTGTGTGAGAATTTTCAGATGAGGATGACATGTGATACCGGTGTACTAAAGATTAACGATGCATTTTACGGTAGAACCAATATTTTCAAATGCCCTGTAGGGGTAAGTACAACAAATCGACTTGATCAATAGCAGTATCATTGTCAACATTAACATCATAGTTGTCAGTTTTGTTTGTCATAATTATTATATGGATATACTACTACTAATTTACTATATAACTACTATATTTACTACATAATAAAATTGAATTTAAAATGTTGATATTGACTTAAAGAGAAATTGGAGCAAATCATCTCGATCTACATCTATACATTATCACCATCATCATTATCACGTTTCATCACAATTACCATCATTATTACTGACATCATTTTATCATCCTTATCATTATCATCTTCTTCACTGACATGATCATCTATTATCTATGGAGATCATTATTGTCATGCTATCATCATTTCAGTCATCGCCATAGTCATTATAATCATTATCATAATTTTCATTATCATCACCATTCACATCATCATCACTTCACAATTGCTATGGAGATCATTATTATTAACTGTGATATCATCATCATCATCATAATCACTTTCGTCTTTATCATGATCATTTACACCATCAATTTATTATCGCTATAGAGATCATTATTATCATACTATCATCATTTAAATCATCATATTTCTTGTCGTCATAAACATTATCATAATCATTCTTATCATATCATTAAGATCACATAATCACCATCTCCATTCTCACGATCACTGTCATCAGTGTAGATTTCATATAAAATGCGATACTATTGTTGCATTCTCTCATAGATTGAATATCATCAGATGTCCGGTAGCATCGTGGTATCCAAGCTGGTGGCAGTAACTAAGGTCGTGCCCCCCCCCCCCCGGTCAAAATTTCTTATAGACTTATACCTAGGGAAACAAATTGTTTTAGAAGAAAATTAACATTTGTGGCACGTATCAAATCTCATCTGAGGGCATTCAGTTAAAGAAATATTTTCCTAGTGGGTTTGTCCTCTTAGAAAGGCCGGAGGTCATCATCCTCTCCCGTTTATCCGGAGACTCCTCCTCTGAATCAGTCTACCACCAGTTTGACCCTTCCAAAACAGAGGAACTTAATTGGATTGGCCAGGAGTCCGGAGTAATTGATAAATAAAATCACCATGATCAGTTACATTGTCATCATCATCATCGTCATCACTAACTTCACCACTATCAACATCAGTGTTCATTTTATTTTTGAAGTATAGGGCTGGGTGGAAGTCCCTGTTTCTGATACACTCTGCATGTATCCAATTAGATCAAGTTTTCAGATTTCTCTTTTCTCACCGTATCTCATTATTGGTTTTAAGTAGATCAGTCACTGAATATTGCATCAGTTACTGTCAAACAACTGAACGATCTATTACCTATCACAAATAGACCTCTTCGACCTGTTATTCACGCCCTTCCACCCTGACCATCGCGAGGAGTAGATGCGAGCAAAGGCCAAGATGTCGAATTTTCGCTCACAACAGTAACTTTGGGGACCCCTGCCCTCAAGTGTCTAAATACCTAGAAATGAACTACACTTGCGGTAAGTACTTGTTAAAACAGGCACAGCAGAAAATTGATTTTTCTAGTGCTAGTAACACTGTTCTTCCAGGACTTGCAAGGGTTTGTTAAAGAGCTATATGGTCGTTACATTGCATATCAAAGTTTGTACAAGGATGTTCCACACAAAGAGAGTATTCTCCAGGGTCAGACGTAAACATTGAAAATAAGTGTTGGAGTCTCTCGGGATAGTCCTCTGTCCTCTCTATTGTACTGGAGAAACATGATCCGAGTCAAAATGAACGTGGAGAAATATATAGCCTATGCTGATGACACTGCTGTATAGTATGCAATGTGTCAAAGTGAACACATCAGGCTGCCCAAGCAATTCAGTTCAGTTCATTCCACTCTTTAGTACATTGAGTGAAGTGTGGCCAACGAAATAAGTGGTGGGGACCTGCAGGAAGGTGGATTAGCTTGAAAGAAACAGTCAACCGTTACAAAAGCAAAAACATAAATTACATTTCATCAAATAAGGAAAGGGAAAAAATGTTTAAAATAATAAAGGTATAAGTAATTTGAAACAGAAGAGAATTAGCAGAGATTCGATTTTTAATATTTACAAATCAGGTAAGACTAAAAATGTTTGGAATGTGATTTAAGTGACGTTATATATTTCAAAACATGGTAGAGATAATTCTAAGTGAAGAGGAATGATTTGTTTACTTAGAGCTGTGTTGACCCAACTACATGAGAGTTGTTGTGTCCCATTGTTTTACAGTTTATATGCATAGGTTAGAAATGAGTTGAAAATATCACAAACAACTACTTGAGTGGTAGATTAACTTTCACTTTCATAATTGTAAATCTTGAAAATTGAAAGCACATTGAGATTCTTAAGTAAAGTAATCATCTTACAGGAAAGATTACATGATGTTATAACATATCGCTCTTTTGTGCAAAATGTATAAAACGGTCAAGATATGTTTTTACGTATTACCTCCACGTAATAATGCAATAGGATAGGCTGGATAAAATGAGTGACGGTTACACATAGAATAAAGTGCACGGTTGGGGTTACTGACGGTTAATCTTACAGAGGACTTCCATAGTTTTAGCAAATTCCCAAAATGAAAATTAAATGTGATTTTTCCAAGATATAAGTCAGTACACAAACATAAAGAAGTAAAATGCCCAAAAGAATTACTTTTTTTTATTTTGGATGATCGGTTTGTCATTTGTTTGAACGACGATATTGAAAGCATGTTAAAAATTCTGGAAAAAAAAACCTAAACTTATTTTTCTTAACATTGAGAGACAAATTATTAGCGTTAATCCAATCGGACATGATTTTTAACTTCAATATTGACAGTTGAAAGTGAAAGTGCCAGATGTTTCGTTCTAAACAAAGTGCATGTATTATTTGTAAATAAGATAAATCTTGGGCTACTGGAACAGAGTGGTATGTCATTAAAAAAGAGAAGAATCAAGAGAGGTCCAAAAACTGAGCCTTGGGGTACACCACAGACAGTATCGTTAATTTAGTCGGAATGTTTCTTTGTGCAGACCAACTGCTTAAGATTACTTCAGTAACTTGAAAACCGTCAAGGGGGAATTCCTCTAACACCGTAGTGGCTTAGTTTGTTGAGAAGAATACTACGATAAACAGTATCAAATGCCTTATATGAAGATAAAAAAACACCAAGAATATACTATCTAAAGTCACGCCTTTTAGCAATGGATTACATCTTGGGCCGCCATGTCCTTGGATCTATTCTTGTTGGTGATCAGAGATGAGCCTGTTGTATACGACTCTTTCAAAAAAAAAAATTAAAGACTGTATACAGAAACTTTTGGTAATCATTAACAAGGACTGGATCATCGGATTTGTAGATTGGGGTAATTGGGGCTTAAGTTGAGACTGTCGAGAGAGGTGCTAGAAAAAAGTGACAAATTTATATAACTTTCTTTGTTGTGATTACGTTCAAGGAAGAGAGATTCAAAATGAGAGAGATGAGGTATCCGATAAATCAAACAAGTTATGAAACAGCTGTATTAAATATTGCAAAATTGTGTTACGGAAAGAATATAAGACAAAATTCAAAGAAATGCAAAGGGACTACTTTTTACGATGTATAAAAATTGTTACGGGAATAGCCCTTACACAGTTATGATGCCTAGTATACTAATGTAAATTGTCTTCACCTGTGTGTTATGCATGAATCATTCTATACAGCTTCTGCCTAGTCAAGTGTGTGTAAGATGCTAGGCATATGTACGTCGTGTGGTCAATTTACCTCGTGAGGACAATTTACCTCGTGAGGTCAATGCAGCTCGTGAGGTATATAAATATGTGTAAAGAATAATAAGCACGGCAGAAGTAAGTTGGTCAGTGAGAGGAGAGTCCTCAGAAGTGAGTTGGTCAGTCAACAGAAGCAGAGTTTGAGAAAGACCTCTCTTTGTACAGTGTAAATATGACGTTGTAGAGCTAGAACATGAATAAAAGTAGCGAAGTCAGAAACAATCTGCTGGTAGTCCTGGTCTCATTTCTAACCTCCTGATCGTCTCGGCGAACATTACAAAATAAAAATCTGGTATCATGCTAACCAAAATCTCACTACCTACGAAACACTGTGTGCAAGTTTCAAACAAATAATCCATGAAAGTATGTGCAAGTTGAAGCATTTTCAATTATTGTGGAGAGATTGCTCATGCATGAATGGGCTCCTAATATAACATCATATGACGTCACACTGAAACAAAGATTTTTCAAAGTGCAGCTTCCACTGTGAAACTTGAAACGTTGATTGCACGATAACATGCAATGAAAGACGTCCCCAAGGACACCAAGGGCAGTTTTGGGTACTACTCTGTCCAAATATTTAGAAAAATTAGTCACCATTGAGTTTCAGTCTACGTGTAATGGCCTCTTTAAGTTGCCCCACATTTTTTTTTTTTAGATGTTTAAAATTAACCTCGGTTTCAGTTGAAGCAACGTGCAGGAAACTCCGGTTATTCGTCTAATATACAGGTATAGTAGGTCATATGAATTGAAACATGATATTTTGTTTTCATGTGCTCTTTCCCTTACTGAACCGAATACATGTGCATTAGTTCATAGCAAACACTATAAAATGCATGACTGGTATAGTCTATGTAACCAACAGTACAAGTAAGCGTAAAAAGTAAAAGCCGGTGCTCATTTGAATACTTGGCATCTGCATATGCGATTATATTGAAGCTCAAACGTGCAAAAAAAAAAGGTTTTCTTCCGCAACGTTGAGCTGAAATAATGCGAGGGAAACGTGAGATTAATGTAGGCCCACAGGAACTTTATATTAGCAGAAGGAAGTTAACAACAGTCGAAGGACGATAAAACCATTAAATGATGTATGTTTAAGTATGTGACCGTGTGCATTAATGTGTTTGGGATACAGACGAGTAAATGTATAAAACGGTACTTTACACCACAAAGAAAATCCACCTCAAGACCGGTTCGATGTTCTTTTGATGGAGGTCCATCAGACGTGGGACGAAATCTAACTTCTACCAATAGTAGAAAGGGAAGAACCCCAAACATTAAACTTATCTTGTTTTCTCTTAACTTTGTTGTTTGTTTGAATAGTTGTCAAAGGGCAATCCATTGAGTCACAAAGGCTGCACTCCCTGTGTCATTTCCAACCTGTTGAGTGCAATAAATTATTCGAAATAGAGATTTTGTTTCTTAGACACACTTTAAAATATAACTCATTAAGGAAGATGGAATAGATGGTGTAGCCGTGACGTGGACAGTACGTCGCTTTTCAAAATAAGATTTAGTTTTTGTTGCAGGGCAGTCAAATCCGGAACACCTAATTAATACTAATGAATGAAGCAATACATACAGAGACCAAAGCAACACTACAGCATTGAAGGGATATGCCACGTCAAGTAATACATAAATAGAAAGTTCATTGTTTTTGTTTGGGGATGAGGTGGGGTTACTCGAGAAATCAAATTAATCAGCTTTATTTTTTATGATCCTCCCAAGTATGAACTTTCTCGTCAACACATGCAGGGAAAATTGGCTCATAGTTTCCTAATCTGTGTGTTTTCTCACAAACAACAATATCATATGAATAAATATTCAATCAATTTCCCACTAGTTATCATAGTTAAAAATACTTATGATGTAATATTTTTCTTTTCCACTTTATTTTCATTTATTTATTTTTTGCTAATTTTGTTTCCATCTCTTACAGTTGAATTAAGTTGTGACAATTTTGGCGAAAGATGTTCGGATGACGAAATTTGTGTTAACATGGGAAATAGAGTGAAATGCATCTGCAAGGATAATTTTATGGAAGATGAAAACGGTATTTGTAAAGGTAAGGCATCTTAACTACTGATGGAAGGATTAATGTTGGTGACAACGAGTATTGATGATGACGACGATGGTGATGATAATAGTGATAACGATAATGATACTATTGATAATGATGATAATTATAATAATGACAATCATGATGCTGTTAACGATAGTGATGATCACGAAAGTTCATGGTGATGATGACGACGATTTTAATAATGACATGGTGATGATGATGATGATGATGGTGATGATGATGATGGTGATGATGATGACTATGTTGGTGATGCTGACGGTGATGCTGAGATGATAATGATGTGATGATGATGGTGATGATGATGATAATGACTATGTTGGTGATGCTGACGGTGATACTGAGATGATAACGATGATGATGGTGATGATGATGATGATGGTGATGATGATGATGACTATGTTGGTTATGCTGACGGTGATACTGAAATAATAACGATGATGATGATGATGATGATGATGATGATGATGATGATGATGATGATGATGATGACGATGACATTAACGTTGAGAAGGATGTGAAGGACAATAATCCTGGATATGGTGAGACACAAATAAACAACACGACTGAAAATTGACAACAATACATTGGATAATTATTTGATACAATGTTAAAATATTGCAAAGCATTTTTGTTTTTGACAGATGTTGGTCTCTTTCACCGTCTCCAGCTTTTTTAATAATTACAATAAGTTACTAGGGATCGCTTTTTCTTTCTTTTGTTTTGTTTCATCGTTTAGAGACCGTGCTTCGAACAATTGAGGAAATCAAACAGGTGAGACTAGTTCGAATGCTTTAATTTAGTGTAATTTCTCAGTCTGAAATTTTCCTATGTCTTTGGCAGTTGCACAACTTCAGATTGGTCTCCTGTGATAGGCATTGAAAAGCATTGAAAGTTGAAAACTAATTTGGGGGGAATAACGACTGGCAATGTTAAAGATGTTGACGAAGCAGACGGCGTGCGACTTTTTGAAATCCTTGATGTGGTACCTTTTAGGTACATTAAGTCTGTTACTATTAAACAAAACAAATGTGCTTAGCGACAACTATACACGGGGAAAAGGAAAGTTTCTTTCAGTGTGTATTCTCCTAAATTGCAGCTCCTTCGTTTATTCCAACCATCCACCCATCCATTCAGCCACTCACCTTTTCTGTTTCTATATTTAACATCATCATTCTTACAATGAATTTTGATCGTGGTTAGTTTTATCGATATTCGTTCCTCCATACTAATTTGTAACCAACGCTGCGTTGTTTTAGATAGTTCTTACTTTCATTTCATATAGGTCAATGTTACCAGTGCGAATGCCGCGTTCCTTACTATGAGTGTCCTGAAAGCTTCGGATTTTAGAAATATCACCGACGAAGAAACCCTAAAAGTTGTAGTGGAGATATTCGAAAGTATCGTTGAACTCGGAATTGCATCAGATGAGGTATTTCCTCCTTTTCTCGGTAGAAAATTGTACTTAAC
Organism: Stichopus chloronotus; assembly: GCA_021234535.1. NCBI lineage: Eukaryota > Metazoa > Echinodermata > Holothuroidea > Aspidochirotida > Stichopodidae > Stichopus > Stichopus chloronotus. The sequence continues at coordinate 20,612,542 of CM037837.1, read as the reverse complement.
GCCATTTTGAAATTTACCCACAATTCGACATTTCTTTTCTACCCTTTACAATGGGGTAATGTGGCAAAAATAGTACAATGGTTGATTCGAAGAGCCTTTTGGGAGATACTATTTCTAGTGGGGGAAGATGGTTAACAGATGACCGTTTGGTTGCATTGATCACACTGATGTACGGGAACATTCTTTTTTTTTGGCGGGGGGGACAGTTACTTTTGCTTCAAAAATGAATTGTGTAAATTCCAAATCTGCGGTTGTAAACCTTATTTCTTTCATGTTTTTTTTTGTTTTTGCATTCAGGTAGGTTTTTAATTACAGCATATCATACGTTACAAAATACGCAGAGCCCAGGAAGCTGTAAAAATGCTTCATTATTTTTATTGATATTTTTCCCTACTTTATTTCCATTCAAGAACATATATAAACAGAAAAAACTGCTTTTTATTTAGTTTATTTGTTTAAGAAAACAAAGCACTTCTATCCAAGGACATACGTACAGTATATACAAAATTTGTTTTTAATTGCACAATTCATTTCTTCTTGTATATTTGTTTTCTCCGTTTGTTTATTTATTGATTTATTTGAAGGGAAAATAACATTCCTTTTAAGAACATATTTTACAATATTGATATTTTACAACAATTTATCAGTATATATGTAATACCTGAAATCAGTTAACATTAAGAGCACTTTAGTATAATTCATAAGCTGTTTGCATTTATGTCATATTTCAAATTTAATTCTTCCGTTCATTGGTTTTCATCCATAAAGTATATTGCTTAATGGTGTGCAAGTACATCGCATTGCATAAACATACATTGCACTGCATACACAGAAAAATACAAAAAAAGGACTCACGACAGCCTGTAGTGGGGTTTACGATACAGAGCCTAGTCTCAGAGGTCGAATCCTAGCGATTCATATAGGATAAGACAGGTCACTTCTTTTAAACAAAAAAAAAAAAACAGTTGTACTGATCGTCTGGTTTCCCATACCGGGAATCGAACCCGGGCCGCGGCGGTGAGAGCGCCGAATCCTAACCACTAGACCATATGGGATGCTACAATTGGCTAATAATGTTACGTTGCATTGTTCTACGAATATGTGTTGGCATTGAACCTAAAAGGCAAAACAGTTTCTCAAAAAAGTCACGGGATCGAATTTAGGCCTAGGCAGAGAGAGCATCGAATCCAAAATTGTAGGTCATTTCAGTACGTTGCAATTCTTAAAAAAAAAATTGCCTTGAAATAAAAAAAAAAGAAGTTTCAATACGTTTCCAAAAAATGACTTTTCAATACCAGACATTCATAAGGAAATATGCAATAGACATTTACAAGTGCGACAAAAGACACTTCGTTGTTCTCTTTCAGGTTTTCACTATAATGTAATCATCGTAAATTTATCATAAGTCACTGACTTTGATATTAGAAGCAGATAAATCGGAGGAACAGTCGGATTAAATTTTATTCCCCTCCATTTCAGATCACGACAGGCCTTGTCGCAATTACTAATGAACTTATGAATATTAATCCCGATTTGCTCAAGAAAGCACCCGAAGTCGGTCGTATCCCTCTGCTGTTGGAGCTGTATTCGATGAATATTCAGGAGGAGAGCAGAAACGTCACAAAAGCGTCCAACAATGTCGCTTTGTCAGCAAATATAATCAGTTCAGATGCCCTGCTACAAAAGGTTACCTTTAGAGACATTTTGAGCAAGGCTTCCAACAGTACCATTTATACGGTACCAAAAGACGTCGAAAATGGGTTAACTATGGGTGGCTCCCTGGAAACCTACGTGACGTCATCGATTACGTTACCAGCATCGATCGGGAGCAGATTTCAAGAAGGTTAGAATAATTTAGACTCACTTGAAAAGCAGGATTGCAGGTGAACGTACTGTAAACCCTATATGACACGCCGCTAGTACGAAGGTATAGCGTCTGAGAGCGAAGGAATTGCTAAGTGACGGCTTTCCTGATATTTGTATTTAAGTTAGAAATTTCGAAAAAAAAAAATAAAGTTTTCGTAAGTGAAACATGGTCAGCAAAAACATTATATGACTATATAAGGAACAAAAATTACGCTTTACCTAACTCGCCATCATTATCTTGTTTGTGTCTGTATCAGCGACCGCTATCTTATTTACAAATATTCATATTAGAGCTTGAAGAATAAACAACAATGTTTTGTTTAAATAGGAGATTTCCATACATCGCAATACATTGTGACGACACCGAACGCTAACTTTTATATTAAAAAAGAATAGAACTCAATCAATGCACATATATATGCAAAAAGATGATCTTATATATTCTTTATCTATACTTTGTTCTCAGATCTTGGAAACATTTCAGTCATACCCCTTAGCTTTTTGATATTCAAAGACGACTCCTTGTTCCCGATGACGTCAGATACAGTAGATCCACAAGGAGGAGGTGGCAACTTTACGATTCAGAGCCACGTGATATCGGCATCGGTTGATTACGACAACGTGACCATAGACGATTTACCGGAAACGGACCCCGTTATCGTACGGTTCAAATTATTCGTGAGTGTTACTAGGTGACATATGTCTATAATCTGTGATTGTTTGGCTAAAGTCGAATGGGCTCTTCAACCTAGAGCAATCTAAGTAGTAAGGTTTTCCCATGTGAACTGATCTCGTGACAAAACGAAAAAGATACAAAATTTAATCCAAAATTGTTAAATTGGTAATCACCCGGCGTGAAGTTGTAAGAAGCTTCCATACTTGACTACGTTTCAATCGCCGAATTATAATAATACACATACAACATGTCATTCAGTCATTAACTCAGTACGTACCTGTTTTCAAGGCGACTTACCACCCCCTTTGTCTGCCCCTTCACCAAAGGAACTCCAACCATTCGTGACAGAATACATTTTCATGTATGGCGACCAACAGGGAAGACATGGCACAGGGGGTTTTATAAGTATGCGTTGAATAATGAATAAAAATCAATGACGTTGATGTCAGTGTTGATGTTGTTATTTTTATAGCTTGATGAAAATATCACTTTAAACGAAGTCGAACGCCGGTGCGTCTTTTGGCGGTACAACGAGGTCACTCGTCTGGGGGAGTGGGCTTCGGATGGTTGCCAAGACGTAACAAATTCTACCGATTCCCACGTGACCTGTTCCTGCACTCATCTGACGAGTTTTGCTGTATTGATTGTGAGTATTCAAACTTGTAGACTTCCTTTTATTTGATATGATAATAAATATTTTTCTAATCACCATGTATTGTCATAACGGCAGCAAACTGGAATGGCAATATCTCCCAAAGTGACGACATTTGTAAACCATGTCCGCACATCCTTGCATATTTTTAAATCATGCCATGTGACCTCTCTCACATACTAAAAGTCATTTTCAGAATATACTGATATTACTTATCCCAAAATGTTCGTAGTGACATCACGAAAATGGATTACTCTCCAATGTAACATTCACCTCATTAAACTGTAATTTAATCTTATTGTTGAAGATTCCTCGCATACGGTACGTTAGATTTACGTAGGCCTAATATTTTATCATATGTTACACATATGACATTGCTTCCAAATGATTGCTTGCGCATGAAGCCAGCTTGCTTTTACATAGCACCGATAGTACAGCAAGAAAGAAAAGGAAAACGACGTGGATTATTCACATCTTTGAAATGATACCTATTGCGAGATACTACACCACTAAGCTGAAAATAAGAACATGTATTTTCGTACACACGCTGGAACAAAACGCGATCATAAACTTTTGAAGCAAAACTTTTGATTCTTTCCATTTCCTCAGAGAGTAACAGAAGATTCCACTCCGTCGCCATTCGCAATTGACGTCATCTCCGATATTGGTTGCATCATCTCCATCCTCGGGTTGGCAGTCTGCATCCTCACCTGCCTCTTCATCAAGTCAGTTTCGGTTACTCTCATATCTGTAGAGCAATAACAGTTAATTTATAGGGTTCTTTGAAATTAGTGTCACTTGTTTCAAAAAGGAATCCCTATACAATTCATAATCAACTAAAGTATGGAGTTACTGTTTTTTCTTCTCCCAGTCCCCCTATCCCCATCCGACGGTTTTGTTGTCGTGGCCGTGTTATGAGGTGCTGTCGTTATGTGGAGGTGTTCTAATTACGACATGTTATAGTTTCAGAAACTTTTTTGTGACCTGATGCCCTGTGTTGTTTCTTGTGGCATAGTTTGAAAAACGGACTTTTCACATATAAGGTCGATTTTTTTTTTTTTTTTTTGGCAATAAATTTCGTTCTCTGAAAAGTAAAGTTTATTGAGAAAATGTCAATTTATCGACTGCAAAGCGTAAAATCTTGTCCGGGCTAATTGTTGAAGAGAGGCCATGAAGATGTGTCTTGCCTTTCGTTTGCTTTATGCCAAGTGAGACCATCTTTTGCTTAAAGGGAATATTCAGTCAGACCAATTTTATTCTGAAGCATCAGCTATGTCTCACAAATTCTCCTCTTTTATAAATGACGGATATCTTTCAGGATATTTCAAACTATTGTATTTTCAAAACTAAACAAACAGCTTGCATAAATTTAGAAATCCAGTGACAAGCATATTGTCACTGGGTGCAAAAGAGCCATCCATGAATTAGGATAGGGGGCTATAACATTATAATTTGGGGTGACTGTATTTTCTCTTGAACACCATTTGAAAAGACACCTTAGAAGATCTCCGTCTTGAGATGACGTTGCTTGCTTGATGCTTGTCAAAAATTTGTCCTTTGAGGGAGGCTTTTACGAATATTTATTTATCAATTACGAATATTTTTGACATGGAAGGAATCGCCTCGGCGAGCTGTGTACAAAGGAATGAAAACTGATATATATGCACGTAATACGTAAGATTTAAAAGTGCCATCAATTAGAGTAACTTTGGCGAAAAATTTTCTGCAAATTGTCTACAGAGCAAGAAAATATGGCACCAAAAAAAAACAGAAAAATGATCAATTGTTCAATTTTGTCATTTGAACAATTAAACATATTTCTGCGAACTTCAAGTATTAATTTTATTCTTGGTTAGCAAATTAACAATTTTCTGCAAATGCAAAATTACAACTAATCACATTTTGCCAATTCAACGATTTTTCCCAAAATATTGACTTTTTCACTACTTTCGAAGTGAGCAATACAACAATCTTCTTTAAAATATTCACACGACAACTTATCACATCCTGTCAATTCAACAATTTCCCGCAAAATGTCTACTTCTTCATTTCCGACCCCAGAAATACAAATTTCAGGATGGGATAAGTTGTCATTTGAACATTTTTTTTTTTTTTTGTAATTGTGTGATTGATACTTATAAAGGAAGGGAACACTTGGCAGAAAATTTGATTGTAAAGTACGTGAAACGTTATATCGTAAGGTGTGTTTTTTTTTTTTTTACCTGACTAACCACAACAAAATGTATCGCCATTGCATTATTACAAGAGTTATTACTGAGAAACGCACGCCAGCCTAAGAAAATATGACGTTTTGTACCAAGCGAGAACGACATGTTACCCATTGGCTTGTAGCTACACTCAATCCATAACATGATATCATGCAGTTTGGCAAATCTTACGAGTTGTATCCCTTTACCTTTCCTGATGTCTCTCACCATGACTTAACCGTGTCAGTTATGCCAAGTATGATGCACATGTCTTGAGGCAAGAATGTGAAACCGAACTAAACAAAACTATGGATATGGTGTTGAACATCATGCATTTTTATGTATAGATATGCATATTCCTTTATGACTATTGACCGTGACGCGTATATAATGCGGATATAGAACACATAGGCCTACTGCATATTCATTTATGGTTGTGTAAAAATATATCCTTATGATTATGTTTATCACATGCACAGGACTGCGAGGAGTAAGCAGCTGACGCAGATTCACATCCAGCTCTCTTTGTCATTGGTCGCTTTATATGTGACGTTCTTCGTGGGGGTGGAGTCGACCGACAACCCAATGATCTGTAAAATCGTCGCCACTTTGATCCATTTATTCTGCCTCTTGTCAATGGGATGGATGTCCGTGGAAGCGTTCAACATGTTCATGTTTCTATGGCTGGTGAAGAGAAATAAAATCAAACATTTGGTGCCGTTTGGGATGATTTTCGCCTGGGGTGAGTTTATCTCAAAAATGACCCGTCTTCATGATCGTGTGACCTCAGTCATGTTTCTACTCAGTAATTTACATTATGTAAACGCGTGGGCGACCGATCGTGTATGCGCTTTTGTATTACACTCATGTCAGGCGTATAATGATCTATTAGTCGAGTAATATCATTACTAATATGAATAGTTTATTGGTTTATGGTTTATTCTTACAGTTTATTGGTTGCAAACGGACTAACGGACATACAAAAATGAACGAATGAACGAATGAACCAATGAAAATTAAATGAACGAAATTTTTCCCTCTCTTTTTCTCTCCTGGAACAGGGACGTCACTTTCCGCCGCCATAACTGTAGCGTTCTTTGACACCCATGACTTCGCGAAGAGTGGGGATTAGTAAGTACCTTACCGATTAAAGTACTTGTGACATGAAGAACGCATTTTTTTGGGAGTATTAACCGAATTAATCATTAGAAACGTTGAAAACAGCCAAACTTTTCATCAATTTCATCAAAATCCATCAAACATTGACCATGTTACAAGCAAATTTCTCATTTACAATTGCATCATGAAGTAAACAAAAACCGATTGTGCAAATTTGCAATGTCAAGCCGGGGACCCACAGGATATACTTTGTTCTATTCTTTGTTTACTTAATCTTTACTTCAAACACAAATGAATTTAATGCGCTCGGGCGGTTTTGTTTTAGAAGCATGTATTGTCTCCTTTGACAAGATGATTTCACTTAACGATGTTAAACCCAGTGTAATAAAGTAATTAAAAGAGGATTATATAGGTCTAGCCAAATAAATACAAAATGTAGCACTCCACATTATCGGTTTTGCATTTTCATCAAATTTGAAAACTCAAATCTAAAAAAAGGGTCACAGATAAAACAAAATTTCAAAGGACTGTAATTCAGAGACTTCTGAGTGAAGCCAGATCATTTTGTATTCATGTCACGTGGTCTTTGAAAGTCTTACGTTGCTTAACGAAGACGGCTGAAGTCATTGCACCTCTGGTCTATTAATAAATATTCATGAACCCATCAGGTTCCCTCAAATTACTGGTGTATAAGATTGACAAATATGGAAAAATCGCCACGAATGGTCAGGTTTCTCCTGCCAGAGGTCATAGTTTATCCATAGAGAGATCGGTTACCAAATAAAGTGATAATAGTCTTAGCATGCACTGTTCATCAAATTTTCGAAAGATCTGAAAATTCTGAAACTATATTCTTGAAAGTTACTGAATACGGAGTGGGAATGCTTTTCTCTGTCTCTCATTCTCTAAACTACTTGTAAATAAAACTAATGAAGATTATAGAGATTGCTGAAGATGATTTAAGAGAGCCCTTTAAGACATTCAAGAAATGTCAGAGGTGAAAGGTCTGTGTTCACTTTTACACAAAAGTACCACTACTTCTTAAAGGCAATTCCAATCTTTCACATATATTTTTTCAGACAATAGTTTATTCAGTGTACGACTGTGTAGGTTCCATGAAATACTAACACTATAACCCAGTCTTTTGGAAATACATCAGGCCTCAGGAGGAGCAGAAAAGTCTTTTGTGCATGTAAAAACACATGCCCTGGAAGTTTAATGTAGAAAATACTTAACTATATACACCGCTGAGAGTAATGTCTAACCATAACATTTTTTTTTTTTTACTTTCCGTAGTTGTTTCCTTCATCCGGGTTATCCGATGTACTTTGGTTTTTTACTCCCGATGTTCCTCCTCCTCTCCTTCAACGCCGTCGTCTTCATCTTGATCACCTACCGGGTCAGCTGTCGAGACATCATCGTGTCCAATTCGAGCGCGAGACGGAAGGCCGAGATGGCGAAGATCAAAGGACCGATCCTCTTCTGGATTCTGTTGGGAATGTCTTGGTTGTTCGGATTTCTATCTGCTGCCACCAGTTCGACGGTCCTCGGGGTCGTCTTCTCGTGCGTGTTCTCGGTGATGCTCGCCTTGCAAGGAGTCTTCATGTTTTACGTCTTGACTGTGAACAATCCGGAGATCTCGGAGACCTTCGGTCGTTTCAAAACGTTCGTCGTGAAACCTTACACGACACACATCACCGTCAAATCCTCGAACACGGGGTCACAAGATACAAACAAAAATTACACCTCTTCACACGATACGAATAAAAATGTTCAAATGTCCCACGGTACGGACAAAACTGGTGCAAAAGTTTGAACCTAAAAACTTGAAGGACAACTTATATTTCTTTTTCTTTTTTTTGTGGAATTCAAAAAATATTTTATAAATGCTAATTGTTGTAAAAGATTTTATGCGTATGATGCTTGAATGAAAATATCGTGTTTAACACGTTAAATTTCTCTAGCAAAAATTTTATTTTTTGCTCGTTTTCGGTTAATATGTACGATTCCGTTAATTATCTTTCTTGCGAGATTGCAATGAATATACTGACCATTCTACTTTTCCGCAAATTTTCATTAGTACTGTAGCAACTTTTCAACAACTTTTGATATATTTTGATATTAATGTTGGTTAATAGCCGGATAAATATATTTAATATGACATCCGTCCATTACATCATGCAGAACACGTTCTTGCTGGTTTAGCTCGTCTTGATTGTGCCGTATTGTTGAACCACCCTTTCGGCAACTATATATAGCTCAAGTTACATGCATAACTGTTTTCGATAAAGCTCATCAAATTTACGTAATTCCCCGAAAAAAAGAAACTACAACTCTCGGTATGCAGTATGATAGTGGTTTATTGGACACCCTCAAATAGAATTACAGTTAGGACACTTAGGCCATACAAATACACGGAAATGTGATTATTCCATTATACATCAGGTAGAGGGAGTAAATGAAATTGCGTGTGCCCCCCCCCCCCCCCCCGTGACCGAACAACTACCATCCCCTGGAGAATTTCCCGACCCGAAAAAAATCAGTCTCCAAAATTACCCCGTGGAACCCCCTGATAATTTCCCCGGGGAAAGGGTTAAGGTTTAGGACAGAGTAAGGGAAATTTTCAGGGGGATTTGTTCAGGAATGTATCCATTACGAAAGTCTCGATGACTAGGGAAGAAAGGTACATTGTGACACAAAAGCCTACGTTGCTTAATGCGAACAACGCAGGATTCAGTTGTGTTCTTGAATATGTCGTTTCTTGCCGACTTTAATGAGGGCGTTCTTTGCTGGTATTGATTAGAGCCATATGCGGCTTTGGTATTGGTGCATCGTGCCATCGTTCCACTTGAAATGCCGAGCATTTCGTGAAGTACAGCACCTAGCTAAATGAATATCCAGCTACATCTTGCATCGTGCCCATTACATGGAAGCGGTCTAATTCATAAATATCAAACACAACTGTCTTAGCAAATAAACACCCCCCCCCCCCCTCCCCACCAATGCGTAATAAAATAATCACATTTCCATTTATTTGATTGGTCTATCGTCCACTTTTCAAGGTGTTGGAAGCTACGCGAATTGTGTCCAGCACCGGTCAACCATGAAGGTGATGAACGGCAACCTTTGTCATCACAACAGAGCAGTAAGTCAAAGGTCATCAAATTATAACATATATGTGATGCGTCAATCTGCTGATCGCATCCAACGCTATGAACCAAAACTTCCCACATTCCAAAGTATTTCGAAGCATTGGCAAATGCCATATTAACAACTTGAATGTCTCAGTGAGTATCAGTACTCACCTTTATGGGTACGAACAGAGAGATGAGTGTATGGTAAAGGTGACCATAATTCGATTTCTGGTATATTGGTGGAGGAAGGATACAGGAAATTATTCTTTGAAAAAACTTTTACCGCCAACTTATCAACGAAAATAGGACATAAGTCTCCCGAATTAAGCTGACCTATACATGATAGGATATGTTGTTACGGTATGATATATTTGCTATAATTTTGTTGGGATTTGGCAATTCTCATCTAAGGACTCGAAAAGGCTGCATGGTTAGTCACTATGACGTCGAACTACAAGAGAAAGGAAGAGCACAAAGTGCAAATATGTATTTCTTTTCTAAAGAAGTTGCTTTCAACTGAAATGAGTGTGCCAGTATCCAATGTCGACGTCATAAGTTTTAAATTGTATCAGAGATCTACTGAGTATTTCAAGTACTGCCAAAGTTACTATGGCAACGTATTTTGCTACATGCATGCTTCAGATCTGCGATTATTTAAAGTTAATGTGCAATGCTTCTTTTTCCTTTAACTTTTTTTTAACCGGTAACTTTTGTACTAATTTGTTCGGAACCATATTTGCCACGGTTACTGTTGGTGTATTATTTTGCTTAGTATGTTATCAACATGACGACATCACCATGGTAACATAAATCCCTGTATTGTCAACTGGGGGACCCAGTATGCATACCTGTGTTATGCGATATCATTGTTACAGCATCTGACATCATTCTGTTCAGTAATCATTTAGCGTCACTACGACGTCAGCAAAAGGACTGAATTATTTTCAGACCACCATCTGACGTTGGTTTTTAATCGTAAAAGGGGTGTTTCTGAGAACGACGTCGGCCAAACGTCGATCGGACTTACCTCCCATCACTACCGCACTGAACTCCGATCGATTGGACCAAAAACCGACGTCGAACAGACGGCAAAAATGTTTACATGGATCTAAATGCATCATGAGTACAAAACAACGCCGCAACAATGTCAAACGATTCGACAATGTGATGTTTCAAAAGGGAAAGAACAGAAACATCTCATCCCCAAAAATTGAACATTAGCATCTTGATGGAGCTCCATGCTTAAACTCACATGCGGCATTGTGTACATTGAATTCATCACTCTTTTTTAGTGCACACCCAATGAGGAGCTTTCTAAGCTGGCAAACTGTGACATAGTCTAGCAATATTTAACATATCAATGCTTGTGACGTATGCTGCCTATAACTTTTACAAGAAACGCGAGTAAACGTTATGGAAGAACTTGAGATATTCAATGTATTTCATACTAATTATGATCCAGATGTCTTAACAATAATATTTCAGAATTTTCTTGTTTTGTTTTTACCCTGTTTTTAGTTTCGTTTTTTTTTTATTTGGAGGGAAGGGGGCTTGCTAGAAATTATACCAAGTCACTGTCAAAACAGAACTTTCACAGCTGGATTGAAACTTTGGAGAAAACTGAAGAAAAAAGAGGACTAAAGTTTACTATATACTGGAAAGATCGAAGGTTTAATTGATTATGAGTGATGTAACTGTTTTCCTTTGTTTTCAAGTTCTTTTTGCAAGTGAGGCTTATACTTCATTCATATCATGGAGACAGAGAATTAAATTCCTTTGTCAGATACTTAAGATGCGAAGTAAGGACCAAGTTTTAAAAACAATTGTGTTTGTCATTTATTGAAATCTCGAGCTTAAAGTAACTATGGAAACGCCATATAAGACCTTGAATGTTATTTTCATAACAAAGCATAAACTAACTATCATAAATTAAGATACATATTAGTTTACATTACCATGATCGCCCCTCACAAAAGACTGTATAAGAATAATAACTAAGTATATATTTTCCTGCGTTTTTTTTATTCCTAGGGAGGGGAAGGTGTGAAATTCACGTTCAACTACAATCATGCCACTAAGCTATACAGTGTATGTCGTCATCAGCGTTACAATGATAAAAGATATTTAAAGGTTTAATTGTCCCTGATAGCATATTCCGTACATGCAGTAAAGAAACTTTTCAGACAGCAATCCAGAAAGGTTATATTTAAACTTTACTTCCCCTCCTCGTATCCTACCCCCCCCCCCATGGGGCTACGCTCAAGTGATGCCCATCATCATTTACATGGTAACCTTCCCAGCACGTGTTGGTTTGTAACGCTTCTTTTAACGTACACACCAAAACACGTTCGGGCAATTAGAGATTTTCTCTCATGTAAGATCCAAAGTCTCTACATTTATGAGTCTCCCTTAACGTCTGATGATTGGTTCAAAAGAGCCTGAATATTTATAGCTTAAGGAAAAGAAGTATTGAGTGCTACTGACTGTAATTGATTACGTCGGCATACATGAATTTTAATAGCTTAAAATCTGCACACAGGTTCCATCGAAATCCAAACGATCGTTCGCGGACGGAAGTTGTTATTACGAATGCAGTCAGAGCTGATGCATGAGAAATACACGTCCCTTGTGTGGGCTACTTACATGGTAGCTGAATGATGGTATGACTATCTAAGCGGGGTACCACCACGCAATAGTTGACGATAGTGTCATCATAGTGTCAGCCAGAGCTGGGCGACATAACTGACATCAATGAACAGAAGTGTTCCTCTTTTTTTGGCAGTTAACTGGAACTCTGAAGTGTTACTATCGCTCTCTCTCTCTCTCTCTCTTATACAGTTCTTTGATAGTTTTAAACTTACCAAACTCAAGAGAGGATTTGTGGTAAAGCCTTACGATTGCCAAGGAAATTGCAATTGTGCAATAACTGGAAAGAGATCGATAATTTAAAATCAGTGACGCAACCAGACTTTTCCATAGGCGGAAAGGGGTCACATGGTGCAGAGGGAAAGATTAGAGTTCTATAGGAATCTCAACCTGGGTTGGATATTGTAACGTCGACCGTTGTCTTCCACAGTCTACAGATTGAAGCTTCAAAATTACTCAAAACATCAGAGGAGACGAGTTGTAAAGTTAACTGATTTTATTGAATAATCTCGGTTGATCAAATGGTGCATGAATCACGAGTTATGGCAATGGCAGACTTTACAAAAATTGGATTGAGATTAAAAAAAAAGCAAATGATAATATACTGGGCTGTCCCCAAGCTACTTATGTGAATACCCAATTACGCAGTGACAAGACCCTACAGCAAAACAATGGCCCATTTACAAAGTTTGACGCAGTTACGCACTTACGCAGTTACGCACTTACGCAGTTACGAAGTTACGCAATTATCGGCTCCTGCCGAGATCTGTTGTTATTTTCAAATTTCACGGGCTCTTTCTGACTAAACGTCTACAACATTAGCTCCGCAGATCGTCAATATCCTATGATGTATATTAATTAGATTACGGGGAAACAACGATCGAAATAACGGTGGATTCAGGATAAAATTTGTACCCGCAACCCTCGACTCAGAACTTGCATTCTCTCTTAGCGTAACGATAAGAAATATTATCCCGCCCTCGTCAATTACAGAATTTCAAGGCTCTTTAGTTAACTAGCGACCGGTGATAAAACTTGCCTAGACCAACATGTCACAGATGTATTACTTAGCCCATACAATTTTTGATTTGCATAAATATTACTTGCTAATAAAGTTTTCTCGGTCTCAGAGTACGGACAGGCTAACGACAGGTCACCTAACGTTAGATTCTACCGCCGATAACTGCACCTTGCCTTTACTTAAACTTAACTATCGGAAATATTAACTTCGGAGAAACTTGACTTACTTGTCAACTTACAAATTCAATTAAAATAGCCGTACCATGCACATAATCGTTCAACACACAATACCGTTCGAATCGGAACAACTTACATGTTATCAAGTAAGAGTGAAGCACCCCTTAGATGTTTTCCTGCCACCGTCGAAACTCCGTCTCCTCGTGGCGAGATAAAACAACTCTACAAACCACGCTACTACTGGAATTTTCCATCAGTACACTGTCGACCGTCTATTGGTCAGAACTTACTGACAAAAAAACCCCTCTTTTACTCCTTTGTTCAACGGATGCGTGTTACGGTGACGTCACACATCCGCTCTCTTCGGGACTCGACCTTGCTTTGGACTTAACAAAAAAACATGATGGGTTAAAGAAAACAATTTACGTTAAAGAGACCTCCAGTTTCGGTTACAGTATTAAGGGTATAATCATCGTTTTGTGAAAAGAACTTTTCGATATGCCCCCCCCCCCCCCGGGCTTTTTACGCCATTAGTTGTAATACAAGCAAACGTATGTAATCTAATTTGATATCAAAAGGAAAGCACAGACAAACATGTCATTTATTTAGACAGCAAGATATCTGCTGCAACGAGCGGTGAGCTACAAAGAACATTATCAGGTTTGACAAACAACTGAGAGCGCGCACTAGCGCTGTTACAGTAGACTGTAATCAGAGCCGCAGATAGAGACGGCTCTGGGAAGAATGAGACTTACCTTAGGGTTTTTTTACCTAGTCTGCGTTCCATATCTCAGTTACACTTTTATCGAAGAGCTGGTAACGGTTACGCGAAATCGATGGCTGTACTAGACTATAGTGTTGTGTACTGTAACAAACCCTGGCCCAGGAGTGGCTCAACTATGATCGCTTTCGTGAATTCGTTGTCACTCCTCCTCATATATTTCTCCGTCTGCATTTTAATTTATATCTTAGCGTTGCTGTTGAAGAAGAAGGACGCATACGTTTACCCGAATCTCTTGGTTAGAAGAAAGAAGTCTAAAATAAACGATGCCAAGCACAGGAAAAATTTCGTTCCACGGAGACTAAACATTTTGTTCGTCATTGCTCATCCTGACGATGAATGCATGTTTTTTGGTCCATCACTTGTGAATGCAGTCGGTAGAAAAAATCGCACAAACGTCAGCTTGCTGTGTTTATCGGCAGGTACTTTGCTCGTTCGACATTTACAGACTAGCCTCTTTCTTAAAGTTAAAAGCACATGAATTGTAAACTAACGTTATGCCCTTTAGAAACTCACGTTGTTGTTGTTGTCTTAGGCTAAGCCTACTGTAGTGTAAGCTACAGGTTGCCATAGCGTTAACTAGTATTTTGCTATACCGTACCGTAGGGCGACCTATGGACTAAGCTTGGATCTTTGCCCTCAAAATTATGTTGAGCATAACCTTAACCACGACTCTGTAGTTTGTATTCGTTGTGGTTATTCACAAGGCTGAACTGTTAGTGTTTCTTAGCTTAACAGTTACAGTAAGTCATAGTTACTACTGAGTACTGTACTGCTCGGCTGCTTCATGACATTTTCTGGAGAGTGCACAAAATGAGCAACATTCTCCCAAGTTTCACCAGCGTGTACTGTATGTGTGACAAAATTTATCATACAGGGTATGTCTAACTACAAAGTTACCACAACTTCATTGCCTTTCCCATATGTAGCCTAAGATATCAAATGCATGGTTTTAGAAGTACTCCCTCCCATTCAGATCAACATGCCATATTTGACTCCACAAAGAACTTGAACCCTAACAGAAATAATTTTTTTGGTTACCACGGTGCCCATCAGAGTATGGAAGTTGGGTACAGGTGAAAACACTAAGTAATGGTTATGTGGCCTTTTATATACTGTACAGGTATATATACACTGATGCAGTGAGACTTATTAGCATAGATGTGCCAATGACACTCACCTTTGGTATTACCATATATGTTGAATTACATCAGCATAGACTAGGCCTAGTTCATAAATTAATAGTACTCCTGAGATCTTTGAGTGATAACCTGAAGAGCAGCCCCTTGTCTAGCTGCCTGCCAGACAATCTGGTTTAGGAACTCGTACCGGTTTCACCGTTCAGCTGCACATGGGTTTGACCATTGAATGTTCATCCATTCTAAACATTCTCTTGTCTGAGGCCAAGTAAAAAAAAAAGACCCATTAGCTTGTTACCCAAACTCTTTGGAGAATTTGAGAGTCCTGATCTTTTTTTTCAGTCCTACTTAAGCAATTTTCAACACAGCTACCAGTTTCATTGTGCTCCATCATGGTATAAGTGTACTATGTTGCAAAGACATCACCAAAGACTTGAAGAGATTATTTCCAAGGTCAGGACAAGATATTTTTGGTTGACAACTCTACTTTTGATAATAAAAAATTCATGTGGCAGAACAAAAAACATGCAAGTGGGGATAAGGAATTACTTTTTTTTGTTGGTTTGGATTAAAAGAGAAACCTATGCGTTCATGATTGTGTGTGTGTTTGTAACACCCAGCTTAGCGCGATATCTCAAGAAGAGAAAGTCAGACAGTTCTCAAACTTGGTACATAAATGACCCATATTGAGAAGAAGAAATCAAACTGTCTAGCACAATGCACTGTTTTTCAGTAGCAAAAGTTTCACTTTTTTCACAGTTATCAATTGAAAAAAAACACATCTAAAGAACAGAAATTGCAGTCTCACTACAACTAAGTAGGGTGTTTATGTATCAGCAGATAACCTTAGGGGTAAAAAATGAAGTGAATTTTTGTACATGTAATTTAATGCTGCACATAAGTTTGATTGAAAATGGCAAGTAGAATCAGACTAATGACTTATCAAATGTAAGGATTTTAATATTGTGTATGCAATGTATACAAAATGCACAATGTTGAATCATAAATACTGTACCAGATGTCCAGTAAGGCATATAGCTGAAGGTCGGCTGTATGTATACTGGATCATATTATAGCTTGCTGTGAGTTTGACAATTACCTGTACCTGATTACTTAGTTTGCCTGTCATGATTTTGTAAAATAATGACTGCCCTCACTGCTTCTCTGATCGTACCATAGGCCTACCGGTTACATGCGTGTAAACATCTTTTGAGGGCTTTGTATCACTGAGTAGGTGTGAAGCTTGAATGATGGTGCAGTAAGTATTGGACATTGTTCACTGTATGGGTTATGTCAAATCATGGCAGGCATCTACTGTAGGCTCAGCAGCTGAATTTGTTATTTTGACATGCACTGTATGGTTGACATCTTGATTAAATAGAATTAAATAGAAGTGAATCCAGAGCGCAGCATTCGTGGTGTACAGTACGTTTTGTTATTCATCCAGCAAGATTGGCAAAATCTAATTTTTGTGAAAGAAGAATAATTTACAGCTCTGTGCACCAAATTCTGAGAAGGCTTTGAGACTTTACATTTAATGATTTGTTTCATGGGTTCAAGCAAATTTCTGCAAACAATGTGCAATATCTTCACTTTTGCTGCTGAAAAATAGTCTGCAATCACACTTTGACTGCTCAGTGTACTTCCTTTGAAGAATTTTGGCTACATCAAGTTTCAACCAGATGACATAAAGAAATATCACCAGCAGTTCGAAACTGTGGGCTTCATTGTTTTGATCATGCTTATACATTGCACATAAGCCAGAAAGATCTCAACAACAACATCATTGTGCCCTATTCCAGTGGAACATTGGCAACCATGGTTTACCACTTTAGTCTATTTGCTCCTAGGTGTATTAATGCAACATTATCTACCTCCACACAGCCATTTCTAATAGCAGTGAAATAGTCCAAATGTTTAGCTCCCTCTTTCAGGTTAACCCTCAATCTTTCCCGACAGCAATAACTAAACTCTGAGTCAGGTCTCAGAGTGTGTCCCACATGTTCTCGCTGTTTCTGGTGGGCAAACTTTATGAGACAATGTCTTCTGTTAATCTAGTTTCTGATTGACTTGTTTGATGTATGTATTGTCTAAGACTTTCAATATTCTTCTAGACAACCACTTCTCCAAAGAAAGATGTACACAAAGTGAAGGTTGTAATTGTTTCACAATATGTCAGCACTAAATTGTGACAGTTTTGGTAATTTTGGTATCATTGTTGTCTTCATATATATATTCAGACTTCAACATGAATTGCAAACTAACTCCAAAGTGCAAACACAAAACTTACCCAAATTTAAGTTTCATTTAAACACAAAACTCAGCTGTCAAGAGCAAACACTGGCTCACTGAAGCACATCAGCAACCATTTTTTTTTTTTAAACCTGCAATACCTCATTTACGCATTTACAGTTGTAAGTTTATCAACAGTGTATATATTTAATACATCCAAAGCACTTAAAAAGATATATTAGCTTCAGGTCCTCTATTTTTTCTCTTCTTTTTGCAGGTGATTATTTTGGACTTGGTGAAAAGAGACAGAAGGAACTTTTTCAAAGTTGTGAAGTATTTGGTATTCATTGGAAGGATGTCAAAATTGTTGATCACAGGTAATTTTTTTTGACTTAGCAGAGTATGCTTTAGTAATACATTGTCCTGAAATGGATACAGTCACCAATCTTTGACTATCTGCAGTTCAGTTTTTCAATCACAGAAACTTTCTGTGATTATTAGCTTGCAACATTGCAACAAAAACGTTTTATTGAGTTAGTTAACCTTCATGAATTGTTGAGAAGGTAACAATAAAGAATCTTTTCAATTGCATTTCTCTCCTCATACTGCAGAAAATAAGCATGGATGAAAGAGACTGGGCATCATATTGTAAATCCATCATCTGTTAACATTTAAAGTAGCGTATCAAGTCACTCATTTTTTCTTTGTCTGGGGGGTGGGGGGAGAGGGTTGCTTACATGTATGTCACCTACAGTTTCTGACCAGTGATCAGTGTATTTTCTGCCATAGAGAAAAAAAGGAACTGTATCTATATTGTGTTTTCATATGATCTTTAATTCCCCCAACTCAACAAAATGAAGTGGGCCTGACACAAAATGCCAGCATACACATTAAGTCACTTGATCATACAAATCAGAAGTGGTTGCATTCAAGTTTCACATTGTGTCTGGTGTACATGCCTCACTTGTGGATGGTGGCTTTAGAGATCATGCTTTACACTACCTGCTCGAAAATTTGGGGAGTAGTTCAAAGCTTTATTGTACTTAATTGTGAGATGCCCTGTACATTCATTTATATGTTTTCTTTGCCAGTGAATTGCAAGACGACCCCGATGTTTTCTGGGATGTAAGTCTTGTTGCTAAGGAAGTGCTAAAAGTTGTGAAGAGCAAACAAATTAATCAGGTGACTGACACTCTTTGAAGTGGGTTTTGTTTTGTTTTCTTTGTTTGTTTGATTTATTGATTGATTGACTGTTTGTTTTGGTTGTTAGTGTTTCATTCATGCATTGATGGCCAAATACTGCATAATGCTTTTTTGTCTTGGCAGAAGATTTTGGCTGTGCTTGTAGACTGACATTGTTTTAGCCATGAATATTCATGCTGAACTTAAGTTTTAATCTTAGTGAAAGCAGAAACTTCGTTCCTCTTGTGCGGTTCCAGGCATGGAGACGCAGTCTTAAGATCCCTCTAGAAATATTGGGATGAAAGATCTTAGATTGTGTAGCCTTAGCATATTGTCATTTTATTTCGGAGGTCAAATGAAGGTTTCGTAATTTTCTTGATGGTAGGAGAAACTTTTAAGGGGGATTCTTTGAAACTACTTTATATAATTTCTCCGTAGCTTTTTTTTTTTTAGTTAGTCAGTCAGTCAGTCAGTTAGTTAATTAATGTACAGTTGGTCCATGTGTACACAGACAGACACAGCTACAGTATTGTTGTGGAAAAACATTCTCGATCATGTGTTGAAAGTGTCTTCAATAATATCTTGTAGTAATGCAGAAGCAATAGTCAACTTCATCAGTTCTCTGCACCATGAGTAATATTAAGCAGCTAAAGACGTTTGTTTGCACACTCACAGCTACTCTTGACATATGAGGTAAGCAGCAACACACTGTGCAGTGTCTGAATTAAAATGATAAGTGATTGATTTGGGGGGCATTTGGTATTGATGCTCTTTCCCAACTCCCTTTCCTGTCTGAAGTATCATTCTCAAAAGCAGTCACTGATCTACCCGAGCTTCATTTTTGTCAAGGGGTGAGCAAAATTATCAATTATTTCTGCTCTTTGATTTACAGCAAGTTCAAAAGGTTCAGAGTAGCTCATACTATGCTGCATAGGCTGGGATCCATTGTTTTGATTACAGATGTGGAGGAGGTTTAGACAGGTTGTGGGAGGGACTTGGAGTGAGTAGTTGGGAGAATTTGAAACGTCTAGGTCGTGACTGACTGCCTTTAAGGTAAAAACGCTGACATTTACCCAGTTCTTCAATTTCTTACAGATTGTAACTTTTGATTGCCATGGTGCTTCTGGTCACAAGAATCATATATCAGTTTACAGAGGTGTAAGGTGAGTAACTGTGACAGAGCATCATCCAAAATAATGTCCATTGAAGTTTTCAGCTCACTAGCAATCATTCTGTGGCATAATGATCATTATTAGCTTTCCACTAAGTTATTGATTTCCCTGGTCAAATCCATGGAGGGACTTTTGGACTATGCAGCAACTAGCCTAGGTCTTCCATTCAGGGGACTGCCTAATAAAATTGTGACATGAAGATTAGAGGTCAATAATTTTTTTGACGTGAAGAAACTTTGTCATGTCATTCAACGTCAAATGGAGTCATCAGTGGACGAAATGTCCGGGTTTGTTACCACTATTTGTGACCCATGAAAGCCCAGTTGTGATTCAATTTTATTTAGGTTTGCAACAGTTGCGAATTGATATTTTCTCTGGCCCTCTGGTCTTCTGTTGAAAAACTTGTATATAAATGCAAATTGGAAAAAATTTTATAAAAGGGTGTGTCCTTGGTAGTAGTAAATAATAATTGTTTGTACTGCTTGTGACACATATTTGAGTGAGTTTTTAACTTATTTACATCCCCATGTTTCTTTAACATCTACTACTTGATTTATTTACCCCAGAGATTTGAACTAGTTTGCCAGCTAATTTGTGTTCTTTAACTAATCTTAATCATTTTAAAAAGAATGTGAAAATTTATTTTTTTAATTGTTTAAATTCATAACTGCTCTTGTCTTTTATGCTTTTAAGACTTTACTGCTTCTATATTATGTATGTTGTTGCTTCTTTTTACAATTTTCTTTGTACAGCACTTTGAGTCCATTGGAAGGCACTTTGTAAATATCATTATAGTTACAGTGGTTTGACTACTACACAATTCAAACATTGATTAGCAAAGACTGCTAATCAATTTGTTCATTCTACTTTGTCCCTTAGAAATCATAAAGTCACAACATCTCCTCCTGATTGATGTATTCCTATTGTCGCTATTGGCCAACATTTCAACAATTGAAATATTAAGATTAGAAGAAATAGCAAAAAGTTGCTTCTATCATTGTTTTCATAACATGTCTGTGTTTTCTTGTTTGAATGCTACAATCCCCTTTGCGGGCATGCTTATTGTGATGGCCAGCTTCCTTGTGTACTGTAAGCACACCAGTGCTTCCCGTTTGTTTTGAAGCTACGATTGAATTTCCTCGTACAACAATGAATCAATCAGACTATACAACTAATTATTTTTAACAATCTCCAATCCATCATTAAAGCGGAAATCACGGTTTGAAGTATTTCAATTCCATCAGGGAAATTTCTGCCGTGCCATTCATGCACTAGTCTGCCAGTGAATACTGCTGTGTGCAATTTCTCATACATGCAGAGTAACTAGACATTTATTTACTACGAAGAAAGACAATGGCCATTTACAGCCTCTTTAAGTCACTTCCTTGTATGTACACCTGTGTCCAACTTCTGTTAAGTTTGTTCGTAATTCATGGGCATTTCAAACAGCCAGTGAGCAGGAAGCAAGTACTGTGCAGTGCACTGAATCCTTGTAGCTGGTAAACGCAGACAGAAAGGAACACTGTGTAATCATTTCGTAAAGTAAACAACTGACGTTCTCTTCATGGAGTACAACCTCCATGCATGTATACAGTACATCACACTACATGTAGACAATCCTTGAGGGAAAATAACACTGCAGCTGCGAGTGATTTACCGTGCTAACAGGTCTGCTGTTAACTCTGAATCCTACTTCAAATGCAAATTTGTACAATAAATTTTCAAAGATTCCTAAGGAAGTTGAATGTTGTCAGCAGTATGGAACTTGATGTTGATTTAATATAAACAATTGGATAAATTGTGATAGAAGTATCACACAATTTGCAATTATTACATCACCTGCAAAAATTTTGAAGAGTCTCTCATGTGAATGCTGCATAATCCTTTTTGATGAGGGAAATCATAGTGTTGACTGTATTTACTGACCCAGCCTATGCATAGTTTTGTGACTACCTCTTGAAAATGTGGCCAAAACTACCGTAAGCAAAAAGTGGCATTTTAGCCAACTACCATGATCAGCTAACCCTCAAACTGTTCATTAAAACAGGCAACCATTCAATTTGGGTTTTTAATGAAAAATTGATTAGTCTGTGATCTACTACAAATTTGCTTTTGTATTTGGATGTTCTGTGTAAAAACGTGAACGTCGATTAAAAAACTTTCTCAGTCTTCTTTTCAAGTTTACGACTGTTGTAATTACAGTAAACAGTATGTTAGTCTTACAGTAGTGAGTTAAAGTTCCTAACATTAAAAGCATTTGAGGCCGTTTGGTCGTAGGAGAACTTACAAACGATTTTTTCAATCACTATCCTGGTACTCGTTAGCAATATTGTGGTCCAATTTCATTTTGCTTGTTCCTTTAAGTTCCTGAGGTAACAGTAGGTTTGCTATACTGTAGATATACTACTGGTACCCTTCTTGCATGCTTCCTTTACTCACATTTGGCTTTCGAAGGTGAAGCATATTCCAGCTACTTTCAGCTGATGTTTCCTGTCTATGTCATGTAAAAGTCAATTTTTGATGATGTATCAGAACTTTATCCCTTACATCCTGACAAATAATATCGCTCTCATGGTAATCAAGATCAACTTACACGTACTGCACAGGCATGGATATGTACCAACAGCATGTGTAAGCTTTGTTCACTGTAGCCAGTTTGGTGGTATGATGTGTAGCATTGCCAAAGTTCATCAATAATAATCTATAGACACTTCAAATGACTGAGGACTAGGGATGAAGTAATGTTTCAACTTATTTTGCTGAAGGTTCACTCAAACAGCATTAACAGTTCCTTTCCCACCATGTTGGTACCAGATACACAATTCGTTGTTAGTTTTGATCTTTTTCATATGAAAGCAGCAATAGGTCTTTGTTATTATTCAACACAGGACACTGAAATTAGCAGTTTAACTATTTGCAAAAAACAGGTTTTTATCAAATAGGAGTAGGTTTTGTTTGTTTCTTTTGTTACACAAAAAGTGTTGTTTCATGATGAGTCCATCTCTGTGTTTGAGGGCTTGTGAAGTTTGACAACGTGATGATATGAATGAACAGTTAATTAGTTCCTTAATGTTTTTACTACAGAACCACAACATGTGCAGCCACACTCACAAAATTGGAATGCACTTATAGCAAGAATCGGTACTATCTATAGCTTTTTTGTCATTTCCGGCAAGGTTAAGTGGTACCATATCTGCATAGGGCTTGTACTGCAAGCTTCCTGTTTAACATGCTGCTTGAAAATGTTTGCTCACAAAAAAATAGATTAAACTAGGTTAAATTAGTCTAAATTGTTGCCACTTCTTTTCAGTTTTACTTTCAGTCTGGAAGTAAAACTGCAAAGCTATGATCTGTTGTTGTAGTGAGCAATATGTTTTTCATTGTTATCTTGCAGACTTTTATTGTTGTAGTATAAGCAATGTGTTTTTATCTTTTCCCTGCAGACATCTGGTTACTGAGCATCTTCTACCAAAAGGTTAGTTGACAAAGTGAAAACTGTTACATGTTTTGGATGAAATGTTTCTGTTTTCATGTAAGATGATTTATATGCCAGTTCATGAATTCATAATTTTGCATGTCATGTCCTCAGTCAAATTGCTGTCTTCAGTTACTTGGACAGTATTGTTTGTTTGCTTGTTTGCTCTTTTCCATTTATTGTTCTCTGTTTTACATGTGCAGTACATGATGGCAAAGGTCCATATACAAATATGTGAATACATGGTTTAAATGTTCCATTTTGTGAAAAGTGAGCAAAACTTGGAACCAAGCTCGCTGCAGTCTACATGAAATGAAAGATTTGAATAAAGTACCGAAAGATACGTAAAATACAATTATGTACATAAATAAACAGAGAAAGTATACGACACTTCCTCAACTATCCTTGCCTGAATGATTCAAATCTACACTTTTGGAAACTCTTGTGCCTATTGTTATCTGAACTTAGTTACACCATACTGTCCATTTTGTGAATTACACAATGTCAACAAAATTACAACTTTCTCACAAAACAGCAGTCTATTCCTGTGGTAGTGGTTATTTTTGCCTTGGTTGCCACTTATCTTTGACATGATGCCTACACTCCCCAAACCCATCCGGGAACACATCAAGCACTTGCATTCTCTTTCATCTTAAAAGTCTGCTCTGAAGAGTCATTTCTTCAAAACTTCCGTGGTAACTCCTTTGTGTCAATGCGCCACAAGCATCTCTATTGCCATACACCAGTGCACCTTCATCATTACTTTTGTTATTAACCTGACTGACATAAAAGCCCAGAGTGATATACCTAAACATTTGCATACTTTTACAAGCCTACAGATTCCGGAACCAACTTGCAACTGAAATGACTTAGACAGAAGCAGAATGCATCGTAGAGTTTAGAGGAGTGGGATGGAGAATAAACTTTAAAAAGAGGATTCTTAATATGGAAAAATTGTCCCTCTACATAATGTCATTTCTTTTTCTAGAAAGAAAATCAGAATATTAAATTTGATTATCCCACCTAACCAATATGGTTTTTGCAGCCCTCTTACATTTGTTTACATCCTTGATTATCTCAATTATGGTTCTTTCTTATTCTATTGTTTCTTATTTTCAGGCACCAGAGTTTCTTCCCTGGAGACAGTGTCATTCTTTCGTCATTATATCTCATTTCTGGATATTCCTTTTAGCCTCATGGCTGCGGCATTTGGAGGTAGCAGGGTCATCTTGTCTTCACCCTTCCAGGTGTGGACAAGTCAGGTACGAACAACAACGTATTACCTCACAGTGCAAACCCAGATCGAGAAAGCGAGTGTGCACAAATGACAAGGCCTAAAAGCTTATGACATACATGATGAGATATGCTCTCAGTCCTAGCACTTGTTTGATTACAAGGGAATATTTTGCATTGTGTAGTTATGTTGATACAGCATTGTTCTATTTGGAGTTTGATGATATATTGATGTAATAAGTTTTGTCTGAGGCTGTGCCATGTGCCAATACTGTATAGCCATTGTTCATTGTACAGTAAGACATTAATGAAGCATTGTTCCAGTGGGTTGTAATTTTATTTGATAATGTACTGATGAAACAAGTTCGTCTGAGGCTATGCCAGTTTGACGGTGTATTCATTGTCCATTGTGCAGGTAGGTGGTAATGCAGTATTGTTTGAGTAGGTCGGCTTACTTTTGTTTGATAATGCATTGCGATGTAATTAGTTTGTTATGAGGATGTGCAATTTGTTAGTATATCTATTGTTCATTGTTTGGCTAGATGTTGATGCGGCATTGTTCCTGTATACTTCGTAACCTCCATTTATATTGTATTACACTGTGTTTAGCCATCAAGATTCCGTTTGCATCCCCATATATGATGCAAGCAAAATCACGTATCAGTCCATTTGTGTGTGCTCAACACATCAGCATATCCATTGTTTTTTTTTTTACTTTTCTAATCTCCATAGTTTAAAAATTTGCAACAAATTAGGTAACCATGATGACCTACATCAATATTAGCATGTGGCCATTGAGAGTCTGTTTACATTTCCAAAACATCCGACCTCTGATGAAATCGCACATCAGTCTGTTTCTGTGTGCCTGACCTTTTGAAATTTCATTAGAATAGATTTTCCTTTGGTTGCTGGTGATGTTAGTTCCTTACACATAATTTAGAAGAGTGATATTTGCAATGTTAAATCAGCAGATTTCTAAAAGGTCATAATTAGTCCACATTCCAAAGTCTGTTTTCATGACTCAGTTCCCTGCTTACCTTTAGTTTTATAAACATGTATTTGAATCTTTATAAAAGGGCAGGAAAATGTCATTAGGGGCAGGAAAATGCCAACAAGTTCATCCTAATTCTGTCATTCAAACTTGTTTTCAAACATTTATTAATAGCATAACCTTCTTGAGGGATCTTTTTGGCACTTTTGGACAACACTCTCTTAACTGTATCCCACAAATTTTGTTATTCTTGTACATTCCTCAATATTATCTTTGTCATTTTACCTTTCTGTCGTGTGCGTGTCTTATTTTTGATCTTAAAACAAGTAAATTAACTATGACGCTGCTTCCCTTCTTCCTTACCTTGTGATTGTAAGTGCATTGGCTTTTCCTTAACCACTTAATTTTCCTCTTTCATGTAGAAAGCAATGAAAGCTCACTGGAGTCAGTTTGTTTGGTTTCGAGTGCTGAATATCTTGTTTTCCAGATATCTTGTGGTGAACACCCTCCTACCAATCAACAAGAATTCTCCAACCTGAGTAAGTAAAACTCACTATTTTTGTATCTCAATACATTACATCTATAGAGATATTGTCATGCTACCTGGACATTCTGATATTCTTTTTAAATGATGTCAGGGTTTTGATCCTTTGTCAAGGTGTCTCAGACTTTTCCATCACGTTTCTGTGCATGTAAGCAAAAGATGTTACTAGTGAAGGTGTGAGGAAAATAAGTATAGAAATCTTTTTTGCAAATGATTGACCAAAAGAGAAGGGGCATGAAACCTGGAAAAGGTAGATCTTCTCCCATAGCTTCGCACACTGTACTTGCAAAATGTTTCGATCCTTTGTTTGGATCGGTGGTCCGAGCAGTAGCTATTTAAGCTCCTCCATCAATTTGCTGTGATGGAAGATATGTAATAGTAAAGGGCAGAATAGCATTGAGGTGTTCAACTCAATTGTGTTTATTCTCAACTTCAAGAGAAGAATGATGTCAAGAATGTCATGGAAGATGAAGAACAAAAGAAAAATGTCAGATGCCAAGTGCGCATTCAACTTAACACTAATACTTTTAAGACCCACCCAATCGTGCGACGATAAACTGTTCAAATTAGCTCAAAGTTATGTCATGAATTTTATTAGGCAATTACCATTCAGCAGCGTTCACCTAGCAGCATCATTTACGTCAACTTATCCTTACCCAATTAGCTCACTCAGGACAATACTTTGATCCCAGGTGCTAAGCTGCTTACATTTAGAGAGAACTTGAACCAAAACTTGAAACAACTGTTTAATTGACATAAAAGAATACGTTTACTTTGCTACATTGTCGACGATGGATGGCATGCAAATAAACTAAGTGGCAGAATTCTAATATTTTGTCAACACAAGATACATCGACCAGATTCAAACTTCTCTGATTGTCGTCGTCAATCTCTTCAATCACAATTAAACTGTTTCTAACACATTCAGGACTTCCTTGCAAAGGAACATGAAATAACCAGAAGTATTGATAAGCAGCAGTTTTGCTGCTCTTATTTACTGAAAATAAAGTTCAGAGAAATAATTGTAAAAAGAAGATCCAACTCTATTCACGGTTGTACTTGGTTGTAATCTCGCAAATTTCACCAGAATGCATTAGTTTGTGTTTTTCTCAACAAATTTGGTTTTGGTATGAATGGCCTTTTCAAGCTTGCATGTTTATGGGTAATTCTCTGTTCCCCACACAGACAAATTGACTTGCTTATGAAAGACCAATATTGTTGTGTACTACAGCCCTCTATGCAATCTTATGATCATACGAGGGTCTCTGAATCTCTAAACTGTTGCCCTTTGAGTGGTAAATTCCCCATGTCATTCTGAAAGAGGAAGTTGTGGGCCTTTTTTCATACCTTGTACTGATTTTGTTTTTCTTATTTTCCCCGTTTCCAACTTCATTGTTGACTTGACCTGTTGTCTTACCATATCCCAGTATTTTGCCTAGCTTTTGCACAAACATTCAAATCCGGGTGTAGTGGCGATGCAATTTCTTATCCCACTAAACACTTGAGGAATATTTTCTTATTTGCTGTGAAAACATAAACTTGGCTATTTGGCTTTGATGTAAACTTTGAAAGGTGAAACCATACCTTCAAAAGGACTAACAAATTTGTGTATTTTGTGTACCCATCGTGAAGAAAAGGCGTTGCAGTCTCAAAGGAGGACATCTATTTCGGAGAAACACATCGCATGCAGGTGTACATGCAGGTGTACATGCAGGTGTACATGCAGATGTACATGCAGGTGTTCTCTGTACAATATGGAGACTCTAACTTGTGGACAGTGTGTACTTAGTTGTGATTTTTCATCATGAAGTTCCCCCCCCCCCCCCTACATTCTGTTGTCAGATCAGGTGCTCATTGTAATTTCTGCTATTTGTATTTGTGATTTGTGACACATTTGTTGAAGGACTGCTAGACCTGTATTGGAAGGCTTTCTGATGATGCTATATCATGTTTTAATGCATAGATTTTGTTACAGTCTTGTTCACAACTGAGGCTAAACATCTTTGCATCTCTCTAGTTTCGTCGCTTCCATGTAGTCCCAAGGAAATGTGTGCCTTCATCTTGGTTTTACCAAGAACTTGTAGATGGGTCATTCATTCCAACAGCTGGTCAAAATTGTTCCACTGAAATTTCACTTCAGGGCTATCATGCCATTATGTGACATGTGTGTCCACTTTTTCACCGAGACTAGCTCTCTTCCCTTCCTGACCTTTGCAGGAAAATGGTTTGCCGACTGGATGGAGAAGTCATACCATGATGTCATACCAAAGCATACAGCACCGTGAGATGTATTGGGGATCAACAAGCCCCCCCCCATTCAAGCAGCTAAAGAGCACTACATACTAAAAGTGACAAGTCCTTGATGTCAGAGGTCTCCAGGTACTGCGCAACGGAATATATGAACATAAGAACAGCAGGGGAAGAATAAAGCCCAGGCATCAATAAGAATGGAGAAATCTTGTTGGAGGTTTGAAGATGGGAGTATAAAGTATAGGTTCAGAAAATGGTGGACTTGTTTCATTTTACAACAGTTCCACTTTCACTCTGAAGTACTGCATCGAGTGAGCGTGATCTGAGGCAGCCACATTGCCTGCAAACACACAACGGTTGCTTCATGATCTAGGAAAGTATATATATGTAATGACAATTTGTCAATGCTAGGAATTTTTTTTTTTTTTTCAGAAGTCAAACAAGAGAAGCTGTTGAGAGTTTTTCAAATCGAACAACAATACCACCCAATGCGTTCATGTATCATATGTCTCTGTTGAACGTGGCATGTGCCAGATAGTTGTTGCAACCTCCATACTGCAGAACACATGGCATCATGTGCCTAGAACTGTACAGTGACAGCATAATAATTGCTGGCAGTTTATTTGAGCACCAACCACAGTAATTTGCATGAATGTATGATAATATGTTGTATGATGATGATATGTTGACACTTCCAGGTCATTATCTGGTTTTCCTAGTAGATTGGTAATTCCACATGTATTGGCAATATATATGCTCTCTGCAGGCTTGAATTCTGTATTACTCAATAATGGAATATTGAATGTAAATACTGACAAAGAAGCAGATGACATGTTAGAAGTAATAAAGAAACAGCACTTATGATTCATCTTGATCTTTTGTTCGGTAACATTGTTTTAATGTTTTCCTTTGCGTCTGTTGACATTGTTTTAATGTTTCTTCCATATAGGCCTACTGACACAATGTTCTAGGTCTTCGTTTGA
Organism: Stichopus chloronotus; assembly: GCA_021234535.1. Taxonomy (NCBI): domain Eukaryota; kingdom Metazoa; phylum Echinodermata; class Holothuroidea; order Aspidochirotida; family Stichopodidae; genus Stichopus; species Stichopus chloronotus. Next base: position 20,583,063 of record CM037837.1, on the reverse strand, counting down.
TCAGCACGTACCATATAATGGCTGTCATGGAAACAAAATTATCTTTACTCTGTCGTCAAGGCCACAAGCCAGTTGTTTTGGCAGTACAGACATTATCCAGTGCTCTCTGAATTAAACCTTTTGGCTTCATTTAAGATTTTCCCTATCCGATGCTAAGTTCTTTCTTGCCTTACAATTAGCCAAATACTGTCAAATGAGGATACGCAATTAACTTTTCTGTGGTAATTACTTTGCATATTTAAATATTGTTACCCTTCAGACTTTAAAGTGAATTACAAAACATGAGTTGATGTACTTTTTGATGCCCTAGGCAAGTCCCCCCCCCTCAAAAGCACGAAAAATCCCTTTATTTTGCAGTCTCTCATCCGCAGTAACTTCATTTTGAAATCCTGACAGAAATGACTGAATGTATTAATTTAAGGGAGATGAAACCACCACGCAATGCACTGCCTTCAACTAAAAACTGTATGGTCCAAGATTTTCACATATCCCTTTTAATTCTAGCTTACTTTTATTTGTTTCGACAACATATTGAAGTCAACATTCTGCCCTCGAGTTGTTTTATTTGGTCAGCTTATGATAGGTTTTACTGCATTCCCTTGGATTCTTTAATTGTCATCTGATCCTTGTGACCTTGAAGACCCCCAGGGGGGGTAATTTGTAAACATTCGCAAAGAAATGTAAAAAAAAAAATACTTTGCACAGGAACCATTACACAAATGAAAAGGCTGAAACTTTCAGGCTTCAAATACGTTGAATCTTGGTACTTAGTCTCACTATTTAACAACTCATTATGTATGCAAATATCTTATGGAGGCATCAACTGAACAGCAACCTTTGTGAGCCCTAGAAGTGGTAATTTTCTGTTTTAGTCCATATTCTGCAAGGTATAATATTGTCTACATTTTTTTTTTTTTTTTTTTTTGCTTGATGCAACATACGGTTCAGAGTTGGTTGCAAAATGACCAAGATATCATGATTTTAGGGTGGATGATCAGGTCTGTCACACCGTGACTTCAACAGAAAGTAACTGTTCAAGGTTGACATCACTGATTTAAAGAAGGAGACCGATCTCCCTAGACAGTTTCGATTCTCCCAACCACTCACCTCTAGACCCTCCCAAAGTTTGTCTAAAACGCCACCACATGTATAATGAAACAATGAGCCCCTGTGTATGTGGTGTAATGTGAGCTATCCTGAATTTGCTGTCAATCAAAAAGTAGACCCAACTGAGAATTTTGCTTGGCACCAGCCAAAAATGAAGCATGGCATTATATGAGTGACTGCCTTTTATGTGACAACCAACCCACTGGTGATGTTAACATCGTCACTGTTCAGTGGGCAAAAGTGTAGTGCCTGCTGTAGGTACTGTACATGCCCTGGATATTGTGTTTCCTTCACAGCTTTTCCAGCTACGCTTTCATACGATAGTCAAAAAGGTTTCTTGGCTCGAATTTGAGAACCGTGATCAGAGCATTCTAGTGAAACTAGCTTTCAGTTCCTATTTGTGTTTTCACATATTGGCAGTCAGTGAAGTTGAAACATTTCATCACTCGCAAAGTGAACGTCAGGCAAACAAGAATGACATCACATGTCGCACTGGAAGGTGTCATATTTTCCTTTAATCGTTTTCATGTCAAAGTCATTACATTCATAACCATAACTTTGCCATAAAACAACTTTTGAGAAAAGTTTTGGAACCTCACTTGAAGAAAACCTTGGGGATCCACACCATTGTGGGTTGTAACACTTCTGCTGTCTTCCAACATTGAAAAGCATAGTGCAATAGATAGGGGAGGGGTGGGGGCAGGCCTACCCTCCTATGAGTTTGGGTGGCTGTACTTCTTTGGGCAGAGTGGATAGCTACATTACTTTTTCTTGGGGAAAAATTGGAAATTCAGATTGGGTAGATTAGGTCTTGCCCCACCCCAAACAGAAAGGTGCCTGTTTGCCCATGCATGGGGCACTTCAAAGACAACACCATCCATCCTACAGTAAGCTCAGCCAAGGTTCCTCAGTAATATATACAGAAAACTTTGTGTACCTTCAAAATTAACTTCAGGAAAGGATTGGTATTGACAACTGATCGCTTTAATTTGAGGTTGTATGTACTAAATTTGGGATTCTATCACTGCTGAAGCATTCATTGGATCAGGTATGCAACAATGACACAATGTGAGCAGCATTTTTGCACTCAAGGGCAACTCCAGCAACCGTAATGAGCCGAGTTTCAACAACACAGAACATGAGACATTTGGTGTAGGAAACTGAACAAATTCCAGGAGAGGATTAGAAATATACCAGTACTTAGGGACAAAGTCATAATTATTAAATTGGAGAATATTTTACAATTAAAGCATTCATTGGACTAGAAAAGTGCTGCAAAGGGGCACATCACTCTCTGGTCACTTGCAAAAGGACTTGAGCAAGATGTGATCAACACTCTGTATTCAGCAATTTGTTTAGGGCAATATTTTGTCAGTCATAACAGGGAAAAATTCAGTTACTACTTGCAATGGGGTGATTCATGGCCAACGGGTCATATCGAGCTGTATTTGATCAGCAAACCCCATCCCAATTAACACCCTTTCTGGAAACTGTACGTACATTGCAGTAAGCAACATAGCTTCTCTCATTATTCTGTGAAAACATTCATATCCTTCCTAATGTTCCTGATATGAACTTGAAAAGATGAAGCTTACAAAATACAAGAAACCAATTGAGAACTACAGTATTCAGCCCACCTTTTATTAAACACCACCAAGACGAAAAACAAACATAAACTATTTACAAGTCTGTTTAATAGAATTTATAATTACAATTAGTTAAGGATATGTCATTTTTACAACACTCCTTTCACTGTGTGAGGACTACTTCACAAAGAGCTCAATTTTGAAATTTCATTCAGTTGATTATTACATAATCAGAGAGATACTACTTTGTGCTGTGTGAATGCCTAGTGTTTTGTGTTACAGCAAAGCGTGTGTTGGTGTTGTCGGCTGTAAATAATGCAATATGCTTCACTACACTGAAGGTGTGGTCACAGATTCATAATTCGAACAGTGCCGATATGCATATCATATCTATGAACCACTGATCCATCCAAATTAAGTGATGACATTTAGTGGCAGGTCAAACAAATTTTCTTTGTGCTCAAATCAAATTGAGATTTTACTTGCAACATCTGAAACACTATGTGATGAAATGCAGTGGTGACTTTGCTAGCAGCACATGTAAGTGTTGTGCTGGTGCATCAACCTGAAATTACCTACTGTAAGTCATTGCATGATTTTTGGCAGGATGGCTAAAGTTTGCAAAGAACAACACTTATTTTACAGGTTAGTTGTCCCTTGCACTACTAGATGAAAATGCTAAAACTTGAACACAGAGAGATTGGAACTAAGATTGGTGAATGGGTTCTCTGTTGGTGAATGACCACCTTTTTCATGCAATCTTAAGTGCAAACCTTCAGAGCTGAACAAACCTTACAGCAAGGTCCAGTGCATTTTATGTTCTCTAAAGAAATTCCCAATGCTGTTTAAACCTGCTTACAATCAACATGTGCTACTACTTCAATCTGGCATTATACAAAGGTCATTTTTACATTGTTGTGGAGTTTCTACAGTATATCCCCAAACCAATATTTAACTTTTAAGGCCGCCTGAATCTCAACACAATTCATGTACAAATTAGCTGTTACTTAAGGCACAATTCATGACAGTTAATTATCATCTGACATTTAACAGCTCATCTCTGTTACGTAAATGCCTCGAAAGAACATCTACAACTGGAGCTTTCCAGTTTCCAAAATTACCACTTATGGTGGCACACAAGCAGCCTTTCTAGAAATTTCAAAATCCAACTGATACTGTACATGAGCACGTCCTTAACACCCAGCAATGGTTCCATTTGTTTGGTAAGGCATTATGAGGGTCATGAAGAGCCACACACACTCCCATAAATCTCATCCAGGGTAGATGCTCCCAAGGATCAATGATCTCAACAAATCAATTTAGCAGTGACATGTTTTTGCCGGTCAACTATTTTACAGTCATGCTACCTCATCGGCAGATTGCTTGGTAGAAGTTGGTTCAGTCATAAACCTCACTTGCTTCACATATCCAATGAGGGAAACAAGTCGATGAATGACTCTTCCCAATCGCAGTTTGGCATAACTGGAGAGCCCAGTGGGTCCAGAGGGAAGCCGGGTGAACTTGGTGGATCGTCGCTGCCGACTCCTGAATCACAACTGCTGCTCGTGGTGCTCTTCCCAGAATCACTGAAGGAGTCGCACATGTCCAGATCCTCATTGGTCAGCAGTTGAGAGATGTCGCATTGGAACTGATCTTCAGCATCCGAGGGGGCGGTGATCTTGCTTGGGGCAAACGGGTTTGACATTTGGATCTTGCTGTCGCCATTCAGTTTGGTCAACGGAAGAAGGAAATCAAAATCCACACTCTGATTTGGGTCCATGACATTGCTCTGGGATGTATCTACTTGTTCTACATCAGGTATTAAAACAGACTTGTTAATAATTTTGACTGGTTTGGCATCTTCTTTGATGGCTGCGGCTCCTTTCTCCGCTGGGCGCTTGAAGTAGACATGGTCAAATCTTATGAGTTCTTTGATGGATTCCATGTCTGCTGCTGCGGCCCCCACCAGGGTGGAGGCTGCGGCTGATGGATCAGCGTTCCTGGGTGCGAGGGTCTCTTCTTCTCCTCCTCGGTCTTGCTTGAAATTGACGGACTCTGGGCCTTGCTCATCAAGACCTTGCCCGTTAAGTTCACCCAAGATTCCCAGTAGAACATCAGACTGCCGAAGAAAATAAATGAGAGCTGTGTTTACGCTGTGATGTATTTGGTACGAATTTAACCTCAGTATCTGTAACAGACACTGGCAGTTGTTGAAAGCAGATAATTGCACCAATGTGTCTGGATAAAATGTCAAAAATTACTAATGAACACATATACATATTTAGGTCTGTGGAGAACTATAGTGTCTACCTCACACTTAGTTACTATTGAGTATACTATCAAATACCCCTCAAGAACTAACATGGTTTCAACTTGTCCCTCCCTCCCCTACATACCCGTCTCTCACATATGGGTCTCAACTAAAACTGTACTACTTCCAAGCAAACATCACTGCATACATGTCAAAGAATAATCACATTGAAGACCTTGGTTCACCTTAAACATTAGAACAAACAATGTAAATGAGTTTTCTCCATCCCATTTCATCCACCCCTAAGCTCTCCCCCTCCCCCCCACTTCTCCCTTTTCTCATAACACAAGTTAACACTGTAGCAAAAAGCCATGTCAGTCGGACTTTAAGACTCTTACCTCCATGTGAATATCGCCGTCAACAGCAATGAAAGATGTCGAGTCTGCTCCTGCTGCGGAGGAACATCGAGTGCTGCGGACTCAGGGGACTCAGTCTCTTCCTTCACTGTGACTTGGAATGTTTCATCACTCTGTGAATGAGATGGATAAGGGTAAGGTGTAAGGTCCAACGGTACATACTGTGTACATTGATGTTTGCACCAGGTCCAAACAATGAACTCGAGTACCAAAGATCCACAGTCTGTCAGTTGGCTGGACCCTTACTTCCGTTAGGCTACAAGATTTTTTTTGTTAATTCATGATGTGACATCTTGTTTTGCATTAGCATGTATCTTACATAGGGGCATAACAATTGAGTGTTCTTATAGACAGGATAAGGTGATATCATTTTTTTTTAACAAATGAAGAGAAAGGTTGGATCCTTGGATCCGGGTCACAATTTCAGGACCAGGTCATGCTATCATTGGTCGGGTACCTGGGTGCAAGATGCAAAGTCAAGTGGGCATACCTTTGCCCTTGACATCCCCACAATTAAATGTTTCTAAAATAAGTAGTGTTAACTGCACCCTTGGCCTTGTCCACAAATCAATTACATTTTTGCTGTACAAATTGGTCATTATTGCCTCATAACAATTAATTCTGGTAGAGTTCAACAACTTCAACATGACATGGACTGAGTACAGTGTGTTTTGAAAATAAATGCACAAACAACCAATGCACTGAATTCCCTAATAATTGTTTATGGGAAAATGTCCAATGATCCAAGAAACAAGGGTGCAAACATCTTCGGTGAGACCGCACTTGCACCTAAGTTTTTTTCCTTAGACTCTTTAAAACCGAACACTAAAAACCAAAACTGAACTCTTGGAAAAAACTGGTTCATTAGCTCCTTGAACTTTGGGCTTGTTCTTTACACAACCACACCTACAAAAAGTCCTGACTTTCTTGATTCAAAAAGACTATACAATGCATGACCTTCTAAAAATTGGTCATGCATGTAAGTTACTCAACTGAAAACAGTCACAATAACATCAAATACCTTGCAGTACAATGGCTGATGCTGCACTTCTAAAAGAGGACAATACACCTTGCCACTACCCAATGGTACTGTGACTACTGTCTATCTTATTAACCCTAGGAAAGTTGAAAAAGCCTGTATCATAAACTGACACAAATAGTAGCACAGGCTTATCAGTGTTTTGCAGACTGAAACCACACAAGGACTGTTTGCCACAGAGTTGTTCACCTTACCGTGAATTTATTTAATAGCTTTCAGAAACTGATTAATAATATACAGTATTAACCTTCAACAAAGAATAGAGCCTGTATGCACAAACACTCATTCTCAAAAGAATATCAATCTGCATCTAAAAAAAAGAAGTGCAAACGTTTACCGGAGTCACTGAGAAGTACATCCACTTTCGGTAGTCGGACTTTGACCCACCCACAATACATACTGTGCGTACAAACACACATCCTAAATAAGAACAAATTTCAAACCACCATGTGAAAAACACATGCATTGCTGTAGGATAAAAATTAATCTTTTCACATACATGTGCAGCATATGTTGAGGCTTTTGGATATTTTTTGATAAATTCAAAAAATCCTTTATCTTCAGTTCTTCACATTAAGCCTGCAAACCCTGTACAGAGCTTCATTCTCAAAAAGCACATGTAACGATCCCAACTAAGAAGACTGGGGTGTGTAAGCACACGTATCTATGATGTAAAGACCAACTGCCACACTAGTACTGTATCACATTGCTAATCATCTTATCGTAGTACTTGGTAAGTTTAATTACCTGTGGGTCTGTATCCATCACATCCAAACCAAGGCGTTTCCTTAATTCTCTGTTCTCTGCTTCCAACTTTTGGTTTCTAGACCTGAGATGAGAGTTCTCTTCCACCAGTTTTGTCTGTTGAACTTCAAACTCATAGATTTTGTCTTCAAGTCGCTCCATAAGTGCCTTCTTTCTGTCACGAGCTGTCTGAGCAGCTACTCTGTTCTTCATTTTTCTAAAGAAAGGGGAAAATGTGCAAAGTAGGATACATTAATTACAAAACTCCATGTGGAACTTTAAAAAGAAAACCTAGATTTAGCTTGAAAAGAGAATTGGTTATGCACAGGAATACCAGATTGGAAAGCTTGCTGTGCATGGGGTATTTGTCATCCAGGCAAGCTTTCCAAACTAGCACGGATAAACATTGTTACAGCATCAAAGTTTGACCATGTCCCTAAAGCATTAAGAAATAATCTAATATTTCAATAGCCTACTGGGAAGAAAATAAATGCAAGCACACAAAGTGAAGTGTGTAAGAAACAAAAGGCTAGCTACGATTAAGAACTAACATAAGGTGTTTAATTTCAGCTGAGAGTATTCATTAGGTATCAACTATTTGTGTAAAATAACATTCCTTGTGATGTATGAATGAGATAAAAGAGAGCACTATAGTGGGACAAAGTTCCAATTAGTGCACTAGGCCCTTAAATCGTTCAACGGTTCATGACCCTTCTTTCCACGCTACGGTTAGCCTCGCGGCTGTTTTGCATTACTATACTAGTACTACACGTTAGGCTAGTCTGCTCTTGATACCCATGGTCCCCGACAAAATGAAGTATAAAATCCAACAATGAATGAATCAACATACCTTCTCATGAGCTTTTCATCTGGTGTAAGATGGTTTAGCCTCTGCCTCTTCCTGGGACCCACATTTGGCTTAGGGTCCAGATAGGCAAGACAAGCGGGTCTCGGCCTTTCATCACTATCCTTCACACTGGACATCGTAACAGCTGTTTTAGCAGGTAACATGGTACGAAGCTGGTTTGTTGAAGATGAAATTAGCGTATTTCGATGATCTTCAGGTACTGTTGCGATTAAAATTTGTGCAGATGCCATTCGTTTTGTCTTAACACCAAAATCTTCACTTAGTTTTCTTGTCGTCTGGCCTACAGCCACATAAAAAATCGAGAATAAATTATAAGCGAAGCCCTTACGCTTCCTCGCTCTGGCACTATTTCGTCGTAACTGAGTTGTGATATGTGGAAGTAGTGGGCGTGTTACTCCAAGTGGCGATCCCTGACAGTATCGATTACAATTTACCTACCAAAACATATTTATAACTTTATTTCATTAATACTCCAGAAAAGTTTTTACTTTTGGCCTTACTTATAACTCACGTATAAACCTAGTATCAAAAAGTGTAAATATAAGAAATGATTTCCCACTTATGTAAAAATAATCGACCAATACTTATCCTCAAATTCGATACCGATATTGAGGCTGTCTTTCTGCTGCCTATATCGTGTTGATCGCTGATTGGTTGGAAAACGATCAGTGCAGTGATCATGATGTAAGTTTCTCGTTTGATCATTGGTCCAAAGGTACGTCTCAGCAAAAGGACCGACGAAAACGTCTGACGCAAGTGTAACGTACGCTATGTAAATACTGTGTAGTTAGTTTCTATGTTTAATTGTTTGTATACTTTTCAGGATGATGAAATATTCAGCTTCTTTTGCACGATACATCGTCATTATTTACGCTTGACACCCTGCAATCTTTCCGGATATTACAGTATGCCATTGACAAAATGTTGACACGTTGGAAGTTCTCTGCTGGCATGAATGTAAGAGTTTAATTTTAGTAAAAGGGAACAATTCATGTGCAAAAGAGGAACTGTTGCTGTCACACTGTAGCTTTCGATTACCACTCGATACGAGTATGACAACTCTATGAATGGTTAGGAAAAGTGGGCTGGGGTAAGAGAAAGAGTGGAGTGATTGCTGTTTGGATATTTTCTGCTAACATGCACTGCATAAATTTAATTTGAATGGAATATGGTATTGATAAATGTAAAGTAAGTGGGTTATAGAAATCAATAATGTTGGTGGTATTAATATCCAAGGAGATCCAGGTCTAAAAGGAAGACTTTTGGAGATTCTTTTGTGAAAGAGAGGAGCTGCCTGGGAGGCTGGCAGCTCCCTGGTTGAATCTTCTAGACATTGTGTAGAAGAGGCTATAAAAGGAAACCAGCATCTCGGTATGATGAGACGATATTTCAAATTTATATCAATAATATTAATAATAGTAATTATGATAATAGTAATAATAGTCCCGACAGTAATTTTAGATGGGACTTTGGATGAGCTTTTCCAGTCAATATCCCTCCCTCAGCCCCTCGCCCCGCCCCCCCCCCCCCCCGAGGCCTCTGCAGGTAGGCTAATTGTAAAAGTATAAATTCATTGAGCAATTGCTTGTGTGTCGTATACACAACAGGTATTATAGAGCTAATATATATATCTGGAGCCTTGAATGCAGTACGTACTGTAAAGTCTAATATGTGATCACTGCAGCCTGCTTTTTCACAGGTATATCAAAACTCCCACGACTTCAGTAGTGACTGACAATCAACATATAAGCACACGTACACAGTTAGACGAACCCTGGAAAGATCACGTACATTCGATCCTGCCTGAATCACTTCATTAATGAGCCTGCATTTTTCTATTATTGTCGTTTCTCGTTCTTTCACAACTTTTATGTTGGTTATATATGTTTGACTCTGATCTCGAAGTCGTGGAGACCGAGTAGGCCTATATACTTCTGACTGAAGACGTGGACAGTATATAGTACTACAGTAGTTCTGTCTCTGTGAGTTGTTGCACTTTGTGTTTACCAGGGATGTGTTGTAGGTGTCTCTCTAGGTTGTTGGTGTTTGCTCCGAGTGCTTTGATGTTCAACAGTCTGTATTCCTAGTTTCAAGTCTTGGTACCTGTCTACCCGTTTTCATTTTCCTTCTTGATTTTATCTGAATCGTTGGCAGTGGCAACGCTACGGGGGGGGGGGGGGGCATTAGGGGAAATTTGCCCCTCCAGATTGTTTCCTTCCCCCCCCCCCAGTGGCTCTCACCCTTCCCAATCAAATCTTGTTCTCATCCAAAATTAATCACAAAACTATGTATTGGCATTGGACTGAATAAGAACAGCTTCCGGGGAATCCTGATTGATTAATGCCTAATTTATGTTACACAGGCTGCCGTTTTTCATATCATGCCCGTAGCCACTTCAACCGTAGGCCAGCCTGGTCAGACCAATTTTCTCTGGAATGTTTACCGTCCAGCAGTAAGGGGCGGACGGGTAGGTGGTTGTTTTCCTAAATATAGGAATGTCGTTGTTTTCCTAAATGTAGGAACTTAATGGAAGTGTATGTAGCCTATGTGTGTGTGTATGTGTGTGTACTCGGTGGTACCGCGTAAATGTGAAATGGTACTCCCAAAGAAAAAAGTTGGGAACCTTGGAGTACGGTCAACCGAAAAAATAAACAATATAAAAATAAATAATATACCTCTCTTGGGGCTTAATTTTCCACCCAGAGATACGCTAAAACCTCAGAGCTTCAGGGGGCTTCTGGCGGGCCCCTGGACCCCACCCGAAAGGGCTCGCGCTTCGCACTCGGTTTCGAGATGCGCGCAAAAATCTTTGCCCCCCCAACATTTTCCTCTGCCCTCAGTTTGCCCCCCCCCCCAAGTCTGACATCGTGGCGCCGCCACTGGTCGTTGGGTATTGCAACATCAATTATCAGTCTTTCCTGTGTTTCTTTGTCTACAGTTACCAGGTCCGGTCCTCGAGCCCTTATAAGTTCCAGAAGAGACCTTGTATTGTCGTTTTCTTCCGTGGGGTTGGGTTTGTGTAGCCATGTGTTTGTTGCTGTTGGGATTCGGTAGTGCTGACATGCTTCGTAGTGTATTGCCACTGTTACGTGGTTGTGCCTGGTATTAGAGTCTTCCGGCTACCTTGGGGCAGAGTTTGATTGTATGGGCAACTGTCTCATCTTTCTCATTGCACTTCCTATATGTGTGATCATTCATCGTCTGAAGTACCTCATTTGTCTTAGTGTGGCACTTTGTGTTTAGCGCCTCGTCTTGCGCAGCTGTAATTAGCCCTTCTGTATTAATCTTCAACCCTGTGTTCCCTTTCAGCCATTTTTATATGTGTTTTCAGAGGATGCAACTTCCGGGTCCTTGTCGCTTGTATTGTCCATGTGGCTGTTTGTTGGACAAGTTTGCTGGTGTAGTCTTGTCCTCCATTCCGCCATTTCATCTTTCTTCGATTTGTACCCTGTTATTGCTTTGTGTTTCCAGACTGCCTCTTTTAGTGGGTCTGTGTCTTTCGCTGATGTGATGTGCTCCTGAAATCCGGCTGCTTGGAATATTATTCATAGCCGAGATTTCTTCCAGATCTCTTCCGCCATCCTTTCGTAGCAGGTATATATAGTCGATGTATGTCAGCTCTTCCGGCAGCAGGGTGGAGCCTTCCGTACCTGTTCATTATCTTAAAAGCTGTGTTTACTTGACACGCGTTTTGCGGAATTAACGCGTAATGCGGAACGCGGAAAGAATTATATTTTGCTTTTCCAATGACCTGTTTATTGGGCACGTGGATTGCGGAACCATCTCACGCGGATTGCGTATCGAATTCCCCATGTCGAATTATTTCCGCGTTCCGCGCGCGTATTGGTGACCACGTGGACACCGTGTATAGCGTCCAGTAGGATTTCTCCACATTCCCCGGACTTCCCATACTACGTCGTACCATATACTGATAAAACGGGGGAACTTCGGCAGGTTTTTTGATGTTTTATTGTGATAATTTCTCACAACAATGGAAAATGACTGAAACTTAAGTGCTATGAACCAATTAACTTCCAGTCTATAAGTAGTATGTCTATCAGTTTCATATCTTTATCCGCTGGGCTGTCGTCATCCATGAAAAACTGCTAAATGACCCAAAGCAGCTTGGGGTAACATTGGCAGGCATGTAACTTATCAACTTGCCTGCCACCTGTTCTTCCCCCTTCCACTTGACAACATGGATCCCTGGAAATTTCTCAATCGCAAACCCTCTTCTCAAAATTTGATCCCCGTGGGGTGTTTATTGGGCACGCGGCTCCTTTCTCGCTCCGCATTCCGCCGAATACGCGTATCAAGTAAACACAGCTTTACGCGCCATTTTCTCCAGTTGTTCAAGCTCTGTCTGCTGCCAGTCAATTATGCCTGCGGTGTATGTGATTACTGGTATTATGTCAAATGCTTGTATTCCTTGTTTCTGTCATTGAGTTGTGAAATTTAGTACTTGTTGCAGTCTCTTTCTGCATGTTGATGTATACCTTGTGTTTGATTTCTTGTGTTTTGCATGTTTTGTAGTAGCTGCCAAGGTATGGTAGAACACTCGTCTTGTGTGTGTGAGGTGCATTATTATTATTATTATGCCTAACTGATTTTCCTCATGTCTTTCGTCTGTTCATCAGACTACCGAGTACAGCTAATACAAATTCCGTAGTAGATATGATAAACATCAGCTCAGCAATCTGAGTTGAAAATTTTTCAGTAAACCTCAAATTCCTTGGAATGTGTCATAGCTACTACAAAACAAAAGACTTTTTCGCCCATTTTTGCATAGATGAATATTCATATCCATTCCTCCATTGGTTTGTTTAAAATCAAGTAACGATAATTGACTGCTATGCTTTCAGTCTTGGAGCCTAGGGCCAACAAAAATGACGAGGCAATTTTCATATTCAGATATTTGAAAGACGAAAGCATAGTTCTCTTTCGGATTTTGTGACAGGTGGTCTTTTCCCCAACCTTCTTTTCACTGAAACACTGACAAAGAACCAATGTATAAAGAAGACCAGGCGCTTGTCTGTGCATATTCTGACCACACACTGAAGTCACTAAAGAGAGACGTGTGGTGGTAATGTACGTAAGGCAGGGGGGGGGGGGGCTCAAGTGTGACTGCTTTGTTGATAATATACCGTACAATTTCACTACAAATACAGGTGTGAGGTCAAGTATACAATCAAACCCAGCTAGGTAACCATTGGTAACAATTAACGCACCGTGAGCCTCAGGCTGTAATAAGAGTACAAAATCCCCAGGCTCCTTTGGTGTCGCACTATAAATGCACAACACCAAACAGACTACGTTTCGTGCTCTTTATGTAAGTATATAGCTATAGGGATGCTAAAAAAGAAAATGTTAAAAAGAAAATGACACTAATAACATTTAAAATAGCAGACAGATGTTTACAATTGACTGTTCAACTACCACATATTCTGCCACATTTTGGGCTTTTCCCTGGTAGTAATAATATAAGACACTATACGGTAACATAGAAGGACTTGAAATGAAAACTAAAAAGGGGACGGAGTCTTGCCGCTGAAGGGGGGGGGGGGGGGGGGAGATGTCTCAGTTAACAAGAGATCTATTGTCAAAGCATTCAGAATTTATCCTTTTTTTACGCACTTGCGTAGGAATTATATGAACTGCTCTGTGCATGTGCTTGGAGGAGGGGGACCGAGAATTAAGAAAATATTCCTGTGAAAATTTTTAGGCAATCTAAGAGATATTTCATACCACCAATACTGTTCCTAACATCTATAGCGGCGTCTCCGTCATTCGATCTACACGCGCCTATAGCGTAGCAATATATGTAAACTGTTCATGTGCCTCAAAGATGGTTCTAAAGATGGCGCCCTTGTTTTTTGTTATATGACGTCAATGCAAGGGGGGTGTATCAAAATCATACACTTTAGCTAATAGGATTCCGATTTCTGTGAGGGGATCTACTGCTGTTGACAGTGTGAATCTGCTACATTTACCATATCAAGTAATTCTCGCAGCTTGTGAACCTCCATGCAGCGGACAATTTGAGACAATTTTCGAGGTTATGGCTTCCTCCATGACGCTTAGGATTTCATTGAAGGGGTGATAAAGTAGAGGATATTCATGTAGTTGTGTTTGCGTGGCATGACAACCATAATGCAATGTGCGACTATGAGATAGGTATTTCTTGTAAATCCATAACTTCGAAATTGCAATACTGTTGAAAAACACTATTTCACCAATAAAAAGAGAAAACAAATCATATTTTTCATGAAATATTAGTCTTCTCTACTCCAGTGGCTATTTTCTCCATTGAGTCTGCGAAGTCACTGGCATAAGTTCAGTTTTAATTGTTTATAAGGTCAAGGTGGGCAAAGTGAGTTGTTTCGTACCCCTGAAAAGTTTTCTTAACATATACCTATGACAAATGGTCAAACTATTAGTGGATAACCTTGTGTCACATAAAGGGAAAAGTGAGTAAATAAAAATTCAGTTTGGATAGAAATTCATGACCAGACATTTTTCACATCAGTGACATCACATATACACAGCCTGTGCAAGTCAAAATTAAACCAAAATAAATATAAAAAAAGGTTTTAGTAACCAGTGGATGTGAAAACTTTCTAATGATGATTTTTGATTCCTTGCCGAAGGCAGGCAAGGAATCTATGCGATGGTGATGTAGTGTGTGTGTGTGTATGTGCGTATGTGCGTGTGTATGTGACACCTTTGCTTGTAAACACGATATCTCAAGAAGGGTAACTCTGAGGGATTTTGTACTTGGCATGTGGATTGCCCATATGATATAGAAGGCCCCTATTCTTTTTGGTGAAGGTCAAAGGTCATTTGAGGTCACCAGAGGTCAAACTGTAAAAACCTTGTAAACACAATATCTCCTGAAGGGTGACTGGGACTGATGTCATACTTAATGTGTGGGTTGGTCATATTAGGCAGATGATCCCTATTGTTTTTGGTGGAGGTCAAATGTCATTTGAGGTCACCAGCGGTCAAACTGTAAAAAGCTTGTAAACACCATATCTCCAGAAGGATAACTGTGACTGATGTGATACTTGCTGTGTTGGTTGGTCATATTGAGTAGATGATCCCTATTGCTTTTGGTCGAGGTCAAAGGTCATTTTGAGGTCACCAGAGGCCAAACTGTAAAAACCTTGTAAACACCATATTTCCAGAAGGGTAACTGTGACTGATGTCATACTTAATGTGTGGGTTGATCATATTAGGCAGATGATCCGTATTGTTTTTGGTGGAGGTCAAATGTCATTTGAGGTCACCAGAGGCCAAACTGTAAAAACCTTGTAAAAAAAATATCTCCAAAAGGGTAACCATGACTGATGTAATACTTGGTGTGTGGGTTAGTAATAATAAGCAGAAAATCACTGTTGTTTTTGGTAGAGGTCAAAGGTCATTTGAGGTCACCAGAGGTCAAACTGTAAAAACCTTGTAAACACAATACTGTATCTCTAGGGTAACTGTGACTGATGTCATACTTGGTGTGTATATTGGTCATATTATGTAGATGATCCCTATTGTTTGTGTAAGTCAACCTGTAAAAACCTTGTAAACACAATATCTTAAAGGGTTATTAATGTGGTATTTTAAGAACAGTAACTGTAGTTGATCTCATATTTGTCATGTGGATAATTCATGTTTGTTATAATATAACCATGTCGCAAGGAATCACAAAGCCTTTTGGCTTTCTGGTTATAAGTATCGCCACGTGTTTGTAAAGTTCAAAATCCTCACAAAGTTATCGATGTTAACTCAATGAGACCCTTTGAGGCTATTTTGATCGTCACATACAGCGAAAGTAAAGAGAGCGCTATTTCATTTTAAACGCCGGAGCTTTGCTATGAATTTTAAAATTTTGTTCCAACTCAACGTCGGAAAAACCTATATACTATGCCGTGTTTGATAGTGATTAAAATGTGACCTGTGAATGCGGTAACCAAGGGATTAGATTTTTTTTTTTGAAATAAGTTCATGATTGAGTCTTTGATCCTTTCACCAAGCTAAACTGAAGGAATGTCTCACAACCGGAGGAGCTTCGCGGAAAGGCACAGCCGAATGAAAGAGATGGCGCTCTTCAAAAAGGAAGACTTTCAGATATGACAGCGCTCTCTTCATAAACGTATTCCACATTCGGAGTAGTGGTGAAGTGATATACTGTTACAAGATATCAAAGTAAGAAATAAATGTTCGACACACCTCTGTCACCCATTGGCTATGTATCATGCATTATGTGACTGATATTTAACGATGACAACCGGTACCAATAATCCACTCACCAATCGGAGACCCGTTCCTCTTCACAATAAAATCAAAACATTGAAATTAACATTATGTAAATGCCAGCATTATATACTGTTGGTGGATACAAGTTAAGTTCAAAGTCCTTGTCCTCTTTTATCGTATTCTTTAAGAAGTTTTAATACATTTTTGTTCAAACATCCATTCCATCGAGGCCTCTTACTTACAAGCTTCTGCCACGGCGATCTTCGTAATTTATCTCTTGCCGTGATGCTTATTAGCGCCCTCTACATTAAAGAGACTTTTTTGGGATTGCGGACCGCAAAGTTATTTTATTCGTTTGGTTTCTTTCGTTACAGCATGGAATGCAATTCACAAATTTGAACAGGGGATAAGTAACTGACTTTCTAGAAATAATATATGGCAACCCTTGTGGTCTTCTTTCAGGAGTGCCTTGTACAGACGGAAAAGACTTAACACCACAAACAAGATCCTACGAACGCCTATACATCGAAATAATACGACCAAATTTGCAATTGCAATCACAACAAATAGTTGCTGTTGTATATCAATAACTGCCATTGTTTTACAAATTACACGACGGTGTTTATCAAATATTTGGCGGATGTCTTCATTTTTATTTTTGTTTTATGCTTGTACTGTGAACAGCTTTGTACGGGCCGTCAATGACATTAACATATCATGATCTTTTTCGATGAAGTAAACACAGCAATTAGTTTTGTGATGTGGGCTCATTCAGTGCACTTGCCAATAATAGTTCCTATATGCCTTAGAAGTTCCAACGAAAACCATCCTCTCACATTGACAAGTTTTGTTGCATCCAATATGAAATCGTGGATGCTGTTTGAGTCCAAATACGGAATAGTGGGAGATTGGGAGCAAAGTTGTTAGCAGGTTCACGGAAAAGTCAGGCAGTTCTAGCGGGGAAGGAACAAGAGGCTCGATTCTAATTTTTCTCGTCCATGTTTTTCTGGGGGTATTAATAGGGCTTTTATTCTACATGTGCCATTGGGTCTGCCCTCCATTTACATTTTAGCACCCCCTACTGCCCTGAGAACCTGAACAGACATCGGACTGCAAGCAGTGATAGTGTTTTCCTCACCCATTGAATTTGTACAGACCGTTGGCAAATTACTGGTGGGGGATAAGCCCAGGAAAGCCCCCCCCCCCCCCCACCTTTGAAATCTTGATTATTGTGATGATTATGTAAATGAAGGAGGATTCACTACTTTCAAGCCAGTGTTGTACTGGTCACATCAAGGACCTGCATAGTTTCCAGTACTTTTGTTAGTTGTCCGTTTCAGTCGGTAGAAGCACTCCCTTGTTACTGGAAGCCGCCGGGACGAGAATAGCTCCAAAGCTCGGTTCGTCCTGAATTTTGCGGCGAGATCCCTTTGCACTATTAACTGTTTGGGCGACCTCTCTTTCCTTGTTCACGATCTCAGCTCAGCTGACGCGCTTGCGCATTGTCACGCCATGTTGTGTGTTCAATATTGGGAGGAGGCTTTACATTGTGAAGAAGTAACGAAGAATGTGTCGGATTTTATACGCTGAGAAGTTGATGAAGGCATCCTAGCATTTCTTACTGAGGATTTTGTAAGTCTCCCTGGAGCTGTGCAGTTGCTCGTTCTCTTTTAGTTAAAATTTTTACATGTGCAATAATACATTCACAACAGAACGAAGTATGCAGCCTAACGTAGGGTATACCCAAATATCCCCACACGAAGTACAAGTGTAGACACACTGCAGAAAGTGTACATGACGTTCATTAGCAGTTTATACGTACAAATTCAACATTACCCGTGTGTTGATTACCTTGCCAAGTAATGCCTTGTCGACCACTGTACCGTACGTTAACACTAGGCCTAGAACTATTTACAAGAGTGTAAGTATACGTTGTACCGACTGCAGACTGTGTTGATCAAAGAATGTGAGCAACTTAGTAGCACTAGCAGTAGCAATCACAACTGCATTGTTATATTATTTATAAACAGTTTGGATTGAGTGAATGGGTAGGCCTTACTACCTAGCCTAAGTAAATATCTTCTGGCATTTACAAAATTCCACTGAGTTGTATTTTTGTCAAATGTCAACAAAACAAGTTGTACGATGATGGTAGTTTAAGTTAGGCCTAAGCCAAGTAGCCCTAAGTACTTAGACCTACTGCAAATCTGCCAACCTGCCTCACCAAAAATAGGGAGATTTACAATTTCCTGAGCCAAAAAATCGGGAGATTAGTGTAGAAGTAGGGAGATTGGTAATTTTACAAAAAAACAGTGTCAGAAGAGAATCATCATCCACATGACATGCACATCATGAGTTGCCCATGTAGGTCTATTTACTTGACGTTCATTGCAGGTACATGTACGCCCTACTGGATCCACAGCCCTTCATAAGCTAATAAGGGCCTACTTATTTACAAAGCAAACTGCTGTTGGTGTAGGCCTAATCATACTAATCTATGGTTTAACATTTGAAAACTTTGTACATGCAGCAATCTGATTTTCAATGCATTATACGTTAGTTAATGGCCACTTATTCAAATAAGCCTTTTTGCTTACTGTTTTGGCTATTTTCAGAAATGTCACAAATGCCTCAAAAAACAGGGAGATTAGAATATGAAACCGGGAGGGTGGGAGATCTGTACAGGTACAAAACCGAGTGTCTCCCAGGAAATCCGTGAGAGTTGAAAGGTCTGCTACTGATATAGAGTAGGCTAACTGAGTAACAAAGGGTCTGTCAAGTAAGGCCTAGCCTAACTTGGAGCCTAGTAGTAGTATTAAGTGAAGCCTGGAAAAGGGCCTTAAACAGGCCTTGGTCAAGGACTTACCAATTGTGAAACTCAAAATGGCTCTGGATAAAAAATGTCCCTTTACTGAAACATTCCCATATACTTATACTTTTTTATTGGTTTGAAATGTACTTTTGCAAAAGCATCCTTATGTCAACAGTCACTGAGTCAAGTCACCACCCAGTTTAATAACAAGTTCAGTCTGGTAGCGCATAGTTAATGGCATTACTGATAATATATTAGTTTCTGGGAATATTAGTTAGATTGGGCCTGTCTCATGCTATGGAAGTGCAACTTCTTAACATCTGTAATTGGCAGATAAATCAAGTAGACCAAGCTAGTTTATCTAGTACCACATGTTTTTTGTAGAAATAGTTACGTTCTAGTTAGTTTAAATGTAGAAGGACTCACTTATCATTTTAGTAGAATATTTAGCAGTTTCTTTAGTCTTGTAGGATGACAGTGCTGTAGTCCAAATATTCTAATTGATCAGGTCTTCCTTTTTACCCATGATGCTCTGTTAATGAAATGATTTGACTTTGGTCTGCAAACAGGCCTATACTATAGTAGGTGGCCTACACATTGACTTATTAATCATGAAACTTGATCAAAGCATTGTTAATCAACAGTACGCTACAATTTAAAACTACTTCATTGCTGGAAAGAAATATTCAAAGTACGTGAATGGTAAGCAGTCTGATAATTGGGGCTTAATTACCGTACAGTACCTCTTCGTCAATAATCCTGAGATATACTGTAAGTGATTTTCTTGTCATTTCCTCATTCTTTAATGTATAAAAGAAAGTATGTCCAACATGAGGGATGACGTTGTTGGTAAGATATCGGTATTGGCAAAACTGGTAATCATCTCTATGAATGGCAGCCGATGATAAGCGTTTCATCGTTTCCTACAGCTTACACACAGCTTTTGGTTGAACCTAAAGCATTCCAGAACTCACTAGCAGTATGGGTGGTTTTCACTTGAATAAACATTACCATCTCCTTCTCTCTGAAGTTAGCTCAGGACTCCAGCTCAGGATTTGCCGGCAAAAGAGTGTTGAGCGAATCCTTTGCTGAAATACTGTTCTGAGTGAATCCTGGGCTAAAGGAATACGGCGCTAGCTTCACACTGGTCTACAGTATGAACCAGAGATTCCAGTGTGCTAAATGTGAGGCCCTGTGGAATCTTTGCTGTACACAGAGCCGATTGGGGATGAAAACCACTTCAGCGTGAGGAAAGTTTGATCATTATATTGCTTCAGAATGTTGATGCTCCATAAAGTTTTGTACTCATGTCATGTCAGCCAAACTATATTACATACCTTTTTTTAGTGAAATTGTTCAAATGTAGAAGTGCCTGGTGTATAAAAAATAGAAAAGTCCTGTGATGTTTACCAAAATTTACAATATTAATCGAATCATGGTAAGATTTTATCATGGTTAGATCATGGAAGTGAACATGATAAGATGAATTGTGAATAGTCTAACCACCTCATCAATTGCACATTTTACTGTCAGAGAAAATGAGCAGCCAGCTACAGTATTGTAAGTAGCAGAGTTCATGTAATCAAGGAAAATTAAAATGACAAATCGCTGAGAAATCTTGGTGCTTAAAGTAAGTTCATTCAAGGTTTAAATTTGTATGAGGGTTGTGATCAGTGTTCATGCTAAGGAATTGAATCTGGGAGGGAAATTCATCCCCAGAAATTTTTACGGAGGGATGTTCAAAATCAAGGCCGGAGCTGTCACTCTGTTAAGATTCTATTGCAATTTATTGTGTATTTATAATTGTAACTCTTCAGCTGCAGCTGTGGAAAAGTGTGCAGGATTTTCCCACAAGATTTATCCCTGTGTGGGATTCAGTAGACAAATGCGCGTTTCACCCAGTTCCGCACCTTAGCATGAATACAGGTTGTGATATACCATCAATAGCGATATGCTGCGTGTGTAGGCTTGGCCTAACATTAGGCTACAGTATGCATCAAAAATTACAGAATAAATTTTTTAAGTTTTTTATGTTATTGGTATTGGACAATTGATATTAACCTGGACTAATCAGTCATCAGCAAGTTCCGATTTCACTTTTGTTGGCGCAACTCTGTTAAAGTTTACCAGAATTCTTGAACATATCCATTTTATTCTTTCACTTATATTTCCAGGCTATTGACCTCTACAGCAAAACACTTTGTAAAGGTCTTTACTTTCTGCATGCAGTTTGATACTCTGTAGGAATATTCATAACACAGGTCATAAACTTTACTGCAGACCTGGTTGTGACTGCACATTAGTTGTCCAGTTGTCATGTGTACACTGGGTACATAAGCAGTGATCTTTTGAACTTTTGACCTGGTATTCCATGTATGGGACTGACTGCAAATGTTGACTTTGACCTTAAATAGACTATTGATGTTCCCATTGCCATCTCATGAATGTACTGTAGCTGACCAGTACTAGCCCATCAGACTCTTGCCAAGCATTGAAAGCTTGAGAAAGGGAATTTCAAAGACCATTGCCCACATTGGGAGGAATAAGGTCATCATCAGAAGCAGTGCTCATCAGATGTTTTTCAATCTGTGAAACTAGGGCGTTTGGGAGAAAATCGGTCGATGCTAGTGAAGAAAACTTGATACTGTGTGGTTGTAAATTACAAAAGATGTAACTTGTGCACCTCAGCAAAAGTTCTAGAAGTAACAGCTTTAATGATTTGCATACTGTACCACAGTTTCATCAAACAAAAGAAAAAATGTTTTTATTTACCAGCGGTCGCGAGAGCTTTTTGACTGATACATGGGCAACAAAGAACAATATCTGTCAGCTGCTGAAGCAAAGGATTCTCACACATGAACAGATTAACCCACTCAAGGTCATAACTGGAATAAATATCTGATAAAATCAAAGACATTGACGTATACTACCTGTATAACTTGCAAGTTACCATATTGATTGTCATAGCAACATCTTCACAAACCTGTAGTATACAAAAGACTGCATTGTCTAGTGCTGAATGTCAGCAAAAAGTCAGCACTTTCTTCAGCTTATTTCCTTCTATTTACTATGTACAGTTGTGAGATCATTACAGCTAGTTTCAGTGAATGTTCACTGCTACAGTATGAGTTCAAGACCACCAGATTTACAGCAAAAAAAAAATGTTCCAAAGATGGTTTTAAGACCAGTCAACATATACATCATATTATGTAGGAACAAATAAATAAACTGCTTGAACTAAGCATTGTTTCCACAAAGTACTGTATGTATGTACGTACGTGCGTATGTATGTGTCAGAAATTTACTTCACTCCTTACCTGTCTCCACACAACTATTGCCTGTCCTACTACCATGCCAGAAACAGCTTAAGCACTTCAGTTGTTATGATGTCCCATATTGGCAGACGTCATTGATGAGGGATTTGCGCCCAATATCATTTGTAAAGTAACCCAAATGATATCGTTAAAAAGCTCTTGTATCATTCTGCCTTGACAAATTTAGCTTTGTGGTGAGCTTTGTCAGACTTTTCAATTCCACTTGTTGTACTTTGGAGATAGAGGAACAGAAAGAAATCCTGGTCAACTGACATTCAAGTACTGATATTGAACAAGCGTTACTTTGAACAGCAGACTCTGGAATCAATCCTGTTTTATGTTTCAGACAGAAAACATTGTCGTGATCGTCCGTTTTGTCATAATTATCCTGCTTTCAAATAGAACTGCTAATATTTTTATGATCATGATGACATGTCTACATTTTGCATTGTTCTTTGTAATCAGATAGATATTATAGAGTCTTTGAGCGTCCAAGTCAAGTCCCTACTACCATAGCATACAAGGTTGGGAAATCGTGGGAACCACCAGAACCTGGTTCGCAGGAAATCGGTGGTGCTGTTGGTAAATCCAGGACCACCAGTCTGATCACCTGGAAAGAAGTAAAAAAAAAAAAACAGAGCAAACATTGGAAAAAGAATTAAGAAGATAAGATTGTAAATAAAAAATCAAGTAAAATCTGTAAAACATCAAGACAAATTATACATCAAAGTAAGAACATCAACATCAGCAACAATTCTTCACTGTACAGTGCAGTACCTTCGGACTTCCGCTCGCTAAACAGATGCTTCACAAACGCACAAAATAATGTACAGTATGTAAACTTTAAGCGCTGACACTTCATTCCCAAGGCTTTCCAGCCCTTCGCTAATGTATGTGCGGTAGAAAACAAAAAAGTTCATAAATTGGACATTCTCCTGAGCCAATCATATGTCAGTATTTTCAGACTAGGCAACACGCAGATGCATGGAAGATTGGTATGTCGCTGAGCCATGGCTTTGTGCATGACTCCACATTGTACCGGTTGTACACAGGTATGTGTGGACTTGTAGTATCCTACCCAAGTGTCGCTAGCATTTACAACTGTAGTTAGTAAGCACTGCTTCCCTCATATACTGCCGGTCGAACTATAGAGACTACGCTCATTTTACATATTTTTTTATTTATTTTTAAATTTTTTTTTAAATGCAAGTTTCTTTAGAGTTAAAAGTCTTGAATACAAATCATGATTCTGCATCTACAGTATCTTTATCACTATTTAAGCAGTGTCACAACAATGGTTTTTGCATTACAAATTCCGTTTGGAAACTAAAAGTAATTTATTGTTTAGGAAAATGACTATGAAGCAATTTGCTTTTGTTAAGATCATGGACTCCCAGTCAGTCTGCCCACTGTGCCATTGATCTATTGGTTATTTAACCAAAGAAAAACAGAGCAAACAAAACCATATGCTGGTCCCATGTTCGAAGTTGACTCAAGCCAACAATAGAGTAGGGATGCACTGTGCGGTGTATCCCTTCAGTGCAACTCAGTTCTCACCATTTAATTTTGCTGTACTGTATATTTAATTGGAAATAAGTACTTTGTTTTGCCCCCCAAAAATCCACATTTGTAAATCCCAATATTTGTGGACACAGAATGATAGTTTTTCCAAAATAAGGGTGGGTGGTGACATTGTTTAAACAAGAAAGTGTCTCACAGATAGACATTTCAGTTGTTTCGTTTCTCAGGACTAGTTTGTTCACCCAACGTTTCGAAAATTCAAATGAAGAATCCCAGTGACTCATGTAATGCATCATATTTTTAGGACATTCATGAATCTTTGGCTGTCACTATTGATTATGAGCCTGAATGGTTTAACAGTGATTAAAGATATACTCTTTGTGCACTGCAAAGGCCCTAGTTTCCTTTTAGCAAGACAGTGCGGGTCTTCTTTCACAAGGCATCAACCCTTTTCAAATTCAGCTCTGACACATTACTACTTCGTGCAGTAGAAGTCATCAACCGGAATCGGTGAGTGGGCATCGTCCTACCCAGGCACGTAATTCATTGTACAGAGATAGGAATACAATAATGTCACCGTACAGACCTGGCTGCAGTACTTAGGAGCTATACTGAAGCTATGGATCCAGCCTAGATAATTGTTTTTTGATCCATGCCTGTGCAAATAGAACAGCGTTGATAAGGCAGCCATCAACAGGATATTAGGGTGACTAGTGCTAGTCCCTTACGACTTTCTCTTTAAAAGTTAGCTGCACTGTTTGTGACAAACATGTACAGGCACATAGCCTCTCAAGGCACAGTGTAGACTTTGTAATAACATGTACTGTTCAAGTTGTACAGTGTGTTAACAGAGTGTGGCTGTAAACTGTGTGGACTGTGATGGATTTTTGTATAGCACTTTGCTACATATGCTTGATAATTCTGAGTACCTCTCACACAATAGAGAATGAAGTGTGTATACATGTCGTGTGTGATCGTTGTGTACGATCGTTCATCAGCCTGTTCTGAATGTGATTTTCCACCGTTGGTCTGCACTCAGCAGATACCACATCTAGTGTTGTACTCCATTTGTATGGTACAGTACAGTATTTAAGCTAGTAATGCATATTCATTTAATGAAGACAAGTGTGCTAACTGTGGAATGCTGTGGAAGGAGGATAGTTGTGTTGGGAAGGATGGCTGAAAGAAGACCAATGCGTTGGGATGCATTACTGTACCTTGTAAACAGTAGATTGATCCCACACACTTTCTGGATGTTGCATCACTAATGCCATCTCTGTCCAAAAGGAAACAAGTACCCTGTCCGTACAGCATGGATGGTTTCTCATAGGGACAGAAGTGTAGCATGTAGCGACTGATATCATCGACAGCCATTCCTAGATGCATAGAGAAACTTTCTGTCAACTGTTAAAGTTATTAACCCCTTGAGACAGTATTTAATGGCCCTGTGCAGCAAGTGGTACAGTAAATGGATAGGACATGGATATGTAAGTGTAAAAGAAATGTTCACCACCAATAGTTTGTAGCCTTCAATATGTTCCACGCATACTTCTCTATGTGGGCAGCTAGTGGGGAAAATCTGAGGAGTGAAGTGAACTTCCAAACTGGGTGAGGTTTTTATAATCATCATCCCTTAATACCAGACACGTGCTGTCGGACTGTCAGCTACTGTATGGTACACATTCACTGATCGCATTGAAGAATTTTGGCACAAAAAAAGTAATAATCTTAGTTTTGAAGAAGTTCTGTGTTAACTGAATTTTGTAGCTATCCATCTGTTAACGATCAGTAAAAACACACTCAGTGCGACTGCAGATCTTCGAATCATCGACAGTAGCCTAATATGGAAGGAACAGAATATAACCAGAGAGAAGCAGGAATTGTTTGAAAAAAAAGAAAAGAAAAACCCCTTTGTGAAGAAATTTTTCTATTGGAGGAGTGCGGTACTTAAAGGCTGTAATGCATCACCCCAGACAGTTTCAATTCTCCCAACCTGCTACCTCTAGTCCCTCCCTCAGCCTGTCTTACATTCCTCCACATGTGTAATCAAAACAATGGATCCCTGTGTATGCTGTGTAATACGAGCTGCTCTGCATCTTTCGAATTTGCTGGCAATCTAAGAGTACTGTAACTTAGAACCAGTTGAGAATTTTCCTTTCAGGGAGGTAAAAATATAGCTTAGGGTGATGCAATACAGCCTTTAAGCTAATTGATAAGGGATGAGCTTCATGATGTGTATACTCCAGTAATCCCAATACATGCTGACAGAGTCCATTACCATGGATGAGTCTTTGTGCAAGTGCATTCCTTTATTGGCCTTTTAAGATAGGAACAACTCAACAGTACTTTATTAAATCTTCAGTACATAATTAGTTTGCACTTTCATTCTGTTGAAAAATATAAAATGTAAATTGATATCAATGAGTAACTTTATGAGATTATTTTATTTCTCTTTTATGTACATGTGATATCAAATGTAATTGATTTAAATCCGTGTAGTCTATCACTTTGATATGATCATGTACTTTAGGCTAGTACAGTTCTTACAGTAGCTTGACTTTGTCAACTGTGTTTGTTTTGCCTTCCTGTTCTGAAATCTCGGTAACAAACTGTACCATGAGGACTTGTAACAGTCACATGTACAGCAGTAAGACCATGATGATATGAATTTGTCTACATGTGTATCTGTGTATTTTCATGTCTGTCCATCTGTATGTCTGTCTGTCTGTCTATCTATCTATCTTTCTGTCTGTCTATCTGCCTGTCTGTCTCTGTCTGTCTCTCTGTCTGTCTCTCTGTCTGTCCATCGGTCCCTTTGTCTGTCTGTCTTTCTGTCTGTCTGACTTTCTGTCAATCTGTCTGCCTGTCCCTCTGTCTGTCTATTTATTGTAAGTTGTCACATTCCTCTCGGTACCTACAAGTCTGTCATTTCTTATCTTTTTTCCTCATGATTGAGAAATGCTTCAAATGATGAAGTAAATTTAAATTGCAATCAATCTAGATTACTGTAGATCTACAGTGCACAAACATTACTTCCTCAACTGTGCACAGAAATATACTCATTGGGAGGGTACAGGATCTTGTGTACATTCAAAGGTTCCTTCTACTGCTCTATGTATAAAGCCTACAGTGTAGTGTAGGATATCATAGTGTCCATTAAAGATCCTGCTGTATTGTTATATGCAGTGCAAGGAATTATCTCAGTTGGCACAGTTTTAATCAACTTTGATACTGTGTACGGAAAGATATCATTACAGTGTCCATAGAAAGTGGTCATCTGTATCATAATGCAGTGTGGAATGGCTTGTTGTCTTCCCAGGGAATAATGTAGTTTCAAATTTGCATCTACTATATAGTAGTTTTCAGGTTTATTGGGTATTTGTTGCAAAATCTGTGAAAGTGCTTTTGTTGCATGCATGCAAAAGTTGCTACACAATATCGTATTTGTGTGGCAATTTGACCACTTTGTGTAGCAAAATGAGAAGCAGGTACTTTTATAAATTATTCCCTGCAGTGACTTTGCTATAGGCTTGGGCAACTCCGAAATTTTTGGAGTTTTCGGCCTGAATTGTCCCCACAATAGTTTTGTTGTTGAACTTGCCAAAGAACATTAAATTCAAAATGTGAAGCTGACAAGAAATGGATCTTCATGAACATTTGTTTTGACACTGTTAAAAATTCCACAAGAGTCAAGACTTTTGAGGAAAGTACAGTTGAGCAATCACTCCTAGACAACCAGTAGCCAACAACTCTGAAGAAGAGTCGAGTCGTCCGCCCAAGTGACAAGTGCTTGTGATATCGGTTATGTCAATTTCGTATATTTATCTTCACTTTGCACGTACAACAGCCACTGTTTTACGTGCAAAGTGAAGATACTTGAACACTATCTCTTCAATGAATTTTTGAAAATGTTCATCCTTATGTAAGCCTACATCTTACCACTGGTAAGAAGCAGAGAAAGTTTTCCTCTCTGCAGCAAAGACTTGTAAGGTAACAATCTGAGTCTCTCAGGTGTGTCACAAATAGGAGCCCTTGTTTCTAAACATGGTGTTTAAAAACTTCATCTGGAAGTCATAAATCCCTTAATTTTGTGGATGGCTACTAAGGTTGCAATGATAGCTGTGTAATATGGCTTGAAATAGTGTCAATGTGACTCGGCAGATATCCAAAGATAATTGCATCGTGAAGTGTAAAATATTGAAACTTTTTGTACTTGTCCATTCAAGTTTCCTGTAATATTCAGTTTGAGTTTGTCTGCCGTTAACATTTCCAAAGCAGTTTTATTGACTTTTAGAAAACAGGATGAAAGAGTGCATGATACACATGCAGACTTAGGGTAATAAGTTATCCTAATGTATTATTTAAGTACAGTACGTTTGTGTATGTTCATGTTTGATTACTAAATGCTGTGAAGGTTAGGCCTACATGTGAACAGTAGCATAGGGTTTCTGTGTATCACAAGTTCACCACATTCAGAGAATCCATCTGCCTGCAAATTCAAACCTTGAACTTTAATATTTTAGGTCACTGCGACAAACAATATTGCTCAATAGTTGCTTAATACAGTAGTTCTTTGTAACAAGAACTCTGAAATTTACAAATAGTGGGCCGATCACCTTCAGGGACAATGAAATACATAATCAGCGAGGTCTGTGACGTGGATAGTCTATTTGCTATTCATGTCACCATGTTAGGATATAATTATTGTCAATTTTTGGTGTAGTTTGTCATGACATCATGATGTGTTTCATTTTGTGAACTGAAAGCATTTAAATTTTGGAGCAATATAAGCGATCAAATTTTTGTCGCACTGAATTGGTTTCACCCTCACGCAGCACTGCATACAGCAAAATTTCTTTAAGGCCGCACATTTTCAGCGGTATAGAATCTCTGATGTTGGAAATGAAAAAATTTCAAGAAAGGCAAATTTGATCATGGAAATTCAAATAATTTGGAAAGTCCAAAATGGAATTTCCCTATTTTTTTCCCTCAAAAATCAATGGGACTAAGGTGTAATATCTACTCACCTGGTAGTGATTGACAACACTAGGTCATCTCTTCTTCCAATGCAAAAGTAGATAATGACCTACCTTTTCATCGAAATGTACTGAAACAAAAATCCTTGACTTATACCAAAAATTTTTTCAATTTTAAATTTATTTCTTTGAACATTTTAATGAAAAAGATTCAAATTTGGTGTAAGTATCGTTGGTGGTTTGGTTGTCTGAATGAAAGCCTTGTGGGCAGAATCTGTTTGTCCTTTAGAAAATTTAGGTGGGGTGGACAGTGGGACCTGCCTGTAGATTTGATCTTTTGATACATTAGGCCTGATTACATTTTTTATTTGCAGAACTGGCACTCTGAGCCTGTCTAGTAGCCTGTAAATTTAACTGCCAGAAGTCATCATCTGTGACATTTTTGTCGTAATCCTGTGCAAGAGCATCATCCCTGTGCCCAGACAAAAGAATAGCCAGAAAATACTTGTGGAACAGTTATAAAATGTGCCACAGAGAATGAGGGAAACGGTGTCATTTTTTTTGTTGATACAGTATGGTATGACAAGCTTCACAGCAACAGCACTTACAATATTAAACCAATATTTGGTGTTGATATCAAGCACAAAGCCATCCACAGTAAGTAGTGTCGATTTTAACGTGTATCATGCATGAAGCTTGCAACTGTAATTTCTCCGTGGCATGTCTATCACTTTTGTTGACATCCTATTGGAGAGGACTTCTCTGGGTATCTTGCATTCTCAGATTCTTGGTTGGATCATTAATCTGCCATAAAAAGACCCAACTCTTACCTCCTTCCACCAAAGGAGAGAGAAAAAAAAAAATCAATGTGCCTCTTAAAGTTTGAGCACCAAGGAAAAGAAGACATTTGGCAGATGGAAATTTGTGCCGCCCCTGCCGCTTCATGGAAGAGGATGTGGGAAAGGTCAAGAAATTTTCAGTCTTGGCGGTTTGTCTGGAATGGGAACAAAGAAGCATTCATTTGTCCCTTTGAAATGTCGAAACTAGCCAGAGAGAATGTTAATCTCCTTTGTGTATTTGAGGGGGCTTTGTTTGCAAATTATTGTGGTTTTTGTTTGTCTGGAAGTCACTGGGAATATATATGCTGTTTGTCATAAATTGTTGCCTTTGTGTAGCACATAAAAATCATGTTCAGAGTTATCATTATTATATCATACATTTCATTTATGCAGCACCTTTTGTGAAATGTTATTCAAAGTTGCTTCACCGAAAACAATGAAAAAAAAAGTCAGAAACTTGGAGAAAAGTGTACACAAGTGCAAAGACGAGGACCTACAGAAAGTCATTGGCAGTTTCAATATTTCTTGATTGATTTCTTTCTTGAACAAGACAAGATACTGCACGATAGATGTTCTCATGAAGGGAAAACAGAAGATAAACATAATACGGGGGATGGGGGCATTATGTAAGATTAGTAGTCTAGTCTCAGAACCAAGTTACCCTCAGAACTTTGCACAATTACTCATAAATCCACCACTGATCTGTAATATGTTATTTACTTTTATCTTTTGTGTTTAATTTTATTGGCATAACTTTTTATCAATCTCTTGTACATCTTCCCACATACTGTAATCCAAAGATGCTCCTACTGTACACATTCAAGCACAGGCTACAGTTAGTACTGTACGTTTTGGCACTTTTTTGTTGGTCTCACTTCTATTCTTGGTCTGACTTACACTACAAAAAACGGCTGCATGATTATGTGTGTTTAAATCAGATTTGCTTGTGTGTATATATGTGTGTGCTGCATTTCACACTGTACATTGTCCTTCAGCTAAGGAGGTTTATCAAAGGCAAGGGTTTTGTGACCACTGGATCAGTAGTTTTAACCGAAGTTGTAAGCTCTATTGTGCTCTTGTGACGTATCAAAACAGGCCTGACATTGAAGTGAGGTTTTCCCACTGATTCTAATGCAGTGGGGTTTAGTCCTACGGTGGTCATATGTGGTTTTGAGGAAGCAAGCATGACTAGTCACTATTCCAATTCATTGAAGGTTAGTCCTATTTTTGTCCCCCAAATATTGATCCCTTCTACTGAAAGTCGTTTTCCATGAAAGGTCCTTTTTTATGTTCCCTTTGTGTGTTGTTTTTGTGATTATCAAGTTGTTTCCAAATCAACCTCTGCAGGGCACAGTAGCATACCACTCTCCATACAGTCTGTAAATTTCAATGCAATTGATACTTTAAAGGGAAATAGGGCGTTCAGAATACACCAACATGACATACAAAGAAAATAACTTTAGTCATTCCGTCTTAGCAATAAACAGCTACCAAAGCTTCATCTTTTCAAAACATTATGCATGTGATGAGTGACGGAAGATGCATCATTTGAATTTTGAAAAGTTTGGGTGAACAAATTAGTTTTGAGCAACAAATAACTGAATTTCTATCTGTGAGAAGCTTATTTCTTGAAAAGAAGGCTACTGTCCTTCCCTATTTTGAATAACCTATCATTCTACATCCTCAAACATTGGTTTGAAAAATATGGATGTTTTCTCTAAAACAAACGCCCTATTTCCCTTTAACCCTTTTCAGTGGGAAGTTAGAATCCTGGCTTGTGTGTCTGAATGGATGAAAGAATGTAATATGTATGCAATAAATCTTATGGCTTCCTCTCTATTTTGTAATGTCATTTGTTTGGGAGGGGGGGGGAGGATTTTTGTCAGAAATTTGGTGCCTTATTGTGTACTTGCGGGAACTGAAACCTTCAATTACATATATATTCCTGAGTGTTTGATGTCTTACAGTGAGAGCAGTGCTAGCATCCAGGACGCACGGTATCTCCTATGGACTGTATGATGACATGAGTTAGGAAAGGATGACCACATCATGCATTAAGTGTAAGTTGTCTGTCAGACATGGACGCAATCAGATTTAAGTAATACGTAGAGCTGTTTAGCAGTGTCATATCTGTTTGTGAGCTCCAGGAAATGATACCGTCCATATTTCAGTACGTTTCTGTGTACTGCGTGCAATACAGGAACTTCTCAGTACTGTATGTATGGGAGTTTATTAGAATCTGATTTCTTATGCAACAAGAAGGCGGCATGTTTTGTTTTTAGGCCCTCAGATATTGCAGCGCAAAGTAGTAAAACACTTCCATTGTGAAAATCCAGTGGTAATGTCAAGTTTGTGATGGGATTTGACAGGATTTATCAAACAATAATGTCTCACATAACAGTACAGTCTCTTTAGTGTATCTATGAGGGGTTCCTAAACTTTCTCTTGTGATGACCCCTTTTCAGGTGGCACCATCAAAGCATGAACCCATGTCTATATGTTGTGTCCAGTCATTTGGTTATCCAACAGATGCATTAAATTAACCAATGTTGTTATTGGTATGTATTTTTCTTTACACTGTATCTCGTAGGATCCAGCAATTTTGAAACATGCAGTAGTCTGCGACCCTGCTTGGATTGTTTAATGACCCCAAGCTTGGAAACCCATGGTCTAGTTACACACTTTCAGAAGGTACAGAAGGATGAGCTTCAAGTGCAAAAAGGAAGCCCAAACCAGAAACCAACTGGCAGTAACCTACTTTCAGCTCAGTTTCACTAGGACAGCACTTTGCAAGGTTTAAATGTTGCCGCTCAACGATCCACACTGGTAGAGTTAGTTGTGATGAGTGCATTAGTTCATTAGTTAGGGAAGATGAAAGTTTTGTCTCACATACATAACAACCCCCACTTCAGGTGGGTATGACCCTCAAAGAGCTACAGTATGGCCTCGTTCCCATTGAAGTGGACATAGCGGATCATGGTTTAATTGTCCGTATGGGTACTAATGCACAGTACTTGATCCAGAGCCTTGTCCACATTTGAGCTAGCATGCGGTAGATCAGTGTTCTACAATATTTAAACAAGCATGAAAAGGTCACAGTTGGCCAGCCATTTCATCAGGTGCTACACCTGGCACATACTGTACAGTATCGCGCAAAGACTGGAAATAGATCTGGAGTCACTTGACCTACTGCTTGCGTTCAAAAGGTACAAACTTTGGTCCAGCGCAGTGGGATCTTTGGTTGATCTGAAGTGTGTTGTTAATCCATGATCCCATCTAAGTTTGATCTACTGCACTCACTCAAATGGGAACATGACTCAAGTGTCATCCGGACAGATCAGATATACAAGTAACTGATTTTGCTGCCCTGGTCAGTGAACTGCATATAAAGTACAACTGAATATGCTAACTACGAATTCAACGACACAACTCACATTCCGGGTTAAGAGCCGTTGAAGAAAGAGCCATATGGTGCCATATTGCCCACTGACTACAGTGCAAATATTAACTCAACAGAGTTTCTCTGTAGATACCAAACAATTGCTTTGAAAGTAAGCCAATCTAAAGGACCATTTTTTCTGTCTTTTTCTGGACACAAAAACCAGATATTTTCTGCTGGTATGAAGATAATTTACCACACTGTATCTGTACCATAACTGTGTAGTTTTCACAACATTGTGAGTGTCAAAATAGTTTATGGTTTTAAGCAGTAGGATTCGCCCTGCATGCTTGGCCTCCCAGGAAATCCACAGTCGGAGGATCCTGGGTCGGAGTCAAGTACAATATTTGAGGGTAGGCAGTTAACGTGATTACCGTATTTGCAGGTACATGTACCTTTAGGTATTGCCTGATGAGTCAATTTGTATGATACAGTAGTATGGCGGAGCGAGCCCAGCTGTACTCTCTCTGAGATTAACCGTGATGTGAGAACATGGTTGTACATTATGTACATGTGATGAAGATGATTGAGGCAGTCCCAGCTTTGCAGATCCAAATTTGACTTGTAGCGGGTGTTTCGCAAAAGGTTACCTCTTCATAGACACATATATATCAGTTTATGGTCACAGTCATCAACCACTACACAGTTGATTGTGAAACGAGCCACTTCATTTTGGAATCATGGCTATCGATGTTCTTGCGGACATGTATAAATTTGTAGAGATGCCAAAAAAGTTTCTTATTCTTTTTTGACACATGGGTGGTGGTATCATTGAAATTATAGGCTTGATTGAGGAGAGCCTACAATTATACAGAGAGAGTCGAGTCTGTACTGTGGGTCCTTTGCCATATCTTGAGACTGGTTTGAGGTGAATGTTCCTTGAAATTTTTGGTCGGGTATACTAATACACTATAGCTCTCAATTTGCAACAATGTTTCCATGGAGACTTCAATGGGTTGGACCCTATAAATTTAATATTTCCAGTTGCAAATTGTGACTGAAGTGTAAAATATAGACAAACCGCAGTATAAATTAGATGATCCTGGTTGTTCCCACCTGTACAGTAGTTCCACTCAGCCTGGTGACCTTTGTATTGAAACAAAGTCAAGCCCTCCCTGCCTTTATCATTGCTGATTGTAAATAGAGTACAGTAGTGTGTCAACAAAGGTTTCCTTATTGGAAATCAGTGTGTGGTGGGCCTGGCTCACAAATTTGACAATGTAAAGCACAAATATTTACAGTATCCAGCAGGCATATTTTGTGATACAACTTTAGAATATCAGAATATACAACACTTTGCACAGATGTCCAATGTCAGAGTGTTACTGTAGTACATTGCGACATTGCTTGTGTTACAGTAATTCTTGTTTATTCACTTAGCCCTCCTCCCTGAGTCACTTACCTTGAGGTCTCCGCATGCAGAGCTTTACTGTGTGACTTAGTTTTGCAAGTTTCGATTGATTTGGGGTAAAGCTGTGAAAGACTCGCTTCAGAGAGCGAGGCCTACCCATCTCAGGTCGTTCACCTTGTCAGTGTGTGTTTACAGACTTGGGAAAGGAAAAGGAAGTTGGTACATGTTTGATTTCATCAGCCCAGACATCCAAACTCATACACTGTTGATGCATTTTACCTGGATAATGGCTCTCAACATAGTTCTCCGCTGACCTTAAAATGCCATTTGTTCTACATCTCAAGAAGGTTTTAATGTAAATTGGCTGTAGACAATCGAATATCACTGTAGAATCAATCTAGAGAGGCTGTAAGTACAGTACATATGAAACTTGCAAAGTGTGTAATGTGTAGGCCTATACAGTAGGTGTGCAATGCATTTGGCTTTTTTTTGTCTTTTGTTTATGAATTTGAGGGAAGGGGGGATGGGGAAGGATGAGGGTGGGTAGAAGGAAGAAGGTATGTTGAGACTTAACAGCATTTTTGCAGAATGTGCATTCAGTTGATACTGGGTCTTGAGATTTATGTCCAGTACTCAGCAACTGAAAATTTGACAAGTTAACATACAGGTCTATCCTTAACTAGCAGTAGCTACATTTTGATTTTGTACACAAAACATTGATCATTAAATGATATTTTCTTTTTTGTTTGTTCAAGGCATCAAAGGTTTGAATTAGACCTAGTTTGAATAAAGAAAAGTGGATATGTTGTGGGTGTTTTGAATCCTTGATACAGAGAAGGTAAGTAGCCTATAGCCGTAGACATGTTCCTCGAGATCACTCAGACATGAAGAGAAAACAAGTGTATTGTAACCAGGCACATTGCAAAGGAAGAAAACAGTAACAAAAAACATCAACTAAAACAAAACATCAACTTGATAATTTGAGAGATAAGGTAGAATTTATTTTAAAATAGATCACTTAGATATGCTAAAACAAAGAAAACCCTCTAAGAGCAGGTCTGTACTCCAGAGGTGAATCACTCCACTGTCTTAAAAGGTTTTTATGACCATTCTCAATCTCCCATTCACTTACAAGTTGACAGCAGAACTGCAGCCACAGGCCAGAGTAATCTTTCTCCCACCCACTTACTTATACCATGGAAGTGGTAGTACCTGTAGGTGTGACCTGTTCCCATCTGGTAGGAGACAAAAGCCCTCCCACCCATTTCACCAAGAAAAACTAGAGTATAACTTTTCTTTCGACTTCATCTGCATCAGCATCACCCCACACATCAGCCATTCCCATGCACCCAGCTGTACCAAAGAATTACACGGTACTGAGTACGTGACAAAGTGCAGGACAGGTTAATATATATTTTATTTGTACATCCTAATTTTTTTTAAGGAAGGGGTGATTGAGAGACCATCTAGATATATATCACAAATGAAGCTTTAATACTTGTTTTAAAAGGAGAAATGGTGATAAACTATATGCAACAGGTCACCTATGAAGCATAGTGACGCTGTTGTACTTAGTCATTTGTTCCTTGTTGACACTTCAAAGAGCAACACCATTAGACCACCATATCCTGCGATAGTGTACATGGATTTGCCAAGAGTGAGGCCTACTTAAGTATTTTAGTGTTTGATGGCACTATGTTGTGATGTTGTTTACAACATCAAATATTTGCTAATGAATTTATATTGCTTACAGTGTTGTTTGTGTAAAGGTTGCAGTAAAAGGAAGTGCAACTAGAATGAAGGTCTTATGAAGGCTACCGCAACATCTTTCTTGTTTGTGTTTTCCTGTACCGTATTTTTGATTCCTTGTCATAGTGAAAAAACCTCGTAAATGCAGTATCTCTAAGAGGAAAAGTCACTGGAACTTAGAACGTAGTGTGTAGGTTGTTCATTGTGAGTACATGATCTGTAGAGTTTTTCATGGAGGTCAAAGGTCATTTGAGGTTACCAGAGGTGAAAGTTCGAAGACCTTTTAAGGCAGATACCTCAGCAGCTGTATGTTGCTAGAACTTCAAACTGTTAACATTGGCTGCTCTTGATGAGGAGATAATCTCTGTCATTTTTTTTTTTAAATGATGGCCAAAGGTCACATGAGGTCACTAAAAGTCATAGTTGGAAAACTTTGCAGACATCTCAAGAAGGTAAGGTGATTCAACTTCAAAATTGTTATGCTGGTTATCCTTTGTTTTTCATAAATATTGGCAAGGAGTCACAAAGTCCTTAGACTTTCTGCTTTATTTGTAACATAGATATGGTTGGCTTGAATCAATGCTACAAGGTCAGTGGGGGTAAGAATTTTGATGTTGGTATGGACTGTAAGTTGCAGTTTGAATATTCATGTTTCTTGAAGAAGATTTGAAAGAGAACATATGGTCCTTCCTAATTTCATTCCTACGGTAAACTGTAAATAGATGAATCATACCATCAAAGTTGAGAAGTACAGCTCATGTTACATTTTGCATTGACTTGACTCAACTATTTTCGTCGAAATAAACATTTCTTGAACATTTGCTCTTTGTCACTGTCAATGCATTGTTACATGTATACATTTCATTTTCTGAAACTCTGAGGCTTGTTAAAACCCACATGATGCTTTAAAACTAGAAAATTTTTAATTCTCTCTAAATCTCTAGTATGGAATGTCAGGCAGTATGCACATTTTTACACCACTTTGAAATAGGATGATTTAAAAAAAAAAAAATCAGTAACCCAGACTTTCTCTTTGTCAAAGATAAAATCCATAATTACTGTATATAACATGATTGTACTTCAATACAAAGTGCTTTACACTCATAATCCCAAAGCACTAGGTCAAGCAAAGCAGGCATGACTCTCTATTAACTTGGTACAAAAGCAAAAAGAAAAAAAAACACAGGACTCTCCACAGACAACTTCTTCAGAGGTATGTCTCAGAAAAGCCAAAAAATCAAGGTGCCTGCTCTTCAGACCTCCTACCAGACTCAATTCCCAGGTTATTTTGGTTTAAATCTTAAGAAGACCTTGTATACCTCAACCAGCTGCCATCCCTTTCTGTTGCCTCCATTCAACAACAGTGTCAAACAGTTTGATCAAGGATTTACCTGACATACCCCAACACCTAATCAAGAATATTTGGTACCCACGATGTTCCCTTCGTTTGTCCTCAAATGATGGTATGGCATGCAAGGGTTTTTCTTCAGAGATGTCAGTTGTGCCAAACATTTAAAGGGGCTCATTGAGTTGATATCAGTAAAGATTGCGGTGATTTTGAAGTATGCAAACACACGACAATACTCACAATCGGCATAACTGATCAAGTTTCACATCCAATAGTTATAT
Source organism: Stichopus chloronotus (assembly GCA_021234535.1). Classification (NCBI taxonomy): domain Eukaryota; kingdom Metazoa; phylum Echinodermata; class Holothuroidea; order Aspidochirotida; family Stichopodidae; genus Stichopus; species Stichopus chloronotus. The sequence goes on along the minus strand of CM037837.1, from coordinate 20,545,175 downwards.
GGAAACTGTCAATTTTTTTGAATTTTTGACCGTTACTTGCTCTGATTGTGTGCATGTGAATGTACTAATGTGAAAATGTCTGGTCACAAAGTTTCAAAAACCAAATTTAATCGTTGGCTACTCACTCATTAATGTTCCAACGTATGTAAAACTTTGGGATCCTTTTAGTTTGACTGTGTGCCATTAGTATGTGAAGGAAACTTCACCGGTTTAGAAAAATTGGGTGAATTTCACAAAACAACTCAGTGAGCCTCTTTAAGGCTCTATGGTAAAAAGCCATTACAGAACAAATCCATGCTTCTTTACAAGAAGTTCATCAAATGTGCAAATAATGAGAAAAAGTTACTGTGCAGGGATTTACTGTGTGAGAGATCTTTCCTGTTCATTCTAGCAGAAAAAAAAAAAAATCTTCAAGGACGTTGTGAGACTCAACTGCTGCTAGTGTAGGCCTACATTATGGTACTTTATAGTAGTACAGCAGAAGATTATGACATGTAGACACAGGAATATGCCACCCTAACTAGTATACATCCAGTTCATGTATGAAAAGAAATCTTGTCAGTCACAATGAGTTAATTGGCCAGTGGTCCGCAAATAATTTTTGCAAACATTTTGCATCTTTCCTACACTCTGTGTAAAAAAACTTGCTCTTAACCGCAAATTTCTTGTAACGCTACAGATAGTGCACACTGAATGTGAAAGTAATGTTTGTTGTTGTAGCCCAATTGACATCATAGACATATACTCACAGTACCCCTTGCTTCACTGTGGAAGTTTGCCTGTGCTGTTGACTTTATGTTTGGACTGTACATACTTTTCAACTTTAAAAATGGCCAGCCTTGAGGTTCTCACAAGTAAACCTGCCAATCACCTTCCAAACCTGGAGATTTGTAAAAAACCTTGTAATGGTGGTCACAACAGAAGTGTTTTCTAAACTAGGAAAAATGAGATTTCGTTGAGCTACGTTTGTCACCTTTCTGATGACTGTGCATCTGTGATTCAATAATAACTTGAAACAGTGATGGAAACATTAATCTTGGTCTAAGTGAAGAAACATCGTGTTTGGCATCAAAATGATTTTCACCTTGAGGCGATGCCTGTAACCATGAGACCCAGAGTGAAACCACGAGAGTTTGCGAGTTTGGTGCAACATTTTTTTTTTTCCCATGTCTGGCGTTATCAATGGTTGGCATTGTAGGATTGGTTTGTGTGCATGGTCATTGTGCATACTGGTGAAAACTGAACCACATGTGCTGTTCAGTTTTTTGCGAATTAATGTTGTGCTCAGTGACAGAAATAGCATAGATCTACAAATTAGTAAGTAGACTGTATGTCACAAGTCAAGTAGGAACATTTTTACTACAATTAACAAGGATTTGGCCATAATTAAACTTAAACCACAAACAAAGTTAAACCACAAAAGGAGAAATGTAATTCCTAATATTTACCGCAAGCTGCTATGCAGCAACACAGTTTAAAAGGCAATTGCAGTTTTAGCGCAAGCTGTGTTTGCTGTGAACAGGGAGCTGCCATAAGCTCTGCCTCTTCATAAGTCACATCCATTTTACTCTCTCTAGGTTGCACAAAGTGTCATTGTTTTTCAGTGGCAATAACATGCATTGTGAATGCCTACAGGTGTACAGTATTGCATGTTGTTTGTTATTTAATGCGTAGGGGGATAGGGGTGGCCCATCAAATTTTCTGCTCCAAAAAATGGGGGCCCAAGCTCTGGAAACAGCAGGGCTATGCACTTGACACATATTGTCAAGCATCTGTTAAACATTCTCAGTCAGTGATGGGTAACCAACTGAAGCCAGTTAATGCAAGTGACAATGTTTACTGTGTTAAAGGTTGTGTAACATGAAAATGACATTTTTGATTATATTTGCTCTATAAATCATTTAAAATGTTGAAAATAGCCATTAATTACATCAAAATCTATTGAATTGACAATTTGTCCAGGCAAGTTCCTGTCAATACTTGCATCATAAATAGACTTGGCTAAGCATGCAAGTTTAGGATGTCAAGACAGCTGGGACTCTCATGAAATTTCTTATGTTATCCTTTGTGTTAGTTAACCTTTATATTTACTTAGCTGTCTCAACACAAAACAGAACATAGGATGGCAAAATGTGAAGGAGGCGCTAGTCTGGTATTAGTTTGAAGGGCACCAAAGGCGGTATTAAAGGTTACCAGCACTCTTGGCATGGTAGATGCAAATGCAGCTGTTGTGTTGAGACAGGTAAGTTAGGTCATTTGTAAATAACCAAACCAGGTAAGTTTGGGGATTTCAAGGGCAATTGAGAATTTTATATGCCCAAGGGTTTTGTTTTAGAAGTATTCTTTTTCTTCTTTACAAATATTAATCTCAGTTACCAATGTGAAACTCAGTAATTAAGAGATGGCCTAACAAAAGAAATCCTGACATTTTCAACACTCACTGTACTTTCCTCAAAGTTGGAAAAGCCATGTATAGATTTTTTTTAGGGTTTCATCTTCAACTTCTGAACGGAACCTGCTCTTTTATGGATGCTTCTCACAACCTTTAAAGCTGGAATATTAGTTGAAAATTTGTCATGTTTTGCCACCGAACATTAAATATGTTATACCATTACAAAAAACAGTAAACCCTATTTTTGCATACATGAATATTCATATCCATTCCTACTGTATCGGTCTGTTTGATTTCAAGTAAAAGTGATTGTCCGGCTAGGCTTCCTGGAGAGTATGAATTGATAGAGCCAACAAAATGTCTAGACAATTTTTCATATTCAAAAATCTGGAAGATGAACACAGATTTCTTTCAGGTGTTGTGACAGGTTATCTTTTCCCCTACTTTCCCTTCCCTGAAACACTGACGAAGACCACAGATAGATGACCAGGTGAAAATTGCCAGTATTCCAGGCTTAGAGTGCACAGATTTATGTATTGAGCAAGCATTCGATTACAAATACAGTATCAGTACTCTTTAATACATATACACCGTGTAAATTCTGCACAGACCTTGCAACACTTGCTTTAGCGTGGGTACAGTACGCTGTGCACGTTTCCAGTATTACAGTACTCTATGTTTACATTTTACTTGACACTACAGAGACAGTGATCTAAGTTTTTGAGATTGTTGTTGGTACACAGTGCAGTGTAATTATCACTAGACCTCTGATACTGTACTGTATGTCGCCTGTTGCTACCAGTGTTGTAAACCATGGGTTAGTTCACACAGATGCCTCGGTAACTGAGGTGTGTAACTGTAGATACCCAAGGCAGACTGAGGGTTTCTAGGTATTTTCATCATTATGATTCATCAGTACTTCAGAATAAGAGGGTAGCAAAACTCACATTGGCCAAGACTAATATGCTGTACAGTATGCCTGCTCTGTTATAACATTAAGTTGGTACTGAGAGATTATAGCATACTGTACGGTACCTGTCAGTACAGTATTCCTGTGCAGTTTTAAGATTAGTTAAGCCTAGTGAGAAAAGGGTCAGGCAGGACAATGTCCTCATAAAAAGACCCTGAAAGAGCCTTCATCCCCAAACACCAAAACCAAGAAAAAATCAGAATCTCTCACATTGAAAAAGCATTTGTCAAGGCAACCTTAAAAGCATATTTCCAAGGCTCCAAGAAACCTTGAAGACATCTAAGCTCAACAGACGTAAGGTTAAAAGTGTTTTTAATCCAGATCATAACCGACACCTCCCATGGAACTGATCTGCTCAGTAACTCTTTCCTGAGATCTTTCCGAAGTATGGTTGTTTTTTAAGGTAGGTTTGTATCTAGAGGTAAATGTACTGTATCTCTGAGTACAGTATGCCTGCTCTGATAATTAATATAAGGTTACATTAGGTTCATATCTAGACATTACGGTACATGTACAGTATCTTTGAGTACAGTACTGCCTGTGCTATTTTGACATGTTCATATCTAGATGTGATTACATATCTGTAAGTACTACAGTATGCCTACTCTGCTACAAACATTTGTGTGATACTGAAGGGGTATGAAAACAATTGCAGATCCAGAGTCAGTTACTTCATGGTTGTCACAAAGGTTCCTGGTTGATTGTCCCCCCTCCCCAGACAAATTTCCAACAGACATCTCCCTCCCATGCAACTCCCTCCAGACAATTCTGACTTGAAAAAGTCCCAACTTGGACAAATTTCCCCTAGAAATTCCCACTCACCCTAACTCCACCCTAACCTGTTCCTTGAAGGAATTCATCAGGGGAGAGGGTTATCCGAATGGGAATTCTCTGGGTTGGGAATTGTCGGGGTGGGAATTGTCCCAGGAAGGTCGTCTGGGGGGCCCATTGCTTGAGAGAAACTTCTCGATCTAGTCACAGTCAGAAATGTGTTAACTCACTAGAATGGACTGATTCATTATTTATAGAATGGCTCATGTAACTTGACCATATTGCACATTTTATTTTTATGCAGTACAATACAGTGTGTTTGTCGAATTGCAGGAAATCAAAATGGAAACCAAAACAAAAGTATAAAAGCAGAATTTATATGAAAATCCTTCTCCCCCCCAAAAAAGAACTGAACCTGTGAGCGTGATCGATGACAGCATGTAGGATGGCGGCCCATCAAGACTGAGAAGGTCACTTTGTATTTCTGACTTTGCATTTTTGTTAACTTCAATAAAAGGTCATTTGCAGTATTGTAGGTTAAGTTCCCCCCAAATGTTCTGGTATTTTGTAGGTATCTTGCCTCTCACAGATGCAGTGTCTGTAAATTGTTTGAATTTATGCTCTGCCCCTATTCATCTCGTCTCGGAATTCTCCCATTGTTACCCCAACAACCTGAGCACGATTGAAATACTAGAACTGGAGCATTCCCTATTCATGCTTTGATGTGCTTTGCCGTCCAGATTTCATCCTCTGCAGCATGTGCTTCAGTCTGAGTCAAAACTCTTGCTAGTGGAGTGGCCTTTCTTATTCTGAATTTGCCATGGTGAATTTCACCCCATTTAAAGTTGAACAACAAGTTCACTTGTTGATATTTCACCACATGTGTGTTGGATGTGATTTACAGTAAGATGCACTGTACTACGGGAATATGACGAATTGGTAGTTTTGCCTGTCAACGGGCAGTACTGCGCTCACATCCGTGGGGTGTGCTGTATAATGCAAAAACTTGGAGCCCTGCATATAGCATGTGTGACTGCTGTTTTTGTGCAGTAAGTTATTGGAAATAGTGCGTCCATTGTGTAAGTCAATGCAACAGGGAAAATTCGTAACTGGAGCATGAGTTAATCTAGTTGGGTAATTAAGTAGATTTCTCCCGATACTCATCTCATTTATGATTCTCAATCTCGTCGTTAGAATGGCTTCTTGTGGTGCTGTATTTTGACTACTTCAGATACTGTACTGTGGTGTAGAGTCTGGAGAACTACTTTTTTTTTTTTGTTATTTCATCCATTTCATTTACATAATCTGTTTTGCAAGTGTTCCCGAATTTTGCATTTGCTTGAAGTCAGTAGCCACGGAGGTTTGTTTGGTAGAGTCATAACGTAACACTTAAAGTGCTGATACATGAGTTCAGATGTGGCTTCTGGGATACTGCCCAATTAACCTGGTAGCCGTATACTGTGCCTGACTGCCTGGAGGTTGTCAGGGATTTCCTGAGAGCACAGGGAATTCCTGAGAACATTGCCTCTGTGTACAGGTTGTGATGACTCGAGCGAAACGCAAGCAAGGGCAGTCTGTGCCTTTGAGGGCACTGTGAGTGTGCTAGAACTAATTTCGAGAGCATGTGGAGCGGGGCTAAATGAATAAGTTTAATTTCATTCACCAATTAATGAAAAAAGTGATAAGTGTAGTCACCCTTGAATAAATTACCCTTACTAGTGAGTTGTTGGGAAGACAGTGCTGATACATGAGTTCAGATACAACTTCTGATATGCACAATTTACATCGTAGACATATAGTACTTAAAGGGAAATAAGGCATATGTTGTACAGAAAACAACCATAGATTTAAAACCAGAGTTTGTAAAGGTAGAATGACAGATTATTCAAAATAAGGAAAGACCGTCGCCCTCTTTTCAAGAAATAAGTTTCTCATAGATAGAAATTCAGTTATGTGTTGCTCAACAATAATTTGTTCACCGAAACTTTTCAAAATTCAAATGATGCATCTTCCGTTAATCATCACATGCATAATGTTTTGAGGAAATGAAGCTCTTGCAGCTCTTGTTTATTGGTGAGACTGAATGGTTTCATAATGATTAAAGCTATTTTCTTCATATACCATGTTGGCATATTCTAAATGCCATATTTCCCTTTAATACCCCTACTGCACACTAGCCCAAGTCAAACAGCCCGATATGGAGGGTGCACTGCTAGAACTAGGATGTTCTGTACCTTGTGCAAGGTCAAACAGTCCATTATTGTGAAGGAGGGGTGAGTAAAGGAACTCGTGAATACCCACACTCTGGGTTGTTAGTATGTTGCTTGGCTGAGATGCATTTGCTTTATTAGCAGAAGAAGACCAAGCAATCAAAATGCCCCATCTTACAGCAGCTACATTGCAAGCACATGGTCCAACTTTAGGAAGATACGCACATGTATCTGGTCTTGAACAATCAGTTTCAATGAAAAGATTGAATTCATCTTTTTATATTTTTTACCAGTTGACTGACCGTTCCTAAACCTTTGGTCGTTACAGACTTGTCAGTTTTTCTTCGTTCCTCTAGAGTAGGATCCTACAGTATCGAAAAGTCCTCTTCTGTGTAGTTGCAGAATTTAATGCCGTTTAAGGATATTACATGTGTGGATTGATGTATCTTCTGCAATTTTGTGATATTTATTCCATTCCTCCCTGCATGGAAGATACCATGTATACTGTAGGTAGGTTATGGTAAAAAGATAAATGCTCTCTTAAAATTGAACCTGCAAGTTCCAGGCAGATTCCACGCCATGTACTGTATCGTAATAGATAACAGGAAAGTATACACCCCGCCCCCAAAAATAATAAAGTGGTCACACTGGTCAGATTATTAAACTGCCCCTCTTGTGATTGCTTCCCTCAGGAAGGGTTCACTTCAAAGAAGAACTATTTCCTTAATAGGAAGTTGTCAGGTGAAATAAAGTACCCAATTTGTAGGAATGCTAAGAAATGCCATCAATGTAGTTACATTATGAACAGTGTAGTGTACCTGGGGCTTGACAGGTGACCTGCCCCTATACAACAGTATTTGCAAAAAAATGGTATGACCACATTATTTAGTACTGTTGTTGTAAGTCCATAGTGCATGCAGTAGGGGTGGATATCTCAGTGACCAGGACTTATTTAAAAATGTCCAACAATGGCAGACCGATTATTTGTCTCCGTTTTGAAAATTTCATCATGTGTTGTACATTTAGCCCCATACAAGAGAAAATGTCAGAAGTTGGTTTGTCCATCAGTGTGCTCATGTACAGTGCTGTACATTGATGATACAGAGTGGCTGAATTGTTGAATGAAATCATTTAACAATTTGCCTCCATGAATGGAAATTAATGTTTATCGTTTTAGTTCATGCTGCCCCCGGCCGTTTTCAAGATTGTGTTACCTTTAAGGGGGTGCAAAGAGATTACGGTGACGTACAGTAGGTTTCTGAGTATACATTGCAGTAGATTTAAGGAACTGTTTACTCAGATGATAGTTAAACGAATAAGATTATCAATAGTATTACGGAGAGAGTGAGAGAAACAAAGACAAAAGAGGAAACCATTGTGGATTTGCGAACTGCTAAGCTAACAACAAAGTTGTCATCAGTTGTACAAAAGAATGTGCCAGGGACTCCTGGTCCCCAATTATTCCATCTCATTAATAAATGATAATCCCTGCAGAACCCTGACCCCTTAAACACAAAGCCAGCTCTCCTACAGAAATCGCTGATTTAGTTTTAATTAAAAAGAGAATGAACATACTGTCAGGCCAATGAGACCACTGTTCAAAGTTTGTAGTGCACTGCCAGTCATCTGAACAAGCTTTAACCCCATTCATATCGCTGCCTATGTGTTGTATGCCATATCGTAGAATCAGGTTTCAATGCTGCCGTGTTCTGTGTGTGTTAGTGTGTTGTTGAACTGCAAAACTGTGTTGCTTGTACAGGCATTACACATCATGCATGTCAGTGTACGGTTGTTCAGTTCTAGCATGCATATGCGTTTGTATTGTGTTACTATCTATAGCCTCATGTGAAAGGAAGTCACCAGTCATGTAGAATCTGCTCATTCACACTACGAACATTTGGGTCCGACAGGACTGGCAGATATCTCAGAAACAGCAGCACACAGTTATTTAGAAACTGTAAATCACTGGAGCAACAGTCACTGACCGATAAAAAAAAGTTGCAAGTTCTGTGAAAGGTATGCTTTCGATCAGTTTCCTGGTTAGTAGGAATTTTCTCAGGTGATATTGAACCAATTTTTCTGGCCTACTTTTGTTTGTATTCCTCCCTCAGGATCTGTTTGTTAAAAGTGAGTGACTTTTATTTTTATTTATTTGATAATTTCTGATGACATGCTGGTGCAGCATAGTGTATGCTTAGTGACCCGTCACGTGCACTACAGCGAGGACGGCCTTCCACCGTCTCTGCGCCAGTCTGTGCATTGTACGTTAATATCCCATTCTGCTGCAAATGTACTGTACAGCTTCATACTTACCCGTAGATGGTCTTGATTTGTAATTTGCTATCACTGAGTGTAGTCATGGCATGCCTGTCATGTCTAGTGTGTCTAGTAAGCGATTTGTACGGATTTTGTTTCATGTGGTCTTTTCTCAAAGTAGTGCAGTTTGTGAGAAAGTAATTGCAACAAAAAGTGTTTCAGAGGTGACTATATTACGAGAGCACAAGTTACGTCATGTGCATTGTTGAGCCATGCTCACAAAATTGAGTTTTGTCTTTGCATGTACATGCCATTGTTTTATGGTGTATGCAAGAGATCACATGATGCTTTTGATGCCACAACTATTTGTATTAAAAACAGTATAGTACAGTACAGTATGAAATAATATTAGCAGCAGCTGGAACAATTTGAAAGCAGCGTCTCCTGCCTAGACCATGTCAGTGTACCAGTTAGTACTAAAATATACATCTTTTATTAGCTCCCACCCATCCTGAAGATACTTTGAATTAAACAGCATGTGCCTTGGACACTTTACTGATAGAATATAGTAATTTTGCTTATAAACTACAGTAACATCAGACTTGTAAAAGCTTAATATTTTTATTGCAGTTTGGCCTTGATTCAAATTGTTGTTATCAGTGAAGACTTCATCTTTGTAAAATGTGTCTGCAATGAATCTTTCATCCTCTACGGCATTTATTGAAACAGATCATGAAAAAAAAAGAACAAAAGTACTTCAAAGTTCCACTGTGTGAAAATATACCTTGTTGGTGTGTATGTCGTGCTGTGTCACGCCAGCACCCATTTCCTGTTTTCAAGGTGGTTGTAGGACAGAGTAGAGGAAATGTTATTGTACCTATCATGAGTTCCACTTAGCACCCAATCAACAGGTAAGTAAACAGTGTAAACAGAAATTATTTTGAAGTATTGGCCTGTTCCTTTAAAAGACGATGGTCTCAGAGTCATAGTTCAGTTGCTAGGAGGTGATTGAAAAATATTAGGTCAAACCCCAACCTCCATCGGCAGATCTGGATGTATAGTAAGTACTGTTCCAGAGAATGAAACCTGGGAATCGAGAAAGTTTTGTATTAAATGGAGAATGGTTTTGCACACCGCACTGCATTTACGAGAAGAGGTTTTTAGAATATTCTCAACATAAATGGCATTGGTGACATCAAAATGTTTATTTCAATCTTCACTTGCTTATCTCAACATTAAAAATGTGCTCTCATCAACAGTTCCATGAACATCCTCCTGGGCCATCCAGTCAAAGACTGGATTAGATCCTTTTTCCCCATTGTGCTATCCTTTGTTCTGGGAACGTGGAGTTTACAGAAAAATTATTTTCCTTACCTTGTTACTCCTTTTAGTGACCCCCGTCATCATCCGTTATCACGCCTCTTTGTCACGTCGATAATCTTTCGCACACAGCAAACCCTCACAGCCATCGTATTCAAGTTGGTCACAATTTTCTTCCCTTCTTCAGACCTTCACATCAAAAGGCCACTTTTCTTCCCATCCCCTACTTTCCCAGATCCTTATGTGGGACATTGATTGATGGTTAGATGTTCAAAAGAGACTGTGTAGTTGTCAAGACCAACCTAATGTTTCCACTTGTGATATTTACTGTACATTTACATTTTGTACCTTACAATAAGTTCAATGAGTTAGTATTCATCTAAAGTGATCTAATTTAAATTGATTGTGCAGAGTCGCTACAGTGAGTCTGCAAGTTGTATTCGCTTGCAGTATGTCAAACTGAGTTTGATTCAACACTTTAACAGTCTTTGTGTGAAAATTTGTAACACAAGCATAAAATGTTCCTTACATTTACTTCGTCTCATGTCATGCCTATGATGTCTTTGTGGAACATGAAGATGCCAAAGTTTCTCTTGAGCGAGCACTGTCACATTAAACTGTGCTATGCTAGGTTAGGTAAATGACTTTGCTTTTCATTGATCTCACTACAAATAATCATTTACACCTCTCCTGAAAGTGAAGGCTCCTTCAGTTTACCTGTTGATGCTTTCCCAAGCTTCCTCAGTTACCATTTTTGATCTACCCACCAAAAATTGATACTGTAGATGCTCTGTTTTGTCAGTGAGCAACTTCCACTGAAGGTACAGAAGTGTATCTTTTTTTTTTTGGTCATTGGACCTGCAATACTACTTCAAGTGAGAAAGACCTATCCAGCATGACAGTATATCATAGTTCATTGATTGGTACAAACAAAAGTCTGTGATAAAACTTCTCTTGGAATAAAATAGCCTCTGCCCTCTCTCCTGCCCTCTCTCCTGCCCTCTTCCCCCTCCTTTGGTTGGAAAGAAGCGCAATGTCATTCTCATCGAAAAGTATGTCCACACATTAAAGTTTGTTCAGCACCCAGCGCATACTGCAGGAGATTTTTTTTTTTTTTGTTGCATTGACAGTCTTTAGAAGGCATTTATACCGTAGCAAGTCACAAGCACAGCCTGGTACTCGATTGAATGCAGTTCTGTCCAAGCAGATAGTGTAGTAATGTCTACAGTTGTTCATGCTGTAAAAGACAAGATTTTACAACAGTCGTAAAAATGTAGGCTTGCACTTCCTGTACTGTGTATTCTAAAAGGGCATATAATACAGTACACGCTACATGAACTGAGCAGTGAACAACTGTCGAAGACTTGAAGGGTGATCGCTATTTTGAGGAACGTAACTTGGAAAGATATTTGAAGAGGGTGGTGGTGAAGGAAAGATAAAAGTTTTAAGGAAATGACCAAACTGTGTTGTTTGATGTATAGATAGGTTTGGAATTTTCCAAGGATGATTTTACATTTTAATTACGGTTGAGTGCAGTACTGTTTGTCTTTGTTTCTGGTTGTCTTTTACTATTTTGACTCTCTTCTGATAAAGTGTTTCTTAGGAAGGTACTCAAATTTTTTAGAGTCACAATGATGTTTGCATGTACTGCACATGTCATAATGTGGGGGTTTGTTAAAATGATGGCAACATGAATGTGTCATGGTCTTTGTTTAGTGTAATATCCTGTGTTTGCTCATTCAGGTGATGAGTATGGTAGGTTAGGAGCAGATTTGACTGTACTTCTCCCTTTCAAATTTATGAAATTTCATCTCTGTGATTGCTCCTGCATTGCTGACCTGTGATGACACAGTATTATAGGAATGCAAAGGACATGATCGAAGAAGCTTTGTTTTGATGATTGCTCAGCATATATGCACAATTCACATCATACACATATACTTACCCCTTGCCACACTACTGCATTTTGTAGTGTTTTTCGGGGTGCTAAGTGGACCACGGACGCCTCAGACAGAGTACTATTGTGGTCTGCGCACCAACCCCGGAACTTGGCAAGTCGAGAATTGTGGCAAGGGGTAAGAATAGTCGCTCGTGAATACCCACACCAGTGAGTTGTGAGGATCCAATCTGAATTCTTATCATTTCACTGAATGAGAGTGGAAGATTAACCCAAGAACTAAGGACCTGCCATATCTTTTTCTGCATCACTTTCCTCCCAAATCTGCAGTGAAGAAGCTGATTGTTGGTGACCCGTCTACTGTAGTACTGTATGAACTTCTGGATAAGGTAGCGAGGGACAATTACTGTACATAATATCATTTTATTGTTTTGTTAAATTAACCAAAGACTGGAGTTCATTTGCATTCCTGTAACTGCAATTAATAGTGAAAAGAAGTTTCTTCCGATTGCACTGCAAAAAAGTAGGGAAGGAGGAGACAAGGATTTATGATGGATTGAGGGACAGACATACTGACAGACATATGGATCAATTGGCAGACATGGACAGACAGGTTAAGGAATTGATGGGAAGACAAAGACTTTGCAGCTGAAAGTTCTGATACTTAGTGATGAAGTCTCAAATCAGATCCTTGGTTGTTTCTCTATAAGCTACAGTTCTCTCTTTTGATTTCTTTTTATCAGTTGCTATGACAATGTTTCTTCTTTGATTAGTTAATTTCCCACATTCACCAGTTGAACCAGTTAAATACTGCATATAGCACAGTGAGTGCAGCCTGTCACTGACATCAGGAAGCGTGGTGACCAACTTTGATTTAATGAAACTTTGAACCACAGTTTCCTCTTTTGTTTACCCTATTTTCTGATTGTTTGTCTTGTGTAGCACCACTTACAGTAATTGGGTTAGCCATAACAAGTCATCGAACAATTGAGTCAAAACGAGAGGACACAGCGTCATTTACAGATTATGCATGATGACCACACCCTGACCAAATCGACATTGGGAGAAACAGTTTGAATTCACATTGTAGACATACACTTACCCTTGACTTCACTAATGCATGAAGCAAGGATTAATTATCGTCACCAATAAATACCCACACCAGTGAGTTGTGGGGATAGTGTCGTGGCAGAGTTCTTCTATATCGTGAATTGTATCCTGAGTGAGAAACATTTCAGAGGTTGCCCTCAACTTTTCTACCAGGTGAAAGTTGTGTATTGCTTTGTATCATGTTCCAACTGGGTGGGACACTTTTATTGCTTGCAAGGCAAAGGGAGCCCCAGACTCTGACGTGCTGGTTGGATACTCAATACTGTACTTCACTTCATGTCAAAAGACCGGCATACGGTAACATCGGTGACATCGGCTACCTGTAATGTACTTGAAACACTCTGGGGACTATATTGCAGGCAGGTTGTTGACACGCATCACAATAACTGAGCAATGAAAATGGATGACAAAATTTGGTGCAGGTATTTGGAAGAGAGTCAGCTTTCAAGTGTACTATATCCATGAAGAGTTTTGATTACTTGAGTAGAGGGGATGGCATTTTGTTTTGAATATTTTGATGATTGCAGAACTAGTTACCCTAAAGATGTACTGTAAGCCAGCTAATGTGTGTGTTTATATAAATGTGTTGGTGTGTGTATGCTGTATGTGTAATGCATTCAGTGCAAAGGAATCAGTTGCTTTCCATCGAATGTCCCAGGTCATTTTAGGGCTTAAATGTGAGACAAATTCAGAAAAGTTTTCAGAAGCATTTCTTCCATGAGGGGGTATTTACAAAGCTTTTACTGTCAATGTACAGTAATGTTTGTTGTAATTCAATGCTTTCTTTGTTACGTAGCTAATGTGATCAACTGGGCAGTACCACACAGTCAATTAAATCGTAGCTTTGGTTAATAAAGCGTAGTAAGTCATGTATTAGAGTTAAAGGTTTGCAGGTCATTGTACTGATAACTACAACCTGTTGGTACAGGTAGAGGTTTCTCAGTTTTTTACTTGAATGTTGCATTTGTTTTTTAGAAGGAATGCTATACAGTGCATGCGTGTGAAACAGTACATTTTGCACCGTAGACATATACATACCCCTTGCTCTTACCAAAGAGGGCGGGATGTGAGAACATTTTTTCAGAAGGGTGGTTAAGCATGTCTGATTATGCAGAAGTAGGAACAAGCGGTAAGTGTAGTCACTGGTGAATACCCACACCAGTGAGTTGTGGGGAGGCAGTGCATGATGGGACCGAGTCACTGATGTTGTTAAACCACGACTTTGGCACTAAGCCCTCTCACAGCATGTTAAGCTAGACGTTGGTTGCACCCTCCATATCAACAGAGAAAGTGGAACATATTCAGAATTACTGTGAGGGGAAGGTTGACATGTACTGCACTGATTCACATCAGAGACATACTGTACTTACCCCCATGTAGACACAGATGGAAAGACATATATGTTTCCACAGGTTTTGAAGAGGAAGGATACACTGCCATTTGTGAAGTGCATATGTGATCGCTGATAGGGGCATATTGTCACTTCCACATATTTTTGGAATTGAGGTGCAAAATGGTGCCACTTAGAGATGATTTTTTGCTGTATTTCAAATGGGATTAAGCCTACGAGTCGACTTTTTCTGGCAGAATAGAGCTTTTGTATGTATGTGGGATATCCTAGGGATAGTTCATTATTTTTGGGAAGGGAAAAGTCAGGTGTTTCTCCATAGAGGTGACTTTACTCTTCACTTACCTGTCTCAACACAGCAACTGCACTCCCATCCAAAGTGTCGCATATCACTTTGAAGGAGGTATCTCTCATTCATTTCTGACAGTCTTTGAATTATTCAGTTTGCATTTTGCATCCTTTTTATCTTACAGATACACAGTCAAGACCAGATTTGTGAAGCTGGACACCATCTGCGTCCTGTATTTTGGTAGAAAGCCACACAGTGTAAAAAGCAAGCCACGCAGGACCGTTCCATTGCCAGAGAAGGTTTGAATGTGAGAACACACTAAACGGGAAAGCCATCTCCTCGCGGTCCCAGAAGAGACAAGCGGCAGAGCGACCTTGTGCTAGAGATGTGGCGGAGAAAGAACTCACAGGGGAGGATTTCAAGAACTGAAGTCCCCAGTCTTAACCTTTCTTGCAGTTAGAAACATTCCGCCCTAGGTTGCCTTCAAATAATTCTTTTAGGGTCTGTCTGGTTAGGATTTGTTTTTGTTTGTGCTTATGGTGTAGGAAACAAAGCAAAGGTCAACTTTCACACCATTCGGTCTTTGATTCAATTTTTACATCTGTCAGGACCCCAACAATGCCCCTTCCCACCAGAGTCAGTCAAATCAAGGATCAAGATGTCGCCAGCCTATTCACAGACGAAGATCCCGAGAAGCTATTTTCGGAGCTACAGGAAATTGGACACGGTAGCTTTGGTGCTGTTTACTTTGTAAGTACTCCCAACGTTCTCTGATTTTAAAAAGAAGTAGTTTACAAGCTTTTGTCTCCTACAAATAACCTATAAAACATGAGTATTGCAAAAGCAGACAAAACAAAATACTGTTCTTGGTTGAATGAATGAAATTGTGTCTTGGTGGAATCACATATTTCCCACAGTGCAATGTACCACCGTAAAATAGATATTTCTCTGAAAATTCCATAACTTCCAAACAGATGCATGCAGTTGAGATATGGTTTTTACCAATCAAGAGAGAAAAGTTTCCCCAATTTTTATGAAATTTCAATCTTCAGCAGTGATTTACAGTACTTTTAAGTTCATTTACTGTAAGGTTCTGCTTGATTTGGATGTCAGCTTTGGATTTTCGTCAGATAATGAAGGCGATGATTAGATACAGGCTTGGTGACCTCCAATTCACAGCGCGCACTACTCCCTCACCTCATGTAACCTATGCATTACCGTATTGGCCATCCTAGCACAACGATGCAAGCTACAAACTAACAAATGAGAGAAATAAAATTTTGTACTGTCAACCAACTATGTAGACAGAACACTTGGCGATGACTGTAGAACGGAGTTGTAGTGGAAACAAGTCTTACTTTAACAGACATGATTGGCTGAGAGTTAAAACCTCCCCAAGGGGTTTTACCCAACCCTGCCGTTTGTACGTGCACAGCCAGCAACTGCCGCAATCTGGGATTTTTTTGTGTCTCCTGTTTTGTAGACACCTGAATAAAATTTGGTCCTGCCTCAGGGCGAAAACATGCAGCTTAATATAAATTCTGGGCATTCAGATACAGTAGGGTTTGGTAGGGCAATCTGTGCACTGATAGAGGAACAATATATTTGCATTGTATTTTGACTGTAGAAATGAACAGTTAGTACCATGCTGTATGCAGAACATACATTATACATCACTGTGCTGTGCAGGACATGCGGGTTGGTGCGAATCAGCCGTGGGGAAAACGGAGAAACCAGACATGGTAGTAACTGGCATGCTGGCATTTCTAAGGATAAGATAAGGCATAGTGTTCAGGCGTTGTGTCTGGTACAGTAATATTTTACTGCCATAAGCATCTGCGGTAAAGACCAGCATACAGTATTGTACATTTCACTGTATCTGTATCCCATATCTTTAAAAAAGAAGCAAAGAAATCAATTTGGTTTTGACATTGTATCCAGTTATAAATTTCATTATGAGGTACAGGATAGTACTCTCTTGGCAGGTCTACAACCTCTCTTTAAGTACTGAACGCTAACTTCATCTAGCAGAGATTATCAGTGACAGGGTTTCTCCTTGCATGGGGTTGCTCCGTCTCTCAGCCAAGATGAAATTAGAGCAGTGTTCACTGGGTTATGTTCTGTTTGGAAAAGTTGAGACACCAATTTCCCAGACTTTTTGAAAGAAAATGTTATGGAAGTGCTCTGAAATAATCTAGACGTGATGACCATTAAGGTAGAAAACAACTTCACATTGTAGACATACTTTCCCGCTTGGCTCACTGATGCATGTTACAACAGTGAGTTGTGGGGAATACAGTGGACCATGCAAAATTGAGTTATAACACTCTTGCTCATATTTGGTAAAATAGTTTTTTACCTGAGTAATTGTAGTTTTTGGTTTATACTCAATTAAGACAATATGGCATCATGGCATTATGTGTGCAGTAGAGCAGTTCCCATGGATCGACCTATAAATTAATGGCATTCCCTGTCCAAAGTCCCCTCATACCTTTCTTTCACGAAGCAAACAGATTTGTACTTGGCCTGCATGCATGAGGTAAGTGACAGAACTCCCAAAGGACATTACAACACACCAAGGAACTATGTACGATGGTACTGAAAGAGCTGCATTGATCATATCAGCAAGTGTGGTTAGCTCACGGCAAACCGGTAATTATACTGTAGTTGCAGTTGTAACAAGGGGGTTGTAGATTGGGATACAGTATTCCATTAAAAGAGGAAGTTGCAATAAAAGCCTACAAATACCTTAGTCTTTTGTATCATTGTTTGATCCTCAGCAGTTGGTCAATGCCATTTGATTTTAAGACTGATCTGCAGGACTTGTTGGATACATGCTGAACAAATTGAAACATTTCCATGTATTGCTGTTCTGTGTGCATGGACAGCATTCCTGGTTTTAATGTGACTTGTGGTTGGGAACACTGAAAATGTAGAAACAGATGGGAGTTCAACACATATCCACTGATGCAAAGTCTGAGTTACAGATCATCAATGAAAGAGATACATGAAAAGATGCATTTCCAAAATGATCACAAAAGGCATGAGGGGGGGGGAGGGGAAAGGTGGGGGGTTCACTTGATTGTCTGCTTTTCACTGTGCTGTAGCTTTAAGTCATTTTTGTTCTTCAGTCATGTAAGCCATTGGACAGACTGTCCCTTCTTTGGGCTCAAAAGCAAGTATTCGAACTTAGAAACCCTGTGTGAGGTAACTGTTGCCTTTTTTCCCTTCCCCAAGACAAACTTTCAAAGGTAGTGTTTTCTTTTTCTTATGCAAACTTACTATGCCAACATTTTGGTTAAGTTTGGATGATTTCGATGGTGAACGTCCCAAAATCTGGTCCTTGTAGGCCAACTGTATCGGTCACAGATTAAAAAGTTTCAAATTAGCGTTCAGGTAGAAGGTACAGCAAATAAAACATAGTCACACAGCATGTCATTTGTTTCACATCACAAAACTTGGCCCTTTAACATACGGTAGCACCCATGCCCTAACAGACTATCAACTCAAATGCTACTATAGTTTGCTGTTTTTCTAGACTTCAGGTTTTTGTAATCATCTTTGACATCGTTTTTGTCATGTTTTGACCGGTTACAACTACATTTGAGAGAATTGAAAGTAGAATTTTCACTTTGCTCTGCATGTGCTAAGCAGTTTGCAAGGCTGAATGAAATTACAAAAATTTGTCCTGTCGGGACGTAGAAAGCCATAGAAGGTTGTAAGAATGTTTTTTTTTTTTTTTTTATGTGACTGAGCTAAGGTTTATCAGGAAGATATACTGTACACAGTACTGTAACTTGTATGTGTACATAAAGCCAACAACAGTGTCACTGAAAATGTGGGTCAGCAAATACAGGTCTGGCTTATTCAGTCAAGGCAATATGTTTGTCACCATTGTTGAAAAGAGGTCAACATCGTTGGCCTGTCATGTGCTAGTGCTTGGCTGCTTTGAGACTTATATGCTTCTGTTAGATTTTCTTTTCAGATTTGTATTGCCTCCTTTTTCTTTACAAATTTATTGTATTTTAGTGCACTTTCTTGTCCAACCTTGACTCTTACATGTTACACCTTTTTCTGTCGGCAGGCGAGAAACACCAAGACGTCTGAAGGAGTTGCAATCAAGAAGATGTCGTACAATGGCAAATCTTCAACAGAGGTATGTCACATGAATGATCTGCCAACGTAGCTCATACATACCTCATTTCTTCTATCATACCTCATGCAAACAGGCTCCCTCCTCTCCCATGTGTAATTGCCTTCTTCAGCCTAGTGTCTCATCAGAAGGATAAAGTGAGAAGTTGCTTCTCCAACACATACTTCCACACAACTTGTGCACTCTCATTCTCTGTCTGGCTCTCTTTTGGTAACTGCCAAAGAAACCTCCCTCCTGGATACCTGATGCTGCCAGACCTGCACCTACTTCTTGCTTCTAGACTTGCTGGGTGATATTCATCAGTGCCATGGTTTGTAGAGCTACTGTACCATGGGGTCATGTCAGTCAGGTGTAATGTCCTCATACAATGTCCATCAACTTAGCAAATTCCCCAACGTACCGTCTGTAATATGGTACCACTGTCTGTCTCTTCTAGCAAACACACATTTGTTACTGGTATAGTTGTGGACTGCACTCCCGGTGACCCCACTTGCAGGTCATTGCAACCTGCTTGCAGGTCACTGCCTCCCGCCTGTTTCTTTAGAAGTTAAAAATGGGGAAGAGAGTTTCTGGTAAAGTAACACCACTTGTAAAAATCCAAAAGTTTGGGTACTTTTTTGGGCAGCATTGGGACTAATTTTACATGTGTCTGTCTCTGGTGTCGAGTTTGTCGTGGCCAATAGGTTTTTAAAATGCAAAGACTCTGAATTTTGCAGTGATTTTTGTGAGATTTGGTGTTGATACTGTACAAATCATCCTTTACATGCAACGAGAAGAATTAGAGTTTAAAAAAGAAACAACACAGATAAGTCCTTTTTGTATTCAGTATTTTGCATTCAACTACTGCAACAGGAGGCTTAATATCACCTGTCCAGTCTTGTCAATATGTTCCTTGTAGTCTAGTTGAATTTTTTTAAAACTAGTTTCAATGACCATGTACGCATCTTCAACACCCAGCTCCTCCACTATAATTGTAAACTTTGGTTGCCCAAGAATTTATTGGCTGTGGTCCTTTGTTACTACTTAAGAGGAAGTTATACAGAAGTTGAAGTTCTGGCAGCATCCTGTATTGCTGTAGTACCCTTTGGTACCCTATCACTTTTGTCTGTATTCAACTTTGTTTTCTTTTTACTTTCTGGCTGGTTTGTAACTTCCGATTAAAGTTTGACTCGTTAAGGAAGTCAGCGCTTTATGGAGTCGTTCCGTAGATCATGCAAGCACACCTTGATAACTGACGTCAGATGTAACTCTGGAAGAAACTTTCAAATTTAGAAAGACAGTTTATAGCTCTGTACCAGATGTTTGGTTTTTGAAATCTTTGGGAGTTTTCCAAGCACTGATGGATGGATTATGTCTGAGGTTCTGAACATCATAGAATGTTGGCAATCTTGCTGCTTGAGTATCATGTTGCTGAGGGGTGTCTTCCCTTCCATTTGTAGAGTATACCATTTCATTGGTTTTATGTGTTTGTCTTTTGCAGTTTTGTGTACAAATTGGCATATTCATTACATTTAGCTTCTGTCACTGGTTCAAGGTGTGCTTCCACCTCCCTTCTACAATTTTGATTTGATTCCTGCTTAACATTCTTGAGTTCAAGATCAGTATTCAATATTGTAGAATCATTGTATTTCTGATGTCTCGTGAATAGCTCTTTCACTCATCCCCGAATGTGTCTGAATATAGACAAGTAACATGGAAACTAGTCAGTCATTTATTTTGTACAGCATGTTGTCCTACAAACAATTACACATTGAATAACAGTTGCGTAAAATTTATGTTCTAGGTTTCTGTGCCTTTGGCACACACTGGTATTGTGTCCGTCACTCACAATGCAAATTTACTGCCAGATTTGTATTAATAGTGTTTTCTTCACTCCTCTCTTACCTGTCTCAAAACGACAACTGCACTCCCATCTTCTGTACCAAGAGTGCTGGTAACCTTTAACACTGCCCTTGGCACCCTCCTGTCTAAAAGAAATTCCAAATCTATGTTTCAATCAACATGCAGAAATTCCAAATGAGTGTTTGAATCAAGCTGCTGTGCAACTTATTTGTCATCCAAAGGACTACTTTCCAGCCGATTCTGTTCATCCATTAAGAATGTTACAATGCCTCATGGAGATGTGGACTCTTTGGACTGTTGCTGACCTGTTTCAATGCTGCTGAATTCCTTCTATGCTTGTTCATGTGCACTGAAGCCAGCTAGTACAAATGTTTTGCATTCACCAGAATGAACTGCACTCATATTGTACTGTATTTTAGCGTCCAGTACTGCAGATACAGTACCTCTGTAGATGGTACCGTGGACAATCCCAGTGCCCTGTTCAATGCTGTTCTCACCTACACTGTGATTTTACAGTGTGTTGTTCTGTGTTGCATGTCTTGCACTGTACATCACTGTAATAGTGCACTACACAATCTTGTTACTGTTCTTCAGATGTGTGCTGTTAAGTCCTATCTTATACTGGACAGCACAGTTCTACTATACATATATTGTACTACACTGTCTTGTACTATTCCTTACTACATAGTCTAACAGTATGTGCTGTAGTATAGTACTATTGCAGTCATAGTGTACTACACTCTTGTGGACTATACTGCACTATCCTATGTTGCCCTATACTCTCCTTCTCTGTCCAATATTTTACCATCATAACCTGTACTGTCTAGTCCATAGTTGTTGTCCTGCACTGAATTTTACCATCCTTTACTACGTTTGTCCTACACTATTCTACAGTGTGCAATATCGTACTGTGTGTATTGCCTTGTAGTATTGCACCTGAACAGTATGTACTTCAGTACAAGTCATGCTTTAAAACACATACCATACCTACTTCACACAACCAGACTAAAGCCAGTTTTTACCTTAGACTATATGCATGGTACTATGTGTCAGCATATTCTGCGTCACAGCCCATAGCTGGT
The DNA here is from genome assembly GCA_021234535.1 of Stichopus chloronotus. NCBI lineage: Eukaryota > Metazoa > Echinodermata > Holothuroidea > Aspidochirotida > Stichopodidae > Stichopus > Stichopus chloronotus. Next base: position 20,523,535 of record CM037837.1, on the reverse strand, counting down.
TCCTTACCTGTCTCAGCATAAACCATAGCACTCCATGCTACCCATTCTTGCCAAGGACCTGACTAGATATCTGTCTCCTCCATTTCTTATTTGACTCCCACCCCCTCCCCAGCTTAGTGGGGCAAAGACATCAGCATGGAAAAATCTTATAGTGAATAAACTGCAGTATTACTGACATTACCTAAGAGTGGTATAGCACCGTTTGTGGGGTTGTGGCTGGTATTGTAAATGTCTAACAAAGAAATCATGCTCCCAGATTTCATGGATGTCAAACCTTTCAGATTTGGAAGGAAGAGGACAGTATTGCAAACATTTGGGTAGGTAAGGTACTTCCCTTTAAAGTACCAAACAGAGCTTAATACAATGTTCTCAACCAAGTAACTGTTGGAACATGTGATCTGTATGGTACTGCTTTACTCAATCTTTACTTCTTTTTTTTTTTGCAGAAATGGCAAGACATTATCAAAGAGGTGAAATTCCTTCGGCAAGTCAAACACAAGAACTGTATCCAGTACAAGGGTTGCTACCTGAGAGAGCAGACAGCATGGGTAGGTGTAGGGAAACTGGCATTCATATAGTGGACTCAGAGGCCACAGGAATCCATGACCTCAAAGAGTCATGAATATTCATATGTTAAAGTTTGCCAAGGTCCATGTTCAAAGACATTTGAACGATTGATATTTATTGATCAGTGCTGAGCTTTTATGTGAATGACAAATCAACTTCGTTTATTTTTGCTGGATGACATTTCCAAAACATCTGATGACTCACGTGCATGTATTTCACGTTGGTGAGGTGCGTTGCGTAAAAAGATCGTTCAGAAATTAAAGACATTAAGTTACAGTTGCAGTACTTTTGTATGGGCTGTGAAAATCATAATTGGTGCATAATTGATCCCTATTTCCATGAATGTCAACAGAGGTACTGTTGGTAATTTTGTGAAAGCCTTGAACCAAGTAATAGGTCTGAAATGGTGTAAGTGACAAAAGGGATAGAGCTGATATTACATTTAGTCACCATGGCCAGGGTTATTGATTTTTTTAATTTAAAAAACAGTCACTATTTAAATCAAATGAATCAATTAAAATCAAATATAGCCATTTAAATCATGATTTTTCTTAAAAATTAAAAATGATTTTAATCATAGTAATCATGGATGGTATCTGTAGTTCACAAAGGTATCAACCATCCTGTCTAAAGATAAAAATGATTTAACCACTCAGCTGTCTGCATTGTTGTCTTACATTGGACATAAAATTTTGCAAAAAGTTGTATCTGCAACATCATCCAGGTATATAAGCGCCATGCTTTGATCTCGTACTGGGAGCAAGCTTTGATTGTATGCTTAGAAATGTCAGGACCTCAGAACTTTTTTGCCAAAGTATCACAAAATTTGAATGTCTGAAATTAGGCTTTAGAAGATTTTGATCCTACAAGTCTACAGCTTCTTGTTTGTCATCTCTTTCCCTTTCCTTCTCTCTTCGTTCTTTTCAGCTCGCCATGGAATACTGTATAGGTTCAGCATCAGATATCGTGGAAGGTGAGATATTTGCTGTTGGATACCGTCGGTGATGTGAATGCCCATCATTTTGTAGGCTGTATTACGCACCCCAGGTGGCGGTCCAAAGCCACACATCTTCTTGACAGCCTGTACGGTCACCTGCGGGCACGTGCCCCGTCGTTCTCCTTTCGTGAAAGTTGATTCCACAACTGCCCTTTTAAGACTTGTTGCTTCTTTTCACCACTGTGATCATGATATTGATTAGCTGGACCTAGGCATGCTGGACCTAGGCGTGCCATCGACCTTTCCATTGCGGCGGTTACACTGGAAAAGAAACCATTCAAGCGAGATATTACGTTCAGTTTCCTCATCTGTCAGTAAATAATCACAGCCGACAGTAGCTGTATTTGTTCCCATGGCAAGGTACAGGTCACACTTTGATCACCTCCGAAGGTCTTCCTCCTCAAGTAGACTGCAATCACAGCAGACGTTTGGCAATGGAAATGATTATCCTGCGCAGAGACCCTTTCGCTTTCACCCTCTGTAGGCGTTATTCTCGTATTTCTCGCCCGTACGTCCTGTAGCAGCAAGGAAGACTCACAAAGCCATGCTAACACACAAGAAGTTAATGTCACATGTGCAAATGCTGTAAATGTGTGTTTCGTTCATAGCGAAGCTTGTTTTTATTATTCCAAAGTGACACAGTGTCAACGTGTCGACTGGCATACCCCCGTCAGATCACTCATTAATGACGAATCAAATCCAGCTAGTATCCTGTTCAGTGTAACAGACACAGAAAGATCTGCAATAATGTAGGCCAACAATCAATCAAATCGTAGCATCACATGTGAAATCTCTGCGAAAGCGCTCTTGCGGTTGAAGTATCAAAGAAGTGAAGCCAAGAGAGAGAGAGAGATCGCTGAAAGGTTGCTGTGAATAGTACAACGTTGGTTTCACTTTCAGCTGGTTGATCATTTCCTGTGGTTCTGGGTTACACCCAGTATTGTTTGATTTGGCAAATATTAGTCTGGAAAAGAAGGGAAAAAAAAAAGTGAAATGTCCAGGGGTCAAAATTAACCACATCTGAAACTTGTTGACTTTGTTGATAGCACAACTTTATTTTGCGCCGACCTTTAGTTGTTAAAGCTCGGTTGACTGATTAAATACTAGGCGGCCCAATGGAAGGATGGGTGGAGGAAGGGTGGTTGAAGGGTTGGGGTAGGGGTCAAGAAGGGGGGATTAGATAGTGTAGTGTGTGGCTGGTGGCAGACTACTTTTGAAAGCTTTCCTCCACTAACATTCTTTGGTTGTGTTACCTGTAATGATCCTCATTTGCATGTCTGCACTCAACTAGGGATTGTCTCTGCCACGTGTGCTAGTATTGGCTGGTTTCCTAGTAGTCTGTCTGCCTCTTAGATTCTCTAGAACCATGGGCATTTTTAAAAATGGGATCATGTACTGGGGGTCATTTTGTCAACACAAATTCTTACCTTACAAAGGCTTCCCGGTGTTGTTTAAGTAGCTTCAATCCCAAACATGTTACTTTATGGAGCAATGCACAGGATTTTAGTATATATCACTTTTACTTCTAAAAGCAAGTCCAGTTAGATGGATAAAGGTATGGCCAAGGTTAGACTGATTTTAAATAATTGTGGGTGTGGAGGTGAAATAGGTTTTTCGCTTTCCCTTACTCCTGACGAAAGGGTGGGAGGGCTTTTATTAGAAAGTTGCATTCACTAGAAAAGGTATGGTATTCATTGCAAGGTATCAAATATTTGGCTTTCTCCATCTTATCATCATTTGAAGCAGACTGCCTCTTAAATAGTCTTCTTTCTCCATCAAGTGGCACGAGAAATCTGATTGTAATCAATCTCTTAACTTTTGGTTTCCATGACAGTTTTAAAGAAGCCTCTCCAGGAAGATGAAATAGCAGCAATATGTGACGATGCCTTACAGGGCCTGGAGTACCTACACAGTAACGATAGGATACACAGGGATATCAAGGCGGGGAACATTCTCCTGGAAGATAACGGAACTGTAAAATTGGGTGAGTCTGGCTGTGGAATTAAAGCCATGTGACATGTACCATTATGCATCTTATTATGAAGGAAATAATGTTCCACACATTGCCCCTACTAAATAAGGGCAGAGTGTGGAACATTATTTGAACAACCTGTGTTATCACCAACTGCAGAGTTTCTCTGGATGAATATGGAGGTTGTTGCAAAGGCGAGAGGGATTCCTGTGAACATTTACATTTACATTGGGTGTACTTCATGATGTGACAGGAAATTCTTTGTCCATAGTCGATTGTGAACTGAGGATACTTTCTTGGGTACATCGTGGCAAAACTGCTGCTTGTACACTCAAAAAGAGTAAACATCGTTTGACATACCTCCTCTGAGTCTGGTCATATGAGCCCAAGAGTTTTGTTAGAGATAAGCAAGACCACTGTACTGGTTACAGAATTCAAAGTGGTGATTTTCACTAAACATTGCTTTTGTGTGATTTCCTTTGGGATATAATCCTTTTTGTTTTCCTTTATCAGGTGATTTTGGCTCAGCATCTCTTGTCAGTCCAGCTAATTCTTTTGTGGGCACACCATATTGGTAAGTTTGATTCCCTGGTAGGTTAGAGCAAGGGTGGAGATTTGTTTTTTTGAGAGTGGGTGAGGGAGTGGGATTCGATGCTGAATGCAGAAACATGACCTCTGTCATCGGACACCGTCTTGTGGAGGAGTCTGATGTTGAGGAAGCAGCCCCTCCTCTCTTCAGAAAGTTTTGCTGAATGTAAAGTATCCCAGGTGCAAAAAATTGCAGTTGCACAGCAGCAGCGTTAGGTTATATGTAATCATGCATAGAGCAAGAAGTCTTAGAACAGTAGGCTAGAAATTCATCCGAAAAGAGCTGCAAATACATTGTTATGTGTAGCTAATATAGGCACAAAAGCATTCTTAGCCGAGAGGTTTATGAGGGGGTAATAACTTGTGTTGCACCCCCTCCACTCAAGTTCACAAGTTCAGTGAGGCAGATATATCCACCATTCAATCCCCCCTGCCCCCCGGTTTTCATCCGGAAGCTCTCTGCCTCAATGTACCTCGGTGCACTCACCCCGGGTCAGGTTGGACCGTAATGTTTGCGATCTCTCTGGGTGTGAAATGTCTTCGAGGACACTGTGTGGAGCTGTGTGTGGCAAAATGCAACCTCGATTGCAATCTGCAAATTCTGATGATGGTCAGCACCTGGAAAGACGATAAGTGTCTTCCCCCTTTTTTTTTTTTTTCAGAAGTTAAGTCAGGCTTGAAAATGGGTGTGCCCATGTTGTTACCATGTAGATCTTGTGTATGCTGCAAAGAGTATGAGTGGACACTCCACTAAACCGACAGATTTTGGTAGTAAATTCTTCCAGATTACGGAAAACATACTTTAAATATAAATTAAAACTTTTCATTGAATTTTAATGTTTTAAAGGAAAAGTGTAAACTTTTATATGGTGCATTTTGTTGGTAAAAAGTTTTTTTTTTTGGTCAGAATAAGAGTTGTAAAAGCCTGTTATTGCTGCCAAAGACATTTCATATTCAAGCTTGCCCTGTATGTCGAACACTGCATGGAAAAATGTAAGTGTCCCTGAATTAAATCTAGAACACAGAGGGTGCAGTGCTAGAACTTTATTCAGGTTGCACGTTGAAGTGTTAAACAATGCATTAGTGTAAGCAGGGGGTATTCACTTGTGAATACCTTCACCAAAATGTTGTCAGGATTCTCTCGTTGTGTCAGCAAAATCCTCATGACATGGAATGTTTTTAATTGTTAAGTTGGTAAACTTGCCTGGCTCCACCTTTATCTCTACTTTTTTCTCCTCACATGCAGGATGGCCCCTGAGGTTATATTAGCCATGGATGAAGGCCAGTATGACGGTAAAGTTGATATATGGTCGTTAGGGATCACATGCGTTGAATTAGGTGAGTGTCTAGCAACTCTGATGGCCTGATCCCTGATTCTGTTAACAGTGTTTCAACCATGCTCCACATAACAGTCTAAAAATGCCTGGCTTAAGTTTTCTTTTTCTTTGACATGCTCATATTCATCCGAATTTCTCTTGCATTAAATCTTCACATTTCTCTCTTTCCATTGATGCCCTGCAAACTGATTTAGCACAGGGCCCGCTTTTGCTAACTTTTTAGCTAAAAAAATAAACCCACTCTTCTTTGTATGGTAATTATCTCTCTAACGAATGAAATTCCTGCTTAAAGAAATGTGGCCCAGATGTTATTTTCCAGATTGGAATTAAATGGAAGAAAATGATGGAAAATTAACGGCAAGGCTATTTTTTTTTTCATTCCTTGCTGAAGGCAAAGGAATCAATGCGATGGTGATGTCGTGTGTGTATTTATGTGTGTTTTTATGTGATGCCTTGCTCGTAAGCATGATATCTCAAGAAGGGTAATCTTGACTTATCCCATACTTGGTGTTTGTGTTGTTCGTATTGAGTAGGTGATCCTGTTGTTTTTGGTGGTGGTCAAAGGTCACTTGAGGTCACCAGAGGTCAAATTGTGAAACGCTTGTAAACACTGTATAAATGCCATATTTCAAGAAGTATAGCTGTGACTAATGTCATACTTTGTGTTTGGGTTGGATATCTTAAGTAGATGGTACATATTATTTTTGGTAGAGGTCAAAGGTCATATGAGGTCAGCAGAGGTCAAACTGTGAAAACCTTGTAAACTCAACATCTCAAGAAGCATAATCTTGACATATGTCATACTTAGGTTGTGAGTTGGTCATAGTGAGCAGATGATTCCCATTGATTTTGATAAAGGTCAAATTTTATTTGAGGTCACCGGAGGTCAAATTGTGAAAACAAAAAAACTGCTTAGTCCACACAGTGGTCAAAAGAGCTCAATGTAGGCATGCCTTCTCTAGAATGATAAAGTGGTTTGAATTTCAAATTGGTGCAATATGTACATGTCGTACTGTGTTCTTCATTAACATTGGGAAGGAATCGCAAAGTCCTTTGACTCTCTTGTTTCTTCAAACAGCACATCCTGTTTTCAGTGGTTACCTGATTCCATGTAGCTTGTACCTATTCACTTTGTGTGGGCAGGTTGCAGACACAGGTTTTAGAATAACACAGATGGACCCTGTAGTTCATTACTTTTGCAAATATATGGCTGCCTAAAATTTGTGGCTGTGATACTTCAAATATGAGAGGAATGTACCTTTGTTTTTGGATTTTCTTGTGCACTTGCTTTGTGAAGCCATGACGGAAATAGGATTGCTTACTAATTGATTTGATAACTTTTTGAGTTTGTCATCTCAAATATAGTACTCTGTCTTAAATGTAGTAGCCTAAATATTTGCCTAACATGTTAATTACTTGGCCCAGTTGGTCCAAACCCAATTTTAATAACTCTGGGAGTCAACTTATCGCCAGTGGTAAAGACCTGGCATAGTTCACTTAATTAGTACTCAGTGTGTCACAGTACAGGCTCAAGGATTGATATGTAAAAAGAACATGCAAACTTGCAAAAATAAGGAAGTTAGTGAATTGTACTGCAATCATGTCTGACAAGCTGTGGCCATTGAATAGACAGATCACGTAAGAGGCGAATATTAAGTTGTTGGCTAATGCAATGGAATACAGAGGTCTCTGCTTTGCAGTGGACAATTAAGCATTTGAAAATCAAGCGGGTCATCTCAGCAGGAAGAGCTGAAAGGATTAAACTTGGCACAAGGGTAACAATTTTGGTTTCAGATAAAAGAAAAGTGTGATAGGACTACTTGAAAAGAAAAGCCAGGGAATTAAATTGAATTTCCCTCTTTTCTGTTGGGATACTTTAGGGAAAAAATCTCGAATATCTGCGAGTATTGCAGGCAAAAAAAAATATTGGGAAGGGATCTAGTATTCCTGCTTTTGTTTTGATACTGTGACCAAAACGTTTTGAATTCTTCACATCCCTGTTAATATCAAGTATTTTGCCTTTGACTATGTTTGTCAAAATTTTCCGTCTTCACAGAGGAGACGTCATACTATCAGGAAGTATTGCAATCCTCAGTCAATCTGGGTGGGGGCAGTCATTCTGCAATTTTGATGATTCACAAACAGTTGAGTCGTCGTCCACTGGAAGTGATGACGGCCTTTAGAAATAAACAGTGAAGCAACCAGAGAGCTTAATAAAACTTGAGTCACGATTTGACTTCCTGCGCCGACCGACCAGCCCGTCAGCTTTTTTGCGCATTCTAAAATGGTTGTCATTTGCATGTTTTTTCATCAGGAAGTATTAAGATTTGTTTGGGAAAAACTTGTGATGTCTCCATGTTTTTGGATCTTAGGGTACCAGGTCAGAAGTCAAAGGGATAGGGGAATATGCTTGTGTACTTTAAAAAAGTTTGCCCCCACAAACTGTTGGTCAGTGGTTTGTAGGAGTTGTTGGCTGTAATCATAGAGATAAGAGCTTGGATATTTAGGAAGGAAGTATGGTCTGCTGTATCCACTGTTGCAAAAAGAAAGAAGGAAATTAAAAAAGCATATTAAAATATGCTGATGAAACAAGAGTGATAACTAGAGTATTGTGTCGTACATTTTTTTCGTTGGGATGGAGGGGGGGGGTTTGATATTAAGACGTTCTCTGCCATGAGTATTTCAATGTCTGAATATACAGTCTCTCAGATTGACTCAGGTCAATCTATTTAAACCTCTTGCTTTGTTTGAAGTTATTGTTACAAGAGGCATATTGGACACTTTGTAGTCAGAATTAATAACCTTTCTCTTTTGGTCATCCTCCTCCTTTTTTTAAGCCGAAAGAAAACCACCGTTGTTCAATATGAATGCCATGAGTGCTCTCTATCACATTGCTCAAAACGACCCACCTTCCCTGACGAACCCTACCGAGTGGTCCGAGGATTTTGTCAATTTCGTCAATGTTTGTCTAGCCAAAGAACCAGAGGACAGACCGTCAGCCACAGAACTCTTGTCGGTAAGAATTCTCATTCTAAAGTTGTGATAGGAAAAACTGCTTCTTTCAGTTTATTGGTCAATTTTCTGTTGTGACGCCTCCTGCAGTGCGCTGATGTTAAGGTCTTCTAATCGTCATTCTGGTGAATCCAGATGGTATGGTTGACATGAGCGTGCACGGTCAAGCAAGCAGGTGTTATACTATTTCCTTTCTTTTGCAATCACTGATTTTAGTTTGCCAGCCCGCTCGGTGGTTTACAACTTTTGAATATTGTTTTCTGAGTCCGTCAGAGCAGCAAAGCTACTTCAACCAGAAAAAATGAGTTTTCCTTTTCTGCACTTTGATTGTTAGCTCCAAGCCATCAATGACTAGGAATGCCACATACTTCCTCACTTGCCTGTCTCAGCATAACAACTGCATTTTCTCGTAATTTTCTGAAAATTGACCTTTTGATTATCAGATGATGCCTTCTAGCCCTTCACCTCCTTGTGCCACCCAGAGTTCCCCTCCATGTAAACAGTTAGATATGGTCAGTGTGATTGCCAATGGGTGACTTTGTGGTTGACCAAAGTGTGAATGTTTCCAACCACTTGCTTACCCACATTGGATTTAAAGCTGTGCACATCACAGTGGGGGTAATTCGTGCAACTCACCTAGCTGCCCCGTTTGTGTCTTCTGTGACAAAGTTGCCCGTTCCTTCAAATTCTAACAAAAGTGCCAAATCTCTTACCACTCTTTTTTGCCTTTACATTTTTGTCTGATCTGACAGCATTCTTTCCTGACTAGAGACAGGTCAGAAGACTGCATAAGTCAACTGATAGAGAGGACAAAGAAGGTAGCCAAGGACCAGGACAACATGAGTTTCAAACGGGTCAGGAAGCTTCTGATTGCACCTGACGACCCTCAAGACAACATGCCGAATAACGAAAACGTAAGTCCCACAATTTGAGCTGTTGGTCCATTCGATGATGATTAGGCAAATATCTCACCATTTTCCTTTTCTTTCGATAATGCAGATGTGGGAACTTGTCCTTCACTTTCATAAAGCTAACATTTGAAAAGAGTTGCTTTTAAAGTTTTAATGAAACAAGCAACCTCTCAAGATGGTAGGACCCTTAACTTTTTCTTCTTTTTCTTTTGAGAGGCAGGGAGGCGGAGGATTGGAAGCAAAGTAGGGCTGAAAATAAGTGTGGATGTCAGGAGTAGGCAAGCTGAGACCTGCTTCATGTGCATCTTGTCAGGATTTTTATCCTGTTCTAGTTATTTCTTGCAGAAACTGAGATGGCTGGTACCATCAAGATGTGGAGTTTTTTCCTTGTGAAATATTATCCGGGGACCAGCAAAGTTGAATGCAAAGTTCTGGCTATCAAGTGATTCCATGTTATCCTCCTTTCTCCTTATGCCGTGAACTTTCCTACCACTTCTCCTTTTTTAAAAAAAAAATGAAAACCTGTACCTTATCCCACTTTATCCTATTTATGTGACTTGCCAGAACCTCGAAAATGGAAAAGGGTGACCAGTTGTACATTCTGTTTTCCAAATAGTACATTTTTGTCTTTTATTGTCCTTTAGAATGGAATAGGAGGGACTCTGGTCAATTTTGTGAATATGAAAATATTTTAAATTTTCTTAACATATCATCAGCTCTGTTGGGTAGGTATTGGTGAAAACTACTCCAGGAAGCCTGACTAAGACCTTCTTCTGTCCTGCATTTGATCTGCATAACCCAATGTTCTTCTGCTTTATTGAGACTTTATCATCCTAGATTGATCGTTCTTTTTGTTTACTTGGCTCCCATAGAAAGCCTGAAAGTTCCTTTCAGTGTGTTACTGTTCATAGCTCTTAAGTTCTTTTTGGTGATGGCTTCTGACATTGGTCTGTTGAAAGCTGCCCCATTTTGGACTGACCCGGCACGGGATAGGTCCCTATCACCAAGAAACACACTTGACCTCGCAGTTATTCAGAATATTTTTTTTTTTGCTGTGAAAACTCTGCTCCTTTCTCCAGAGTGACGATTCTGTATTTGTTAACAATGAAACCAACAGCATTGAGAGCAGGAACAGCATGGACAGCAGCAGCAACATGGGCAGTATTAACAGTCTTCCAGAGGGGGCCGCCGGGCCCAACGTCTCAAACGGCAAAGGCAACAATTCCAGGGTAAGTGGGGCAAGGCTGAGAGGAGATGGAACCAAGGGATCAAACCCTCCCAAACTTCCTCGATTATCTCATACAATCTTCAAGTTCCTTGTCCAACCCAACTTCATAAATATCATCATATACATTTTCGAATTTCAGATTTCTGTAAATTTTTTACTCGTGGGGACCTCAGCTTCTTTTTCTTCATCAGGACTTCCCATGCACTTGACCAAGAAGGCAATCCTCTTATTTTTTTTCAGTTAAACCCCTTAATTTAACTCATCAACTTGATAATTGTGATTCACTCTGGTTGATTTTGTCAAGGGTAGTGCTATCTGTGAGAGTTCTTCTTTTGGTGGGTTGAGGTTGGTGGATTGTTCTAACAGGGTTCTAGCCCGGGGGGGGGGGGGGGGATGACCGGCTGCAGCCACTTGCTGCATCTTGCCAGCTGGCATCAAGAACGAAATCTCCAGGCAATATGAAACAGCCCACATTTTTATCTGGTCATTTGATGCAAAATGAGGCAAAACAAAGTCGGAGGAGATTGCACCATGTGCCATCTCAGCATATTCTATCCACAGAAACAGTTTCAAAGGTCAGCGGAACCTCCTCCCCTTAGACCCCTGCCTCGGGATTTAGATTTTCATACTACACTGACAGCACTTGCCTTGGTAACTCAGAATTCTCTATCCAGAACCCTTTCGTGCAATGTGCCTCAAGACGTGAAAAAGATGGTGGATGGATTTAGTCGTTGAGCACCCAACAGACAGGAGTTGGCATTCTGCAGAATTCATTTCTAAACTTAGATGAAAGAAAATGTAATTTGGCTAGAAAGGTACCTCGAAGAAAATGCTGATTTTCTATCATGTCCAACCAAACACATAGTGGATGTCATTTCCTCCAGTATGGCATAGGTTGTCATCCATTGAAAACCTGCTTGTGGTGACTAATAAAACAATCAGATTATTGTCCTTTCCTTTTTTTTTTGCAAGGGAAATTTACCAATTTAATCACTAAGTCAATCAACTCATTCTGCAGCCATCCTCTTCGCTTCAAAATTTTGAAAAGATTAAAGAGATTGCCGTGCTTGTTTGAAGAAAAAGACATGTTTTCTTAATCTGGCTACTAGAAAAGTCATTGAAAACAACATCTGATTAACATACCATTAATCAAGCTTTTCAATTTTTTTTTTCATTTGGTGGTGGTTGACAACATTTTGCTGGGCTTCAAAGCTATTTCATTTCTAGTTGAATATTTGACATATGCATGACCAGGGATGATATATAACTTTTTTCTCAGGCAAAGCAGAAACACAGGTTTCTCTTGTTTGAAGACTGGAATGAGTCTTATAGACAAAAGTCCAAAGTTTTTGTGATCTCCAAATGAAACTTAGGATGATGGACAGAAAGGTTTATCTTTGAGGTCAGTGTGTCTCTGCAGTGAATTTTGTCAGGGTCCCGGTGGTTGTCACCCCCCCCCCCCCTCTCTCTCTTTCTTTCTTGGAAGGTTCACATATCTCATGTGAATGAACATTCCTGTAACGAATTATGCCATTGTTACATTTCACACCAGGTGTCTTGTCCAGAGTTTAGAAATTCAGCGTTGCTTCATCTTCCTGTGTACAGGGTAAAATGCATTTTTGAAGTATATCTCTTCCAAGTATTTAGTGCTCACAGCTTTTTCCGGAGGCCAGCTGCACTGTGCATTGTTTCATTTTATTTTATTTTTTTTTCAGTTTTCTTTACTGTAGCCATTCCAAAGCATATGCATGATGCAACTTCAGCTAAGGAAGTGAGAGGCATTTTGAAGACAGAAAATGAACATAGTCGAGAAAGATTGTTGGGGTTGGGATGGGTTAATGAAGGGTCAGGGTTTAATGAAGCTGTTTGGAATGTTAAAAATTGATTATTCTCAGTGAATCCTTAAGGAGGTAATTGGTGGAGGGGAGATTTGAAATGGTAGGTGTGGAAGGGGTTGAGAGCTAGGGGGCAAGATGGGAGGTAGGGGTGTGTAAAGGAAAAATGCTGACATGTCAAGTTGGGAATATGCTTTGAACATCTGTAACTTGGAAGTCAAATACATTTTCAAAAAACTTCTTTACACATCGAGACATAGAAAGAAGAAGCGAATGCTTGGGAGTGCATTCTCAATGTGAGGGCATGAATGATTAATAAATGGTTCTTGGCAGTAGACTTAATATGCCCAGTGAAAATTGTGGAGGCCATCCTTTTACGTAGGTCTCTTTGGTCTTTCCTCCCTCAGCAGTCCAAAGAGTTCTGTGAGAGGAAAGTGCAAATATTTGTCCACTCTGATATGATACATTTTGTTTCAGCATCGGGGGGTGGGTGTGTGGGGAGAGTATTCAAATGATACTTCCAAAAAACTTAAGATAGACTGAATTGCATCAGCTGTGCTTTGTACTGTAGTATGATTATCAGTGCAGAACTAACTTTTCTTTTTTCTTAGTTCACGTTTTTGTTGGTTTTCTGTTGGAAATTTTTTTTCTCCTTTTTTTTATTTCCTTGGTTACGACGCATGCCTGACTCAACTATCAAAAAACATTTACTTACCCGTGGTTACTATTATATCTCCAGTTTTATTATCCTGTTACTGATGTGTCATGAATTTGTACATGCTGCCATCTATGCAGGTAATCCTTTTGTTAGCAAGTTTGTCAGTCAATTGTGTAAACTTTTTCATTGTACATTCCTTCCACCCAAATCTTAAGCAGAAAAATTGCATTCTTCCCCCCTGTGTGATGATACATCTCAGTGTAGGTCCAGTAAAAATAAGTTTGCAGCTTTTAAAGCTGAAATGTGAGTTGGAAATTTGTCAAATTCTGCAGAATGTGTCATCGCCACTACAAAAAAACATTCTTGAAGCCCCATTTTAGGACATGTAAATATTCACATCCATTCTCATTGGTCAGTATGATTCCTGGTAATGTTGGTTGACTGCTGTGCTTTCGTAGGGAGTTTGAATTGTGTCGGGCCAAGGAAAACGTCGAGACAATTTTCATATGCAAACATTTGGAAGATGAGTGCGTAAGTTCTCTTTCAGATTCAGGTTATCCTTTCCCCCTACTTTCTCTTCCCTGGAACTCTGAAGAAGGCCAAAGGTAGATGACCAGGCAATTGCAAATGCAACTTACACTCCAGCTTTAAGAATGGTCACAAACTGAACAATCAAGACTGGTTGGCAGTGGCAAATGGTAAAAGAAACTGGTGCTTCCTAGTATGGAAGAGAAATGCAGACTGGAGAAAAACCTCAAAGAAACTTCCATATTGACAAACTCACCTAAAAGTGAAAATGACAGGGGGAAAAAAAAAAGTTATGTCATTGTCCGTATAATTGGTGGCAAATAGTAATGTCGTTTTCTTATTGAGAAACCAAGCTGTAGCCAAAAATCTTAAAAAGAAAAGGTCATTGTCTTAGCAATCGGTTTTGATTAGTCATGTGAATGCTGTATTCCCTTCAAAAGATCCCTGTTAAATCACATGAACATGTTTAGTCTGACAAGTTGTAGAATCATGGTAAAATGAAGTGTCTTGTGTTTTTTTTTTTCCACTTTTTTCATGCTAACATTAACTGTGACTTAGATCAGCAGGAAAATATCCCCATGATTGCTTAGATTTAATTTAGAGGTAAATTTAGAAGTTAAAGCTGGGATATGAGTTGAGTATTAGTCGTTGAAAGTCAAATTCTGTCGAAGCCGCTACAAAATTTTATTGCTTAAGCACTGTTTTTGAAAAGATGATTATTCATATCCATTGTTCCCATTGGTCTGTTTGATCTCAAGTTATTCTGATTAAGTGCTATCGCTTTCTTGGAGAGTCTGAATTTTGCAGGGCCAACAAAAAAGTCCAGACAGTTTTCATCTTCAAATATCTGGAAGATGAACGCATAGTTCTCTTCCAGGTTTTAGGACGAGTCATATTTTCCTCCACTTTCTCTTCCCTGAAACATTGACAAAGAACAAAGGTAGATGACCAGGTGATTGCCAGTACAACTCATATTCTAGCTTTAAGATTTAATTCAGAGATAAAAAGGTTAGATTTTCACTTAGAGATAAACAAGTTAGAAATATTTCATTCAGAAATATAAGGAAGTTTTCAATTTACCATAAAGATAGAAGAAGCATATAGAGTGTGTGCTTCCCTAGTGTTGATTTTTACTGACCACCAGGTGGGGATTCCTTTTTGCACTATTGTGAACCTTTCTGGTGAGAGTTTCGTGACACTTCCGTCACTCAAAAGGGGACTTTCCCACATGTACTTAGTCTGCTCATACCACAGTAGGTCAAAGCACTGCACTTTGGCAGCATCACGTGGCTTGAATTTTGGAGGAGCATAAAAAAAAAGGCTGTGATAAAGTAAAAAGCAGTGATAGCTCCCTCAGTAATTTTGGCAACAACAGATGACAAGATTCATCTTTTCTTCTGCTGGTGGTTTTGTTTGTTTTGTTTTCTATTTTATCTTTTAGGGGTGGTGGTGGAGCGGGCGATACATCAGTGATATGTTGCAGTTTTGAAAGTAGTCTTTAACCACATAATTGCTTTTGGTTGGGGGGGGGGAAGATGATAAGTCTCCTTTTAGTGAAGCTGGCAAGCAAGTGATTTTCTGCCCACCAGTGTGTTTATGTGATTTTGGTCAATGGATTTTTTTGCTTCATCCTCTCATCCACTCATGTGCTTCAGATATTAACACTCACACTGTAACCAGAATGTCTTTACTAATTTCGTCTCTTCCAGACATCATCACCGACAAAAAGAAAAACAACAAACTAACCTCTTTCTTGTTTTCTCCATCGTCTCTTTTTTCTCGCCACCTACTTTAGCGACCCAATCAAAGACCCAGCCTCCCTGCCCTTAGGGAT
Organism: Stichopus chloronotus; assembly: GCA_021234535.1. Classification (NCBI taxonomy): domain Eukaryota; kingdom Metazoa; phylum Echinodermata; class Holothuroidea; order Aspidochirotida; family Stichopodidae; genus Stichopus; species Stichopus chloronotus. The sequence continues at coordinate 20,508,068 of CM037837.1, read as the reverse complement.
CATGGTGGTGTTTCCCCTGCCCCATCCTTAGATTCAATGTTGTCCATATCTTCCATTGGGTCCCTGTCCCTGGGGGGACTCTCGTTTGGTAGCCCCTACGACTCCTACTCGTCGGTCAGCTCTGCGATGCGAACCAACTATTGGGACCGGTCAAATCAGGTACTTCTTGCCAATCTTGTTCAGCGGCAGTCGCCACACAGTTGGCACCTTGTGCACCCTGTTAGTGTCGTCTGACCTCGTAGTTTCGTAGCTGCTTGTTTTGCCCGTGACACAATTTCCAAGCACTCCAGGTACTCTTGACTCCTACATTGTTGCCAGCGATGCATGAAGCCCCCATGAAATAACATACCAAAGGTATCCTGTTTTGCCTGACGAAACTAAAAGACTAATCTCAGCATGAGCATTGTTTACGACGTATACTGATCAACTATGACAGTTGCGGAAATTCTACTGTGTTATGTGAACAGAAACCAAAACAGAACTTTCCAATTTGTTCCTTAATGGAGGATGTACTTTTGCTTAATGCCAAAAAAAATTGACTTTGTTGATAAATCTCCCATTTTACTCTTCCATTTGATACTAACGTGGAAAACAGCATCTGTGCCACATCTCTACCAGGGGGAATTTTACTTGTTAGAGTGGTAGTCATTGTAGATAGAGAAGATTTATTTTTTGTGGCTAAACGTCTATGTGGTGGTTATTGGCACGGAAGCTCTGTACATTTACCACATGGCCTGGTTCTGCTATTTTTGAATAAATAGACCATGGTTCAGTAGTTTTTATAGCTTTGTACAACTGTGAAAAGTATGAACTAGCCCTTTTGTGTACTTGTGATAATGCAGGAATAACAGCACATCCTGCTTTAATTGGGAGAGCCATTGATGGAGCTAACAGCATGGAAAAATTTGAAAACCTCAAAAAAAGTAAGCAAATTGCAATTGACATTCTTGAAAGAAAAAAAAAATGAAGATGCAAACTTTTTGTGTGGCTGATATGTGCGTTGTAATTTACATAGTGGTTGTATCTTATGAGATGTTGAATCCTCCCAACCGTCTTAAGTTGTTGATAAGTGATGGTAGTTGACCAAGCAATTTAGTGATTGCTGGTGACACTGAGAGTGACTTTATCAATAGGAGAATGTGTGTAGAAAGATACCTTCCCCCTCCCACTGCCATTTTGAGACTTAATACTAATTTCAGTGACTGCTGTTTGACCCCTGCATGGCTTTTTAAAAGAGGACAAGAGACCATCGACTTGTTAACATGCATGGTTCCTTCCGTCTAAGCTGCATACCAAAGCTTTACATTTTTATTTGTGTAAAACATCCAAGGCTGTATTATATCATTTTGTGCAAAAGAGCCCCCCCCCCCAAAAAAAGCATCTTTTGTTGTGCTCATCATCTGCTTTCGAAACTGTCACGGAAAAAATTCTTCCAGGGACGAGATTGTTGAAGTTTCGTAGCCAGAAGTGTCAGGGAAGGGGTGCTCAGGATCAGTGAACTTAGAAAATATTGAATTTGATGGAGGCTGTTGCTTGAGAAATAGAGGAAGGATGGTCTTTGAGTGGATGGGTACTGGTAAAGAAGGAGGTTGCATGTATTGAGGGGGAAAGAAGAAATAGCTGGCTGGTAAGTTAAGATTAAGTTGAGTGGAAGGAACGAGCACAACTGAAAGAAGAATGGTGGACCTATGCAGTGATGTTAAGTGATGTTAGGGGGTTGTTATGCACACTGTGGATCCTTTGTTGCTCATCACACATGTACAGTATTGCCAAGCAGACCTCAAAGAATGCTCTCCCCCCCCCCCCCCCCCTTCTGATAGGATGTTTTTCTCTGCAAAGGGAGAATGAGAACGTACCTCAAGTCCTGGTCGTAGGACAAGTAGAGACTGAAGAGAGTATTTGCTGTACGTAATTTCAGATCACGCAAAGACCGGTAAAATGCCGAATGTGAATGTCCGCTAAGTTATTGCTGCACAGCTGTGAATGCAAATCCAAACGTGATTTTGAATGAAGTCGTCCAAGTGCTCCATGCGAGTAGAAGTCACAGTTGCATCGTGAAAAGGCTCCAGTTAGTTTTAATTTCATGTAATGTTCAAATGCTTCCTTTATGTAGAAGCATTAGGGTCATCAGATTATGTAAGTATACAAAACTTTCAACCATTTGCCTGCACATAATGCACACCCCATTCACATGTAGAGTGAAAGGCAAGTTTAGCACCAGGTGACTCTCGTGTATGATCGTGGTGTGCTGAGGCTTTCAGTGAAGTGGGAAATTTGAAATAGCTCATATCTTTTGTAGGAATTGATGATGTAGAGTTCAACCATGGTTAAAAAATGAAGCATTCACACAGTCACATGACTACACATGACTATTAAGGGAGGGGGGTGGAGAGATAGGGGGTAGAACCGGTGGATGATGCTAATTTTGATATAGCACAAAGCAAAGTTCATAATGAACAAGGAACACGGGCTGAAAATGAATCGATGATAGGGACTGGAGCCCATTTTCCTCATGGAAACTGATTGGAATTGTGTATACACAATTGTTAAAAAGGCATGTCTTTATTCTATGGACCAAGGAATGGCGTTGGACAGTAGCCAAACTCCTCATACAGTTACCCCTTAATAACCATTATCAATATATTTGTAGAATGCACAGTTTTATATAAATCCCATGCGCTTCGGTGTAGTAAAATCATTGCAATAACTGTTGTGTACCATTCAATACATTAACGACTTCATTCTATAGCGAAATGCATTTTAAATCTATGAATATGCATACCTGTGGTACTGGATACATATTACAAATCAAAGCCTGCCTTTTGTATTTTTTTAACTATTTCATTTCCTGGTCTACCTGATAGAAGTTGTTGAGTAGAGGATGTCAAGGGACTACAGGGCTTTAGGCATCTGTTTCAGTTTTGTCAAGCCATCATAAAAGTAAAACTTTCATTTGATGAAACAGATGGAGAGATGAGCTAGAGATAAATGGAACAAGTGTTTAGTTTGGCTTCTGTCTCAGATGTAAATCATATTCAAGTGCCTACGTGTGCCTCTTGCAATGTTAGAACCCACCAGGCAAACATTAATGCTGGCACAATGTCTAGCACTTCCAAGAACCACTTAAAGTCATCGCCAGATGACGAGTACATCAGTCAGACGAGACCTGAATCTCTTTCAGATTCCAGTGGTGTCGCTTAAGATCATGGTTGTATACTGCCTTGCCTGATCAGCCGTCCTATTAGCAGTACTATCAGAAAATGGATTTTACTGTTTACCCCTCTGTCAGATTAAAAGCAGCAATCTGTTGAATTCCCTTTTCTGTTGTTGTTGTTGTTTTTTTTTTTTATATGTCAGTCAGTGTGTTTGCTGTGTCTTTGGTGTAACATGACGGCGCGATGTGATCTTGGCAGTCGTAAAGACCTCACCACCATAGCATCGTCATCTCTCTCGATTTTTGCCTTATTGATTTTGATTCTTTTGTGTCGTTTTGTTCTGCTTTGACTTTCGTATCACCAGGCGTATTCCATTTCAATCTCGCTCCTCGGTAAGGATGACTCCTACTTGAATATCAAAAACTTAAGTAGGGGAAGGGACGGCGGGGTTGCATCAGAGAATCAGTCGAAAGAAAGAGAAAGAGTCTCTGTGCTTGATGAACGTGGGATGGTATTGTGAAAGTTTATTGACTCAGTTTGTCATTTTAAAACAGATCAATGTTACCCTCAAGGTTGTTCATGCCATAGTTGCCAAGTTGTCAGAAGTTTTAACTTCCACTTTGATAGGTTGTTCATTCTGAACTTTTTATTTTTTTTTACAAGTATATCAATAAGGTTTCATAGCAAGACAAATAACTTTAACACTGATCAGCATTGTCGGTAAGATGTGTGACTGCATCGATGACGTTGAACAGAAGCATACAGTATATTTGTCTGTTATTAAACCATCAAGGAAACTGAACGATGGCAGTATAGGAAAACACTTAGACATGTGGCGTTTCTTTTACGTGTGAGTCTCTCATTGCAGCAAAATGCCTGTCACTCTTTTTCATCTCAAAAAAAGAAAGGCCATCTGGAGTATTCATTCAGAACAATTTGAGGTTTTAAGTCCAATCCGAGGGGATCGAATATCAGTTCAAGTAAACGCCGCCCTTGTATGTCTTCTCATGATAGCCCACGCCACACTTCTCCACCAGTTTTCTTTGCTCCATTTTCATTTCAAAATTTTCATCTGTACAGCTGTGTTAAAATCGTCATTTCTTTTTTTTTAAGCTCATGAAACCTGTATTATTATTATTATTTTTATCATCGTCATTACTCTGCATGCTCTCGGAGAAAGGCAAAGAGAGAGAGAAAGAAAAAAAACAAATGTTTATGTTGGAATGAGCAGACAAACTTGTACCTTTTGCATACATATATGGAACATTTCATTTGTTATGACAGTGGCAGCTTAAAAGAAAAGATGAGTGTTTATTAATAGTTTACCATTTGTGTTGTCATCTTTGTTTAAAACTGTCATCAAGTTTTGGCCCTTTCGTGAGATATCGTAAGTATTTTACAACAAGGGACCTTTACAAAGGATGTAGTGATGTAGGAGATGCTGGTGATTGTGGTTTTCATTGAACGTTTTTTTTTTATGTTTTCAATTTCATCGTCCTACACGGTCTTTCGGATTTGAGAACAAATTGGCACGTCCGTTCAGTAATCCGATTAATTAAAATCAAAACTTGTCTTTCAATTTGGTCAGTAGTGTACCTGCGTCTCAATTAAGAAAATGAAAAAAAGAAACTATTTTATTACATTAGTAAACCAACTTCTAAAGAACAGGAAAAAAAAGTGAATGGAATGAAATTGTTTTGGCCATCCACATCTCACTTTGATACTTCCAGAGATACCTTTCTCTATTCATTTTAAGTTTGGATGGATATTCCATTACCTTCAACTTCAGACAATGACATTTCCCCTGTTCCGATTCCAAAGACTGCCGCCATCTTTTTTGAGAAAGATTGGCACTGATTGGTGAAACAGTGTGTATAGGATGCACTTCAGCAATGAAAATGTAGACCTGTCAGTTTGCGACAAGGAGAAATTACAAGAGTCCAGTCCAGGCAGGAGAAATACGTTGGTGAAATGTCTTATGTGTATTGTTAAATGAAATTCTCAGCCATTATGGCAGTACAAACCTGAGCTAGTCAAAATGGACTGGTACATTTAAAAACAAAAAAAAAAACAAAATGATTCATTTCAACCTGTATGAGCATTTAATCAATTTTCAGCTTTTTGCACTGCTATTTTAGTATTCAAGTTACTGTTTGATTAATACCACTATTTCTAAAAAATACCTAGAAATTAAATTTTGAACAAAGTTGGATCACCTTTTAATACGTAATTTAAATTTGCTCTGTTGCTCGGTTCATCCTCTTGCAGCAACATTCTAGTGAGACGTCAAACTTGAGCAGTGTGTCGTCACAGCTGGAGGATCCGGTCAGCCTTCACATCAACTCGGACCTCTACCGGGAGAACTTCAAGACCATTCGTCCAACCTCTCTGGTCACCAGGCAGGCCAAGGAGCATGAGAGTGCCCTCAAGGAGCAGATGACGGGGTACAAGAGGATGCGCCGGCAGCACCAGAAGCAGGTACTCCAGCTGGAGGATAGGCTACAATCAGAGATGGAGGACCTGAAGCAGAAACTGGACAAGGAATACGAACTCTGCATCCAGACCAACTCCAAGGATCTGGAAAGACTGCTGCAGAAACGACAGACGGAGACAGAGAAAAAAGTAAGAGACCCTCGCTTGTCACACCTCGACCTGTGCCAATTGTGTCGTGGGACCAAGAACGCCCCACACCTCGGTGTTGTCCACTTTAGGTTCATTTGGTCAGGGCCTGACCTGCTGGTAGATTCTTTAGGTCCCCATTTTCACCACTCTCAGTGGTGTTAAGCACTTTCAAATGATATACTTAAATATAATGCACTTTCAAGCAATTTCAAATAATTCATTAGTAAATCCACAATATTTTGTCACAGCTTACAAAGGCATAGCAAGATAGAGTGGGAGTAGTACCAGTCAAAGTCTTCCATTTGGTTGGGTCAGAAAGGATATGTAAACTTTTAGGTCGTGTTGCTCATCGAGTGAGATCTGTTGGGTGACTTTCAAAGGATGAATTTGGTTAAAACTCATAATGATGTATTAAAAAATAATTTGGTGTTTTAATTGTTTTTTTTTTTTTATTGGTCAGATCATTTGCAATGGGGCTTTGAAAAAGTGGAACAACAATGACCCTAGGCTGATTGAGTACATTGTGATCTGTGCACCAGGTAGTAAAAATAACGGTCATTTAGAGTAGTACCACTTTGGACTTTCATGCTCTCATCCGGCATCACTGGAGAGAACTGAAGGTGATGCATGCCGATTGTTTCAGAAATCATCCACTGACTCTCCTCTGGATAATAGATACACCACATCATGGTCACATGCTTCCTCTCAGAGATGGAATTTTTTTTTTTTCACTTGGCAAAATTTTCATGAACATTTTTGATCAACATTGAAAGTGATCGCGGTAAGCCTGTGGAGGGCATGTTGTTCATGTCAAGGTTTGGATTGTTCTTAAACTTGGAAGTTCTGAAGAGTGATCAGCTTTAAGCCACGCCCAGTAATCTTAATCAGAAGCACCCTCCTTAATAGAGATGGTGATAGCCTCATTCCCCTGTTTACGTCTTTTTTACATTGATCGATTTGATAGATGAATTTGTTTTTATTTTTCATTCATTTATTTTGTTAATTAAGTAATTTATTTATTGATCTCATTTCAGAACAAAGCAGACCTGTTGGAGGAGAAGAAAGAGAGGAAACTGCTGACCCAGATAAACGAAACAGACTTGAAGACCTTCCAGAGCAGGCAGAGGAAAGATTACAAACATCTCAGGGACCAGAAGAAGAAGGTAAGTCAAAGATCTCAACTTAGTCACTTTGATTTCTCTTTCTACCACCAGGAGCAAAGAAAAGACCTAGAAAATCATGGAGTGAGGAAAGATATATGCTCCCCCCAAAGAAAAGCCAAATCAGTGCAAAAGAGATAACAGGCACCACTCGAAGGGGGGATCATTGATTGCACTCATGTAGCACTGAGAATCGCTGGTTGTAGGCAACACCTGTCAGTTGTAGAAGGGCTATTCTGATGGAGATTGCATATGTCAGTGTCATATCATTGAGAACAATACATTTATTTCCATGCAGCTAGTAGGACGTGGTACCATGGATTGTATTAAATGTGCATCTTCTGGGATTGCTCATATCTTGCTAGGAATTAACAGTGTGAAAGTGATCACCATTCTGTTGCAGCCGTTATTAATGCGCCTCCTTGGTGTTCTGTGTTTTGCATCATCCTTGCGTAATTGTTCGCACCGAAAATTACCTCTGACAAACAGGTGTGAAGTGCCATCTGAGGAATACAATGTAAACGTATGATATGTATTTACAATTTAATTATAGTGTAAATGCCACGTCAGAAATAACCTGTAAAACATATTGTATATATCTACCATTTGAGAAATTTAGTAAAATAAATCAGAAGAAAAAGGTCACATCATCATCACTTTAAGTGCAGTACTTCTGCATTTTGACATCTTTTATCCTCATTTTCTGTAATCCACACAGGAGTTGGACGGCCTGAGTCGGAGGGAGCAGGAGGAACAGCTACGGAACTACAAGGAGTCGCTCTTGCACCAGCACCAGCAGGATGAGTATGCGTTGCTACAGAAGCAGAAAGAAAAACTGGAGAGAGAATTGAGGAAACTTAAAGGAAGACTCCTCCTGGATAGACATGCCAAGCAGCAAGACCAAATCAGAGAGGTAAGAGATGGAAAGGAAAGAAAATGGGGGGGGGGTGACGCTCTGAGCATTTCATTGATCCCGGGCATGCAAAGTTAATAACAATTCAGGCCTTGAAGGGCAGTCATCTTTACGACACTTGGCAACCACACAAGTGTGGAGTAAGAACTTGACTCATACGACAACTTCAGGTAGGGTGACCATACCAACTTAGAAATTCTGCATCAACTTTGGTGTCACTTTTTTCACGACGTCAGTTCAGATGGGAAAAAGTTACATTGCTTCTCGTACGAAACAAAGCTGTCGTATTGTGACCCGGCCAGTCTATTTCCTTCTTTTGGGAAATGAATAAATCTGGGGAAAGAAGTCTTAAAACGATTTTCTAATATTGTTTATGTAATGAAAAACTGAAATAATTTAAATGAAAAAAAAGGGTCATGACATCAGGCAGATAGGGCTGGCAATGGGATTGGATGAAAAATATGAAGCATTTCTTTGTGCTCTTTATAAGGTCTGAATAATTTATGTACGATGCTCTGTGAAAAATTGCTCAGCAGTGCTCAGTAATTAATTAAACCTTTTTGAAGTTGGTCCTGGAACCCACAAAAGTTGTTTGACTTTATTTGGTTTGTGAGATAGCTGTTGCAAGTTGGTTTACCTTTGGCTATTTACACATATCTGATCTCATTTTGAATGGGTACGAATGAAAATGAATCAATTTTTTTTTACATTCATTCATGAACCCATTTGACCATTCCAGTGAGGATACAACCCCAGAATGTGCTATTGATTCTCTTTCATTTTTTTAAAACTGGAATATCTGTGATACTTCCATTGTTTGTACCATCATGTCATGGGCAGCGAATGTTCCTCCTTCTGAAAGCTGTCAGTCTTCACCAAAATTCCTACATTTGACACTCTGATCACCTTCTTTCTTCCAGGAAATCCGGAAACGGCGAGATGCCAAGGAGATGGAGCAGTTTATGGCTCTCCGCCACCACGACCAGACCCGAGCTCTCGAGGTCTCCCACCTGGAGCAGATTCAGGCCCTACGGACCGAACAGATGGAGAAGCAGTTCAATACGGAGTTAGCCAACCAGGAAGAATACAATGAAAAGTCCAGAAATGAGCTCCAGAAGCGGCATGCATCGGAGACCAAGCAGCATCCGAAAAACGTCAGGGTGAGAATGTGAACTGATTCTAACATTTTGTTAGGTTTACTGATTGTGTAAATAGTAGTCAGTAAACTTTGTGCCTTGTCCGAAATCCGCCTGGCCACCATTATGAGTTTCATTAATGATACTTCCCATTATGATTTTTGATGCAAAATACATTTTACTATAAACTTAAATGATGTTATAAAGTGTGCACCTAGAGGCTTGAGCTGGGTTAATTTTTGGATATAAAAACATGATAATCTACGTGTAATGAAGGATGGCGCTGGATGGGAAAATTGCAGAAAGTGCAATCTGAGAGTAATTACCACAGAGTAGTTTGAGAAAAGAAAACATATATATATGTATTCAAGCAGATGATTGAATGAGAGCGTTGCTTTTAGTTTCAGTTTTAATTTCTCATGTAGTCTGTTCAGACAGAACAACCAGAACTGGTGGTTAGGCATAGGACAGCTAGGGTAACGATAGTCAGCACCACATCAGATGGTTAGGCTTCAGACCTTTGAATAAGCAGCGTCCAAAATGGTGGAGACGATACATTTGAGATGAGAGCAATGCTGGAAAATGCTAGGCTATGTTGATAGCAAATACTGTAGGCTCATGCACACCTTACAGGGTTGACAAACAGGAGATGTGATCTGATCGGTGGATTGAAAATCATTCCTTCAAGGATGGACAGCACAATGTATTTATAATTTAAAGAGTCCTGGAATATTCGCAAAACCTCCAGTCAATGCTGAGTATCATAATGTCTTTCAAAAGAGTTAGATGACATCACTAGCTTTGTATGCTGCCTCAAAGCTTCTAGTCTTTGTTTTATTAAGAATCTTCGATTTATCCAGAATCTTTGAAGCTAGTTGAAGGCCACCATGGAATTCTATACAGTAATTTGGAATAGACCTGTAGCGCATTTTATTGTACCTTAACAGTGAGCATTAGAATTGTTTGACTCTCTTGATCACCATCTGTGTGCATAAAGCTCATGTCAAGGCAACACAGTTTGAACAGTGTTGTATCCAGTTCCTTTGTTTTCCTTGAGAAATCTTACTAGGAAGTCTAAGCAAAGTGTATTTGATTGTAGTAACTGCCCTATAAGAAGAATCTTACTTAAGCAGCGCCATTGTAAATAGTGGCACTATCTGTAAATACGTCTCAGTTTGACGGAAGTAGCATGGCTTGAACCTTTCTACCACCGATTAAACTTGTGTGTAGTAAGTGACACCATGGAAAAAATATTTTGACCATATGTTGCGCTATGGACCAAATGTTCCCCTGCTTAAGTAGCGCCACAGAGTGAACATTCTTGCGCTAATTTTTGCAACTCCGAGAAGTAGATGTTACCCGGTACGTAACACCACTGATGAAAAAAGTGTGTTTTTCTCTTCCGCTCCCTACGGACATTTGCTTCCGATCACCTCGACAGGCAAAGGAGCAGTCCATCAAGAAACAGCTTCGAGACACCCTGAAGGTGCAAGACAAGCAGTACAAGATGCTGATCACTCATATCATCCAAACGACGAGTCGAGACAAGCAGAAGGCGATGCTGATGAGACTGAAGGAAGAGCAACAGAGGAAGATGGCCATCCTGGCAGAGGAGTACCGACACAGAGCCAAAGAGATGCAACACACTCAATCGGTGAATGAATTCATATCTCTCCCTGTTCTTTTCCAATCCTTGTCTGTCTTTTCAGTTTTCCTCTCAAGGTCTCCAGAGAGGAGGTTTTGTTCTTTCATGTGGGGGGGATGTGGAAAGTGTGAAAGATAAAGTCAGAGAATTAGTCTCTTCTCTGAGGTTGCTGTCACCAAAGATTCCCCCAATTATTAGCTCAATGAAGTGAGCTATTGTCATGGCAAGGCATCTCTATGTCTCTGTCTGTCTATCTGTCTCTGTCTATCTGTCTGTCTGTATGTCTCTCTGTCTGTCAACACAGGTCAATGGGCTCACATGTTCTTTGGGTGTTCCTTGTGAAACTTGGTGAGATAATAACACACATCAAAAGCTTTGTAGTGGTGGTAACAAGAAGAAGATCAACCCTCATCTGGGGTCATGAGGGATCAAATAGTGTAATCGCAAAAAAGCTTTCAACTGCTTGTGGTTTCATCCAAATCTTTTGAAATTTGGCAAGAATACTCAGTAGGTAACAGTTCATGAAATTTGTACTTTTCACTGACATCCAATGTCTGGTGTGGTCACAAGAACTCAAATGGTGGAACCGGTGGCACATTGCTTCCTGTTTAGAGACTTTTTTTCTGTGATATAACATTAGTTTGTGCAACATACCCGTTGCTGGGCTTCTGAGGTTGGAGTGGAAACATGGTCATTTGAGTCATTGGAATGACCAGAAACATTAGGAAATGGACCAATAAGTCTACAAACAATGACCAAGAATCCTTTGCTGATCTGACCCTTCTACTGTGGCCAATGATGCATAAACCGGTGTCGCTAGTCACTTTGTTCAAAACTTACAAGAGATGATAAAAGGAAAGCCAGTTACATGCTTTAGTCACCTTTTTACATGGTATTGTCCATATAGAATTATACTTCACAACCCTGCAGTATCCCATATTATTTCAGTATAAAGATTACTATTTCTGTTGAGGGATTCCTCTGTTTGTATTCCTTTGGCCAGTACCCTGAGTGAAATCCACTAAAGTAAGTCAAAGTTGGAAATTACAACGACACAGTCAATGGGTTGTTACTGTGTTCCTTTTCCTCACATGCAGTTAACTCAATGAATAAGTCCCATTGGCACACTGTGTAAGATCACTAATTAGATGTTTTTGAGAAACACCATGATCTACTGTCTATCACAAATGTGCATTCTGAAAAAATGTTTACAATTTGAGAAAAGAGAACATGCACACGTGGTATGGAGTTGTTGGGGACCTCTGTTGTAATTCTGCTACTTGCAAATGTCTTAATGCATCCAAGACTTAGCCTACATTTTCAAACTCTGACAAGTTGTATCTCTTTCAAGGCAGCTTAGACCTATGGTTTGCAGGGATTTAGGCAGCTACGCACTGCGGCCATCCAGCCATCCTTTCCTTCACCGGTTCTCACCCAACAAATGGCTCCAGGCCTATTTCCGTGTGCAGCTCACAAAATGTGAATCCGCTCACTATTACCCTAACCTTTCCATTTGTAGATGAAGACATCACAAAGTAGGCTCAACATTAGTCCTGCAATACAGAAGTGTTCGGCCTACACTGCAGGGACAGGCTTTTTGCGTGTGGTTGCTTCTTGCCTTCCTTAATCCAAAGTTTTAATGGTGGTTGGCTGCAACTTCCTAGCCCTTGGCGATATTGGCGAACAGACATGTGTGTCAGTACTCAAATTTTCTTTTTGTTTTTTTTCTTTTGTTTTGCTTGCTCTTGTGTTAAGATTTCACTCTGTACTGCTTGTTTTCATTTTTTGTGTGGGTTTCTCGTGGTAGTTTCTGTATTTTTTCCTTTGTATCGTGTTTTTTGTGCAATCATTCTTTTGAGTTCATCATACCCATCAGCGATGGAGCGTCCTTTTACCCTATCATTCTATTGTATCTGTACAATGCTCTTTTTGTTTGTTTCCTTCGTTTCTTCTGTCACTCCTGTTGTTTCTGCATGTCCTTTATGTCTTCTTTATTTTTCCTTTCTGTTTGATATCCTTCTGAACTTTTGTTTGTGCTTACTCGGCCATATTTTCAAGGCTCTTGTTTTGTACTGTGCAAACCTGTTCGTGCCTAAATTAATCTCAAGTGTTACTAGTGTAGTCTGTGCAACTTAGGCTATCTTCATGTTTCGTTAGGCTAACTACTACAGTTAATTTTGTAACGTAGACTAGGCTTATTTGAGCTTGTGGTTTGTTTCTTCTGTTGCTCTCACCATACCTGTACTTGTTTGTTTCGTTGTCAAGTCCTCTGCCTTTTCGGCTTATTCCCGACCTGTGCTTTCCATATTTTGTCATTGCACATAGCGTACCTGTGTTAGTATTGAGACGAGGTTAAAGTTCCCGTGCTTTTTATCACTATTAGCATCCTGTCTCATTGTGTTTGTGTACGTCATTCATCTGCAGTCTTTGTATACATATATAGGCCTTACAAACTTTGCTTTCTAGTCTACCAAGCATGGATGGCAGCGGGAGTTGAAAAAAAAAGTCTGTCTTCCTTTTCATGGCTTGCAGGTTGCGACTACAGACCTCCAAACGTGCTACGGATTTTTACTGAAATCAGATGGCATGGGAACAAGAAAAAAGTTCCCAAAAATGGATTTTGCTTATTTTTGAAGCTGATAATCTGAGGCTTTGAATGATGTAAGATACACAAGAATACACAGGAAACAAGGAAAAAAAAAAACCCTCAGGGATACGGCATTGTCCATTTTGTACCCGTAATGGGGTGTTATCTCTTTACCAAATAATGAGAATTTGAATCTGCCCAATTATGAAAAAAATAATCGGTAATCGGTATTTTCCATTATAGCATAATTGTTTGAACACCAATCATATCCTTACAGTATGTGCCACACAGTTGAGCTACTGCATCATTGATGCTTTTGTACCACTTTCACTGCCTCTCTCACAGGGAGGCCCCTTGAGCATCTTTCCAAAAAGCAGAGTTTCTTGGCTCAGACGACCAACGTATGAAAGACGTCTCCGTCCTGAAAATGAATCATTAAATTTGTGAAAAACGGTTGCATTACTCGGCATTCGAAACTTCATGTTTTGATTTACCTTCCGTACTTCAGGTGAAACTCACTGACAGCCAGAAACGAGAAGGGGACGAGTTATCGGTCAAACTGAAGAAGGAGATGGATCTTCTGAATGCTTATCAGGCCAGGACCAGGCAGCAGCTTCAGGCACAACACGCCAAAGAAGTGGACGACCTGCAGGAAAGAATCACCCTACGAAGGAAGAAGCTGGAAGAAAGGGTATGTACAGGGATCACCTGTCCACAAGTTGGCAGCCACTCCAGACATAGCACAAAGTCAGGATTTGTGGGTGGTGTTGCCTTGTTAAACGTGGCTAGAAACCTTCTCAGATTTTCTTAAGTCGTAAATCAGCCCATGAGTAGGAGAAAGTAAACCACCGTTATCCAATTTGTAGCATGTCAGTGGAAATTGTTGGCAGCACTGGTGTGTACACCATTGGCTTGGTCACAGTCATGTAGTAAATCTTTGAGGAGGAAGTCAATAATAACTTTAAGCAGATTATGAATCTGATAACATTGTTGGAGGACATTTACTGACTTATGGAAAACAAACCCTGGTATGTGCTCAGAAATGAGTTACTAAGTCATGGAATTCACACCAACTTTTTTTTTTTTGTCGATGAATGTCATTTGACTTGCAGTATATAGATGCATCACTGGACCTCTTGGTTTCCAAGACTTCAAGAATTGCTTATGCACTCTTTAAGCAACCCGCCCCTACCTCTTTCTCCCTTGTCCCTCTCTCCTGTTCTTCTTGCAGTCCCCCCTTGTTTGCTGAGCGGCGAATCTTGTAGTAGCCTGCCACAGTTATTGGTTTCATTGGTGTCATAAGCCACCCCCAAACACCTCCAGCAGTGATTAGGTTATCTGACAGTCTTGGGACTCAAAGATTGCCATTTTCTGATAAGGTTGTCACCTTAGCACTTTCACAGATTTGAGATTTTACTTAGAATATCTCAAACCAAACAACATGAAATGTAGGCGCTCTAAACATCACATACAAGTATGCTCATAGTAAAACAGCTTAGAAAACTGAATTCTTGCAATTTTTATTGATGACATCATCTTTGATAGGACAACTTACTTATGGAAAAGGAGTACCATTTTTCTCTTTGTTCGTTTCTTTGTTTGTTTGTTTTTAGTAAACAATGAGAAGTGTTTACATTTTAACCTGCAGAATTATCATTCATGAAGGTGGTGTGTTCTGTTTCATTGCTTCCCTGTTGTGCAGATCGACGAGGACACGAAACAGCTCATGCATATGAAGGAGCAGACGATACACAACTTCCTGGAGAAGCAGAAGCAGGAGCTGAGAGACTTTGACCAGGAGACCCTCAGCATGGGGATCCAAAATCTGAGCATCGAAGAGATCCACAACCAGTCGTACGGCAACACCTCCCGTCCACAGTCCATGGTGATAGTCCCCTCATCCCCGCTGGACGGGCCAGCAGCGGGACGTACTAGAAGAAGCGACAGCAGTACTTCAGCCCCAACATTCTATGAGATATAGCTGAGATATAGCTGATAGGTTGTAAAACTGGTTACCCATGTTTTAAGTGGTATGACATTAGCTTCACTTCATTCGTGGGAATGTAAAATGTGAAGGCATCATCTCATCTGGGTTGGAAAAAAACATACACCCCCCAAGTATGCAATGTTTGTTCCTCAGAGGACTCTTAGAGAGCTTGTTGGCAGGGCAACGGTGTTTGTTCGTAGGACCATCATGAAGACAAAGATAGAAGATGTCTGATGTGTCATGTTGCCAAAGATCATGCTCTGCTTGTGAAGGCTGCTGAAACTTCAGAATGGTGTATGGTGATTATACGCTGCCTCCTGGCTGCTAGTCTCGAAAGAACAGTTTTCTTTTATGGTGCCGTGAAGAAGAATTAGATACCCATGAGAAAAACCAAGTGGTTGATAGAGAATCAAGCTGAGTGTTCCAGTGGTTAAAGTGGCGGATTCACAATGCCATAATGCTGCAATATTTTTGTGTTTTTCAATTCCCTCTTAAAAAGAACAGATCCTGGAAATGCTCAAACAACTCGTTTGGCTGAACTTGAATAAGGACTTGGTGAGCAGATTATTTTGCAGTAACTACCCATTGCCTCTGTCGATCGTACCCAGTAAACGCACGATTTTACCTGTGAGTTTCAAGTTGCAGACAACACCCAGTTACCTAGCGACATCATCCCTTTGGCCTATCCTAATGCATCAGACAGTTATAGAGTGGTTTTGGGTTAGTGAGTTTGATGTCGAGATGCTGTCTCATTATATGTGGTCATTATTGGTAAGGTAATATCCTGAAGCACATCTCATCACCCTCCCCCCCCCACCCCACATGTCAGACAAACTTTTTTCGTCCACCTTATCACTGTGCAAAAAAAAATACCCTATCATCGCTATGCTTTGGAAACAAATTCCATTCATTTGCGTGGAAATCCAAAGCAAAGGTGATTTACATAGAGCTCCAAAGCGATTGTCTGAATCGGGACTGTCTGTGTATAACACAGACACTGTTACTATTGCACAACAGTATGGTAGATCCACAGTGGTCAATGTAACTTTGCACCACCCTGATGCTCAGTGGCCACTGTGTGTGCATGCAGATACATGCATGTGAATATTCAGTTGATCATCTTTTGGAATATGTGAAAGGAATTCTTGGCTATAGCTCTTATTAGGCTCTTAAGGGTGGCAGTCACAGAGGGCCGGCAGCCACGGAGGCACCATGCCAGACCACCCCCTCCCAATTCGGTTAGCACCTACTTCCATGGATGTCATTTTCTCCTGTTGGAATCAGATATCCATATATCACCCTCATTGAATTTCTTTACACCTGGATAGCAAGCCCCAGGTTTCAAACTTAAACAACCTTGGAGTTTAATAGTCATCGAAACTTGAGCAAAGGGATCTTCCGTCCGCCAGTAAATTTGGAAAACTGTTGACCAACTTTGAGTAGTCCCAGGAAGAATTTAGCAGCATCTCAGTAGGTACCGTGGAGCAGTTGGCAGAGGTACATAGTTTGTACAGGAACTGAATGCAAAAATGGAATATGTTTCTGCCAAGCTCAACGGTAGCTGGACAAAAGTTGATAACATAAATTGTACATGCTATCAGTGAAAGATTTTTAAAAAGTACAGAACTAAGCTGCAGGTTTTATCTCCTTTTTCTTTTTTTGATAATCATCATAAAAGTTAGACCATCATCATTAATTCAGAGTTACGAGAGGGTGGGACCAAAATGTTGGTAAGAATCTCTGGTCTTGTAGTCTCAGCAATCAAAATTTTAAGATGAGAACTTAACAACACTTTATCAAAATCATCGACTAGAAACAAAATATTGTCGTTAAGTCCTTGCTTGTTTAATCTTCCAATTTGGACAGGTTAACACATTAAAAGATGCTGGTATTTTAGGCCAGTAGAAGTGTAAAAGGCTTTTCTGAGGAAAAGACATCCATGAGCGTCTGATGAAACAGTTTTAACTATTTTGGGTGATGACTAATTTTCTGCTCACCAGTTTCCTCCCCCCCGCCCCACTTAGTGACAAAATTTTGCATGTTTAATGAATGATCCATGTAAAGTGAATGTGGGAAATAATATTTTCAGGAGCAATAATGATCAGTCACATCTGCATCCCCCCTCTGTAGCAACACCACTGTCTAACCCCCCCCCCCCCGCCCCCGTGTTGCTCATGGACGTAATAATACAGTGTGGAGAAGATGGAAATGTAACAGGTTGGGCATTAAATCAAAGCAGTATCTAAATTGATATTATTAATTAAGGAGGTCCTGATGGAAATAAAGGAATTTTAAATGAGACACTGGCATTGATGGTCAATGGTAGTTGGCTGGGGGGAGGCAGTGATTAAGCTTGGAAGAAAGGGGTCATCACAGCCACATACCCATTAACTGGGGGTTCATGCCGTCTCAAAAAATCTGTGTGGGGGTCCATCTGGACAATTGTCAGGCAAGGAAAAGTCTCTTTTTCAACCATTTAGTAGTTCAGTAAGATGTCGACAGTTATCTGTAAACAATGTAACCCAGCTGATGAGGACCAAACGGCTTCTATGATTCCCCAAATGCTGCCCTCATATTTGTACAACTCTTTCCAACAATGGAGCCAGAGTTACTGAGGTTCCTCCACTTCAGCCAAGAAATAACTCTTCTTTCAGCTTGTTACAAAATGTTTTTCTGGACAGTTTTTAAGATCTCTACAAACCTCATATCCTTCTCTTTTCTTTGACTTATGGACAAAGAAAAAACAATGTGAGATTGTCCGCTCATAGATTTTCATTTTCCGTAAATGTTTGTCTGTAGCCATTTTTTTTTTTCCTTCTTTGCAAATATTAATTAAATGCCTTATTTGGTCTTTCCTGCCTTTTCAGTGGCTCATGTGTAAAAGATAGAGAATGTGTTAATGTGCTCTTGTTGCTGTGGTATACCGCTATGGGAGTTGAAAATTAGTCCTAACATATTGTTATCTCACTTTACTCTGGGTGTATGCCCAGCATAATTGATGTTTTTCATACGTGTGGTATTTAACCACTTTAAAAGAGTAACTGGTGGGAATTTTAGAAGAGTAGTCCAGACAAACATTCAAAATATTTGTGTAAAATCCATAACGCTATTGCTCAATTTGCTCCGAGACAACACGTGGCTTCGAAACGGCCACAACTTTTGAATAGTCCAACCAAACTTATGATTAGGAGAAGTTACCTATGCACAAGAGCTAACAAAACCATTGTGGGACTTAACGTGTTGTCATACTGTTGTTATGGATTATTCATGAGGCTGTCGTGAATTTCATTATAGTAAATGTGTTACAATTTCAAAATTTTTGTGGACCAAGTTGAAGTTGTTTTTTGCAGGAAATGCTTTGTATGATCATTATTGAATATTATCAGTTTGTGACAGGACTATTCTGGACTATTCTTTTGAATTCCTTGGTTTAGAATTGTTGTGCCCAACATGGCTACCATCTTTTTTATATTTTTTTTTCCTTGGTGAGGGGGGAGAGGCAGTAAGGATCAATGTTATAGGGAAATACCCTTTTTTCTTTAAATGTCAAGTTTTCATTTTACATTAGTTTGTAAATGTCATTAGGAAAAAAAAGGCACCTGAAAATGGTGCCATTTGCTGTCACAAATGCAAACCTTATTAACTCTGTAAACTGTTTAAGTACTGTTGTATATTTCAAGAATGCTAAATCATGGTCATGGAAATTTGTCTGGTACGATGTGAAGTAAATGCCAACTAATACCAGGAGAGCTCACAAAGAATTCAAGCCATTGGGCAAATCTGCTGTCTCGTCGGACGGGGATGGTAAATCGTCGTAAGATTGTACTGGCGGATGATGTCTTCAGTGACTGTTTTCAGTCACAGTGATCGGCTTTGGTTCGACCGCATTGTCTATCCGCGTTGCATCTGTGACAGGTGGCCACAATTGTTTATCTGGTCGTCACGCCCCGTCTGTCTGTCTGTGATGTATCTGTGACAGGTATCCCCAATTGTTTGGTGCATTATCAGCACACCAGCTCCTGTCACTGTTGCATTTCTGACAGGTATCCGTAATTGCTCAGTTATGAGCACACCCAGGTCTGTCAGTGCCCTTTGTAAATTTTTTTTTCGCCCTTCTCCAAGCAGAGACATGGTCAAAGTTTTGCAGAGTTGTTCTATTAAGGGTATGCAAACACATGTACGTTCTCGCTGCACAACTTAAGAAAATACAACAGATTTATGTAAAACTTGATAAAAAGAAGTAGTTTATTTAAATTGTAGTATGTTTAAGAAAATGAACGAATGGAGCTTTGTTATCTATGCAATATGTTAGAGACTGACTTGAGTCAGTTGGCAGCCTGTCAGCGTGGTGAAGAAGTAAATATTGTGATAATGATGTGACTGCTTAAGTTACCAGATCAGAAAAAGAGAGTTTCATTACCTCTCTAGAAACTCTTAGAATGCCCTCCACCTTACAGTATCAGTCACTGATTGTCTTGGTTTTCCATTCCACAGTTTAAGAGAATCTTTGTTTTAATTTGACACATGCTTTTGTTTGGGTCTGACTTCCAAATTGGTCCATTTCTATGAAGTGAGTACGGTAAACGAACTCTTAAAAGGATCATGGGTTCACTTTAATAAAAGTGCACTTCATGTCTGAATGAGCCACCATCTTTGTTTTACTCCTAGTACCTGAAGAAATGTGTAGTGGCTTCTGTGCATTTTGTTACAAATGTTAAGAAATTCTCCTAGGTTGCAACGTTACGAACATGTACAGCCTTACATGCTGTTTTTACTTTGAGATGTACAAAACCCCCAAAAAATCAAAATCCTCAAAATACACCAATGTTAAAGTAACGTTTGTACTTGTATATTCCTTTAATAGATGTATGAATTGTAAACATTCAGTAAAATCCTATGAGGTAGAAATACTCATAAGGTATGACGACATGTTAATAGTCCTTTTAGTTAGATTTTTGTTCACTTTTAGAAGTGATGTGTCTTCCTCTATGGTTCTTAAGACCAAAACCATGAGGTACAAAATCTGGTTTACATTTCATTTCCATGCCGATTTTCAAGTTTTATGACACAATTAGAACATGCAACTGTCATGCGAGGCATGGTTGTTGAATCTAACATTTCAGTTGTACTTGGCAGAAGAAAAACTTGCCAATATCCAGATGCTAAAGGTGTCTCACATTTGTGCTTGATCCAAGGGACACCCCAGCTTACAAGACCCATAGTTTGGAATGTTTTTGTTGCAGAGTTCTGAGTACATGGGTATTGATAATTATTTGTTGGTTGAAGGCATCTCCATATACCATCCTTCTCAGTTCAGGACAAAGCTTTTGCTTTCCCAAAGCATTTTGTAACTTTAGTGGACAATTTCCTCAGTTATTTTGAAAGCATCACTGGTAACACTGTCCAAAGTCAAAAACCGTCTGACACCGAAGTCCTTGTTTTAATGGTAATCTCACCAAAAACTTAATGTCCTCTTTAAGAGTGATGGGTTGGTTTCCTCTCGCATACCTTTCATAGCAATGGTTTGAATGTTTTATGAGGTTATGAATGAAATCATGTCTTGTTTGTACACTCATTTTGCTAAATATTCGGAGTTGCGTGGGTATCGCTGGGAAGGCTTTCCTCGGAGTCCTGGGTGAACGGTAGCGGTTTCTACACTTAAAGAGTTATGGCAACCAAACATCATGTTATGTCACCAAAGAGTGAGGTACATCTCAGAATTTCACTTATCCTCTCTGTTGCCACTTTTGAAAAGCTTTATCTGGCAGTTGGCAATGCAAATCCAACCTTGATGTCGATTGTGTCCTCAAGAAGGAGACTTCAGGAATTTTTGTCATGTTTTGATTCCTTGCCTGCCTTCTCTATGCGATGGTGATGGGTGTGTGTATGTGATGCCTTGGCTTGAAAACATGATATCTCAAGAAGGAACAGTGCTCGAATTTCAAAGTTCAAAGTTGGTGTGTTGGTAGTCCATTAGGAGTAGATGATCCCTATTGTTTTTCATGTAGGTCAAAGGTCATTTGGTCACCAGAGTTTAAAATAGAAAACCTATCAAGGGAGATATCTCAGCAACCGAATGTCGCTAGAACTTCAAACTCTTATCATTGGTAGAAACTAACAAGAAGATGATGTCTGCCATTTTAGTGGAGGTCAATAGTCATGTGAAGATGATGTCTGTCTTTTTATATGGAGGTCAGGTCAAAGGTCATGTGAGATCAAAAGAGGACATAGTGTGACGACTGAATACAGCTAGACCCTCAACATTGTCAACATTGTTAGCATTTGATGAGCAGATGATGTCTGTCATATGAATTGCCCAAAGGAGAGTTGTCATCACTGTAATGTGACATGAAATAACTATAAAAAGTGCTATCATTCCAAAGATCTGTCCTGGGTTCAAAAGCCCAGCATGTGATACTAAGAGTGTTTTACATGTCCTGAATGTGAACATATGAAGAGGTAAATGTCACTTGTATTAGAAAATAACGCATATTTCTTTCCTAGTGAAAACTTGCCAAAATGTAGAGCTATGTTTAATAGCAGAGATTGTCGCTAGAAAGACTTCGGTCTCATGTTCGATCAATTTGTGGAACATTAAAAGTTACTTTGCTAGGCCCTCCCCAGACAACCACTTAACACAGGTCTTATCACCTTTTCTCTGCCTTCAGAGAATTTCGCAGTTGCCAGCAACTCCCTGTCAAGATTGCAAAGCACTTGGTTGTTTTTAGTCACAGTAAACACTCACTTGGGAGGCAAGATGTATTCCAGGTTGCCTTTGATGACTCCAAAATCATAACCACAATTTGGTGTCAGGAACTTTCTCTCAACATGTGGAATATCTTGGTAGTGAGCCATCCTTCTTGACCACAATTGGCATCAATAAATGCTGAGTTATTGACATTACTCATTCATATCAGCACTTTGTAACATCAAAACAATTAAGTGATACAGAATGTGGTTGTTGTTCTTGCATTTGGTTTTTCATTTTGATATTGTGCCTTCCTTTCTCTGGTCGCTTTTGTTTGTAAGTGAAAAAAAAAGAGATATTGGCAAGGAATCACAAAGTCCTTTGACCTTCTGGTTGAAAGTTTGAAAAAAAAAATGATTCAGGAGTGATATTGGCTGCTTAGGGCCATTTTTGAAAAACAGTCAGGAATGTTGCAAAGTTATATTTGCATCTCTTTTTTAAGAACAGTCAGGAATGTTGCAAAGTTATATTTGCATCTCTTTTTTAATTTTTTTCAGGTTGTTGATTTTTGTTGTTATCCTCTCCTCCTCCCCCCATATCTGTCTACAAGTTGGCTTAAAAAATGACAAATATCTTGTCTGTAGCCATCGGATCATTGACCTCAGAGACTCTTGGCACCAAATGATACAATTATCAAATCAAAAGTATAAGGTTTGTGGTACTTACTAGTGATTGGTATTTTCCTTGAATTTTTCTCAAGGATCGATACAATTTTTCTTGGAATCCAGATAGATTTGGATTCCCCTTTAAGTGAACATGTTTAATTTCTTTCCTTGGTTTTTACTAAGAAGGACGACAAATTACGTTGTCGCTATGACGGTCTTAAAATAAAAAAAAAGGAAGAAAACTGAAAAAAACATTTATACAAAATTTGTAAGTAAGAAGCTTCCTTGTTTATTATTTAAAAGTCATTTATTTATATATTTAACAGTTCTATTGACATTTGTTAGTTAATATGAATTAATGATAACAAATGTGCAGTCACTGGAAATAAACAAGGCTTGTCATACGACACTAAATACTCATTGTATGATGTCATACTTTGTTGCATTCATATCAGTAACACTGACAGTAGCTACCATGGGAGTCAATTTTTTTTGGGGGGGGACAGAGGATAAACCCACTTTTTACTTCTTTATTAGAGACACTAGCATCTTTGTTCCCACATCTTTTGTGACCACAGACTAAACACTGGGGTAAACAAAAAACTATGTGCAGGTCATAAAAGATGTCTTCCACCAAGGAGCTATTATTTCGAAAGGAATTCAACTGAAAGTTTTATTATTCCTAATCCTATTCACATTTTTTTTTTAGTGTGATAAGATTTTCAGTATATAAGTGGTGAGGAGTATGGACGACACTCTTTTACATTTGCATGGATACATCCTATTCTATTCAGTACCTGAGTAATCTTTATTGAAACTTGCTTATACCCCATGACAAGGATTATGTTAACCTACCCTATGATGCTAAGTTTGCGGCCAACGTTCATGTCAGGACCACAAATCAAAGCAACAGGTCATCTTTTCCGAATCAAAGACTGGCGGAACTGGTCTATTATTGGATATGAACAGAACTGAAGGGGCAGAACTCGCAGAAGTCTTATCACCGCCATTAGAAGAGATGTTTCCCGAAATTTTCCTGTAAAAAGCCATTTGTAAATGGCAGATGCAGTATGACGGACAACTTATAGTGTCATATGCGACACTGAGCAACCAAAGACAATACTTCCCAAACGGCTGGCAATGCGCTGTGTCCTCGGCAGAAGACAACCCCGCTTGGTAGCATTTCATCTTCTGAATACAGCAGATTCCTGCTGCAACTACAACTGACCTATTTCGAAACCTACATTTCTAAAGCCACTTCATTTTCACAGCAACTTTAGAAATTTTCATAGTACTTCCAAATATTGAAATATATTGCACCATGTTGATGAGACAGCCCCCCTCCTCAGCCTCCCTCACCTGGATAGGAGAGAATTTTCAGGAAATTTCCCACACTTTCAAAACCAATTTCACGCCAATAATGCCCACAACAGGCCATACAAAGAATGCATCATATATGCTGCTCATGTTGCTGGTGACGGTTCTGTGCATGAAAATAAAACACAAAGTACAGTGTAAATCTTCCCAGCATCAAAACATGTTTGACATGAAGTCTGAAGCAACCAACCGATAACTCCTGAAAAACACGGTATGCGCTTGTCTCGTAGTTTGATACTGACGATCATACACAATTTCTGATCCTTTTATTACAAAGGCTGTGCTGAGATCCAAGTAGGGGCTACAGAAAAGGAGACAACCTTGATGGACGTGCACAAATTATGCAACAAACTTTGACCTTGTGATTGCAAATCCTGAGCTCGTCTAGATTGGCACACAAAGTGAAGACTGCACCAACAAACAATTCACTGTGACCAAAGGGTCCCGTGCATATATACTACAGTATCACTATGCAGACCACTAGTGCCAGACCCACTAAGAGCCAGACCCACTAAGGGCCAGGCCCACTAAGGTCCCGACCCTCTAGGGTCATGACCCACTAAGGTCCCGATAGCGTCTAGCAAATTCTGTAAGTCCTGTATGATGGTTTCCTGAAGTGTTAACCCTCCACTCTCGGATACATACCATTAGCAATATTGCACCAGTTTGCATGTGAGGACCTACCAAGTATTCCCGTATGCCACCACCATCATGGTAAAGAAACCCACAGAGAAACACTCAGAATTCAAGAATACCATGAGGCTTCGATGGTTGTGCCCAGCTTTGCTGCTCACAATAGTTTACACTTTAGCAAATTCATTTGGGATATGATAAGTAGCCTCAAAAAAAGTGACTCAAAAAAACTTAAAAACTTATGTCCACCCTCGAAAGAAATCAATTTCCCTCCAATTTAGTCAATAAAATTGTTAAATCTTTCTTAGAGAAGGAGATGTCGACGTAAAACATTGACGAACCTGTTTCTCACGACGTTAGATTCTACAAGCTTCCTTACATTGGTAAAATCTCTGGTGAAACACAACACAAAGTTCGACAAGCAATCAGATCATATTGTAAAAATGTTGGTGTTGAGTTAGTTTTTACTTCATTCCAATTATGTAACATGGTTGTTGTTAAGACAAATCCTTTCAGCCTTAAATCATGTGTACAAATTCAATTGCTCAAGCTGTAATGCTTGCTACACAGGGGAAACCCATAGACACTTGGCTACACGCAGGCTGAGCATCATAAATCTGACAATAATTCACATATTTACAAACACATCTGCAAATCTCCAAACTGCAATCGCAAATGCGATCAAAACTCCTTCACAATTATCAACTCAGCTCCCACTAAGCTCCAACTTTGAATAAAGGAAAGTCTACACATCAGCTGTGAGAAACCTAATCTAAACAAACAGCTCGATAGTCCATTGTTCACTTCCTTCCATTAATCTACTTTTCTCATGTCTTTTTTTTCTTCTGCAATTTGTCACAAATTCCATGCATTCATTTCAGCTTGTACCTGACAATGAAAGCAGGGCCTTTCGAAACATTCCGTATTTTCTGACCGATTTTCTAACCAACATATTCCAAGGTTTGATGTTCCAGAGGTTCAATGTTTCAGAGGTTCCATGTTTCCAACGTTCAATGTTTCTGTGGTTAAATGTCCCCAAGATTTGATGTTCCGACCATTCAACGTTCCGGAAAACTAAAACCCTTCCGAGAATTCCAGTAAATTACAGTGACATTTCTGGGAAGATGAAACCCTGGGAAAATTGAACATGGAACTCATCAGCAACCACTGAAATAATACAAACAAGGGGAACATCAAACCCTGGGAACATCTGGTAGACCCCAAAAACAAATGGCATATAAAGAAAACCATTTTGTCTTGATCAAAACAGTCCCCATTTTACTGATGACCATGAAGCAAAGTGCGATAAGTATGTGCCGTATTTCTGTATACAGGTTATCAACTTAACATACTGCCTATGATGTTTGCATTCTAGTTTTTGTCTTGAAAGAACACACCAGTCGTGATGTACTTCATTCAGCTCAAATGGCTCAATGGTCTTCATGGATATTCAGATTCACCTTTGTCAGGTGCGAGGCTGTGAAACGCAACCTTCAGGTTAATTTTAACGACACAAATTTATCTTTTTGATGCATGTCCAGATAGTATTTTATTTTAAAGGGTAATTGAGGTGTTGAGGGTGGTTTCTTCTTTTGCTAGAAATAATGATAGAAGACATACCCCACTGCATTTTGCCTCTTGTATCACATTTTGCCAAGTTTTCAACTTGATGCATTCCTGAATGCTGTCTTGTTTGCCTTGTTGATCAGCTTATTTGTATTTTGTTCCAAGGAAGAAATTTATACTTTATTCCAAGGAAGAAATTCATAATCATGAGAACTAGTCCTATGATACCAAAATTTGACTAAAAACTGTCCTCAGTCATTTGTTAAGGTAGTAAGGTTTTCTTAACTCTTCTTTCAAGTCATTTTGTGCACATTTGCATATTGATTTTGGCCACAATCTTGGACGAGAAACATTGAGATCCCCCTCTCCCCTTCTCGAAGTTAGCCGCTCCCCATCTCAATGTTAACCACTCCTCTTCTCAATGTCAGCTACAGAATTACAGTTCACAGCATACGGTCACTCCTTTTTGCACAACACTGAAAAGAGAACCAAGACTCCATGTCACCCTTGGAAATAGCATTCGATGCTATAAGAGCCAAGTGTCCCCAGCAGTTTTGTCCAAAATCATGGCTTTGGTTTACGGTGTGAGACATTCCTCCTTTCAATGGCTATCTTAGACTTTAATCAAAGGAAGCAAATCTCCCAACTTTGCAGACACCTTCAAATGTGCAAAACTGTCACCACGTGTCGGTCCAATGTTGAGGATGCCGATCTGTTTCTTCTCCTCTACTGCAGTGCGGATAAAACGGAATGCAGAGAATACCTGTGCGACGAAAAAAGGGAAAGAACATGATTCGCTGGTGGCTTCTGGTGAAAAATTGGGACGAAAAATTTGTCCTCAGAGACTGTTCTCTCTGAGATGGGTACTGTAGTAAATCTTTAAATGAGCAAAGACCTAGATTAACACTATCATTTTAGATTCTTGTCCTGACAGTCAATAAATTTTTGTTCATCTCATGCATCATTTAGTTTGAATCTGAAACGAAATGTAAGTTTGCTTGTCTGTGCGATTGCACAAATTCTCAAAAAGTGTTTTGTAGACAACATTGTTAAATACCAACATTGTTTAAGTCCAAAATGCTTTTAATATTACAAACAATGGCTCTGGGGTGAAATCTGCATCAATCCATCAGCCACTGTACAAAGATAAAGATCACACTATAGCTCACATGACGTATTTCAAACTTTCTGGAGATACTACAAACTTTCTGGACATACTACACATAACAGTCCTACTAATGCTTCCATGAAATAAGTTAGTCAGTTGCTTCCAATAACTGCTTCAGGGCTTCTTTGTGTTTAGCTTCACTTCTTGCCATGTATTAATTTAACCACTTTTGTCCCCCAACTAACTGTTGAACTAACCAAACATAACAGACTTGTTTTCCACTAAATGAGTCCACAGTACAGTACATGTCAAAAGGAATTTTATCCAAGTTTCCTTTCTTGAGATATCTTCAAACTGAACACTGTTGATCTCAGTGACCTCTGCATATATGCTCCACTTAAAGGCTGTAATGCATCACCCCAGACAGTTTCAATTCCCCCAACCACCTACCTCTTGTCCCTCCCTCAGCCTGTCTTACATTCCTCCACATGTGTAATCAAAACAATGGATCCCTGTGTACTCTGTGTAATACGAGCAGCTCTGCATCTTTCGAATTTGCTGGCACATTAACTTAGTACCAGTTGAGAATTTTCCTTTGAGGGAGGTAAAAATATAGCTTAGGGTGATGCAATACAGCCTTTAAGACTTGATTGAGAGATACTCAGCCTTCACTTTACAAGCTATTTCATTCAAAAGTAAAACTGGAAATTAAAATTTGACACAAATGTATGAATACTGTGCAAACTACACACACACCCTGTACACACACATACACTGCAAATACAGATGCACAGACAAATAAAACTACATGTATTATGAAAGGTGTTCAGGACTTCATCAAAACTAGGTATGCAGCACATACCTGCAGGGAGGATCCTATAGCTAGGACCCCGTCAGACTCCCTCACTTTCTGATAGACGAATTCGACCACGTCCCGAGGTACGTTGTCACCGAAGAATACAACCTGAGGTTTCAGAATACCTCCGCATTTTAGGCAAGAAGGGACGCGGAATTGTCCCACCTGAGCGGGGGTTAACAACACGTCCCCGTCTGGAGCGATTTCTAGAGGTTCGGCTTTAAAGGATGGATTTTGAGCCACCATCCTCTCCTGCAATTCTGCTCTACTTGTCACCTGATGGCAGTTCAGACAGACGACTCTTCTGGTGGATCCATGGAGCTCGGTGACCTTCGTCGCTCCCGCTTTGGTATGCAGGGAGTCCACATTCTGCGTGACCAGCCATGACAGTTTGCCGGCCTTTTCCCACTCGCTGAGGCAGAGGTGACATCGATTCGGTTCCCTCGAACTGAAAAAGTCCCAACCTATGAAATTACGAGCCCAGTACATCTTCCTCCTCCTGGGGTACTTCAGAAAGTCTGCATGTTGCACAGGTCTGAAAGAGGACCTGGAGAATAGACCCACGCCTTCCGATCGGTAGTCCGGAATACCAGATTCGGTGGAGAGTCCGGCTCCGGTGATCACCAAAATCTGATCTAGTTTGTTCACAAAGTTTTGGACCGCTTCGACATCGACCTTTTGCAGGGGGGAGACTTTGGGCACGAACTGCCCGCTATCCTCGATGTGCCTGGCGACTGTTGAGTACGACCATTCTGTGTGGAAGAGATGCATTTTCTGTACATCAGATGTCCTCCATCTGGAGATTACAACCAGTCTCCAACAACAGAGCATCTTTAAGAACTTTCCTCATGAAATGTACTGTACCTGCAGTGAAGTAATGCATATCAAATCTAATAACCCACAAGTCAAAGCAATCAGATATTGTAATATTTTGATACTGGCACTATGCTACTGGTACAAATAGACTACTGCAATGAACAGAAGGTGATTAATGCAACAAATTTATCATACTGCGAGGAATGGAATAAATATCTCTAGTAATATTCTGAAATCACTATCACTAAAGAACAGATCAAGTCAATAACACTTCTGCTCCATTCCAGTACTTCCAAGTTTATGGATGCAGGTATTGCAGTATTACTGTACATTGTCTTTTTCTTATTCATTTGGTATCGACAAATACACACAAGGGAAAATAAACACATATATGCATGAATGGATCCAAAAACACTTTTCACTATACCTACAGTGAGAATTGTACTGGTGAAACCCAACAGTTTCTAATGGGAGGTCTTTGACATCATTGCTGCAGCATCTAAAGAGTGTCATTTTTTGGTTTCTTTTCACAAATGTTTTCACATCCAGGGCTACTTCACCTACTCTTTGTCTGATAAACTAGGTCTATTCTACACATAGTACAGTGGACATGTGCATCGTCAAGTAACCCTACACCCTGACTGCAGGCTCTGTAACTATTAGACTTCATCTACACCACTTTATATTCCAGGCTAGACAGATGTCAAAGCGAGGATGAACAGGTATAGTATGCAGTCCTTTAACGGTGAGCATCTGGTATTTGTCACATGATCCCGTCTATATTGCAATTCGAGATCCTCAGTATACAGTGCAGTACACGTTGCTGAACTACGTGTTCTAAATTGCGTATGGCCTTCAGCTCGAATCTTCAATTTTTGAAAATGAGAAAAGAAAAGCCTTATGTTTCTTAATACCAATTCCCTCTTTGGCATTTATGCAACCTGCTGTCTAAAACATTGGTAAAATTAACATATCTTTTAGGAATGTACATCTGTATTAATTTGACTTTTTATGAATGTGCAGGAGAGTATTGTCTATACAAGTCCTACTTGTTTGAAACATTTACGACTAAGCAGCTGCTGTAGGCTACGTACACTGAATTCTGTACACTGCCAAACTTTCATGTACCACTTAAATGAGCTCAAACTTCAAAGACAATGGACAATAACTTCTTGATAAAGCATTGTGGCTATCAAACCTTAAAGTGACTAAAAAAATCCCCAAACACATTTCTGGAAGTTTGGCAAGTTAATACACGATATCGTTTTCTCAAGCAAGTGTTGGTGAAAATGACAGATTTTAAGGTTAACTTTCTTGGAGAAAACAACAACAAACTTAGCCTGCTTAGTGCTTGTAAAAAACAGGATTGTAAAATTCATAGAAACTGAGCTTTTCCAGTAGCAAGAAATTTCAAGGATTTTGTACAAATAAGGGGCCGAGTGCACATCAACCGCAAATAAGTGCACTAAAATGGGTCAGTGCATGTTACAGTAACTACAGTGGTGAGTCTTACAGTGCTGTATAGTACATACACCCAACTTCCACACTGCCAAACTTCGTGCACCCCTAGAAAATAAGCCCTAAAATTTGATGACCTAAGTAGCTGGACAAATTTTTAACTACAACGCCTTGAAATGACTGAAAAGAAAGCTGAGACACTGTTTTTTTAATTGCCCTTGCCTGGCTAGTCAACTTTACGGTACTACATTTGCATAGGTGATGTAGGGTAGGCCTAGCATCCTATTCGCAGTTTCTGCCGAATGTTACAAATTTTGAAATCACGATTTTGACTATTCAGTGGAAGTTTTCCTGGCCATTTTTGTTGCTAGCTTGTTCTCAGGTTTTAGCTGTAGATTCATGCACAGGACTTCTTCAAAAGGACATTCTTCATGTAATGATTGTCATGCTAACGTTAGTAAGATACGCGAAGTTTGGCAGGTTTATATCGTATCGTTAACTCAAGTAAATGTTGGTTAAAATAACAGATTTCAAGGTACAATCCATTGCATACTGGGTCAAATTTCTAGTAAAATTGAATTTTAGACTTGCGAAAACAAGATATATGATTTGTAGGGATTTTTAATATACAACAGCTAGAAATTCTAAGGTTTCTACGTTAGATGCGCGAAGTTTTATACATCCATGATAACTCATAAGTTCTTACAGTCAAATATTGAACACACCTAAGGCTTGTTTTGAACGATGGTGTGCAACAATTTCTTTCAGAGTTCGTAGCCAATCACTTTGTAAAATTTGGAAACCCTGTGTTATGCAATCACTGAATTACAATCAGCCTCAAAGGATTACAGTGATGTAGGTCTTGGCCACCTTCATTCCACAAAATACCCTGGCTATTTCTGATTTATTTAGATTGAAACCATACACGTAGGCCTAATTTGAAGTTGACTGTACTTATGATATGTTGAGAAGATTGTCCAAAACCACTGAGTTTTGCTTTCTTGGACTTAGCCTTTAGTACAGTACAAGCAGGGAGGATTTGAAGCAGGCTAAACCTCTGAGATCTAGGCTACTGTACATTAATATAGAGATCAATGGGCTAAATTTGGCTCTCCTCTCTAACCCCGAAGTTCAGAACATGTTCTCAGTTACTTTCCCAGTTACATTTTGGATTATTTGTCTGTGTACGGGTGAATAATTACGCATTTGGTACTGTGTTATTCAACCAGCATCCAGGTCAACAGACACAATGCATTCAAATTGAAAAGACAGCATACATTGACCCAGACGCCGACTCTATTATTCCGGCTATTCTTGCTATTGACGGGGACAAAATTTTGTACCTAATTGAGAATTAAAAACTGTTATTAGTGTAACCATAGCCTAAACCATGGATGCAGCACTAATGGGAAGCAAGTGGTTGGCAAACTTATCCAGATGGAACGGCTTCTCTCGAAAACTGTAATTGTGCCGAAACTTCTAATTTGCTAGTCTGGCTCCATAGATGGAGATTTGAGATAATTGCCTCAGATGCCAACTCTATTGCAGAACTTCTCTTGTGATTGGCCGGGACACGACTTCTGTGTTCAGATGGCTGCGTAAGTAGTGAGACTTGAGCCAATTGACTCCGAATTCGAAGCCGTCTTTAATTGTGGGCTA
The DNA here is from genome assembly GCA_021234535.1 of Stichopus chloronotus. Taxonomy (NCBI): domain Eukaryota; kingdom Metazoa; phylum Echinodermata; class Holothuroidea; order Aspidochirotida; family Stichopodidae; genus Stichopus; species Stichopus chloronotus. The sequence continues at coordinate 20,476,037 of CM037837.1, read as the reverse complement.
CAGTACACCACTGATCCCTTTACAGAGCGATCGGTGGACTAAATTTGGCTCTTCTCTCTCGCGCCGACGTCCTCAGCAACGAAGTGTATTATATCATTTGAGTTCGGGTGAATCGTGTTCGACACTGCGTTATCAATCGGCGTCCAGGTCAATAGACACAACGATTGAAAACTAACGTTACTTTCGCAAAACTAATGCTCGTTAGAAACTCTGCACAAATGATTGCATAACAGGTACAAATCAGGGAATAGACCACCACGATGGAAAAACGATTCAGTTTTAAACCGTCGTAGCGATTGAAAAAGGTATTTAAGTTATTTTCTACGCGGATTTACTTGTAATATTTGAAATACTGACCAAACGCTTCAATTCAGAAAGTCTTTTGAGCCACGTCCAGAGGCCATGGAAGTAGCTGGATGAGGTAGTATGGTTTTATAAGCGTTAACACTCCACTAGCACTGCACTCAGCTTTGTGAAAGTAACGTACAGATAGCGTTACCATTATATAGCTAAGCTGAAAGTAAAACTACGGGAAGCTGATCTAGGGACAGGATTACGGGGGCCTAGAACTTTGGAAAGGGGGAATTTTTTGTCACCGAATTTTGTTTCTAACTAATTATAGTAGGATTACGATTAAAGCCAAGGGCCACCATTGGTTGGCGCGTAGCGTAGCCTACAAGAAATTTTTGGGTTTTACAACCCTCCAGCGGGTCAGAAACAACAGTTCCCGAGTTTTCTAGGTTTCATGAAATGAGGTCTGCAATTTGAGAAACACTCTATGAAAAGTGAAAATACATAGAAGGGAATTTCTAGCGAAACGTCTCAAGAAAAATGGTTTGAAATTCTCAGCTAAATTAAAAAAAAATAATAACCTTTTGCCGGTTGGGCAGAAGGGGAATGTGAACAGAATGTAGGCCTAGACAGAAATTATCAGTAGCGTCACCAGGCTCTCTTGATTTTCCTGATTGTCCTGAGATCTAGAGTGTGAACCACTTAGTGCACTTCTCTTACAAGACTATTGTAAGTTTTCTAAGCTATTTTTAAATTAAATCTTAATAAGTTTTGTCAGTAAATAATTATAGTAACGCTTAATAAGTTTCACTGTAATTTCTGTTACTCTCCTCGCAATCAGTTGGCCATTGGTGATAGCTTCGCCCCCACTATCCATGAATGTGATTATCAATTTTCAAATTATTTCAAAGTCTTGCTTATCACAATTCATTCCTCCTAAATTTACCCCACTAATCAAGAGGCGGTTAAACATATTGTTGCCACTCAGGGCAATAAGATAACAGCTGCAGGTGATATGATTTCTGGTAGCATTTTCAAAATGGGAGTGTCTACTCACCCGAATACACTAGGGCGAATACAACGCAGTGACTAGCTACTGGGACGGGGAGACTGGGAGCGCCAACTTCACAATCGTAGCCCCCCCCCCCAAAAAAAAACATCCCCACCACTGGCGACCTGGGCAAAAAAAAATAATAATTGACTCGACTCTTCGTCTTGGTAATGATAAAATCAATATTCACTGCACATCATCAATATAGCTCCACCTTTTAGTGTTTTTTCTCAATTTTATGAGAAGGAGGGTCATTAGTAGTGAGCTTTCTAATGTTTTATATATGTGGCTTGTAGGCATAGAGACTCCGTTAAAGTGGGGGGGGGGGGGTAAAAAGACCGAATCTGTCAACAACAAAAAAGTACTTCCGTATTTATCCGAATTTGAAATTGATGAAACATTTACAAGTTGAAACAAGACGAGAGAAATGAGATGGATGGATGTAATTAAAAAAAAACTGATAAACTTCACTGTGGTACGTATCATCAAAGTGCAGCCTTCGTCCCATGAAGTTTAAGATGATCGGTAAGGACCATCTTTCCTTCTACTGATGCGCGCCATGCTATGGACTAGGCAAATTAGGAAGATCGCAATTGGGTACAGTAGTCAGCTTTTGGATCCTGGCCTCGAAATATTAGAGTGATGTTAGGAACGAACGCGAAGGAACGAATAATAAATATGGCCGTTGGAGGGAATTGAGTGAGGGGAAGGAGTTGATCGGTGTAAGCAGGACTATCTAAGCGGAGCGCCGTCATCAGTTGCCACGGAACGCGCAGAAAAAATGTTTGGTTGTACTCCCCCACCCCCACCCCTCCCAGATTGCCTGAAACAACAATAATTCGAGACTGGGCTCTAAGTTGCATATGTGCCCAACCTTGGAGATGAAAAAATATCAAGGGAATCAAAACTGCCAATTGATCAGATCATGGGGATTTTCTTACTCACGGCACTGAAGGGACTCTGGTGCAGTAACCAGCCTTTGTGATTGAGAGTCAGGGAGGGGGAGATGGATGGAGTATGTGAACAAAGGGATGGACAAGCAGTAATTTCACTATCTAAGCAAAGCGCCACATAAGTTGGCGCATAGAGTACATGGGAAAAGTTTGAGATAACGAGAGTATCAATAGCTTTTTATACTCAAACATCATAAAGATAAGTTACGGAAAGTGCATCATTTGAATTTCTGAGGGTTTGGATGAACGAATTATTCTTGATCACTTCATTTGGGAGAAACTTATTTCTAGGAAAGAAGATTACCTAATTCCTGCCTCATTTAAATAAACTATCATTCTGCGTCCATACATATAAATTTGGGGGTTTTTAAAAAAGAATATGTTTTTCTTTTAACAAACACAATATCCCTTAAGTCTACCTTAGATATTTTACATTTCTCCGTTCTCTTATTGATAATATTAAACTCAATCACGTCACGGAGCGGTTCGCAGCTAATACGCTCTCCTTGAAAGATACTGCCAATTTAGTTACAAATTCTATAGTTTTTCATCAATGTGAAACCCAACCTGTATCAGGCCGAAACTTAGTTATCTTATGTTGATACTTCTTTATTCATTCGCATGATTATTGACAAACACACCGCTTGGCATACTATTCATAAACTATGTTTTAAAATTGCCGGTATTATGTAAAAATTACGTTTTGCAGAAGTCATTTATTCCGAAACATATGTTACTCTCTCTTGCATATAGCACTCTTTTACTTCCTCTTTTACATTAATGGGCTATTATCTGGGGCAAAGCCTCTCCCTCTGCAATTAACCCCCTTTCCCCACTTCGAAAGAAGATTGCTAGAATAATTTCCGATGTTCCATTTCATGGTCACTCTGAGTCCTTATTTAAAGAGCTGCAATGGCTGTCTCGTGTTTATGATATTACGGTGTTACGGGTATCGATTAAAGTGAAGCGCGTATTTTTTTCTCGTTTGTTGATCATGCATGTCTTTGGTGCATTGCCATAAGTATAGGCCTATAGTCACTCCCTATTGGTCGCATGTTAGGAGACTTCCAGTCTCCGAGCATCGTTATCCATGATCGTTGTCGTAATCGCAGTTTTTTTTTTTTTTTTGGCAGAAATGACGATACGATCACATGCAGATGTTAATAAGGGTCATAAGAAAACAATTTAATGTAGCATTTTCTTGAATTCAATATGTTGGTGTAAGCCATGTATGCCCAGCAAGTTACACAACCGGAACTCGTCTGACTTTGAATACTGGTTTTCCAGAATGGCGAGTGTCAAACTTATAGCTATGGAAAATATTTAAAAATGTAACTTACGACGTAGCGGGCCACATAAACCGCTTATGTCAATTGTATATACCTTTTATTTCCCATTGTCGTTCTAATTTTCACCTTTCTGGGGAACCAATTACGTCATAGATAATTGTAAGCTGAAGAAGTAAGTGGTACTGCATGGAGCTATCACAGTTCCAGGAGTACTGCAACGGACAGGCTCGAGGCGCCCCAGCAGAAGTGCAGCAAATGCAGATTTTACTTCAGATTCAGTGGAATGAAGCTGTGAGTGGAAACTATTGATCCACCTATTATCTGACCAGATGATCGCATCGGGCCGATGTTTACACTATCGTTAAAACATCGAACCGGCGAAATTTAACAAATTCCACTCGCTCATGTTCGCCGATGTTCAGCAACCTGAAATTATACTTGCATTTATCTGTACACCATACAGGGTAGGAACTTGAGGAAGAAATGCCTCAGGTGGGATGTTCAAAATTCCATCTGAAAAGGGAAAAAAAAAATAAAGCACTCGTGAATGTGTTAACGGAAGCTCTTTTGTCACATATATATACGATGGGCTATTTTTCTTATATTTGTCAAATTTACGACGGATGTTTTTGGAATTGACAAAACCTGAATTAAAAAAAGGAAAGTATGTGTGAGTTGAAATTTAAAGTGGTAGACTAGATAACGGCTGATGTTCAGAACTTAGATAATCCCGATGTATTAACTAATGTTCGGTCGAGCTGTGAAACGATGTAAAAGCATCGATAGCGAAGATGTTCGGGCCTGATATTTGTTCAGTGACAGACACTTTGTTCAGTGACCTGGACAGTACGATATGTTTTCATTTCTAGACGATCAACAGTTTACACAGTTAAACCCATGCCATATACAGAGATTACAGCTGGAGGAGTGTGTACGTGTTGCTGTGGCTTACCTTGATTTCATGAAGGCATTTGACACTGTTCCTCATAGAAGGCTTATACATAAAGTGAAAGTGTATAATATTGGCAATATTTACTCTAAATGGATTGAAGCATCTCTTGAGTGAACGTGAACAACGAGTTATACTTAATGGTATACTATCTCAGACTGGAGAGCTGTTACATGCGGAATACCCCAAGGATATCTGTTATTGGTCCGATTCTCTTTGTTATTTAAATGACTTCCTGCAGTCTTTTCACAATGGCAGCACTTGTTCCTCACCTTTTACCACTAAAATAAACAGTATAGTAAATGCGTACCAAGTATATTGTGTATATGCGTACTAATCACTTTCGATCAGGCCAATTCCTAGATCTTGATTTCTCCTCAGCCTGTGATGATGGTAGGCCTACGTTAGCAACATATATTTAATGAGTTCTAATTTGTTGGTCATAACTGTCTTGCAAAATGTTCCACTTGTGATAGAATCGACCCCTCCCCCCCCCCCCCCCACAACGAAAAAAGCTGCATTTGGGGCTGTTTGCCTATTGTGTCCTATTTTAGGCACCAACAGTGCCCTCCCCGGTATCTTCTCAGTTCAGTAGTTTCTAGTGCGATCTCACTGCCACGAGCAGCTTAGCCTTGAAAAGCAAAAATAAACAGCTGTGCGGAGATTTCTATTGTTTTCACTCATGGGTTATTGGCTTGCTTTTTCTAGCGAGAATCAACAGAACCGCCACACTGTCTTCACTGGTTGGTTATAACAGTTTGCAGTTTCTTGTTCACCTGCATAGGCTCTTGAATGTGTTTGGTTTGTTGCTGCTGGAACTGTTTGCTAGTCGTTTTAATATTTATTTGCGTATTGTGCGTATTGAGGGGGTCCTCCATCGGGTAGAGTTTACTTTAACCCATATAGCAAGTGAACATGTAGGCCTAAAAAAGTGCCCAGTCAGCCGGTAGCGCAGTTGTCTAAGCGTTAACTTCAAGCTCGGGTTTATTCTACCGACTTATTCTCATCCTGTTTGCTATTGAAAATGATAGATGGAAGAAAACTGTAGAGAAAGAAAAACATAGGGCCTATTGGCTACTTGATTATGTCAGCGAATCGAGGGATCCAAGGGGTCGGTCAGCCGTAATTATGCCACATTTGGCTGAAAGGAACTATCTAAAGGGAAGACAAGCGGTCTCATCATGGGATTTCAAATTCGACTGGTAAGACAAAATTTGTCATTTTTATCGCCAGCTTGTGAGTCTTATGGCGCTGAATGCAGTTACGCCACTGTTACAGTCGTGTGTGCATATGTGTATGTGTGTAGTACACTTTATCAGGTGTAACGTACCATGCTTCTCTGGGAGGGCACCATGTTTACCTCCAGTGGCGTAACCAGCGGGGGGGGGGGGGGGGGGGGGCGAGCACTGTGTCACTTGAATGTCTTGCCCCCGCTTACCCCCCCCCCCCCAAAAAAAAAAGAAATTCGAAGGTAAACAATATAGGCCAAAAATTTGTCTAGGACAAGAACTTCCCAAACTGTCGTAGAAAGTACAGATTTTTAGCATTTGCATGGAAAAGAGTGACTAACAAGTAACAATAGAGAAGTTTTGAATCTTTATACGGCAGAAGTTTTGATAACATCACAAACTTTCAAGAATAGCCATTTTAATAGCCTACTATAGCTGAATTTTAAATGATTAGCAAATAAGGCTCCGTCTATTGTACAGTAGTCAAAGATCATTTTCAAGCTTTGTAGATGAGCAGCAGCAGGGTCAATCTGTATCAGCTATATCACAGACTCATCAGAAATAAGCTACAATATGACTATACCGACTTTAATGCTCTTTACATGTTCGTTCTGAAATAAAAACCAAACGTAAACGTGTCTATATTTTAAACTTAAATCCTACTCTCACCCCCCCCCCCCCCCCACACACACACACGCACTATTCCCTCATCTGTGAAAAAATAACACAACTGTCAGTCCCTTAATTTACTACTTCTGATAGTTCATGGCTAAAGAAAAAGAAGCAAGGTTATAAAGTGTCTAGAACGTCGTTGTAATTTTAAATCTGAAAATATTAGATTTTTGACTCGAGTATCATATTTTGTTTTTGCTTTTTCTTGGACGATGCAGACAAATTAAAATTAATCTTAATAATCCACTACTTGGATACCTGAGACAGCGGATGAGATATTTGAAAAACAGTCGAGGCCTCCTATGCACTGAAAGATATCAG